>OY776678.1:119898604-120525785 GCA_963675555.1 Leptura quadrifasciata
TGAAAAGATTTTGCACATTAAAATTATTAAAATTGTATACATTTAGATTCAAATCTCCGGAACATACAATATTTTCAACGCCAGGCAATATTAAGCTTAAGGTATCCTCAAACTCCGAGAGAAAGAACGCCGCATCTTGAGACGGTGGTCTATATACAACGCAAATAGCAATATTTTCATTTTTAATTTTTAGATTTATCCAAAGCTGCTCAATAGCGTTGCTATTTAAAGAAATTAGTGACGTAGCATAAGAGTTTTTTACGAATATACATACACCACCACCCCTAGATTCTCGATCTCTTCTATAGAGTTTATAACCATTAATACCGATCACATCATCTGGTATGTTTTTATGGAGCCAAGTTTCAGTTATGCAAAAAACATCAAAAGAATTTACCAAAACAACATGTCGTATATCCTGTATCGATGGAAGTATGGATCTAATATTTATATTACCAATTTTAATTGACCTCAAAGACATTAATTATCAAAAATAAAAATAAAAACTTGAAAGAAATAATGACATCTTACAGTTTAATGAAATAGTAAATGATTTTACTTTTTCTTTTTTATTCTTCTAAGTTATACGATGTTATGTATTTAAAAAAGTATTTCAAAATTATAGTTTTAATAGATAAAATAATTTATAAGCTGAGTATCAAAATGAAATAAAAAAATTTATTAATTAGCCCCAAGAAGTATTAATTTAGATATATATATAAGATTAAAAAACTAGTTTACAGTAAAAAAAAAGGAAAAGAAAATTTAAATTTTTATCACAGTACAAAAACAAACACAGTACATTAGTGAATGCTCTCTTATACACCAATAATTAAAATTAACCTATAATACTATTCAACCTAAAACATTAGACTTTTACTGTAAAAGAATAGCTTTTATATTATTTTCGTAATTTTTCTAGGTCATTTATAGAATTTATACGAATTACATTATCTCCGATTTTTCCAAAAACATTGCCACCGTCAGTCCATACATTTCCTTCATTTCCAAACTGATTTAATGCCGCTTTAACTATTTCAAGTTTTTCCTTAGTCAATTCTTCTCTAATTACGATACCAGTTCCCTTTAGTTTTCTTTTATTCTTGAATATTTCACGTTTAATGTCAAGGCGAACAAACTTGACATAGATAGGACGTACTTTGTTTGGGTCATATTTTCCTACCCTGTAACAACTTTCAATATTTTCATGTTCCAGTTTAATTTCCATTTTTTTATTTACAAGATCTAGAGCCATTTTTGAACAATTTTCATTTTTGGTCTCCTTCAGGCCATATACTCTCAAAGACTTCCTTTTTAGCACACTCTCAAATTTATCATACTTAGTTATAATGTTTTTATTCATTTCTTCAAGTTTTTGTAATCTTAACTTAATATTAACATTTTCATCTTCTACAGCTTTTATTCTTTTTTCATAATTTTCACTAAGTGTACTTACAATTGTTTGTGTTATTTGGTTTATAAAATCTTCTGAGGTGCATAATTTTAGAACCAATGTTTTCACTATGGTCTGTATATCTTCTTCAGGTTTATTCTTACTTCTGCTAGACATTATTTGAGTGGAAAATATGCGCCACAATTTTATTTTTCACAAATCTATTTAACACACCTGTGAACAATGTTTTTAGCTTTATTTTAATACTGCTATATGTAATTAATTCGTATCTGTTATTGAGAAACTGTAATTTTAAAGAGAGCACACTAGACTACATCTACTCCATCACAGTGGCAGCGCGCGAAAATCTGGTATATATATATATATATATATATAAGACAATAGTTTTGGGTTCATATTATTCTTTACTTTCACTCTGCCCCAAATTTTTGTGCTCCGAAATTTTCATTTTACTAAATAGAAAAAAAAACGTTTAGTTTTTGGACCATAACTCTTTCAATTTTAAAGCTATCACAACTTTAAAAAAATTATTTTAAAGGTAATTAAAAGAGCTACAACTTTTTTCATTATGACATGTAGTGTAAAACCCTTCATTTTGAAACGGTGAAGGGTCAAAGGGCTCGAGAGAGACTGTGATTGCGCTACCGCGCGCTCTTTAAACAGTCATATCTCCGTCAATTTTGGTCTGACAGAAAAAAAAAATACAAAATTTTTGTCAAAAAAAAGATCCACATTTTTTATCATTACAGTTTTTTACGTATCTTTCATTATTTTTGAAATATTATGAAAAAAAATGGTTTTTTTTTAAATGAAAATTTTTTTTTCTCTTAAAATCGTGATTTTTTTTGAAAAGTATGCATTCCAAAGCGGACAAACAGCTGGAATCCAATAAACTCTTCATATTAAAGTTAAATTTAGACGGAATACGATTAATTTTAGTTTTGGTGGAAATGACACTTATGAAACACATCGATTTAAAAAAAAAATATTAGATGTCCCTCTTTTTTTCGTTACAACTCACTCACTTTACGTGCAAAAGACTTTTAACACTGCTCATTTTAAAGATTATTTTAAGCACTATAAAAAAGTTTCTCATTGTCATATGGATAAAATGAATGTCGGCTAGATGGCATTGAATACATCGATTAAAGTTCAGACAACAAAAACGGCTTTTATCTTCAATATCTCGCTTAATATTGCACTTAGAACACTATTTAAAAAACCAATTTGTTCATTTTCTTTATTATAAAATTATCGTTAAAACGCATATTTTTTTGAGATATTTGCAAAAAAACCGTTGAAAACGTGGGAAAATTCCGAGTTTTCAATCGCCAATAACTTGAAAAGTTTTTGAAAAAACTTTATAGAACACTTTTTGCTTAGAATCGATCCCCGAGGTTATTTTGACCACTAATGAGAAGGGGTGGCAACCACCCCCAGGGTAAGAACGGAGGTCGGGTCAATATCACTTTTGAAGTTAAGGGTAAGATAAGCCTAATTCCAAAATTTCATGTAAATCGGTTCGTAGTAAAATATTTCGGAGGTATAGAGCTTCAATGACTGGACTAATATGCTAACTTTCCAGACTAGATGATATAATTTATTTTACTTAAACACACCTCGAAGAAATATTCTCCTCTGCGTTTTAATTTTAAATCTGTTGTTCCCCAGGCACCACATCAGCAATAAAAAAATATGGGGTTCCGTTTAATATCTTAAGGTTGCCTACCACTCCTTCCCTCATGGTGGTGGTGGGGGGGTATTAAATTTAACACCATTGATGGCTGTTTTCGAGTAAATGAACTAGTACTTTATTATTTTTCATTCTTCCGAGGAATTTCTTAGAAACTACGAAAAAAAATATTTTTGCGATTACAGCGCCATCTGCCACGAATCGAAAAAGCGTTTCAGGCAATCTTGACGTAGTCCGATTCTGCAATAAAAAATAGGGGTACCCATTTAAGACTTTAAAGTTTCCCTCCGCCCCGCCCCAAGAGGTAGGGATGGGCGATCGCATTTGGTATCATTAGACAGCGCTTTTAAAATTATTAAGGACATGTTTTTTCTATCCAATGTGTATTTCTCGAGATATTTGACCGTTTTCAGACCCTTTGGACACCCGGTATGTGTATTTACGTACGTATATATTTATATACATTTAATTGTATATCCCTGTCCTGTAATTAGGCAGTGTATCAATAAATAAATAAATATATTCAGTTAGCACTAGTATGAGATGACATAATCTGTTATTACCTGAAAATACAGGGACGGAGGCTGGGGTGTTAGATTAATATAATTAAATTATTGTCTTTCTCTAAAACGGTTTTAATGATTTTGATTAAATTTGACACATGGATACTTCCTTAGTATTAGATAAGATGAGTTACTGGTTGCTTCTAGAAAATTCAGGGAGAGATGTTGCAGGGGGTGTGGTTTATTAAATTAAATATTTTTTTCCATAATTGTCCTAACGACTTTGATCAAAATCAACACATGGATACTCTTTTATTACTAGCATGAGATGACATGATCTGTTACATAAAAAATGCAGTTGCTGAGGCTGTGGAGGATAAGGTGAAAATAATTAAATATTGTTTTTCTGATCGACTACAGTCATTTTTTTTTGGTAAAACTAGAGCACAAATAAAATAAAATACGTCTTGCTCCATTTATTCCATTGGGCCTTTATAGTGCCCTGCTTGTGTTAAAAAAATGGGAGCCGTGACGGTTTTCTTGAAGAAAGTACCTGCCATACCTCAAACTGTTAAGAAAGGTTAGTAGATTATGTACTTAAAGATAGAGTTGTCAATTTTTAGTCTGAGGCTTGCCACAACAATCGACTTAAATACATTAATGCCAAATTGAACTCTCTCCAGTGCCTCGATCGATGTTCAATTCTCAAGGTGTGTTGCACGTTTATAAAAAAAATAGTGAACTGCTCAATTTGTTACAAAACTTCTCTATTGAAAATGTTGAGATTAAAAATCATCGTCAGAAGCTGCTGATGTTGTAATTATTAGCAGAAATGTCGACGTGTGCTGATTTAGCCACAAATTGCCAAGAACATTTTTTGAAACGTATTGTCCTTGTATACACAATAAATCACATTTTATTTTTTTTTACTCCCTTTCATAATAGTGTGGGGGTGATATTGGAGGTGATAGTGGGGGGTGGCTGAAAAGAAAAAAAATATTGATTCCTTGACTTTTCGCGCATGCCCTAAATTGGAATTCAATGGACTCTTACCTGCTTGCTTTGTCTATTTACACTTATTTACTCCATTTACTCCGAACACTTCAACGGAATTAGATCAAAATATAATCCAGTTCCAGATCTCGTTATAATACATAAGTGTACCAAATTTCAAGTCAATATCATAAACGGTTCCAGACAGAATTTTTTTTTCGCTCAAGTTTAAAATTTCATCGTTTCATGATATTTCAACAAAAAAAGTAAATAAATCTTTAATCCATTAAAGCGCGGCTTAAGTATCTTCCCCGCAACTGATTATCGATATGTTTCTCCTAAAATGGAAGTACTGCAGAACGCTTTTGATATTTTCAGAAAACTTTTTATTTTGAGGGTCCCAAAAGAGATCCCCGTTTATTGTGCTGTTATGAAACGGAGTTGGAAACTTTATCTTGGGAGTTTTACAAACTATGGTAGGAAGTAATTTCAGCCTAGTGCCATACTTCCTTCATTAAAACGACCGCGGCATGAGAGTAGCCACCGTACTATTTATGAACGCACATTAATTTAAATCATCTTTAATGAAGTCTTGTTAATTAATGTTGGTTCTTTTATTACTATAAAGAACCTGCCTTTGTTCTGCACACACAGGCAGCTTGGCATTGTGGTAGGGGCATCACAAATACGACTTAACGTTTCTATTTGAAATTTAGATCACGTAATTTTCTGTGAGATTAACGTTTGGAAACAGATAACCGGAAAATTAGTAATTTAACAAATTCCTGTAAAATATTCCTGTTTTGTAAGTAATACGTAGGTAAATAATAGTCAGAGTTAAAATTCTTCTGATTGAGTTTTTCATACACGTCTGTACGTATCAGGAGCTAAAACCATACGGGGTAGTGTCCTCTACCCTACATTATCATACTAAAATTAAACTGAATATACAGAAAGAAACACCACTGGGTTAAATGTAAAAGGAAAATTAATCCTACGTAGCTACATTCTTAAATTGTTATATTTATGTGATTTATTTTCAAGAAAAGTAAGTGGGCCATGCTGGATGATAAAACATTATCATATTCTCATAACATTTACTCAGCTAGAATTCCTCGCAGCAATTTACTAAATTACTAACGTTTCAGTTATCACTTTCCCAACATTAATCCCACCTCAGTTGAAGCAACGCCGCCGCCTACCTGCCTGTGATGTATAATTCAACATCGGCGGGTTTCTTGAGTGTAGTAAAGAGACCAACATATTAATTAGGGCAATCAAGACGTCCTTAAAGATGATTTGAATTGACAAACGTTCGCGGTTATCCGAACAATATTACTGATTGCCTTGGTTTACAGAAGTAGTTCACAGATTCTGCTGTTCATTCTGTACGTCGTCGAGAATATTAATCAAACAGTTTAAGATGACTTGCCTAGAAGACAAGCGAGGAATCACCTGTTATTTATTTATTTATATTCTTTCCTCTTATTTGGGTTTTCTACCACATGTATTATCCTCTTCGAAAACAAATCACCAAATCTACAAAATAATAGAATTATTGGAAAAAAGCCCCTGCGCCCGTGACGTTTACGCCAAAGGAACAGTCAGAGGTTTTTTTTATACATTTATTTAACGTCGGCCTATTTCCGCTACTGAGGCCTAACAACGACGCCTGTAGACGAGCTACCCCCAACCAGGAATTTTGCCGAACCTCTCCCCTTAAGAAAAGTAGGGAACTTTAACTTGCCTAACATTTAATAGACAAGGGACCGACGGCTTTACATCCCTCCGAAGGATGGTATATCTCCTATACAACCCTCGCCTAAGGTTGTATAGCTTCCGCGCATACACTGATATACAAGCCGCTGGAAGATGTGTGAGGCGAGAACGCGGCTTCCGTTGGAATGGTCACTCATCCAAGTACTAACTGCGCCTGTCGTTGCTTTACATCGCATACCGAAGTATGTACATGGTAAAGACGCACCTACGCTCGCCCCCCAGTCAGAGGTTATGTTTTACAAATAATATAAATCGGAATAAACACAGAAATAATGTATTTTGCTGACATTTCGGAAAGTAGTCTCTGTCCGTTTTCAAAGCGTCTTTTGTAAGAACTCTTATTTTGCTGTGTATGTCAAATATACATTATTTATGTATTTATCCGCAGGTGTATCACATATTATGTCTGTAATTAAATTTATAAAGAATTTATTAAATTCTGAAGCGGCAATATTTAAGTCTACTATTAGTTTACCATCAGAGTCCATGAATACATATGTAGAGGAGTTAAATTTTAATTAACTTGTCAGTTAAAGTTGTAAACTGAAACAAAAAACTAGTAGACCGACTGAAACTTATATAGAGCTATGGCTCAATGTGTCTGCTGATACTTATAGTGTTAGTTATATCCGTTATCAGTTAGAATTATATCTAAATAGATTGTATGAAGATAAACTTGAACAGTTTTGAAATTATTTAACCTGCAGAGCCGTTTCGCTTCCCGGTTGTATTATTGTAGAAAACTTTGATAGGAACATGTCCTATTATTTTTAAAATTCACAATTAATCCTATATAACATTGTATTTATAATCTTGATATTAAGTTTGATATCAGTGTCGAATAAGTTTCCAAGTCATTACGTTTGTTGGAAAATTGCTTTACTTTCGATCGCATAAAATACCCGTAAAAATCTGTGCCATGAATTACTAAAACCTTTCAGATACTTTAATATGCATTGCAAATTAGATTTTCTAACCTAGAAAAGCCGCAACCAGCTATAAAACGAAGCAAAAAAGTTTTAAACGGTTACAAATTTGTCGCTTTAAAATAAACATCTTTTGGAATTCCAGAAATATGAAATGATTAGAATTTTATTTAAAATATTATATTGGATGAGACCAGAATGGAACAAACTGTTCATTGAACTGGTTTTAGAAGTTGTATTAATATAAATATTATGTTCTTGCCTAGTACTATATTGATGGACATCACGTATAAATTTTATTTGATCTTTTAAGTAATTTGGTAGTAAGTTATTAACAATTTTATAAATAAAAATCATTGTATGCATGTAAAAATAAATTTTAATGTCAAACCAGTTTAAGACATTTAGCATCAGATTAATGTTTGTATACATGTTACATTCTAAAATAATTCGCATTGCTTTATTTTGAAGTTTTTGTAGTCTTTCCGTTTTAGTGTTTGAGGTATAGATTAATGAACAGCAGTATGTAAAGTGTGGTAGGATTAGAGCGTTATATAAGGTCATTTTACTTCCAACTGATAAACACTGACTGACCCTTCTAAAGAAATCAATTTTTTTACCTATTTTCTTCGATACATAGTCAACGTGATCATTTAGTTTTAGTTCTCTATCAATAACAAGTCCTAAGTATTTCATATTTCTTACATGTTCCACATTTTCATTATTTAAAATAACATTTATATTTAGTTCTTTAAAAGGGTTGTATAAACAATTTGAACCAATAAACATCCATTTTGATTTCATTTCATTTACTTTTAACTTATTTTCTTTGAATTTATCTGAGACGTGGCTTAATTCCAGGTTTACTGTCTCCACCAACTGATTGAAATCATTACCAGCATAATATATCAACGTATCATCTGCAAAAAGGTGGATTTTACATTTTTTCAAAATATTCCCGAGGTCATTGATATACAGTATAAACATCAGTGGCCCAAGGACGCTTTTTTGGGTCACTCCAAAGTTATTTACAATAGGTCCGGATTTATTATTATTTATTTTAATTATCTGTTTACGATTTGAAAGATAACTCTCAAACCAATGCAGCACCGTATTTGAAAAGCCGTAGGCTTTTAATTTTAATAATAGTATTTGCCTATCAATCGTTTCGAAAGCCCTTTTAAGATCTATAAATACTGCACATATTCCTGTTCCCGCTTTGTTTAGTTGTTGTTTCCATTCCGATATTATGAACTGTAAAGCTGTTTCACATGAATGTTTTCCCCGAAAACCCGATTGATAAGCACACAACATATTATTTGAATTTATATATTGTATTACTTGATTAAATACTACTAATTCAAGTAATTTTTCACAAAAGGGAAGCATATTACTATCTATCACACTATCACAAAAGATTAGTATAGTCAGGGTGTACATTTACTGGGCAGTCAAAAAACGCAACAAAAACTTTATGACCTCATTAAAATATCGTTACTCTCTGTACTACTATCTCGCCTGCAAATTGAATCACTTGTCTTATAGGTTTTTAATGTACGTCAGTTTGTTTGACCAGACTATGCCGAATAGTTCACCGGCGTTAATAAGTAGCTCGTATAGTTGTTACATGGCCTATGTCCATTTAGCAATTTTATATAATAACTGGCATATTACTTATATTTAGCACGATCTGTATAGCATGTTGATTCAGTTTTTGTTGTTGTCTGGTCGATAGCCGAGTGGGTTAAGGCGCGAGGTGGTAATCGCGATTAATCACACGGACATCGCACCACCGGGTTCGAATCCTGGCTCCTGCGCTAGCACTGTCGGAGGAAATGGTTGTATGTCCGCGTTTTTTCAATATGTAACCCTCTTCCGCACAAGCCCTGGCTTCTGGAATTGGGGGTGGTCTAATTCCTGTGGTGTTTATTTATTTATTTATTTATTTAAGTGAAACTGTTTCAACTCTCATAATTTTTATTTGTATAACTACTAAATTATTTCACATTGTTTTATGTACCTATTTTTGTATCTTAGGAACTGTAAAGTTTTTTAACACTAAATTAATCTCTGTTACAGTACTTCAGAACCAATTGTCTACAAGCCTACAAAACATTTACATTAATTTATATTTCGTTTTTATACTTTGTTAACTATGTACATGTAGTTATATTTGTTCCCTTGGAAACTTGCTCATTCTCCAGTTATATAGTGTATCTTTTTTATTATTATTAGCCTTTACTCGAGGCCGAGTATAAAAAAAAAAGTGTATCTTATTATAGGATACAATATATAACAGGATTGCTATATGATGTAATGTATTTACTGAAATCTCATAAAACAGTGTGTAAGCAAATTATTACGACAGTTCGTAGTAACTATCTAATCTGTGGTATGCAACTAATGTGAACCTATTATTGATTAAGGATTCCTTTTATCGATTGTATGCCTGTCACTATTTTAATTGTGAGTAAGGAAACCTAACTAAGAAACGAGGTTGTGCGCTTAAGTCGCCCATCAACAGATGACACCACTTGTAATATTTTACACCTTTCCATTTTATTTAGTAAAACTATATTTTTCAAGTTTGTATATTGATACTATATGATAGAAGGTAATATAAAAAAATTCACCTTATTAGTTAAAATCACCAAGGGATCATTTGCCTCCCGAATTTGACTGATTGAGCCTACAAACCTTCAAACTGTACAATCCTCAATAATTTATATTACAATTATTATATCCGCATTTCGTGCGTTTAAACACTAGCAGGTAAATTTTATTTATTAGTAATTTAAATTTCAATCATTTTCAATTTAGTCCTTAATGCAATTTCAATTTTTTAAAATAAATTAAATGCAATTTTTTTAATTCAGTAAGTATTTAAAATAGTGCATGTTACCACATGGTAATAAAATATTTTTTTCTGTCTCATTCTTGGCAACTTACAGTTTGCAAATCAGTTTCTATACTAAATCTAAATTTAATTCTACGTTTTTATTCTACATTAAATTTAAATTTAATTCTACAATTATTCTAAATTTGCTACTGAATTTTCTCATACGTATTAAGCAGGCGTATTTAGTAGTCCTTTAGCATTCACGTTTAATTTTACGTAATTTTGCATATACGTTCGCGATTATTATTTTTTCCAAGCCGCATGGTTGTATAATATTTCTCTGCTTTTATTAAGGCGCTCAAGCCTTCGATTTTGCATCAATTACAAGAATCAAATGGATTATAAACTATTCTACAATCTTTGCATTCTTTACACCTAACTTCCTTTGAGAAATGCCGCCTTGCAAGAATAAATTGCCAAAGATATCTAGATTGGATGCTCTACGAGACAATTGGGGTACCAGAGCTTTCCACCTTCAACTATACTTAGTCTGGAAATCTCTAAGAGATTGGTATCATATTCATTGTTACTTTTTTGTATTAAATTATTTTTCTCGCTCATACAATTTTATTAACATAAAATTTCACCTAAAATATTTCAGACAACTTTATATTATAAAATTTATTTATTTATTTATGTAATTTCCCTTACCATTAATTTCGGTCTCATCTATAGGAGGCTGGTTTTGCGGGAAAAAGAGACAACTCAACAAATCATCTACTGTAATAACATTTTTTTTCATTGTCTCCTTTTCTCGAACAAAACAAAAATTTGTCTTTTATGTCATACATTCAAAGAGAGTAAGTTTCACATCTCAAGTGCTCCAAATCCACGACTCCGCATATGTTGCCCAAAAATAAGCGATAAGGGAAAGTAGATAACATAGTTTTTGTTGCGTCTTTGACCGCCCAGTAAATATACACCCGACTATACAAGCATTGAAAAGAACATTATTTAGAATCACTCGTCTAATAATTCATATCGAATTAATCACAAACAATTTTACAGCGATTAGTTACGTCAACTACATAAAGATTGGCAAAGCAAGAGTGAAAATTTTTTCAAATTACCATTTAGATTTTATTGATGGTTCAACATATCGAATTGCCGTCGAAATCCGAACACAGGAAAGGACGAAAAATCACATATTAGCTTGACGTCAATCATTATCGATCACTTTGATATGGTAGTAGCTAAATTAGCTTATTTTACTTACTGGACATTGATTAAGTTGGTGATCAGTCATGTTATCTAACTTTCTTGTTTGTTTTTATTTTCGTTTGTTTCATTCAAAATCTATAATAAAAATATGTTAAAGTATATCATTATTAAATAAATTATATAATATAGCGAAACAATAAAAAGCAATTTAATAGGGTACGGGTACTGAAGTAAGATGTATAAAAAACTACAGTAATGTATCTTTGGAGAATCTGAGAAAATTAAAACACTTAGGTACTGGATTCAGCTGTGACGCAGAACGTTTTTAATAAACTGTTATATGCACACCCACGCCCTCTTACGAAGAGAGGTCTAATCTGAGGAAGATATTATCGCTGCAATTGACAATTTAAAAAATACCAATTCTTTCGGCATTGACTGTATCCCTACAAAAATAATAAAAACTATGAAATATTCTATAGCAGGACCTTTAGCTTATATAGTTAACCGCTCTATCGAACTTGGAGAATTTCCAAGTGACTTAAAGATTGGTATAGTTGTACCGATATATAAGAAACACGATTCCACCTCTGTAGAAAATTATCGTCCAATTACCATTCTAACTATAATATGTAAAGTTATTGAAAGAGTAATTTATAATAAAATGATGTCACTCTTAAATAAATATAATATAATAACTAAATGTCAAAATGGATTTTATCCTGGTAGATCTACAGAAACAGCAGTCTATGATTTCTCTGAATATATACATAAATGCATTGAAAATAAGAAATCGGTGGGTGCACTTTTTTTTGACATGTCAAGAGCTTTTGACTGTCTTGAATTTGCATTTATTGAAAAAAAACTATATGCTATAGGCTTTAGAGGAAAATTCCTATCATGGATAATCTCATATTTAAAGTATCGGAAAATATCGGTTAAAATCGGAAATATTTTTTCTGACAAATTTGAAACTCAACTTGGTGTTCCGCAAGGGTCCGTGCTGGGACCTTTCATATTTTTATTATTTATCAATGACCTACCAATACATGTTTCTGCAAATTGTATTGTAATGTATGCAGATGATATCACACTAGGATTTGATGCAAACAGTCCAGCCGAGCTCCAAGATAAGTTTAATTTCATTTCCAGTCAATTTACCAACTACAGTTGGAAAAATGGTTTAATTGTCAATGCAGATAAAACAGTTGCTATGAATTTTTACAATAGAAAAATAACAAATCACCATTTTGATATAAAAGTCAATAATGTGTCAATAGAAACTTCGCCTTCAAACAAATTTCTAGGGACTTATTTTGATGCTGATTTGAGCTATAATAGCCACATTGAACATGTGTGTAAAAAATTAATAGTAGTTATTACGCTATATTACACTTAAAAAATGTTGTCGACACAAAAAGCTTAATTAATATTTACCATGCACTTGTTAATTCGGTGTTTTCATATAATGTCATCCTGTGGGGAAATATGACTGCTTTCAATTGTAACAGAATATTTATTTCGCAAAAAAGAATTATAAGACTCATGTTTTCATTAAGACCTACAGTTTCGTGCCAACCATTATTTCGGGAGCAGAAGATATTAACTTTTCCATGCCATTATATTTATAGCTGTATCTTATTCATAAAAAAGAACATTGGAAAATTTGAAACTAATGCTGCCAACCATAATTATTGTACAAGACTTGGTTCTCTTATAAAATTATCTATACATCACTCTTGTTTATATGAAAAGACCCCATCGTATGCTGGAAGCAAATTGTATAATCATTTGCCTGAAAATATAAAGTCAACAATCCCTTTGCACCAGTTCAGAGAAAAACTAAAATTATTTTTGATTAATAAATCTTATTATTCAGTGAGTGATTACTTGAATGATGAGGGAATAAATTAATTCTGTGATAATTATATATATAGATGTGATAAATTATTTTCTCTTTTTTTTTTTACTCATAATGTTTTATTATGTATATAAATGTATTTTTTTTGACCTGTCTGATATCATGTATAATGATCTAAAGGATTAATAAATTATTATTATTATTATTAATCCCTGGTAGTAGAGTGAAAGGAGGCCAGTCTAGTTAGCTACTGCTAAGACAGCGCCATCTCTAGACCAACTGCCGAACTACCATTACCACGGATGGATTGAAAAGTGGTAAGAGAAATGGACGGATCGCGAATATGCGCCACGGATAAGCATATATAAATAATATATATCAACAAAGCAATGTAAAAACGATCTGGGCGACCTTACGTAAATTTAATATTAAATACAAAAATAAGGATAATGTTACGCTAGATCACTTATCTAAGCTAAATATTATGAATGATTTTCTCTTGCCGGCTATGAAACCCAATGATGCTATGTGTCAAGATAATGTTAATCAGCTAGTGTGTTGGTGTTACTTGACTTCTCAAAAACATTTGATACCATTAATCATAAACTTATTTGTGCTAAATTAAAATATTATGGATTTGATAACAGTTCAGTGGCTATTATAAAGTCTTATCTAACAAATAGGCAACAGCAAATTAGAATTCAAAATAAAAGTTCAGACCTGGCCCGTATAGATGCGGGTGTTCCCCAGGGATCGGTAATTGGTCCTTTATTATTTATAATATATACTGCAGATCTTCTAAAGTGTATAAGATTTTCCAAAGTTCAAGCTTACGCTGATGCCTGTCAAGTTTATTTAAGTTTTCCAATTGAGAATATGGTTGCAGCACAGGACAGCATCAACACTAACAGTGATTTAGATATGCTATTTAATAAAAGTCAGAAGCATAAACTTAGACTAAATGCTACAAAATCAAAGATTATGGTATTTGTAGCGCGCTAAAGTCAACATTGTCAAAACTCCATCTCTTTTAATATCATTAATAACTCTTTACCTATTGTATCAGCATTTAAAAATTTGGGCTTGATCATGATGATGATGATTTTACATTCCAGTCGTATGTAGATAATTTGTTAAAAAAATCATACAGTTCTATGAAATTTTTATGCGCCAACAGATTTATACTGAATAGTGATCTAAAAAAAGTTCTTTGCGAGTCTCTTGTTCTGTCTTTGTTTAACTACTGTGATTTTATTTATGGTCCCTGTCTTACTCTCATCTAAAGCAACAGCGGCAATGTGGACGTGCCGTAGGTTGTTTGGTAAGATTTGGGGTCTAAGACCGAAAATGACACATTGGTCTTATCTTTCGGTTGTCAGACCTATAGTAACCTACGCATCATGCATATGGTGGCCAAAAACAGAAGAAAAAATAGCACAGGGAAAGTTGCAGAAACTGCAACGCCTTGCCTGTATAGGGACTACAGGAGCAATGCACTCGTGTCCCACAGCAGCTATGGAGGCTATGCTTGATATGCTTGACCTACTTCCCTTGCACTTGCATGTAAGGAAGGAGGCAGCACTCAATGCTTTACGACTGCATCAGGCACATAAATTTAAACCAGGCGATCTGGTTGGTCACTTAAGGATTCTGGAGTTAATCCATTTGAAGTCCATGACCAAACCCACTGAGTCAATGCCAATCAAACAAGACTTTGACTGCCCGTTTGACGTGCTAATTGAAAGCCGTCAGACGAGCAAGATAGAGGCACTGCGATTGGAACAAGGGTCACTCATCTGGTATACAGATGGATCTAAGATGGCTGAAGGGGTAGGAGTGGGCATAGCAGGGCTAAATGTAGGCTATCCAAAGCCCTCGGTAACACCCCAACCATCTTCCAGGCAGAAATTTATGCTACAGATCTGTGTGCCCAGGAATGCGTAAATAAAGGCATCCGAAGGGCAAAGATCTATATATTATCTGATAGCCAGGCAGCACTAAAAGCTCTAAGGTTTTATACCTTTGAGTCTAAAATTGCCTGGAAATGTAGACAATCCCTGAAGCAACTGGCCAACAAGAACAAGGTTGCCTTGATGCGGGTGCCAGGGTATGAGGGAATACAAGGAAATGAACTTGCTGACAGCCTTACAAAAAAAGGATCTAAAGCACCATTCATTGGACCCGAACCGTTCTGTGGCCTGACCAAGGGACACATAGCGGAGGAGATCCAAGAATGGGAAAAGGACTAGAAGAAGTCCTACTGGAGGAACACTCCAGGCCAAAGACAAACGAAAAAGTTTATAACTTATTCGACAAAGAATGCCACAAGGCTTCTCGAATTTGAAAAGTCCGAATTAAGGCTAATCACAGGCCTTCTAACTGGTCACTGCCCCTTGAGATATCATCTCAAGAATATGGGCAAGGCAGTAGACAACAAATGCAGATATTGCAATACTGCAACTGAAACTGCGGGACATATACTTTGTGAATGCAAGGTGTTAGTCCGCATTAGGCTAAAATTCCTAGAACAGGCGGAATTAACGCTTGAAGACATAGGGAAATTAGCCGCCAGGAAAATCACAAGCTTTGTAAAAAGTCTTGGAATCCTGGGCAACAACTAGATGTAGGGTAAATCACAAAAGATCTTTTAGGTCGAAGTGAAGTAAGGCTGTTCGAAGCCAAACGACCCCATAAAACAATCTACAATCTACTCTCATCTATAAAAAACGCATACAAAAGGTTAAAAATTTATGTGTTCGCTTTATTTTTGGATTACGTAAATTTGGCCACGTGTCTCAAAAAATTAATGAACTTAGGTGCCTAAACATAGAAAATAGAAGACTGCTCCATCTTAACGTATTTGTTCACAGATTAGTAAATTCAAATATTAAATGTTCCTTAAATACAAAGCTAGTTATAAGATCGCACATTCATAATGTCAATGTTAGACAAAGCATATATTTACTATTCCTCAACATTCTACATCTATTCTTCAGAGAATTTTACATGCAATATGCAATGTTGTTAAGTCATACAATAAACTTACTATTTGCTTAAAAGTTTTAAGCCCTGCAATTTCAAGTATAGATTGCACCAGAATTTATTATCTACTCAGTGACTCTGTACTTAGGCTTGGGTTCAACTTTTTCTCCTTTGAGTACGTAACTAGTCTGGGCAGTCTTTCTTTGGAAAGTAAACTTCTTCCGACCTGCTTATCATATACGAAGTCATAGCTTAGTTTTAAATACTACGTGTTTATATACTTCGTATACATACATATGTATTAATATGATTTTTACTTGTGCTTAAACTGAAAAACACATTCGGGTCTACTTGAGTTGTGTATTGTGAATAAGATTATTTTATTCTGAGTAGAGTTGCATGCATGTTTTCTGTTTTCTTTTATTTGTTCTGTTTGATAAAATATCAAAGTATTTTACAGAAGACAGATATTTTCTATAAATACATGTAATTTTTATATTTCAACCATTAAAAACAGATAGAGATGTTTATAACATAATTTAATGGTAATTAGAATCAGTTATTTTATTTAAATTCACTTAACTATTGTTATACTAATTATTAAAATGTTTAATAACATCTTGAACTGTTAACGTATTTAATACGTTCAAGTAGATATAAGATTTTAATTTAATTTGTGCGGGAAAGTGATAAAACTCAAAAAAGGCTCAATATCACATGTACAGTGATACTGTGTGGCTGGAGGTTATATTGAGCTATACGGGCTTAAAAGGCTGTAATAAACTTTATTTGAATTTCATGTTCACCATTTCATATTTTGGAAATAATTGAGAATTTTTTTAAATTGCAAATTTTGACAATTTATTTCATTTTATTAACAAATTTTATTTTAACTTAATCATTTCCACATTATTTTATTCTAATATCGTATTCAATTTATTTAGCTAGATAGGACATTTTATCTTTTATTTGTAACAAATATTGTTCTAGCAATACACTGTTCAGTTTGATTTGAATTTGTTTTATTGTTTGTGATTCTAGAATTGTGTTTCTTTTAGTGACTCCGAACTTTCAACTTTGAGATTTAAATTTAGAAAATTATTTACTGTAATATTTAACGCCTTCATGCGGATATCATAGCAGTGTATATGTATATACTTCTCTTGCTTATTTTAATTGCAAGCACTTAAAATAATTTATCTCAATATGTATGTAACTTTTATGCCGCCCATTGCACGTTAAGTATAAGAATAGCCACAAGCTAAACTTCGCATATTGTGGGTAGTCAAACCCCAGTATAAATGCATCTTTCTTCTTTTTAAAAATGTTTCTCTACTTCAAGTTATTGCTTTCTAATGTAATTTTCTCTTATTTAATGGGGAAAAAATGAAGTTGATTTATTATTTTACAAATAGCAGATCCAACGCACTGGGGACAGTTCAGTACAGTTCTGAATGAGTTATATATTAGATGAGCAAGTGATCAGATAAGATAAAG
The DNA here is from genome assembly GCA_963675555.1 of Leptura quadrifasciata. Classification (NCBI taxonomy): domain Eukaryota; kingdom Metazoa; phylum Arthropoda; class Insecta; order Coleoptera; family Cerambycidae; genus Leptura; species Leptura quadrifasciata. The sequence continues at coordinate 119,916,313 of OY776678.1, forward strand.
AATAACAAGTTTTGAATAATACTAGTGAGTTTATAGTAGATCAATGTTCTAATTAGTGTGTTATTTATTATAAGAATTATTTATTACATTATAATTCAGTGGTTTATAAATAGTGGTTAGTGAAAGCTCTTGTTGAAATTATTGAACCTACGTTTGGGGTGTTTACTGGAGGGTGTAAACACCAACAAGACTTATTAAATATTGACAACAAAAATTGCAAATTCAAAAGGTATTAAATTAAGCGAAAGTAGTAACAAACTTATAATTAACATGTATTGATTTCGTTTTGCTACATTCTTGATTATTTTAATATTCGATAACTAGTTAAAGTGAATAATAAATGCATTTTTCCTTTCATAAATAAGTAATTAGCTCTCGGTTGCAAAATGTAAGGTGTGAAATTTATCGCGAGGTAACGGCACAAATTATTCGCTTCGACAGCTTATGCGGAAGTCATTAGCCAGCTGTGGGAACGAGCCGAAACCAATAAAGAGCATGTAGTAAAGTGGAAATATTGTACGTAATTCACGTGAAATATACGAAGTATAGTAAACGTAGTAACTACAAAACTGCTGGAGAATTTATTGGCATAAATCAGGACAGCATAAGATCAATGAAAGATTCATTCTTGTTGCGAAATCTCAGGAACAAATGGTTTAACAATTTATCTCGGAAGTCTGTAATGCAAAAGTGTTTCAATTAAATTCTGCTGCACTATAAAAGAAATCATAATATAATTTGTATTTTTTAACGAGTAGCAGAGAAAGATGCAATATATAGTGAAAGTAGGAAAAAAATGTTGAAATTTTATTAATTATTTTTTTTAATAAAACATGGTTCACAGAGAAAATAACTTTTTATAAACTTGCACTATTGTGCCACTCAGTATATTAAGTACAATTAGGATGCCTGTGGAATGATTCATTCGACGACCGTAGTTATGCTCGCATGTATAAACCGACAAAATTGGGACGTCGTCGTCGGTTTTAAATTCCCTCACCACATACCATGTGAACGTCCAACTTCGAATTTTACACTTCGATGGACCGCCTAAGGCACCTAAAGAGATACCCAAAACTTCCATCGACCGTACATTCGCCTTCCTGGGAGGAACTAGTCTGATGGAATAGGAAAACTGTGGAGCACATTGAGCTTAAACTTCGGTTCGGGGAAATTCAACCTCTTAAAGAAACAGAAAACAAGTTCGAAACTGTGGTGCAGACTAAGAGAAAATTAAATTTCCGAATAATCTTCCTTTATAAGTTAGCGACTAATACAATCAAAATGATAGCTAAGACAAAAAGAAAATATCAGAATAATTGATGTTGTTTTGCGCAAATCGTCTAATTTTTCTTGGATGATAATTTGCGATATAAAATCGTTAATCAATCAAATCAAAATATTAATAGCATTTTGTGAAAACCCGGTAACCCATACCGAGTAGCCAAGTTGCCAATTGACCAAGTTAGTATTTCAAGTTCGTGGTTAAGAAAAGAGAAGCTCACAATTGGGGTAGTATGTGTACACTTTTATTAGCAAAAAAATTATGACAGTGGAAATAGCATTTTATATATAAGGCCTAAGGAAAAAACCCAGTGGAGTTAACTGAGGTAGATGAACTTGGAGGTCGTTGTAAATAAAATAAATATCATACACGTTATCCTGTAACAAGTTTTATAAAGATGTAAATATTGTGTATCAGATAAAGTTAATACTTATATTAATAAATAAGTAAATGCAAAGGGTCTTGACTCTAAAGATGTTCCTAATGAGAAACAATTCTCAAACAATCCAAATGTGTCTCCTCTAACTCCAACATTTTTCAGTTTATCAAATAATGATCTATGGCATACTGTGTCAAACGCATTTGCCAAGTCTACATATACTGTAAGACTCTTTTTATTCTTATTTACATTATTTATTACAAACATTTATACACTCCTGCTCACAGTGGAATAAATATAAATACCTTTATATAGCATGCGATAAGCCGCAGCCGTCTCGATCGAGCACCGATCGTTTACATTCCCCACCTTTATGTCATTGTGCATTCAATCTGCTTAGGCACCTGTGAACATAAAATGTCTAGATACCCATAAATTAGTCCATTTACGTATTTGGTTGCCGCTATCTGTACATGTTAATTTTTATTTAAATTGCCAGAGCTCGGAGCGATCCTTGAGAAATAACTAAAACTTCATTTTTGAGGTGGGTTATTTTTTAATTTGCTTTAAATATTTCAAAACTAAATATTTATTTTGTCGTGATTGTACAAGAAAAAAAAATAATTTGCCTCGCGGATGTTATTAGTTGATAATGATTTTCATTTGCAAGTCATATTTGCAAAGTATACTAGAGAGAACAGTTTTACCAGGGACAGTGCCACCATCAATCATTTTCAGATGGCGTAAAATAAAACCAGATTCGTTATCCTCACTTAAATTCATCGAGTATGTATATTAAAACCTATGAAAATATCATTAAGCATTGGAAAAGCAATGTATGCACTAGCACCTTTGAATGTATTCTTAACTTAAATATTAGCAAAAGTTTTAAGCACTTTAAACAACGAAAATATTTTTGCCCTTCAGGTTTTACTCTTAAAATAGATATTGCGATTTGAATATTATTCAATACAAATTATTTTGTTTTAATAATAATAATATTAATTGTAGCCATATAGTTATTACATATAAATATAAATAACAATTGACGTTTAAATTATAATTACAGTGGGACTGAAAAACATTATAATATTGATCAAATTTGGTCCATTAAAGAAAATATTTAATCATATTTACAAAACAAATATATACACATAAGTAATAATTAATAAAATATGAACAAAACTTTGCATAATAAAATAAAATCAGGATATGCCATTATGAACGCAACAACTTAAAATGTAAGGTCCGAATTATTCTATTTCACTTACGAGGATATAAGAAATTGTTTGCATTTTACCTTGAACTTAGCTAACCTAATGCTTTTATAATCAGTAAGTATATTTATTATATAAAGTAAATAAATAAATAAACACCACAGAAATTAGACAACCCCCAATTCCAGAAGCCAGGGCTTGTGCGGAAGGGGGTTACACATTGAAAAAACTCGGACATACAACCATTTCTACCGACAGTGCTAGTGCCGAAGCTAGAATTCGAACCCGGTGGTGCGATGTTCGTGTGATTAATCGCGATTGCCACCTCGCTCCTTAACCCACTCGGCTATCGACCAGACAATGATTGCAGTGTTCGATATTTTTTGTTTTATTAAATCATTCCTCAACCTTCCAGTATCATTTTTTGAATGTTATCGGTTAGCCAAGCTGGCTTAGGGTTGAGAAATTTACTCACAACTTTTAATTTTTTTATATATTTTTTCTATGCATGTCTTGTAGTCAACCACATAAGATAATTAACGCGGTTTCGAATCTTTTGTATTAATTAAAGTTATTTGTTTGTAAGTTTCCCCTGCCAACAGATGTCTTGAGTTCACCCTAACTTTGTTGTTGGTTATTGCAAAATAAATAAAGAGCAATTTAATTAAACTTGTGAATTTTGCAAATAAAACGCCTGGACGAGTTTTGAATTAATAATTCGATGAACCTCATTTGGGATCTTCGTTATTTACAAATTCGGCGACTCGGAATGTAAGTGGATTGGCAGCCCCTTTAGAAATTTGAAGTGAACCGAGTACATGTCAATATTTGCCAATAAATATATTTTTCAGTTACAAAATAAAAATTTTTAAAAACGCAACACCGAGCTTTTATTTTTGTTTGTTATAATTAATATTACATGGAAGGCTATTCTTGATTTAAATATAAAAAATAAGCAATGTGACTTTATTCCTGAGCGCTTGCTTGTTTAATGACCTAAACAGCTTTCTTTCTTCTGTACTTAGCTCGTTAAATAACTGTCCACAAACCTGCAGCTGATATTTTAGAAGCAAGTTTAGCAACAATTTATCTTTCGGCTTTAAACTCGTCACAGTAAATGAAATAAAAACTATCATACATAATTTAAAATCAAGTGCTTATTTAGTAGTGTTAGTATATTACACATATCATTAACTGTTCATCAGAGACGAATAATTTTCGTGAACAATAGAAAATGTCGGTAATTAATTTAATTATGAAAAACCTAATCCTTCAGATTTGTGGTTTAAAATCCGTTGTTGAGTATAATAGTAGCCTTGTTATTATATAGGGGTTGTTGTTAACGGGACTAGGCCAATTAATTATGGAAACCAATTTCTGATAATTGTCGACGTTCGATTTATTTATTAAATCATTCTTAGGACTCTGTGAATACAATAAATAATACATAATTAATATAACTTACGGTCTATACATTAAAAATATATTTAAAAACTTAAAATCGATTAAAATTTGATTAAAATTATAGTAAACAAAGTTACATTTAGTATTGTTAAATAAAAAATGGTTAAAACAATTAATAAATAATTACAATGATTATTAAACAACTTATATGTAATTTCTTTGATAAAAAATATAACACACTACAAAACAAAAACATAATAATATAAACTACTCACATTCAGGAAGGTTTTCCGTGTTAGGATTAAATAAATAAATAAATTTGCAAACAGACATTTACATACAACAAAACAAACAGACGGAAAACAGTAAAGCATCAAGTGGTCAAATTCAGAATGACTAGCATATTTAGTTAATATCAGTATGACGTTTCTTGCAACAATAAAATGTTAGAAAATTCAGGCTATTTTCTGTCAATGCCAATGATTAGTATTTTTCCTAAGAGAGTTATGTATATTCTAATCATTATTTTTACGTTCTTTTATCCTTGTCTTAAATACTTACCCGTTTGACCTATATACACCTTTTCATAATGAGGAAGATGCATGGATTTTAAAAATGCTTAATTTTATTATTTTTCCATAATATATACTATATAAGTTGATAATATAATAAAATAAAGTCATAGAAAAATTTCGCTTCGTAAATGTGCCACATTAAAATTTGAACTTTTGTGTAAACAAAACCACGTGACTGAAAATGCTATAATATTGCTTTGACGTCATTTTGACGTCACTAATTAGATCTGAGTTTGCTAATTTACGTTGTTATTCTTAATCTTGTTATTAATTATTGGTTAATATGATGGATAATCATTTTATAACATCACTAACGTGCTTATCTATAACCACAGTTTCCTTTTTAGATGTTTCAACATTTTAACAATAACGACGTGACGCTACAGGTTATGAATGACGCTATTCGTTAGGGATAGAGCGTTTTAATGGTTTTAAATTCTCAGCCGAAATAAATATTTTTTTTCACCCTCAATTTTAACAAAAAAGAAAAAGGAAAAATACGAGGAAGCATATTTCTCTGTCGTCGATCTATCTGTGATATAAAAAAAAATCATGCAACTTCCTCAATGAGGTATTTTAAAAACAAGGCCCGATTTCAGTTTTTGTGGTATCTTAGCTTTCACTTTGTTAAAAAAAATTTGTTTGTTTTCTAAAATCTATTACTATTATGCCAACTTCGTCTAAAATATTATAAAAGCGGTTGATAGTACATGCAAACATAATGGTAATCTTCTATATAAAGTTTTTTTCGTAAATGAATCATAAGGGAGATATACCCGTTAAAAGAAGGATAATAAATTTCAGTTTTTCTGCAATATCTTCCGACTTAAATTATCAAATCCATATTTTAAATTTAGTTATAAGCGATTCGGACACTAGTTTACATGCTATTAGTCAAACTCTCCTTTCTGCTTAAGGGGTAGCGTGAAGGTGACTGTCAGTATTTTCCAAATAACTTTATAATTATTTTTGTATTTTTAAAAATTATTATAAATAATAATAACACCACAGGTAATTACGACCCCCTTTATCCCGGAATGCTCTAGAAGAGCCTTGTGTGGGAGGAAGCTACACATTTAGAGACAAGGGACACGCACCCAATATCCGTGTATAGTGGAAAAATCCCTCTCACAGAGAGGCAAGTGCGCTCACCTCTCTATTATAAAAAACTAATTTCCAGATCATTAGAAATAAAAAAGGTATTCTTCTTCTTTATTCTGTTATTTATTAGACATTGATTATTTTTTTAATAATTCCAGTTTAATCCTTAGTATTTTGTTACACATTCTCTAAATGAACAAACGTAGTTTTGACTTTCGGAAAATGTTTTGGTAATGCTGCTGCAGTAGTATGGAAATGAGAGAACCTCGGCACAGGATCAGGATCTATGAACATTTGTGTTCAAATTAGGGGTAAGGGGTAATGAAAGTGGTTTAGCAAAGTAAGGCGGGACGTAAGAAGGCGGGGCCTAGGAGTGTTGGCGGGGACAATTGTAGCGACGTGGTAATTAAAGTAGTGGGAGGCAATTAGCGTGGTAGAGGGCAGAGGTCACGGGATCAAGGTCGAATGTTGAAGTGGTGGGGGATAATTAGAGAGTAATTTATGTAGATATAAGGGTAATTACAGATAACTTACGCCAAAATAAGGGTAATTAAGTTAACATCAGGGTACTTATGGTTAATTTAGGATATATATAAGGATAACATATTTACGTTGAAAATACGGATAATTACGTTGCAAATAAGGATAACTACGGTAAAATAAGGGTAATTACAATAACAGTAAGGATAATTAAGTTGCAAATAAGAATAATTAATGGTAATTTAGATAAAAATAATTGTAATTAGGAGTAATTAAGGGTAGTTATAGTAACAGTAAGGACGATTGGGGTACTGTAGGTAAAAATAAGGGTAATTAAAGGCAATTGATCCAACAGTCCGTCCGCTCACTCGCGTGGCCATCTGTCCGTCCGTATATATATGCAGTAATCGCATTGTCCTATTGCACTTTGTATTTTTTACGATGAGGTAACCAAGGGTATCTTATGGTTTGAGATGGGATATTGTCTACATCATAATAAATTCATGCAACAATGTCCAAATAACGTCAATTATTATCCACCCATTGAATTAAATACTGCTAGTCGATATGGACTGGGATTGATTGAATTCTATTCTTGCAACTTCATATTCAATGTTGGCGAGAGGAATAACCGATTTTGTTATAAAACTAGATCGATAGTGACCCTCACAGTTCTTATGCGGAGCCTATGATGAAATTTATCGCGCAATACTAAAAGCAATGTCGAATAATAAAAATGAAGAGTTATTTCCAACTACGAGTTAACAATAATACGCTGAAGTGTGAAATTTGGTCAAAATATGGCATTGATTTTACACAACCAAACTCTATTGGAAGTCTATTGGGATTTGAATCGATATATTTACATCCAAACAAGAACTATAAATCGACACTCAACTCAACATTGTTAATATTATGAAAGTGCGAATGGTACGGGCGGATTGTAACATTATTTCTGGAGCCTATTTGAATATTCTTATAGATAGATAGATGCTAAACTCGGTTACAAACTAGGGAGCCGGCTAACACTATATATTTGCCTGTCATATCTGAAGGGCGTCAGTATATTGACAACATCACACTAAGCATATTGGATGACAAAGGTGATTTAATTAATTTTCGAGGGTGAGAAGGTTATTGTAAGGCTAGAATTGAGGTTCGTACATTAACAATGGTCCTAATTATATCCAGTGAAAAACTTGAAGTGTTCAACGAGTCTGTGCATGACCAGTCAATTGTTAGCTTACACGAGCATATATATAAACAATATGGTTCGCAATATTATAAAAATCTGATGAAATACACATTTCTATCAATTTCAAGATTTCATACTAGACGTTGCATAGAGTTACATTTATATATTGGGAAAATTTACACCCAAAGATGCCAGCAAACTGTGTTACTTATGGAATAATGCACTAGCTTTTCTATTTGATGAGATAAGATATGAAATGGGTGGATAGCAAGTGGTCGTCGTTGGAAAGCCTGGAATCACTACAATAATGAAAATATGGTTTCATATAGAGAATCACATCTCCGATCCCTAATACCTACAAGTTGGGGGCTCACGCAACAGAAGCAGGAATTTTAGATACTCCCAGTCACGTGTTTAGTGGTAGACTTCCTCTAAAATACCTCATGGGTTTGGCAGAAAATTACACTAAAGGTATTTTAAATGCAATGTAGGAATTAATTCTAATCATAGTTAAATCCTATTAAGATTGTTATATTGATGAAGTTGACGCAGAGCTAGTAATTAGTAAAATTGAGAGGAAGATTAGACATACTGTACCTGCAGATAGACAAGGGCTTAAAATATTAATCAGAATTAATAAGAGCACTAATAATGCTAGAATTCAGATGGCTTGTCGTATGTGGGATTTATATGAGCTACCTACTTTACTTGATACTGCTACTGACGGACTGTTAAGGGCGCTAGCAGTCTTGAGAAGCCTCATCATTATGAATTTTCAAAACAATGACAATTCAAATAATAGAACCAAAGATGTTACAAAATTTATTCATGCAGATATAAATAATATTCGACTATATCTAAATGCTGAAGTATTTTCATATGAACGTTGGAATATAAATTTTGCAAAGAATGGATCTTGAGGAATTCAGAAAAAATCCATTGTTTATTATTGATTGTTCTTGTCAACCAGATGCAATTAAATTATTTACTGTCGTCATTAAAATAGAATTTGAAACGCGAAAGACGAAGTATATGCGCTTATACTTCACAATGCTTATTTAACTTACAGCGCAGTGAATGGTTCAGTACAGAGCGGCTTTGTTGATACTAGGTGAAAGATGGTGCATAAATTTCCTACATAGATCATTGACTTGCAAGGTTTTCAATATAAAGATAATGAGTTTATAGCGAAAGAATTGGCCGCTGTCTGCTATAACGCTAAACAACAAACACATTATATTTTCAAACCTCCATATCCATTCTCATCATTAACAAATGGTGAACAGGCACAGTATCAATGTTGGAAAATAATTATTATGGCTTGGCTTACAATGGAGTCATGGATACATTCAACTGAAAGAATTGCCACTAATCTTTGAGCAACTATGTTAGAATTCTGTTAATTATCAATATAATTTACCATTAAATGATGCTATAATACTATGCAAAGGAGGTGCGGTGAAGAATTTCCTACTACAATATCTACAGTGGAATAAAATTATAGATCTTGATGACTGATAGTCTCAGTTTTGTTCTCGTTTATGCGTGTCTTCCCTTTTTAAGGGGTATATCTATGATTCATCAGCCGCAAAAATATCCGCAAACAATTTTGAACCTACTTGTATATGCGAATATTGTTGCGATATTTAGACATTAGATATCTATTTTCATTAAAGTTACACATGATCGGACGAAGTCCTGTTTCAAGGTTATATTATCAATCTAGACTTCTGCGCGGTGTCGAGATGTTTTTCAAGACTAAAATATAAATAAGAAAGTATTGCAAATGCAAAGATACAAAATTGCTGAGTATGTAAATATATCAAATTAATTAATTTACAGCACGTTAAACTCGTCCAAATATCCCAACTTCAAGTTTGGTTGGGCTATACAGAGTTTAGAAACGGATTATTTATTCAATACCTTACAACAAAAAGAAATGTTTCCACGCAATATATATTTGATACTACATTAAACACAAACTTTCAATTGCTACCAGAACATTCAAGTTTTGCTGAATAATTTCTTCAAACTTGTCAGTTCTCAACTTTTTACTTCCTACCAAGAAAAGCTCTTAACATATTATACGGAACTTTTGTTTCCCCACAACCTACAGGCCCATGCCCCCTTTTAAATCGGTAGGCTTGAACAAAGTGTACTGCATAATAAATGCCCCGCGCATGTCTATAAAACAAATCAGTTGTTTTGTCGATAAACAAATCTCAATAATTTTACTTTATTTAAAATGTAAGATTCCTGCACAGAAACAAAATTTAAGAGAAATACATAGGTTGAATTAGGTGAATGAGTGCATTGAAAATTATATTTTCAACAATTCCATGTTTCCTAATACAAATAGATATAAACAGATCCTTATTCAATCCCTAAATCTAAAGCCTTAAATTGTACTTTTGTCAATATAAATAGGATGTATTTATTTGTTTGTCACTCAATATCACTTTTTATGAAATATTCTATAGTTCCAATAAAGTATGTGATATTGCTGTCTTGTGAGAGAATTTAAGCGTAACTTAGTTCAAGCTCCTATAACATACATACTGCCATCTACAAATACGCCGCCGCATTACTATTAGAATTACATCAATTATTAAAAACAAACAAAAAGAGAAACTCAATTGATATATTTGTTGTAGATATTAATATCGATGTATTAAAGACCAAGTAAATATTGCCAATGAATATTAAAATACAATGGTTGAAAATGGCTTTCCACTCTATATAAATAACCACACAAAAGTTGTGAATAATATTAATTCCTGCCTGGTTCATTTTTTATGGAACTACCACCCAATAAAACAAATATTCTGAACATAGTGCCAATTATATTGCAAAACAACATATCTGATCACTTTCCAATTATATTAAAAATATAATTCAATAAAAATGAAAATAAACTTACATTTCAAGATAAAAAAATAATAATAAAAGTAAACAATAATTTACTTAAATAATTCATAAAAAATGATACATGGCATGAACTATATGAAATAAAAGATGGCACATGGCATATGCTTCTTTTTTAATCAATCTCTTGCATCATTTGGAAGAATCCACAAAAATTATTGAAGTAAAATCTTCTGAAAAACAAAAAGTAAAACCTTGGATAACAAACAATTCACACGAAAGACAAATTGAAACTTGCGGTAAGTCGAAACAAACAAAAGAATTGCATTATGAAATTGACAAACAGTCACAGCCTGAATCATTGTTTAAATCATTCCCAAAAATCTTGTATGAAATACATGTTCAGTAGCTTTGCCATTTATTCTGACTATATAACTTTCATTTACTTCCTTCGATTTTGGGGCAAAGTTAATGGAGACTGTCTTGTTTTTATTCAGAATTAATTGGTAGTCATTGAACTGATTAATAAATTTTTCAAGCATAATTTGCTCTTGTTTATAGTCTCAGGTATTTTATTATTGTAACATAAATAACGGTTACCATAAGCGAGTATGACAAATTATCTTGATCAACACTAGGGAGATCATTCACAAACAATAGAAATAACAACGGCCCAAGGACAGAACTTTGCGGCACGCCATACTTTATGTGTAACTTTTCCGATTTAGTGCCTCCTATTTCCACTATTTGTGTTCTCCCAATAAGAAATGATCCGATCCAATTGTTTACGTTACATCTAAGCCCATATGCATTTATTTAGATAAGAAGTAGTACGTGATCAATTCGATCAAACGCCTTGCTTAAATCTGTAAATAAACGTACTGACCTTTGTTTTCATTGAAATTTTTATATAAAATATTTTAAAAATCGAAAACACTGATTGTCTTGTTTTAAGTTTTCTAAAGCCGTGTTAGGCTTTATGCAATATATTATATTTGGAAAGAAAACTTAATTTATGAACACCGCACCACAGAAATTAGACAACCCCCAATTCCAGAAGCCAGGGCTTGTGCGGAAGGGGGTTACACATTGAAAAAACGCGGTCATACAATCATTTAGTCCGACAGTGCCAGTGCCGGAGCTAGGATTGGAACCCGGTAGTGCGATGTCCATGTGATTAATCGCGATTGCCACCTCGCGCCTTAACCCATTCGGCTATCGACCAAATTTATTAAAATTGATTTTCATAATATTTTGCAAATTGTGGATGGTATTGAGACCCGTTTATACTTTTTAACACACGAAGGTTCACCTTTTTTAAATTGTGTTATGACCCAGCAGACTTTAAAATTTTTGAAACAATTATTAAATAAGTTAGAAAGGTAACTATATAGTTTAGGAAGTGGATACATCTACGAATGTCGGAGATAGAACCATACGCGCTATATCTCCGATAGTAAAATCGTATTAATTATGCGATTGACGTATTGATATAGAAAGAAGTATGTAGGTTTCTTATCAGCAGTCACTGGTGTAGTGGCTAGGTTGCCCGATTCTCACACGTATTAAAAACCACAATATTTTAAATGCCATCTTTTGTTTTGCTCTATTTTCCGGCTGCCGGGAGACCGCCGAGCCGGTGGCTGCCTCGAACGGGCTTGTTCACTGAACTCCGTCCCGTATCAACTGCCAAAATTTATTTGTGTGTGTTGTGCTCCAATTTTTCATAGTGTTATTTTATTTCTTAATTACCTTAAGATTTTTATTAATCATTTCATAATGTTTCTACTGATTTTAATTTGCGCTTCTGCAAAAGGAGCTTCAGTTTTTTGTCGTCTTTTTATTATGCCAATCCGGATCTGCCTCGCCCAACCATGAAAATACGTAATACGAATATATTTTAGGTTAGTTCGTTAGGTTAAATATGTTAATATTATTTGATGTAGTATAATTGCTTATAATAAATAATTTCCCTTGCCCTTGACATTTTGTTAACACCTAAAATAGTAATACGAATATTTCTTTAGGTATATCAGAAAGTAGCACGCGAAAGGGATATCTTCCTTCTTATTCCTCTCACGTATTTTAATTTATGATCGACGATCCTATTTTATTATTTAATTAATGTCGAAAGCAAAATTATAAAATGTTAGCAGATGTTCTATATTATCGGCGTGTGACGTATGCGGTATCCGTCCATTTCATTGGCTATGCCCAATGTTACATGGTCTATGTCCATTTAACAGTTTTATATAAAAACTAGAGTTTTGTTTATGTTTGGCACAACCTGTGTAGCATTTTGATTCAGTTTTTTACGTGAAACTGTTTTTAACTAACAGACTTTTACTTGTATAACTGCTAAACCATTTCGCACTGTTTTATGTACATATTTTAATATCTTAGGAACTCAGTCATGTTCTATTAACTATTATGTATCTCTGTTTCGTTGTATTATAGCATCCCAGGAAACAATTGTCTACGAAACATTTATTTACATCAGATACCTATATTTCAATTTTTATATTTTTGTTTACTATGTAAGTACATATGGTTATGTTCCTTACCTTTTCTCATTCTATATATAGTATATCCTATAAGATGTAATATATTTACTGAGTTCTCACAATACGTTTTACTATTTATTACGGCAGTTCATATTTTTTTGGCTATGTATAGTATTTACAAATTGTGAGGCAAAGGCAAATCAACTGTGGTATTGAAGTAATAAATTTTTTTATTATAGATTCCTTTTATCGATCATATGCCAAAATTTTAGTTGTGAGTAAAGGAAATTGTAGAACTTGCGACCTGCAAGTTGTCATAGACAGATGGCCATACCTGTACTATTTCTGTATTTTATAGCTTTCAATTTAATTAGGGAATTAGATTTCTCAAGTTTATTTGGTAGCATTATTTTCCAGTAAGTAGGACAAAAAAAAGTTTACCTTATCAGTAAAACTCACCAGGAAATCATTTGCTTGCAGCCTTTCTACTGATTCGAGCGTATATAAATTTTAACTGTGGACTTCAGTAATTGGTATTACATTTTTATATCCGCGTTAACAATAACATCCAGGTAAATTTCCTTTATTAATCATTTTAAATTTAAGTAATCTTCAATTTTTGTATTTGATGTAATTTCAATTATTTTTAAAATAAATTTAAATTCAATGTCAATTCTTTTAAATTTAATAAGTAGTTAAAGTACTATGTGTATAGTATATACGACCAGAATTGAAACCATATAAAAACTAAAAGCTGGCAAAAACAGCCGGCATCGCTTGCGGAGATAAATAGAAATGCTTGTCATAAGAAAAACAATAAAGAGATGCCGACTGTTTTTGCCGGCTTTTAGTTTTTATAGGGTTCCAATTCTCGTCGTATACACTATACCACATGGTTTTAAAATATTGTTTCCTTTCTTTTTCATTTTTTGGCAATTTATAGTTTATGAAATCAGCTTAGATATTTAAATTCTTAAATTCTTATATACTTATATACTTAAATTCTTAAATATTCTATATATACTTAAATTTATATATATGCTTATATTCTATATATATGCTTTTACATACTTATATATTTCTATATATTTATATGTACTTATGTACTTATATGTTTATGCACATATATACTTATACATTTCTGTATACATTTCTGCATAGCTTCTTCATTCCTGCATAGCTTTTGCACAGCTTATCTTTCATATAGATAAAATTTCGTTAACTTTTCATAAACCACCTAGTCGGTTAATTTTTCTACGATTTTCACTCCATTTCATTAAAAGACGTAAATTGCCAAGGAAATTTTAGAATCCATTTTCGCAACAAGAGACAATTGTGGGCCTGGATTGCTGTTCCAGAACCAGTCACCTCAACAATAGTCAATCTAGGATCCTGGTATAAATTTGTTATATACATATTTTTTTTAATTTTCAATTAGTCTTTATAAACCGATTTATCTATTATTCATGTAATATATTTTATCATTCATTTTAAACTATCTTTTTATTTCTATTACCAACAATTTCAGTCTGATCTATAGTAGACTGGTTATTCGAGAAAAATAGACAATTCTACTTATTTTCACTATAGATGGTGCCCAATTTAACATCAATTTTTCTTTGTCTCCTTTTCTCGAACTAAACAGAAATCTGTCATTTATGCTGTACATTTCGGAAAGGGTAAGTTTCTCCACTCTTACGAATACTCTGGATCCACGGCTCTCTGCTCCGACTTAAACCCCAGCTAGTCGTACGCATATGTTGCCCCAATTCTTTCTCAAAATAAATAATAAGGGAAAGGAGGTAACACCAACTATTGTAGACATAGCGCATTCGGTTAAAACTCCAACTTTAATAGACGTATCTAGAGCCTATAGTTTACGTAACTTTTCAAGGTATTGGTATACCGGAATTATCACTATAAATAAATCCAAAATATTGTAAAATGATTCTTTATTCCAGGATTAACAGTTGTATAATGCTGATGTAATATACATCAGAATCATAATAATCTCTATTGTTTATTATTGTGTCCTAGATACCAATTGACCATATTTTTCCTCTATTTATTAACTATAAAAATATTCATTAGCAACTTCTCTAATTTGTGACAATTTTGTTCCAGGTCAAGTTTACAATGAACGTCTGCTAGATACGTCGATCGTTTATCAAAATGTCAGCAGGACGCAAGAAGATTAATCTAACTTCGGAGAACTTATCAGATGACATGATAGCTGCAAACAATGCGATAGCTGTAACCGATGTCTATGCATTAGTAACAAGCTTTGATATCTTCATACCCACCGGGACAGTTTCTGTGAACATATCCAACTTTACTAGACCGGCTGTGTATAAGAATTCGACTGAAAGTGTGTTCGAAAGTAAACTGATAATTCCGCTATATTTAATTATATTTGTGCTAGCCGTGCTCGGGAACAGTCTTGTGTTGGTGACCCTGGTGAGGAATAAGCGGATGAGGACGGTCACCAATGTGTATTTGCTGAATTTGGTAAGTGACCTCAATTGTCGATATCTGTGTCATTGAACATTCGCTTACGTTTGGTTGTAATGGCAGTTTTGCGTAGGATAAATAATTATGTTATTTATTTTATTTGCACTATTTAACAGGTTGTGTGACCCAATTACATAATTGGAGAAGTACACAAGAAAAGACAAAAATTACACTTAATAAAAAAAAGGGATATAAATGTACAAATAGAGCAGAGAAGTACGAATAACCAACAGCAAAAAAGCAACTATATATATCAATCATAAATCCATCTTTTTAATTACCGGGATATTTCAAGACATAAGTCAAGTGAAAAATTTTAGTTGTTATAATTGTTGCACATATTGTGAAAAGGGGAATACTTTTTCATATTTGTTCGTGTAGTTTGCAGACTTGTCTATCTTGACTCAGCTACGGGAGTATCAACATTTAACATACATAAAATGTCTGAGCATTTATATTGTTATGATTTATTTTGTGTAATAAGATCAAATAAGCTTTTGTGCAACTGTGTTAGAGTGAGTTGAAGCCAAAATTTATGACAAGGTCAGATTCGGGAAGTCCTACAGGTGGATATTCCTCTTCCGTTCTAAAATGAGCACGTTTTAAAAATCTGCGCTGTATTCCTTACAAATTATCAGTATATATTAGGTAGTTAAGGCAAGAAATGATAGAAGCATATTCTAAAAGGGCGAAAAAAGTTGGTATGTAATAGCTTAAGTGTGCCAGTATTCTGAAAGTTGCGGCTGTTTCTGATAATAAATCCTAAAGTATTGCAACTCTTCATGGCAATGTATGTGATCTGATTGCTAAAGGACAGTTTTTTATCAAAGATAACACCCAGATCACAAAATGTTTCTGGTCTTAAGAGCATATTATTATCAATAGAGCAATCAAAGTGGATCAATGATTTTTTGGTGGAATAAGTCACTGCGTTATATCTCTGTATATTTAAAGGTAAGTTGTTTATTAAGCACCAAACCTCAACGTGTTTTAAATTTTGTTGAAGTACAAGACAGTCGTCGTTAATTAACCCTGCAAAAATATTTTAAATCATCAGCATAAAGAAGACAAGGCACTGCCAGGCTGTCAGCAATATCATTAATGAATAAGATAGAGAAAAGAGGTCCTTAAACTGATCCCTGCAGTACACCCGACGTAGCAGATATTTGGATAAAATTGCAGCCGCGACATATAACATGTTGGATCCTATCTGAGAAGTAGAATTTTAAAAACTTCAAAAGTATGCAGAGAAACCGAAATTAGTCAATACATTCAATAGAATACCATGGTCAATTATGTCAAATGCCTTTTAAAAATCGGTATAGGTCACGTCTGTTTGTAGTTCCTCATCGATGGCATTAGTTAGGAATTCTGTCTTACAAAATAAGTTGGTAATAGTAGACCTGCCTTTAACAAAACCATGTTGCGCGTCTGTGATCAAGTGGTCAATGAAAAAAAAAGCATGATCAAATAATTAACATTTTGCAAAGTTACCAATTATGGGTTGTACATATCGGACCGGTCACCTTTCTTGAAAACTGGGGCTATCTTAGACAATTCCCACTAAGAGGGAAAAGTATTGGATTTTAAGGATAAATTACAGTTTAGATTTAACACAATTTCTATATGTTCAATCCAACGCAGATCTTATCAAGAGTTACTCCCAAAAATTTGGTTTCATTAATTTGTTCAAGAGACTTGCCACTAAATTTAACGTATAGTGATTCATTATCCACACTTTTATATACTACTAGTGCCGTCTTACATGCATTAAGTTTTAAATAATTGTTTTTGTTCCATTGATTCACCTCCGGGGCCACTTTAGTTACCCTCTGCGATAATGATGCCCGGTTATTATCCGCTACAACAGCTGAGATATCACCAGCAAATTGGAAAATCGAACTAATTTCTACATGAGATGTAAGATCATCACGACCAAGAACAAAAGTGGTCCCAGGACAGATCCTTGTGGAACAACTATATTTACTATACTCAGGTCTGAAAAAGTTTCCTCTCGTTTGTTTTCTATTGATGTAATGCAAATTTTTTGCCTCCTATTACTTAGGTGCGACTCAATTAATCAGTTTGCTACCCCATAAAATTCTAATTTTTACAAAAGAATATCATGATTTACCAGTTCAAACGCCTTAGTGAAATCAAAATACAAGCCTGCAACACAATTACCGTTATCAATTTCGCAGTAGCAGAGGTAGTAGTAGATTTGTTAAGAAGAAATACATGTTGACATTCAGCAATTATGTTATTCTCAACGAAATATGCAAGTAACCTGTTAAAAATAATTATTTCAATTACTTTTGCAAATACAGATAGAATAGCAACAAGCCAAAAACATCCACATTTTTAAAAAAAGGCTCAAGACTTTTCTTATCGGTAAAACCTGTTATTCACTCGATGATTTCTTTTTATGACTAACTTT
The DNA here is from genome assembly GCA_963675555.1 of Leptura quadrifasciata. NCBI lineage: Eukaryota > Metazoa > Arthropoda > Insecta > Coleoptera > Cerambycidae > Leptura > Leptura quadrifasciata. The sequence continues at coordinate 119,934,266 of OY776678.1, forward strand.
ACTACAATATGTAAAGACTTTTATACTTTTTATCTTTTATATATTTTTACTTATTTTTAATTGGGGGCGAGCGTAGGTGCGTCTTTACTATGTACATACTTCGGTATGCGATGTAAAGCAACGACAGGCGCAGTTAGTACTTGGATTGGTGACCATTCCAACGGAAACCGCATTCTCGCCTCACACATCTTCCAGCGGCTTGTATATCAGTGTATGCGCGGAAGCTATACAACCTTAGGCGAGGGTTGTATAGGAGATATACCATCCTTCGGAGGGGATGTAAAGCCGTCGGTCCCTTGTCTATTAAATGTTAGGCAAGTAAAAGATCCCTACTCTTCTTAAGGGAAGAGGTTCGGCAAAATTCCTGGTTGGGGGTAGCTCGTCTACAGGCGTCGGTGTTAGGCCTCAGTAGCGGAAATAGGCCGACGTTAAATAAATGTATATAAAAAAAAAATATTTTTAATTGTTAGTTTTTTAGTACTTTGACGCTCTCTTTAATTACTTGTTCATACAACTAATTGAGAAATAAAGTATATTATTATTATTACTTAAAGTTGTAGTTCTTTTCGTAAATTCAGACAATTTAATTTTTATTTTAAATAACTGGGCATAATGATCCCAAATGTCAGTTTTCAATATTTCACCATGGCAAACAGAGATATTACAAGACGAAAATATGTTGTCGATTAGAGAACTGGATGTTGAGGTGACCCTGGTTTTTTTCTTTTATATGTGAAACCAGATCATAAGTTAAAAATAGATTTATAAGATCTTTTGTACTTTCATTAGGTTTTGCAAAGTTTAAATTGAAGTCGCTACATATTATAATTTTTCTATTAGCTTTATACATTCTTTTTAGTAAGCAGGCGATAGTCTGCATAGTATTTAAATGATTTTGCAGAATCAGTTTTGACTTTACGCTTTAGTTAGTTGCTTAAATTCATTGTAGCCCGTAATATCCTTAGAGGATCTATATTATTTTCATAGTGAATGCTTCCTCTAGATATCCTTTATTATAAAGTAATTGAACCAAAGCGGATACTACGATTAGATGTAATTAGTTTTGGTATATAAATATTAAAATGATGCCCAATTGATTGTAAAATAGTAGTGTGGCCTCCTCAACATCTACACAGTTATCCAGAAAACTCCAATCAGTTTCGAGTTTGCTTTTATAGAGTAGAGAGAAAATGGTTTTCTTAAAATTATATCGATATGTGTGCTCACCTTTTTTAGTTAAATTTATTCGATCACAAAACTCGGCTCGATGTTCAGTTTAAGTCAGTTCGCTAGTGCGGAACTACCCTTAGAAGAAAAATATATAATTATTGTCTTCAATTTTACATGTCATTGGAACTAGCACTAACTCATTGATTTGTGTCATAAATATATTTTGTCCTGAAACATTTATCTTGAGTCCTGACTTTATATGTAGTTCAGTCCTGTACGTTTAATCATGCATAAATATATAGTGCATGGAAGTAGCATTTTTAACTAGATTTTTTTTTGTTAGGGCAATAAACCCTGTTTTGAATAAGCGATAAAGTTAGTAAAACTTTATACGTCAAGTCCATTAACCTGTAATATATTTTTGCCGATCAGGAAAATGTAAAGTGAATTCAGCACTAAGAGGAGCTATATGCCTGAGTACACGTCACATATTTTATAATATATATGTTTAGCTTACTCAGATAAAATATTGGGTTTTTGAAATAAAGTTATCCTACGCTTCCTTTTATTATCTGCTTCTCATAGAAATAAAAATGAAAGATATAGGTACATTGTTTAGTTATTATGGTTATTAAAGTATATATTAGATTTACTTGGAAATTTATAGTTACTTTTATGAATGCATATGATTAAAATAAGTAACGCATTCCGGAAAAATAGAGGAATGCAAATTTATGTATACAGCGTTATCTAGTATTATTTATAAAGGTTCTACGTGTTATATGTGGGATATTCACTTCCTATACGGACACTAGTTACATTACATGAGCGAAAATTTATTTTTTGAAGTACACCGACACAATTCACTTGCAACGAGACGAACTCAATCACTCGAACACTTACCCAATTGTTACTCTTCTTCCTCATCTATTAATGTAGGAGAATATTTTTTTATTTTCAAAATTAGCACTTTAATATTATTGGACTATTCTAAAGCCTTCAACATGTTAAATCATGATATTTTATTAAATATGTTATATTTTATAGGGTTTTGTGATAGCGCCCGGAATTTTATGACCTCATTCTTATCTCATAAAACACAACAAGTAAAAATTGGTAGTATTATTTAAAACAGGTTAACGATTAGAGATGGAGTCCCGCAATGCAGAATTTTAGGTCCTATTTTATCCATCATATATACCTCTCGCTTTCATGAATACTTACAATTTTGTAATTATCATCTATCTGCTTATGATACGCAATTATACGTTTAAGCCTGAAGATTTAGAATATGCCAGTAATATGATTAATAAAGATTTAAATATCTTCTATAATATTTCCAATGATCACATTCTAAAAGTCAATCCTAGAAAATCATCAGTTATTTGGTTTGGAAATAAAAATTTTACTAATTTTCTTAGGGCAGAGACTCAGCTTAAAAATAGTGATTCATTAATACCTTACTGCGACAGCTCTAAAAGTTTTGGACTCTGACTTACGTTTTAAGAGCCATGTAACTTACATCTGAAAAAAGTTTACAACTCTATAAAAATGATATATTGCCATAGACACTATTTAGGAAAGAAAACTAAAACCTTATTATGTGACTCTCTGGTGCTATTGAACACGAACGTGCCTCGCAGATTGAGAAATAAAAAACTTAGATTGAGCTTTAGAGCTTAATTGATCCTCTGGAGACAGTATGTGCACTTTATTTTTTGATTTGAAGAGGTTCGGGAGTGTTGCGCCTAAAGTGTCGGACAAGGTCGAATGCTACACCCTATATAAGTCTCTCTGAATCTTGGTTTACACTTTGATTTTAACAATTTTGGCAGGGTCAATTGATAAACCCAGTATATGAAGCTTTTTGAGCTTCAAGTACTCTTGATTCAAAATTTTTAGTTTAAACACACTTTGATTTAATTAATGTCTGTAACAGGATTCTTTGAATAACTTGTGTATGAGCCTGTTGAATTAAAACACTTTTGTTTTAAACGAAATATTTATTTAGATAAATTCTTTTTTTTTTAACTTAAATATTTAATTTTTACACGAGTTGTGAAAATGATAACGTTGCGACACGGAAATTCCGGTTTGGGAAAAATTTTATTTTATTTATATTATTTAGTTTTAGTTTAAGAGTCTGAAAAAATTCACTTTTTATTTAATGCGCTAGGGCAAATTGATTTGTTAGCTTTTTTACTTGAACAGCACGGCCACTAGATTTTGTTAATTTAAGCTATATTAAACACATGAAGTTTCTTGAGACTTCGCCAGCGAAAAAACAGAAACTAACTTGAACTACACCTTAGCTAGAGCGTGCTGAACTCGGTTTTTTATACGGTTCCTTGGAGACGTCGTGTGGAAGGCTGGAGAAGGTCTGGAAATATCCCCAGCCATTCAGTGCGAGCTAGATGCAATATTGCATCAGAAATGTAGAAGTGTTAAAATTCAGAATTGAAAAATATGTGACCGTATCGACATATTAAAACGAAGTTTCCATTATTGAAGGAAATTGTTTGAAATAATTTATCAATTTCCAAACGACCTAGTAAAGTCGTCCCGAAGGTTCTGCACAAAGAGTTGAAATGATATAAATTTGTGCCTATTGGTCTGCAGTGAACGACGTGGATTCAATTTAAATCGAGATACTGCTTGCGCTTTCGGAAATAAGTTTTGATAACAACGGGGAATAGAAGTACCGGGAAGTTAATTTTGATCAAAGGTGAATGAACAGTTGAATCGAAGAAGAAAATAATTTGTAAAAAATTTCTAGAAACGAATCGAGATGGTGTGGGGGCGATATCTTTTCAGATTTGTTTATAAAGAATTGTATTTTTTTCGTAAATTTGAGTGTCTGAAGGACTATTTTTGTGGTTTGACTGTTTGAAGTGAAATATTGAATTGTTTTGTGATTTTTGAAGCTTTTAAATTTTTTCTTTTCGCCTATTTATAAAAGGTACTATAACACTATTATATTTTAAGCATTGTGACAGTGTGAATTTTTGGTATTAGATCTAGACAACGTATATCTCATAAACTTAAGGACGTTAAATGGTTTAATTTATATAATCGCCTAAATTACACATGGCATATTTTTTTCTATAAAATCATTAAGTATAATCTGCTTTTTATTTTTTTCCCGCTTCATAAATTGAACATTTAATGATTAAGTCTTTTCAGAAATTTAATTGTCAAGAAGTATGTTCGATAAAAGTGACAGATGTTCAACAAAAGAGGACAAAGAATGTGGATAAAAAAATAAATTCTTTAAAAAAAAAGATGCAAACTTTGCTACTTGTATTTGAGAGTAGTAAAATTGATAGAGTTTTATACGCATATATGTGTAATTTTTTTATGTTATCACTAAAGAAATTTATTGTTTCAGGCCATATCAGATCTGTTGTTGGGCGTATTCTGCATGCCGTTCACCTTGGTGGGTCAAGTTTTAAGGAATTTCATTTTCGGCTCAACTATGTGCAAACTAATTCCGTACTTCCAAGGTAATTATCAAATAAATTCATTTAACTTGCAGCGCCGCAGGGTCAACATTGACCTACTAAAACTGCCACACAGTCACTATACAAAATTTCCCATCTATTTCATGGACTGTATTGATGACTTTTCACAATTTCCAGCGATTTATACATTGATTATTTTAAATGTATTTCATAAATAATAATGCTTGCACAAGTTGTATACTTTGGAAATTAAAGAAGAAATAGAGGCAAGTGTTTTCAGAAATGTATTGCTAGTTTATGAAATACAGAGTCTAATTTTTCAATTCCATTTAAAGTAACATGTTAAGATAACTAGATAAGATAATTTTGACCAATTTTTGTAAGAGAATATTATCCGGAAGCATGTGAAAATAAAACAAACATTAAATTGTCAAAAAACAAAGTTTGTGACTTTTGGAAAATATTGAACCAGTAGATAGCTCAGTGTGTTAAAGCGACTGGCTAGCAAACTGAGTTGCCTAGCGAAGTGGGTACGATTCCCGCAAGGCGAAACAATTTTTCATTAAAAAAATTGCCCCAAGAGTGGTTCGGAATCCACATTAAACTGTAGGGCCTCGTCTCTCTTTGTCTAGCAGAGGAAACATTTTAAGAAAACATTTTAAGCAGATTTTTCAAACATACGATCAGATTTTAGAGTTCATTACTACCTCTTTAAAAATAATTGTAGGGAAGTTCTTGAAAATATGTTTTCTAGAGAGTCCCACGTTTGCAGAATTTCGCTTATTTTAGTATATCTACCTAGACAGGGTAATTTAGTTAACATTCCCGCAGCCGATATCTTGGTAACTAAAAAATACATAAAAAAAACATAATATTTTTAGTCGCAAACTCCTAGCGCGTTAAACCAACCAACAAAACGCTAATGCTTCGATTGCAACAAACACCAGTCGAAAGACTGATCCTGCTTAAAGAAGTCTCTCGTGCCAGACATCCCACACCACTTGGAGACTGCAGTTTTGAGCTGTTGGCTCTCGTCAGTGCAAGGTAGGCATGTGACGACCGACACGAGGATCCTTGGACTATTCTGTACATATCGGTATCCTTAGGATAGCGAAATGCAAAACAATCAGCAGGCGCTATCTAGCGGTCCAGTGTCTGTTGCAATCGAAATATAAATAGAGTGACACTGGACCACTAGATGGCGTCTGCTGATTGTTTTGCATGTCGCTATCCTAAGGATACCGAGATGTACAAAATAGTCCAAGGATTCTCGTGTCGGTCGTCATATGTTTACCTTGCACTGACGAGAGTCAACGGCTCGAAACTGTACAGTTATTTTTTGTAATTATGCCGTTACTATGAAATTTACTTTCGGCATTCCAAAGTACATTTTAAGGAAATTACAATTTTTTTCATAAAGTACAAAAAACTCAGCAAGAAAAATTAAGCGACGATCATAGTCCGTATGCAGCAAATGACGTAGTAACTGTAGTTTATATGGAAAGTACTTATTTTCTGTTAAGATTCTTTGGCACGACGATAGTGATATATTGGTGGAGGGTCTTATTTGTCGTAATGATGAGTGGGGATCATTGTTAACGGTTTGTAAAACTAGAGCCGTATTCTCCTGGGATCTTGCTGTTCTTATTCTTTTACGTTTTAACTTTCTAAAACTACCATATTTTAATAAATTGTTACACAGATAGGAAATCGGGTTGTGGGAAAGTGCCGAGCAAGAATTTTTCAATTATTTTCATTTAAACTTCTCAATTTAAAGTAATTTCCATTAAAATCAGAAGTGCTGTAAAAAATTTCCCACCAGTACATAATTCTCTTATAGCAGGCAAAAAAGTTACAAAGAACCTACGTCCGAAAACCAAGATTAAAAAGTTACAGCAATTAAAATAAAATTACAACACTTCAAAGTTAGACAACAAAATTAAAATATCTCAAAAACTGTGGCACATCTGACTTTTTGGAATAAGAATAATTTTGCTAAAATTTCATTTTTAATCGATTGGCATATGTTTCAAACTTCCTTGATCGAAAAATATTTTTAAACCGCAGCGCCATCTCTGGTGATAATGTTATAATAGTAAATTGTACTTCCTGAAGAAGGCAATAACCATAGAAATCTATTACCCTGTTATATACTATCTATATTTCTGTTAATCAATTTAAGCTACTTTACCCTACATTAAGAGAAAATTGACAAATTTAATCATAATTTCATAGCCGATAACTTTTCACTGACGTGTTCAAAAGCCAGTGACAACTTGTTTCTTGGTCTTTAAAAACTCAGGAAAAGTTATAATTGGGAGATTACACATTTCCCTTTGCAACATCACTTTTCGGATTGCAATGTTTAAAATTCAATTCATCACTTTATTAGATTAGTTTAACTGCCCTCTGCATTTAGAATATTATATGGGGCGGCCTAATTACCTTTGAATTAGGCACCACGTTTGTGCGTTCTAAAAGCTAAATTTTATTCCGGTCTGTTTTACATTAAGCCATCTGAGGATTACATTGAGCCTGGTTATTGACTGGGAAACGACCCAAAACATTTTACCATGGTATTTAGTTCCGCCCTCGAATCCCAAATAATAGGCCCATTTATTATTCGAGTATATTTATCTAAGAATTTATGACCGAGGGTTGTGACGCTGTATGGGAGAATGAGACAGAGTACGTCTTTTATTTAAAAAAAATTACCCTCAGCATTACTTTACAAATCAAGTGATAGATATTCGCTCAGGCGTGTTGAAATACATTTCTCAATTATTTTATGTAAATTTTTTTCTACAAACGTTTTTTAAAAAGTTATGACGTCATCGGCATTTTCTTTAAATAGCAACCGCCAAAATATCATTTGAAAGAGCACATTTTTCTGCAAGTACGATAAATGCTGCGGCACATTGCAATAGAATAGAATAGAGTGGAATGGAGTGGAGTGGAATGGAATGGAATGTACAAAATGTAGGGTCTGATGTACCCAGGTTTTGCCCGAACCCATATTGTAACTTTGATAGAATTATTATATTTATCAAGATAGTTAACTAATTGATTTTTTACGTATATCTCTAGCATTTTGGATAAAACCAGCAATCATGAAATAGGACGATAGTTGATGACATTTTCCCTAGAACCTTTCTTAAAAATAGGTCTCAATATGGTTTGTTTAAATCCATCTGGGAATACTCCACTTTTTATAGACAAGTTAAACAAGTATACTAAAGACCTAACTAATGTATCAAGATATTTATAAATAGTCATTATATGGTCACCTCTGATTGATTTAAAATAACATATTATCTTGTAATAAATGTATTGGCTTTACTTCCTTTGTTTTTTTGTGAGCTTGTGGTTTCCCTAATTGCGTCCCAAGAAGTTACTTAGCAGTATTTTATTTTTATAATATATTTTTGCCAATCTGATCACCATCTTAAGTATTTTTTTATAGGTTTGTACATACTTTATGATTTTTTTTTCATCACAGTTTCTTTTTTGACTAATTAAGCTCCTTTTATTTCTGCAAGAGATTCGTATACCTTTGGTCATCCATTTGTTATTTTTATTATTACATTTATTATATGTTTTCACTGGAGACGAAGAATTGAAACAACTATTGGAGTAACTGTAGAATATTTCAAATGCAGTATTTGTATCATCTTGTTGGTATAAAAAGGTTCAACCTACATTTGATTGTTGCAGGGTAAATTAATTTAAATTCATTTTATTAAATAACCTTTTTCTTCATAATAGATGATATTTTTGTTAACAGACTTTGAACGAGAATTTATGCAGATAATTTGTGATGTATGGGGTATATTCACTAGAAACATTTGTCAGAATATGAACATACCTAGAATATTTTTAAAATTATTTAAAACTGTACTATCGCATTGAAGTTTATATTAAAATCACCACAAATAACAAATTGGCTACAATGATATCAGTTCAGTTCCAGAATTAAGATTAAAAAAGACTCTTAAAATATATCACTGTTACTTGAATGTGCCCTATAAATGGCTATTACAACTATATTTAGACTCCTACTCTAAATGGCTACGTATTCAAAATGCTTTTCACTACTTTTAGTATTGAGTTTTGTTATTTCAGAAAAGTTTAAACTTTTTCTTATGTAAATTATTATACCACCACCTACGTACTTACTACGATAGGAGCATTCAGCTAATTTGAAGTCGGAATTAAAGTTTGTTTCAAAGTTATTGAACCAATATTCTGAGAAGCATAGCACATCGACAAATAAGCCGTGATTAGATAATAAATCCTCGAGACAAATGTTTATTTCATCAGTTTTATTTCGTATTGATTGAATATTTTGGTGAAGTATAGTAAGTTTATAGTTTAATTTTGGTTGCTATTTTTGAGTCTTATTTTTGTTTCTCAGTGTATACTGGCTTCCAGATGGGATGTTATCTTCTTCCATATTTCCAGCATAGGTTTGTTTTTCTTTAATCGTTTGCCTTTCTTGTTGTTTTTTGGTTTTGCTGTTATTTTTTTTGTTTGGTTTTGTTGTTCGGTCTATTAAAGTAAACTGTCGATTTAAGGTAACCTCATAAAAAGTAATCCAATGGGGTTAGGTCTGGAGATCTGACTGGCCATTCTTCTGATCCGCGTGTACCAATCCATCTATGTATGAAAATTCTGTTTAAATGGCACGCCATCCTGTTGAAATCATATGGAGTTTTTCGATACATTAAGGCCTTTTGGACACAGTGCGGTAAGTCCTTAATATTTGTCGGAGCAGCTCCAAATATTGGGTGCGTCTTTACTATGTACATACTTTGATATGCGATGTAAAGCAACGTCAGGCCCGGTTAGTAGTTGGATGGGTGACCGTTCCAACGAAGACCGCGTCCTCGCCTCACACATCTTCCAGCGGCTTGTATATCAGTGTATGCGCGGAAGCTATACAACCTTAGGCGAGGGTTGTATAGGGAATATACCATCCTTTTGAGGGGATGTAAAGCCGTCGGTCCCTTGTCTATTAAATGTTAGGCAAGTAAAAGATCCCTACTCTTCTTAAGGGAAGAAGTTCGGCAAAATTCCTGGTTGGGGGTAGCTCGTCTGCAGGCGTCGGTGTTAGGCCTCAGTAGCGGAAATAGGCCGACGTTAAATAAATGTATTAAGAAAAAAAGCTAAAAATATTTTTCTCTATTTAATGAACTTTCAATAAAAAATGGACCCAAAATTGTAGTCCCAACAATTCCAGCCCACACGTTAACTTTTTGTGGATACTGGGTACATGCTCCATCATCCAGTGTAGATTTTCATGTGACCTATATAAACAATTTTGTCTATCTGCAGCGCCATTTAAACATAAGGTGGCCACATCAGAGAAAAGTACTCCACTTAAGAAATGTGGATTGGTATTTTATCGTTCCATCATAGTTTCGCAAATGACTACTCTGAATTAATATTTTCACTTGCTGTATTATTTGTGCTTGTGCATGCACTCATTAATACTTAATGCTCTATATTTCCTTTCAAGTTTCACAAAATTTTCAATCTTATGACTTTTAACCAGCGCTGTATACGTCCACCCTACACAGAGTTTTAAATTTTTAATATCTACCCCTGCATCAGCTAATAAATTTGCTGAAGTTCTGCAAGCTAAGCATTGACTTTTAGCAGGACGGAATCGGAAATTCTAGATATAGGGCTATTTGGCTTGGTATCTCTCCGGCAATTTTCCTGCCATTTAGTTGGCAAGAAATAAAAATTCGGTGGTTAGATGAGGCGAGAGAAAACGAAATATTTACATATTTGTAGCAAGAAGGTGTTCAAGTGAAATTTTAATATGGGCTAAACTTTCATACACCCATTTGAAATCTGCCTTACGAAAATTGTAAAATATATTGTCAATTCTTTGTCCATTGTTCTTTTCCTCCCTGGGAATACTGAAATATACGACGATCGCAGGATAATGATTATCTTCTGGTAGTAATGTATCTAACGCTCTACTTATTTGACTATAACAGGTCCAATAGTATCTGGTTCGCATTAAAGTTGAAATTATATTGTTTATAATCGGAGAAAATGAATAAATTTATGAGTGATAATAATAATAATAATATTTATTGACCAAAAGATACACAAAGTACATATGGCATGTCAATACAAAAATATAACAGTTCAAAAAATAAATAAATAAAAATATATATACACATTTATATACATGATATAAACTATAAATACAATGGACAAACATAAATACAAGATTAACAAACGATTATATATTATAGTTCAATTCCATATAAGAAGAGTTAATTATTGGCCCAAAAACTCAAGTGTGCTGTAAAAACCCCCAATTATCAACATATTTTTTACTTTATTTTTAAACATAGGTGTATTTTTAATATTTCTGATATCATCTGGTAAGTTGTTGTACAAAATAGGTGATTTTTTATAAGCTGATGTTTTGTGAAAGTGAATTCTTAATAGGAGACCGTGTCTAGTATCATGGTTGTGCGAGGATGAGTTAGATATAAAAAGGTGTTCGTTCTTTTTAACAAATATTAAGCATTTAAAAATAAAAATACAGGGTACGGTCAGAATTTTTTGATTTATGAACACTTGTCGACAACTTTCCCTATAATCCATGTTAAATATTAGCCTAATTAGTCTTTTTTGAGAAATGAACACTCTCTGTGTTTCTCGAGCACAGCCCCAGCTGATTATGTTTAAAGATATATGGGAATATGCCAGAGCATAATAAATGTTAAGTAATCCCGTAGTATTAAGACAATCTTTCATTTGTCTTATAGCATAATACGCCTTACTTAATTTTGCACAAACGCTTTCAATTTGAGCATCCCAGGTAAGTCTATTATCTATGTGAGTGCCTAGAAATTTTACCTTCTCACTGAACTTGATGTTTTGCAATAGGCATGTGTCATTTGGCATACCTTTCCTGATGTAATAGTTGATGGCTGTACTTTTAGTTTCATTGAGTATGAGCCTATTGCGTTGACACCAGGTGCTAAATTCATCCATAATGGTAGCAACTGCAGATTCTAATTCTTGCGGAGTATCGGCTGCTACTGTAACGGTAGTATCATCCGCAAACATTGTGACTAGCCCTTTAGTTAAATGGTTAGATAAATCGTTAACGTATATTAAAAATAATAGTGGGCCCAGGACAGAACCTTGGGGAACACCTAGTTTTACGTCGTGTGCCTCAGATCTGACCCCATTAACATTAATGATCATACTTCGCCCCTCCATATATGATTTAATCCAGTGCAGAATATTTACTGGTAGTCCCATAATTGACAATTTAGTAATTAAGAAATGTGTACAAACTGTGTCGAATGCTTTTGAGAGATCAAAAAGTAACGAGACAACTATTTTGCCATTGTCTAAATTTTCATAAATATAGTTTAACATTTGATATGTGGCTGTTTCAATAGATCTATTTCCCCTAAATCCATGTTGTGAAGTGCACAGTAAGTTGATAAGTCGTTAAGCGTCGTTATATCACCTTTCTTATGGAGTGGTATAATTAAAGCAATTTTAAATACTTCTGGAAAGTGCCCCTGGAATAATGATTGATTTATCAGACTGGTGAATGGTTGAATAATCAGATCAATTATATTTAAAATAGCTAAAACAGACAGTTCATCAATTCCGGAGGTTTTTTTTATTTTTTATTTGATTTAATGCATTTGAAACTTCGTGTACAGTTACAGGGGATGAATCAAACTGATATTGGATAGTAGTACTACTAACTTTCGTACACGGAAATGACAAGTTTTGTCCAAAATGACTTATAATACTTTTTGTACTTGCGCAAGAGAAGTGGTGAGCAAATATTTCAGCAATTTCACTAGCATTGTTGACCTTATATGAATTATGAGCGACAGATGTAATTTTCTTATTAGAAATTCTACCTAATTTGGAGTTGATAATGTTCCAAGTCTCTTTTGATTTGTTGGAGGCAGCCTTGATTTTGTTATTGTAATAATTTGCTTTGGCTTGTTTAATGTTAATTTTATATTCCTTTTTTTTAAATGTTGTAAATATTTTTTAATTCAGCACTGTCAGGATTTGACATTAACCAAAACAATTTTTTTAAATTATCACCTTTTTGTACAATATCTTTGGTGACCCAGTTGCTGATGCTGACTTGGAATGACTAGCCTAATTTTATAAGGACAGGATATATTGAAACACCAAGTAAAATTTTCGACAAAAAGAGAAAATGCCTCGTTAATATTTAAATAAAATTATTCTGCCCAGTTAACTCTGGTCAGCCTGGTTCTAAGTTCGCTCATGTTACTTATATTTAGTGATCTTTTGATTACTGTTTCCTTGTTATCATTGACTTGTTCGTTTTTTAGCTGCTTAAACTTTAAAATATGTGCGAAATGATCAGCAATGTTGGAATCTACTAACGTTAAGTACATTGGTTTCGACTCTATATTGGTATTTGATGGAATATAAAATATGTAGAAAGAGTAGTGATTTAAAGTTACTTTTGCATCGAGCATGTCAATAAATGATAAATTGTTGTTGCAAATAGTCTTCAGATCTATAGGGTGCGCAAAAAATATACTACTTACGTCTAACATAACACCTCCACCTCTGGTATATCCACTTTCATTAAACTTTCTATCAGATCTGATTATGAAGTAAGGTGAATTATAAGGGAACTTTTCTATAATGTGATTTTGATGCGTACGGGACTATTTGCGTAAAGTGTAAAAATTTTCCTCGGTTAAACACTCCATCATTTGCTACCCATCCAAAGTGGGTATGCGGCTTTGGAAACGCTTGTACGCAATAACTGAACGAATCAGAGATCAGTTAGTACTTCAACGCTCATAAAAAGCCAATTTCAAGGCTGGAGTAAAAAATGTATCCAATGCCTTAAAGCTATATATTAAATTACAATCATATTTTCATAAAAGTTCTAATTTTGTTATAAGAATGATTCGCGTTAATTAGACTATATCTGTTTTTGTTTGGAGGCGTTTTTCTTTTCATCATCTCCCTCGTAATAACAAGGAAATTAGGAAACAGTCTCTTTGTTGGATAATGTAATTAACGCCAGAAGACGCGATAAATAAGTGGGTTTTGTATTGAGGCACGCAGTTTGACTGGTAATTAAATGGGGGTAATTTATTATACGGAAAAAGTAACATGCCAGTCGGATTATCCCCAAATTTATTTCATAAATTTCGTGAAATATGCTCGGTGGTAAACTTTCCTGTGACATCCCATATAAATTTATATTATCACATTAATGACTACATTTGTAACTTTCAATTAAAGTTATAATGGGGTTGCTGAGTGGTTCGGTCTCTAAATATTATAATATTTTGCCGTCCAAAGTTGTTCGAGTTCAGGCCGGTCAATGGGTCGTACAAATCCGGATTATTAATTTGGGTTAATTGTCTCATACAGCACATTCGGTGCTAGATGAATGTTTGATCAAATTGTGTAATTAAGACCACTAGCAAAGCAATCTCTACCAGAAAGCCCGAGTCTACGAAACTTGGAAATACTGTTTATTAGGCAGAATGTGAGGTTTGCAACATTACATGGGAATTCCCTCAAGATGTTTCATCATGGAAATTGTTGGTTTTTCGTGAAATGTTGCACATTTAGTGGAGCAAAATATAACTAAAAATGGAAATAAAGAAAGTGTCTCAGGAAGATAAATTTTATTGTTGGAATCTTCCATATACAGTATCTGCTAAAAATTCTGCACTAAGGGGTTGTTATTGGCTTTCCGAGAAGTTTTATAAACTAAATCTATTTTTATAGATATCAAAAATTATTATTTTAGAAGATGCATATAATGTCAAGTTTGGGTCAAACAGTGAGCAGAATTCAAAAAACTGTATTTACAATATCCCGTGCGAATGTGATAAATGTTATGTGGGTGAGTCATCCAGGCCTTTCAGTGTGAGGTTGGATGAGCACAAGAATTACATTAGAAACAATGAAATTTAGAAATCAAAGATTTGTGAACATGCTTGGGAAAACGGACATAGAATAAATTGGGACTCGGCAGAAATTTTAACAAAACAAACAGATACCAAAAAAAGAAAAATTAAAGAATCAGCAATAATCTTCTTAAATGAAGATAAGTGCGTATCGAATTGTTCTGTAGACATTTGTACAACCTGGCTACCAATGTTAAAAGAAGAACTTAACAAACTCAACATTATCTAAAAGAAAATATCATCAGTTCTATGTTCTGTGTAAGTAGTAAGTATCTATGGAAATAACATAAACAGAATCTTAAAGCTGTGTATTTGACATACACAGCAAAATAAGGGTTCTTCCAAAAGATAGCTTTGAAAACGGAAAGAGATTACTTTCCGAAACGTCAGCAAAATACATTATTTCTGTGTTTATTCCGATTTATATTATTTGCAAAACATAACCTCTGACCTTTGGCATTCGGTGATTTGTTTTGAAGAGGATAATAATACATGTGGTAGAAAACCCAAATAATAGGAAAGAATATTTGGGTTCTTTATTTTAAAAATTAAAATTTTCCAATTTTTCACGCATAATTCCTGAACAATATTTTAAATATTTTTGTATTATCGATAACTATCTCAATTTAATAGATTGAGCCTAAGCAATGGATTCAAATCATCTTGGAAAAACTTTTAGCACTTTTCTTTTGACCATATAGACTACATGGAAAACTACAGGATTTTTGACTTGATTTGGGGTATTTAGAAGGTAAACATCCTAAAATCCCCGACCCTAGGAGGTGAGCCTTGCGGGGGAGGGCTTTCGGAATGCTCTAAATTTTGACTTTTTTTGGTTTCTCGTTAATAACTCGAAAACTATTAGTCCCAGAGGAAAAATTATTCCTACATTTTTTAAAGCTGACAAAATTTCCTACATTTTTTAATTTCAACAAAAAGATTCTATTTTCAACCGTTATCGAGTTACCCGCTTCTGAAAATCGCTAATATCCGGAAAATGCTGTTTCGGATGACATTTTTCGGCACACTCTGCTCTTAACACTTCAAATCTTCTTTACAAAATAAGACAACAAGTGAAGAGGATCAAATTGACTTAAAAATTATATATTCTACATATAATTAATGGCTGAGATGAGGGATTTCAAGATTATTTGCTGTAATGTGATGGGTTATTATATGTTATATATGTAGAATATAAAAATTTTAATTTTAATTTTTAAATTTAATACTCTTCACTTCTGAAAATCGCTAATATCCGGAAAACGCTGTTTCGGATGACATTTTTCGTCACACTCTGCTCTTAACACTTCAAATCTTCTTTACAAAATAAGACAACAAGTGAAGAGGATCAAATTGACTTAAAAATTATATATTCTACATATAATTAATGGCTGAGATGAGGGATTTCAAGATTATTTGCTGTAATGTGATGGGTTATTATATGTTATATATGTAGAATATAAAAATTTTAATTTTAATTTTTAAATTTAATACTCTTCACTTGATTTGATTGTATTTTATTTTACAAAGAAGATTTGAAGTGTTAAGAGCAGAGTATGACGGAAATAGCGATCCGAAATAGCGTTTTCCGGATACCGGCAATTTTCAAACGCAGGTAATTCGATTACGGTGAAGATAGAAACTTTTGTCGAAATTAAAAAATGTGACAAATTTTGTAGACTTTCAAGGTATGAACAATTTTTCCTCTATGATCAATAGTTTTTAAGGGCTTAGAGAGAAACCGAAAAAAAATCAAAATTTAGGGCCTTCAGAAGCTCTTCCCCGCAAGGCTCGCCTCCTAGGGTCAGGGACTTTTACGATGTTTACCTACTAACTACACTAAACCCATCATTGAAATAAAAAATTCTGCCTCCCTTCATGTAGTCTACACACCCATATAGAAAAATTCTTTGACTAGACTAATATATTTTCTGAAATATGCTGCATTTTTTTATGCATCGATGGTCTTTTATTTTCAATGTTAATTTTTTTTTAATGTACCACTCTATATATATTATATTGTTACATTGTTAACCCCAGTAAGAAACAGAGTTTCTTTTTGAGATAATTGTAGTTATTTTAAAAACAATCAATTTTGAATTAAATTTAAGTTTCTACTGTCAGTGTGCCCAAAAACCAAATTCAATTGATTACATGTATCATTAGGATGCAAAGTTCGAGAGGAAAGTCATACCATACCGGTCAATCCGGACAGCCACATGTATTAAACATTAAGACTGCGTAAGTCTAACTTTTGGCGGAGGCGCCAAGTGAAAAACGTACTTTTATTCAATGCCGTATTTGGCATATGAAGACCTGATATTTCGGTATTTTTAAGAGGCTTTAATTTCTGTGTGAATGTAAAACCTCATGATCATAATATAATCTTTTTCTCCACGTAGAAAATTTTAAATGAATGTAATTCATTTTATTTAAACATATTTTGAAATAATTTTTTATTGATACGACAATAATTTATATACATAAGTAGGAAGTTGTTAATATCCAAGCTAGAGGGAATAAGGCTGAGAAATAACGTGTTAAATTGATTTAAAAGTTACCTAAGCAACAGATAATAAAAAGTTAAATATAGAAATTCAGTAACAATTGAGCTACTGATTGAATATGGTGTTGAACATGGCGTTCCTCAAAAATATTCTTGGTTCTATTCTATTTACTCTTTAATAAATAAAACGTTAAGTGTGCAAGTAATAGTGCGATCGATCTGGATTTGCAAACGGACTAGTTTTTTTCGAATTTTTTTTTTTCTGATGTTATGAAGTCGGACCCCTTCTATCATGCGGAAAATTTTCCAGTCGAACTTTTTACGAGGAGGGGGGGAAATTTACATGTAAAGATAGGGAAAATCAGTTTCTTTGACATAACTCGTTTAGTTTGATTCGGATCGAAAAAGTGTAAAAAAGATAAAATGAAGGGCTCACGAATGCTCGTAAACTAGCGAAAAATGACTTTTTCTAAAAATAATAACAACAATAAATTGGTTATTTCGCAACCGTTTGTTTATTTATGGGGAACATTGAAAATATATGAGGGGAACTCAAAGTAAGTACATTAGTACATAATGTCACGTTTGCTGCGCGAGTTGCGGAAAAAATTGCAGAAGTTACAGAAGTTTTAATTTCATCATACCATAACCGCTTACCCAATTTTGGCGCACTAAACATTGAATCGATGAATGATGATGACGTAATGCTTATAGAAGAAGCGGATTCAGTCAAATATTTGGGCATAATAATAGATAGGCACTTAAAATGGGATCTTCAAATAAATAATATTACTAGAAAAATAAGGTGCTTTCTACCTACATTTAAAAATTTAAAACAGTACCTAGACCTGCCTCAACTAAATGTACTATATTATTCCTTAATACAGTCCCACCTAAGCTATGGAATAATTGGTTGGGGTGGAGTGACAAATTGCTATCTGAAAAATTTAAGTACCTTGCAAAAATGGTTTCTCAAAATTATTTATGATAAAGATATAACATATCCGACAGAAATGCTCTTTAGTGAAACAAAAAAGTTAGATTTGCGACAACTTTTTTGTCAGCAAATATTAATTAACACATTTAAAAACACACAAAATATAAAATTCAGAGAACATACATATAACACTCGCGCAAAAAACGTGCTCACTGAAAAGCCATTCGCAAAAAAAACAATAGGACAAAGAAACCATACCTACCTAGCCCCAAGGTTAATCGATATGCTACCACCTTCAATAAAAAATATTAAATCATATAGTTTATACAAAAAGCATATTAAACTTTGGATAGAAAACACACAGAGAATACTGATACATCAAATAGTTGACGTAAAAATGCATTAGCTAGAAAACATGCACTGTTAATTAGCTTTACTTATCTATAAAATTAAAACAAACTAGTAAATAAGAATTAATTTAAAATGTGTTACTTTCCTAGACTGTAACAACTACCCGATTGAGACATAAACTTACCTAATTGTGACAAAGCCTCTAGACTGTGACTTATTCAGATATATATATATATATATATATATATATATATATATATATATATATATGTATTGAAATACACTCACAAGTGAAAGTGTATTACTCCGCAACAGGCACATTGTGCTTAGCGGGAAGAACCCTCTGTTTATTTATATATATAAATGTGTATGTAACACTATATTGTAAAAAATATCTATTTTGATAAATAAACATTATTATTATTATTATTATTATTATTATTATTATTTATGTTTACCCATCATCAACCTAGCAACTTCAAATTTAAACACAGTACTTAGGTCCTGAGAGTCTATCGGTGGAAGAAACAAAAAGTCGCCAAGTCACTTTCTTCCCCGAAAAAATCGCGAAAATGGCTCTCGCCGGAGAGATCCGTATACAAATCCATGCTTTAAAATCAGAATATCTTGGGAACTGCTGGACCGACGAGTCAAAATTCAGTTTACGCGCTTTCGCGAGCTCTTCATATTATCCCTTTCACACTTTTTCGATCCGAATTAAACTAAACGAGTTATGTCCGAAAAAGTGATTTTCCCTATCTTTATATATAAATTCCCCCCCCCCCTCTCCTCGTGAAAAGTTGGACCGGAAAATTTTTCGGATGATAGAGGAAGTCCGACTTTTAACCATCACAAAAAAAATACGAAAAAAATGAGTCCATTTTCCCCACGATAACTGCAAAATATCTATGTTCGCAGGTGATACAATTTTGTATATAAGTGGTAATACGTAATGCAAATATTTTAGGGTAGGTTAGATTAATTTGAAAACTTACAGCGACGAGTTTATTTTAAAAATTTTTTTGGACACCTTCAAAAGCATAAGGGTTGATGATGTGCAGGGCTGATGCCTGCCAGGTCATGATTTTCATCCTTAGTGTATTTTAATTCATCACTACACAAATTTCTAACCTTACAGGATGGCCGTTATATAAAAGGTTCACGAGCTATTCTCCGTCTATTATACTTGTAATTCTATAAGTATGTTTAATGCATATATCAACATTAAGTTAGCGTATCTACGTTATAATTAATATATCAACATTAAGTTTTATATCGTATCGTATCGTATTGTACCGTTGCGTTTCGTTACGTTACTTTACGTTACATTACATCATATTAAGTTGTCTTCGTATAGCAGAAATTGCCAATGAAGTCTATCTATCTATCCATCTTTTTGATATTCTGATTTTGCGACAGGACACATTCTTACACGAAGTTTGCATTGGCTTCGAAGCTTTGTTTTATAAACCTTATTCTTAAAGATAATATCCTAAATATGTTGGTGTTGTATTTTTGTTGCTTAATAGTTTTCTATCAATATATGTTCTAATAAGAAAAATTGCAACCGAAAACGATAAATATTTCCCCATCGGGGTTTTCTCATTTGTATATGGCTGCTATAAATGTGACAAATAGTAATTTAATATACAAATAGGACTTCCATCTTATTTATAAGACACTGATTTAATAAATTATTGAATGAGTATTCATTTTACAGTAGAGCTGATATCGATTTAAATTTTATAGAAGCAATAATCGTTATGACATAAATGAGCTCCTTAATTTTCCAGTCGAAGAATATAATGTAGCTAAGATAATAAATTCTATAAAAGCCCACGCTACATGCACAGATGGTCCTTCAATTTATGATATTAAACTTTTTATGCCATTTGCTTGCTTGTAATGACGAATAAAATAAATTCTTATTTCAACCTACACATGAATTATGAAACAAGTTTATGTTTTTCAATAAAATTAGCAAATATTTTTTTCTTTAACAGTCTTCCAAGCAAAAGCAAATAGTTTTTTCTCATTGGTAATTTTATTTATTGATCGCTAAAAAGGGGAATGTCTATTTTTTCATATTGCTTGCATTATTTCATATGGTTTAATGTATCCGAATTAAATTTATTTAAAAATCTCATTCATCAGTTAGCTATTAATTGAGAAGCATTTCATTAGATGAATAACCAGTATCTTGAAGCTTTCATTTGATGTAATACGTGGGATTATTGTTAGTTAATACGTGTTAAATTATTACCAATGCAATGAAGCAATTCTATTTGAGGTCCTCTGGCCTACAATGTCCGTAGCTAATCGTATCTCTATCATCGTGATGACAGAGGAAGCGTTGTTTCTGGACCTTTAATCAGAAATTGGGGTTAGAAGTATAACAACTTAATATAGTTATTTGCTTGTTTTAATATATTTATTTGTTTATTTTTAATATATTGTTTTGTTTGTATGACGCCCGTAATTTTTTTATTGTATATGTAAAATTTTATACTTATATATTGACTTACCAATGTTACTTACTTGTATAGAATTGGTTAATTTATATTATTATTATCTATGCATGTGTAGCATTAGTATTTTCATGTTTACGTTTTACATATTTATTATTATTTATTTTTATTTTGACACGTCCTATATTATTGTCTATGATCGAAGGGATAAATAAGATTATGATTATGACGGTACAATGCAAAATATGAAATATCTCTTCACTGATATTCGTGTAAATTGACTACATTTAAACATTCGCTTTAAGTCTGATTAAAACGATCTTTTAGATCTTTGTCAAGCAGATAACAAAATGCGTCACCTTAAACATTTAAAGGGAAATCTGTTTAGCAGGGAATGGACACGGGCGAGGTTTAAATACTGAACAGGCAAGTGAAAAAGTATAAAGGAAATATAGAGCAAACGTAGGTTAAACGGAAATCGGATACAGAACGGCGAGAAAGCTTTTGAATAAAAGTAGGACGAGCCTATAAAGCGGAAGTATCAGTATACCTTACCTTAATTAACAAATAGACACTGTAGCAAAATTCGAGAAAAGAATGGAAATATGACAGAAATATTTCGTGAAAGGTTATATGAGTATCCTATAAAATGTCCAACAATAATTTAAAAATTTCAATAAGCATAATTTTTTCTTAAATGTGTAATGTTACTTGGGTTCTTGTTAGAGTCTATACGATCTCAATGGGACAGCTCGGGATATTATCAATATACTAACATTTTGCATTGAAATAAATTAGAAAATTGTACAGATCCCATACCGCTCCTCGACTACAGTCAACATGAACTTGAACCGTTTCTCACGTAAACATGTGGGCGGACATAGAAGCCTAGCGCGTTTGATTTGTCACCGCAGAATATTAATTGGTCAGAATTTTTGCATGTTATATTTGGAGTATTTCTATCGTATTATTTTTATGAGGCAGTGCGGTGCAGTCAGGCAGCGTTATAAATTATTTATTTATTTATTTGTTTAATTAATATCTATATTACTTTATTTAAACCATGAGGCTGTACTATATGCCTATAATAAAGTGCTTTTCTTCCATCAAAACGATATTGTAATGGAATTACTTGTGTTTCACATAAATTATTATAAAGAAACTTTTAATATAATACTTAATAATAAACCTCCATTTATATTTACATCTAAAAGCGTAGAAAGTAAATATACTTTCCTTCTCTAAGTAAAATTATTTTTTAACAGCTCGAGAAGGATTTTATAGGGCGAGCGTAGGTGTGTTTTTACTATGTACATACTCGGATATGCGATGTAAAGCAACGTCAGGTGCGGTTAGTAGTTGGATGGGTGATCGTTCCAACGAAGACCGCGTCCTCGCTTCACACATCTTCCAGCGGCTTGTATATCAGTGTATGCGCGGAAGCTATACTACCTTAGGCGAGGGTTGTATAGGGGATATACCATCCTTCGGAGGGGATGTAAAGCCGTCGGTCCCTTGTCTATTAAATGTTAGGCAAGTAAAAGATCCATACTTTTCTTAAGGGAAGAGGTTCGGCAAAATTCCTGGTTGGCGGTAGCTCGTCTACAGGCGTCCGTGTTAGGCCTCAGTAGCGGAAATAGGCTGACGTTAAATAAATGTATATAAAATAGCTATTTATGCCATCAGTTACGAAATGCCTAATTTTGTGTAACGCGTGAGATTTTTGCGGAACGAACGAAGTGAGTTTCGCAAAAATTCTCAAGTTACACAAAATTTCATTTCGTAACGTATTGCATACAAGATTTTTTCTAATTTTGAAGAAAGTAATAAAAAAATTAAATTTAATATAATTGATAAAAATTTGGAAAACATAAATTTAGTTTGTTGCTGTTACTTCATGTTAGTTGTCAGTTTGACATTTTGTAAAAAAGTCTAGACGGAAGGTTTTTAGTGAGATTGATATATTTTTAGTTTTATTTTTTTAAAATGAGTAATTCAAGTTCTGAAGAACTACCAAGCGATATTGAAGAGGCAGCAGGTAATGCTCTATTATCAGTAATTCCCAAAAAGTCAAAGGCAGTTTATGATTTGGCATACGAAAAATTTGTTACGTGGTGTGATGAGAAGAAAATTAAACATGTTAATGAGAAAGTTTTACTTGCATATTTTGAGGGTAAGAAAGATCTAAAAGTTTCCACATTATGGACACTTTACTCAATGTTAAGGTCTGAACTAAATCTGAAAAGGAATATTGATATTAAAAAATATACAAATTTGGTAGCATATATTAAAAGTCAAGCGGACGGGTACAGTGCTAAAAAGTCAAAAGTTTTTATTAAAGAAGATTTTGCCAAATTTTTAGTGGAAGCTGATGACAAAGAATACTTAATGGCTAAGGTTGCAATGATAATTGGAATGGCAGGAGCATGCAGAAAAGCAGAATTAACATTTCTTCCAGTTGAAAATGTTATAGACGAAGGAAGCTATTTTCATGTTGATATCCCACCTTCAAAAACAAAAGTTATACGGCAGTTTGCAATTACCACTGGAGACATTGAAAATACGAATCTTGTTGAAATATTAAGAAAATATATTAAGTTGCGTCCCCAGGTTCTTAAACACAACAGATTTTTTGTAAAATATGCGAATGGAAAATGTACCAGAAATCCTGTTGGAATTAACACATTTAGCAGTCTGCCAAAAGTTATTGCACAATTTCTTCGTCTTTCAAACCCTGTTCTATATACTGGCCACTGCTTTAGAAGAAGCTCTGCCACTTTTCTAGCAGACAGTGGCGCTGATATTTTAAAATTAAAGAGGCACGGAGGTTGGAAATCTAGCTCTGTTGCGGAGGGATATGTCGAAAATTCTATGAATAATAAGAAACTTATAGCGCAAGAAATATTTGGTGAAACATCTAAAGCAATGTGCGCCACTTCCCAAATAACAGCAAGTTCGAGCAATGAAAAAAATATGTCGTCGGGAATTAATTTGAATAATTGCAATAATTGTGTTATCAATATTTATAATAATTAATTAATCTATAATTTATGTTTTTAACTTGTATTATAACAGTTTAATAAATAGAATAATTCTTTTTGTCACTAATTTTGAAATACATTTTTCGTCACCAATTGCATAAAATTTTACTTTATGCAACTAGTTACAAAAAGTAAGACGTTTCATAATGTCAATCAGTTTTAAAAAGTGTCACTTTATATGTCAAAATTAGAAAAAAGAATTTTATAGGTTTTTGTGACAAAACGGATAATTACACCGTAAATCTAGTGCAGGTCGTTGTCCCTTTTACAGATGAAGATAATTGTGCAAAAGATATTGTTAATTAAAGGATGTTTTATGTATATCATTACGATAATATGGCACTCAAATTCGCATTTAAAATTCAGAAACGGCATATTTGATAAACGATTTAAAGGTAATGTACGTTTGTAAAGTACGAAAACGGAAATAAAAATTGCATGAGCTTATTTTTCGTACGCAATAATATATTATAATGTTTGTTTTAGCAATAAATAGTTAATGGGATTTTAACATAAACCTATCCTTTGATATATCATTTGCTCCATAGACATTTGTGAAGTCTCATGTAGCCATATTCAATATTAGTTTTCCTTTATAGTACTATTCACTTGGAAATCTCATCTAAAATGTCTGTCACTTATTATTTATTAATAGAAGTATTACAACTATGAAAAACGCAGACACATTTATTACACACCACCTTTCCAAACTCCCACTGGAGTTAGGCAGGGATGTGTCCTGGCACCCCTACTCTTTAATTTGTTTACCACTGCTCTACCAATTATTGTTGACAACAAACTGACAGTCAGAGGAATAGGTCTCAGATACCGTTTTGATGGCGGTCTCTTTAACATAGGGCGCTTTAGAGCTTTCACGAAGACACGCACACGATTCATTTGTGATCTCCAGTATGCGGATGACTGTGCACTTTTAGCCTCTACGCCGGAAGAGCTTCAAGAACTTTTAGATGTGTATGCCCAGAGCTATGATTCCTTGGGACTTAAAATCAACATTGGAAAGACTAAGATTATGTCAACTCCTCATCAAGTGAACCAAATAGACATTACACTTAACGGAAATTTTCTTGAAGTGGTGGATCAGTTCAATTACTTAGGCAACGTTGTTAATGACAAAGCAAACATGGACAGCGAGATTCGCAATAGAATTAACGCTGCATCTAGAGCACTCTGGGGACTTAGAGAGAGAGTATTTGACAACCACGACCTTGCTTTGTCAACGAAAATGGCTGTCTACAGAGCAGTTGTCATTCCAACACTGCTATATGGATGTGAAAGCTGGGTCACTTACCGTCGTCATGTGAAAGAATTAGAACGTTTTCAGCAAAGACACCTCAGAAGTATGATGAAAATCCGTTGGTTCCATCACATATCAAACGTGGAAGTACTCAGGAGACCAAACAGCCTTCCAATTGAGGTGCTTATTTCAAGAGCACGTCTAAGATGGGCAGGTCACGTTCATCGTATGCATGATAACCGCCTTCCTAAATGTACACTTTATGGTGAATTGCTAAGCGGTAGAAGAAGGCGTGGCGGTCAAGGAAAGAGGTTCAAAGACGCTCTCCATGCAAATCTAAAATCCTGCGGTATTGCAGACGAGCAATGGGAACAACTTGCAGCGGACAGAACCGAATGGCGAGGGGTTGTGGCCAGCTATCAAGGAAATGTTGCTGCAAGAAGGCCGAATCCAAGACCTAACCAGGTCTATGTTTGTCCTGACTACGGTCGACATGTGCTCTCCCGAATTGGCCTCTATAGCCATAGTCGTGTGCACCGTAGATGAATGAGAATTACAATAGACTACACCTTTTACTTGTTTTTTATTGTACACAATTTATCGACTGTAACATTTTTATACTCGGACTCGAGTAACGGCTAATATTACACACCAATGTTGGTAGTGACCGAGCTGGGTGTTGAACCCAGAACACTCTAGATTTTTGACCCAGCATAAGTTTTTATAGATAATGTTATTCCTTTACATACTAAGTTGTTACTTTTTATACTTAATTATTGTATTGTAACTTTTAAAATTATGATTCGAATCGAAATACATTTTATTCGCAGGACTTCCAGTCAATATTTAAATGAATCCTCTAATTTAACTAGGATGAATTTCCCGGAAAGCGCATCGTAAGACGGAAAAAACGATACTAATTGAAATCCAATAATCGAAAATTGTGATCTAATAAGAAAAGAAAGGCGAACAGAATATTCTCTAGTGGTTTGTTATTTGTAATATTATACACATTTCTTACAGCGATTCTGAAATTTAAACATTTATGCAGGGTTTCTCGTAATAGTCTAGCCGCTTGATATCCCAATAAAATATTTGTAGTTTAAGAAAGCAAACCATTTATTAAAGTTAATTATAGATGGGACCTGCGAACAAACTGTATAATTAAGAAAATAATGCCATCACTCTTTAAATTCAAATATTTAAAGCAGTTTCTTGATTTACCTCAACTAAACATATTGTATTATTCTCTGGTTCAGTCGCAACTCACGTATGTTATCATACGATGGGGAGGAGTAAACAATAACCACTTAAAACAATTAAAAATAATGCAGAAGTGGTTCTTAAAAAATTATATAAAATAAAAACATCACATACCTTACCAACGATCCGTTCAACCTGTGAAAGATAATAGATATTACACAATTATTTTCACAAAAAATTCTCATAAACCTTTTTAAGAATGGACAAATAAAATATAAAATTACACATACAGCACTCGCAACAAACAAACAGTTAAAGCCAAAGTTAATAAATCAATCGGTCAAAGAAATTATATTTACACAGGTTTTAAAATATACGACTTACTTCTATCTGAATTAAAAAATATAACCTCATTCAAAAAATACTTAAAGAAATTAAATCATGGATTCAAAAAACTCCCAGACTATTACTGCGTCTACTATCGATTCGAAAAATGTTTATTAATATTAACTTACCTCATCATAACGTGTTGTCAAATTACCTTACCTTGAACACCAACGAGCCTCTCACATCGTGAAAAATAATAATTTTTTGTTTGGGAAATTAAGCTAGAGACTCCTGAGGCCGTCGATGCACTTTATTTGTTTAGATTTTGATGTTCGGGGGGGGGGTGCCTTAAAACTGCTGGACAGGGTCAAAATCTACACCCTGTATATGTCCAGAATGGCTGCTTTACTTTTTGTTTAAAGAATTTATTTATGTTAATTTTTTAGTAATTTCAAAAGTCACTGACTGGGTCGAGAGTAACACCCTGTATATTAAAATTACGACGCTTTGTTTAAAAACGAATTTACAATATTTATTTAATCATTTTGAAGTTAAATTTCGACTTAGAGACTTTTAGTTTAATTGTTTAATTTTATTTCAGGGTTTTTGCTTCTGAAAAAATTCAATAATTTGCGAGGGCAGATTTGATTCTTTAAAACTACACTTCTTAACCAGGTTGCGGCCTGGGAAGCACTTTCAGGGTCTCGTTATATAAATTCCCGACGTGTAAGACGATAAGTGGAATAGGCAAACGGTCTTTATTTTGTAAAACCGAAAGAATACTAGTATACTTCTTAACGCGAACAGTACACAAACTTTTATAATGTTAATTGAAAAAATTCACACAAATTAACTTGTAGAATGATTTAAATACGCGAGAAAACCACTGGAAAACTACTTGCTTCGGGCTTGTGGAGCTTGACTTTTATATGATACAACGTTGCGTTTTTCGTGCCTCCTAAGTCAGGCACAAACGTTTCTACCCCCGTTTTAGATCTGGAAATAAAACTACCTAGTCTGGATCGGCACGATTGCGTAATATTGCACAACATTGCGCAATAGTTTTGCAAAAGCATGAATTTTTGAAATACAAATTATACGGAAAAATCGGCGTTGAAAAGGAGAAATTTTTGATATAAAATTGAATTTTGGTTCTATTCGGGTTTAGAAGTTATTAAGGTTTTATTGTCTGGAAATTAAATGTTTTCGGAATGACTCCGTAAAGTTGAAACGAAGGTCCGACGTTTAAGATATTGGTTGCAAGGAGAATCCCGATATTGTATGCAATATACGGGGGGCGATCGATAAGTACTGAACATTGAAATAGAAAACAGGTGGTACAATTTCATGAATCGAAACGGAACGTCACTGTTGGAAGTATGGAGAGTAGTTTGATGTATACGAGGGGAGGTTGAAAAGTAATGGAATTTAAAATGCAAAATCTGTTTATGGAAAATTAACGAATCGAGAGATTGTTGTGAACATAGGCAGGAATAGTGGTTTTGAAAAGTTTTAAGTTTTTTTTGAAGCCGATATTTTTAAGATGGATTTTTGAGCGGGTTCGAATACTAAAATGAGGAATTTGAATGTTTCGTGGTATTTGGCGGTGAATGCATGTTATTTGAAAATTATCGATTGAGCGTGAATTTTTTCAGAATTATTTTTTGAAAACTGGGTTAATTTGAGTATTGTAATTACTTTTTTATCACTTTTGACATGGTGCACATGATGTTTGATTTGTTTTTGAAATTTTTTATATTTTTTATAGTGCTGATAGAAGAGAAGTACTATAACAACCTCAGTAAAATAAAACTTCACTTATGCCTATCTTAAGTTATGATTCTATCCCTAAACTATGAATCCTCTAGAAATTAAAGAGCATGTAAATGTATAATATGTATATCTCTTATATGTATAATTATCTATTTGTATTATTGTATAGAACAGTACAATATCTTCTTCCATAAAATCCATATACTTTTGTGTTACCTTACTGTATTTTCTGTTTTCATCAAAACTAAACTAAGTTAAATTAACTCAACAAATTAAATTCTTCTACACAATGGTACCCAGTACTTTCGTGGGATTTTCTGTTTATTAATCCATACCATCATATACTGATAAGTGTAGTTGTCTGTAAGCATTATTTCGATTAATAAACTTATATTATTATTATTATTTTCATCATTATGTGGAATCTGTTGTTACTTGTTTACATTTTTTCCTTCAAAGGTTGAGGTTAAATTGATGAATAAAAATTAGAATCATTGGAGACAACAACATAGTTTTTGTGAAAAAAAATCTTTGCCTCGTTGCGGTCTCGTGTAGTCAGACTGTAGTCTCATATAATATGAAGTCTTCACAATATCGTCGATTCGGAAAATGATACGACACTGAAACAAATGACTCCCATATTGTCTTTGGCAGTTTGAACTGCTCCTCCAGTTGCCGAACTAGTTTGTAATCTAAATTCCTGCTCGTAAACAATTCTCCACCCAACGTATAAACTATTCAGTAACTTCCCTTAGATTTTCCTCAAATATCAGATTAGTTTATTATGAGGATTCTTGTAAGTACTGAGGCGGTATCGCAATGGGCTACATCGTCTGTAAGTAAAACAACACCGTTAACCGCTGTTTATCTGAGTTTAAATAATAGATGCGGAAATGTTTGTCTGTGAGTACTATTCGAGTGGTTGAATAGCCATGGCCAAAAGGCCACAGAATGTTAACATAAGCAGGGTGTTAAAAAATATATACCTACATATAATGAGGAAGCTTTTAGTTCAATTCTTTACTTTTATTTTATATATTTACACTATTCAGTAGGTCGTGCGACCCAATTACAAAATAGGAGAGATAAGCAAAAAAAGAAAAAATTACATTTAATAAAAAAAATAAAGAAATACAAATTAACAAGAAATATTTTCAATATAAATGTACAGAGAAGTAAAGAAGCAACGAAATATAGCCTCATAAATCCACCTTTTTAACACGCTTTTATTAGCTTCACCTGTATGTTTGTTTGTTTGTAACGGAATCTTTGAGCGTGATTCTCACCCATTTCGAAACGTCAGATTAAACTGAAACTTTGCACATTTATCAAGGATCGACGGTAATACAATAATTTGACAAGCTTTTCCTAATGTACTCACCAGGATCATCAGGATAAAATAAAAATTAAAAAATGACTAGTCTATTGTCGAGATTTTGCCGGGGGCGCCGCTGTTATTAATATATATATATTTTATTAGAAACTGGGTAAGGCTCCTATACAACAGGGTGTGTCCGGTTCCCTGAGGTTGATGTTAGCGACATGACATTTTTAGTCACTGC
This sequence comes from Leptura quadrifasciata, assembly GCA_963675555.1. NCBI lineage: Eukaryota > Metazoa > Arthropoda > Insecta > Coleoptera > Cerambycidae > Leptura > Leptura quadrifasciata. The sequence continues at coordinate 119,964,300 of OY776678.1, forward strand.
CATTCTTCTCTCGGAAGGTTTCTCACCAATATATTGGATCGGGTGAATTTTAGAATTAGCATCATGAACACCGATACATATACAAACCAGCTGATACCCGCCTGCTTTTCGAAACCGCTCAGTATCCACTAGTAGTACATAATTAATATAACATCATAATATATATTGTCTGAAAGTTATTTGTGGCATTCTACGAATATTCTTTCCTATTATTTGGGTTTTCTACCACATGTATTATTATCCTCTTCAAAACAAATCACCGAATCTACAAAATAATAGAATTATTGGAAAAAAGAGCCTCTGCGCCCGTGACGTTTACGCCAAAGGAAAAGTCAGAGGTTATGTTTTGCAAATAATATAAATCGGAATAAACACAAAAATAATGTATTTTGCTGACGTTTCGGAAAGTAATCTCTTTCCGTTTTCAAAGCTATTTTTTGAAGAACTCTTATTTTGCTGTGTATGTCAAATACACAGCTTTAAGATTCTGTTTATGTTATTTCCATAGATACTTTTTCCAATAATTCTATTATTTTGTAGATTCGGTGATTTGTTTTGAAGAGGATAATAATACATGTGGTAGAAACCCAAATAATAGGAAAGAATATCATAATATATGTATTAAAGTTGGAGCTAGCGTTTAACAAGGGGTTATGCAACGGCAAATACGTTACAGACAATAAAAAAAGAGGAGATGGCGAAAAAAACTATAGTTTAAAAAAAAATTAAAAAACGCGCTTTAATAACAAACCGAACTAAAAAGTAAAAAATAATGTTTAAATATTAAAATTTTGTTCAACAGCGATAAAAAGTTCACTAATTCAATATAATTAAACGATTTTTAATAAGTTTAAAATAAAAATGAAGTGATTGACAAAGAAAATTCATTTTATTGTAAAAAGCATGAGGTGATTTTTAATATATTTTTATAATTCTACTTTTATTAATAGCTACCAATAAAAAAATTTATAACAATTGACATCAAGCACCCTGGGAAGTTTTAAGTTTTTGAGAGTCAAAGAGTCTTAAAAGCTTAAGTTTTTAAGACTCTTTGATAATGGCCGAAACATATCCCCTTCCTGAATCCACGGTGAAGACCGCAAATTGTTACTTAAAAAGCAAACAAAACAGAACAGCTTATTTCTCTGTCATATTAACTTTATCCTCATAGCACAGCAGTCTGTTACTTAAAATATAAGACACTGAATTCATTTTTAAATGTCTTATGTATGCCTAAACGAAACGAAAGAAACAAATAACAAAACACAGAACTCGCGAGAGCAAGCAAACATAAATCTCAGCTGATTAAGCATGTAACAGTGATATACCAGTGAACTGTGCCCGCATTAAAGCATAAGGCACGTGTCGTTGCCATAGCAACGTCGTAAACACAATCTAGCCAGATTTAATATCTATCTTGTTTATCTTTTATTGATTAAGTGTAAACTTTTTGTATTTTCTCTATTATGTAAATGTGTTGACCAGTTGAATAGTGTGAATAAGTAAATATAAAAATAGGATCAGTTATTTTGTTAATTTGTAATTACCTGAAGATTAATGCAATAAATAATTAGCGTATGGTCCATAAAAAAAGTCGCCATAAAAGAGAAATAAAAAGTAACTTGCGAACGAAACTGAAAAAAACATATAACCATAAACTAGGTTTATACATGACGCAAATGTGAATCGGAACTGCCAAGCGAGAGAGACTTCTTGAAATTCCGTAACCCTTGATGTTTGTAATTTTAATCCATCTACTTTATGGGGTGTGAAAATATAGCGGTTTCCAGCAGTAAAATGAAATGATTATATTATAATCATCCGAGGTTGGCTAGCTGTAAAACTCTAATGTGTATACTTTAATTTTAAATATGAAAACTTTTTGAGAGTAAATAAAAATATAGATTAATTGTATTTGGAGAGATGTTAGTTATAGAAAATGTTACATAGGTTAACCTAAAAATTTTTTCAACTAGTATAAAAGAGAATTCGACTGAAGAAGTTCATTATTTACGTATATGTTTGAAAAGCTTGGATCCAAATATATTAATTCGACTTTTCGGGCTATTGTACGTTTCCTACAGCAGGGATGACATAAGAGTTTTCGTTTTATGTGGGAAGATGCTATAGTTATCAATTCGTAGACGCAATTTTAGATATATTGGAAGTGATCTGATCTTAAAATCTGATAAGGTGTTTAATTACAATTTTAAACAAATATATTACCGATTACAAAACCGTAGATTAGGTCTGTACTCCAGGCAAATGGGTAGTTGTACCATGCAAAAGGTCGTAAGAAGATGAAATTTGGTGGGGTCGTAAAATGCACCATTCTGATAATGACCCTGAGTTTGCGACCTTGGGGGAAGACTGTTTGGATCTTGAGAAGATGGTGCACAGAATCAGTTTTTTGCAAATATCTTCGTTTCTATTGATACTAGGAAAAAAGTAAATTAATAAATTGAAGAACATAAAATTCTACATAAAATATGTACTGTGCATTTTCCCATCAGACTAAGAGTTTTCAAGATACAGCTTGTCAAACGCAAGCAAATTATGGTAATGTAGCCATGGAGCGTTTTTGCACCTATCTCCTTATACGTAAGCTAAGTGATATGTGCAAAGTCTATTATCTATTATTATCAAATGCGTTGACACAGTTTACTGCGTTGTATTTTGTAGGGACACGCCTACTTCCTTAACGGGTACGAAATTTATCATTTCATACCATGCATTAGGTAGAGCCTAACACTGGGTTTTTTTAACGTGGTATCCACGTAGGCCTAATCCACAAAATTATTATTATGTACGTTTTGATTGTAGAGGGCTCGTGCATTATCGTCTGAATCTTCTTCACCATTCTAGTCACTTTTCATACTCTTTTCATCTGCTATTTCCGAGAGATTCGTTTCTTATACACCTCGCCTTCCTCAAGCACTTCAGGATTTTATTCATAGGAGGATTCATTGTCAACTCCACGCCAAAACTGGACTTGGTGGTAAGTCCGTAGGCAATGTGGCCGTCTCTTGTTGGTCTCAGTGAGGCCAAGTTTTTCACCACTGGTCGTAAGAAATTCCTGTATCGCAGGGAATCTAAGGTATCGGGTCTCGTAATATCCACGATACAGTGTTACCAAAAATGCTTCTCCCGCAGTGGATAGTGCGTCGAACTCTGCATATGGACCTTGGAAGGTTTCAATCATTGCTGTTTTTCGCAAGAATATTAAGAAATTTAATTTTTTCCCTAATTAAAGAAAGCAGACCTTGTATCACAACCGCTGAATGCATATCCATGAATAAAATATTCTATCCTACAGAATTTATAAACTGTAGACTGTGCCATGAATATATCTTTTCCTCCACTTTACACCGAGCAGATTTTCGTAGGAAGATATTGTCATGCTCGCTCGCCAGTGCAGTCATCAGAACTAATAAATCTACAACTGTGTCAAAGCGTTTGATAATAATAGATACTTATGTTGAAATCACGCTGCACGTATCACTTAGCCCACATTTAAGGAGACATGTACAAAAACGCTCCATCGCTACATTACCACTATTTGGTTGCATTTGACGCACTGTATCTTGAAAACTGTTGGTCTAAAGGGAAAAATGCATAGAATATTTTTTTCCTAGGACCAATAGGAATAGAGATATTTGCAAAATACTGATTTTAAGAGCCATATTTCCAAGATGGCGGCGCAAGCGTTCTTCCGCAAGGTCGCAATTTCAGGATTATGCTCAAGATGGTACATTTTACGATTCCATCAAATTTCATCTCCTCATGGTAGGCCCCTTTTTTTCTTCCCATTACTTGGATTACTGGCTCTATCAATGTATTGGTCTTGATTTTTTTAGTAACGGTTACAGCTTGTTCTTTAGTTGTTTCTTTTAGGGTAAGTTGTTATTGTCGAATTGAAAGTTCCGTTCTTGATTACCAATTATTTGCAAATCTTTCAGTTACTTGTTATAAGATCTCTACCTACTTTATACCCCGATATATCTATATTTGAGATTAAGAAATACCAAAATTATTTCTGTTTCAGTAAAAGTCTAAGACATAGTTTATAAGAAATGTCGTACTTTATGCTCATAGTTGTTTAAATTGTAGAATTTCTTACGAAACAGGTTTTTTAAATAATGCTTTAAGATATATTTGTTCAATTTTTTGTTGGAAGTAATTTCCCTTCCAAAAAATAGAAGTTATAATTGAGTGATATTCCTACTAATATATTTTCTACAGGTCTATCCAGTTTAGTACAGAATGAGATAAGTGAATTGTTTACGACAAACACTACCTTAAAGTATTCACTTGAGTCATTCGATATTAAACTGGATTCAAGTTCAAGTATATAGAGCCGGTATAAAGAATTTCCTCATACAAAGGAACAAAGCACAAAGGTTAACTCTTTTAAAATTGCTTTTTCTAATGGTTAGGCGAAGAACCTTTCTAATACATGAGAACTACGAGATGATATGGATCTTTAGAGTTAGTAAATTCAGAAGCTTAATTAACGGAATAATTAATGTATCAAGTCTCAAATTTGATTTTGACTGATTGCTTTACAATGTTTATAATGTTTTAAATCATAGAAGTTGAGTAAGCAACAAAGAGATAAAATTAATTGTCGAAATGGTATTAACACAAATAAGTTAATTCTGGTTTAAAATATCTAAAATTATAATTGAATTCTTGAATACATATGAAGAATCTGCCGCTTCGAAAAGTAGTTCAAAGTCAGTAGTATTATATGTTGGAGATAGACATATATACGAATGTATAACTTGTAGAATTTTATATTTAATTCAACGAGTAGACTATCTACATGTTATATCTCATCGAAACCATCACGGATAGAGTAAATATTTACTTTAACCGCATTCACTTACACTCGGCTTTCCATTTCAATATTTTTTTCAATTCAGGTAGTGTATAAAAGATTTAGGAAATGTTTTTTCAACTAAGTAAATCGTGGTTTTTACATAGAGAGTCGAACAGTCAAGGAAAAAGTTGTTTTATAGCGGTATATTTAATGTTCAGTTAATGTTCATTGTTCTTTAGAAAGAACCTAACACCTCTGCAAATGCTAGTGCTAGCTTTAAAATAGACCAGTTTCAGAGGATCTTTTAACTAGAAGAAAGATTTATTTTCAGTCTGATATTAGCTTGCAGAATTTTTTCCACTTTAGCTACGATTGAAGGCTGAGTATGAGTTACTAAATTCGCGTTATTATTAGTAATTGTTCTAGAGATTTTTGGCAAAAAAACTACATCGCACAGAATGTTTGAATTGAGTCCAGATAACCCAATATACAGATAGCGGCAGCCAAGTATGTACATGGACGGATTTATGGGTATCTAGGCATTTCATATTCACAAGTGCTAAGCGGAATGCACAGCGATACAAAAGAATGTAAATGGTGGGAGCTCGATCGTGACGGCTGTGACTTATCGCATGCTATATAAAAGTATTTACATTTATTCCATTTTGAGCAGAAGCGTATAAATGTTTGTTTTATAGAAAATTCTACATTGTTAATTTAATAAAATGAACGGTTATTAGGTTACCGAAAGTCCAGATAATTAAGTGGTATTATGGTGGCCGTTCAATACAAGCAGCTCAAGAAATATTTCAAACTAGGCCAACTAGGCCGTTTCCTGCATTAGACACAATCAGTTGAATCATAAAAAACTACGAAAAACATGGATGCGTTTCTTGTGGAAGACATAAAAGACAAACAGTCTCACAACAAGATAATGATAATGAAATGGAAATAATGGTTTTGGCCGCCGTTAATGAAAATCTCACTTTCTGCTAAGGCAATTGCTGAGACGAGTATATGCGCTTATACTTCACGATGCTTATTTAACATACAGTGTATTGGATGGTTCAGTCCAAAACGACTTTGTTGATGCTAATTGAAAGATGGTGCATACGTTTCCTACTTTGGTCATTGACTTACAAGGTTTTCAATATAAGCATAATGAGTTTATAGTGAAAGAATTGGCTGCTGTCTGCTGTAACACTAAACAACAATCACATTATATTTTCAAACCACCATATCAATTCTTATCATTAACAAATGGTGAAAAGGCACAATATCAATAGGCGGGGAAGAATTATAATGGCTTAAAATGGAGTCGTCATGACTACATTCAATTGAAAGAATTGCCATTAATCATTGAGCAACTTTGTCAGATGCTGTTAACTATCAACATAATTTACCACTAATTGTTGTTATAATACTATGGAAAAGTGCGATAAAGAAGAATTTTCTACTACAATATCTACAGTGGAATAAAATTATAGATCTTGATGACGTTCACCGCTTCTACCTAGCTTTAAATCATTAACTATACCAGAATGTCTGGAACATTACTGGTAATTGCCATTGTGCTCTCACAAGTATTCATTTTCTATACAAATGCATTGTAGATTTGAATATAAATGTCTTTGATTATATAATTAAGAATAGGCAATAAAATAAATGTATTATGCTATTCTTTGTTTTATTTCTAACCTCATCATAATATAAAAAATACAAACAGTATTCTTTAAAGAATGAATACATACACTTTTGACGTCAGGATGTTTCTATACAGTTTTTAAGTACATAAAGCCCTTAAAGTGGGTACGTTCAAGCCAAAAGAGAGTTTCCAATAGATAAAAGGGTACTACTGAAATGCATTGCAATATTTCACTAAAAAATAATGTAAAATAAATTAAAAAATGTAATTATAAATTTTCATAATATAAGAAATAAACTGAATATCATAAAAATCTCGGTAGATAAGACAGGCGGGCAAAATAATTATTATTGCAAATGTTCATCTCAGAAATCAGCATAAAGGTAAGGCAGGTGAAATAATTTTTATTGCCATTGTTCATCAGCATAAGGATAAGGCGAGTAAAATAACCCGGCAGATATATAATGAAGAATGTGTAATAAAATGAATGTTAAACCAATTGTGCAATAGGACGATATTTAATAGTAAATAGGATTATTTAACTGTCTGTGTACGAACGGATAGATGAACAGGTAGACATACGAATGGACAGACAAAAAACGGGTGGGCATACAGACAGGCGGGCGGACAGACGGATGGTCTATCTTTGCCTTAGTCACCTAAATTACCCTTATTTGTACCTAAATTAGAAATTATTACTCTTATCCTTATTTGTATCTAACCCACCTTTATTACTATAATTATCTTTATTTTGAACTTAATTACCATTATATTGACCTAAATTATCCTTAATTGCCCTTACTTGTACCTAAATTACCCTTAATTGCTTTCTAATTGCTCACCATCACTTCAGTTACTCCCACTACTACAATTATCACGCCACTCTAATCACCCCCACCACGCTAATTACTCTTCTACTACAATTGCATCACTTCTATTACCTCCAACCACTCTCATTACCTCTTACCATGCTAATTATCATCCGCCACTAAAATTTCCCCCCACCACCGCTACATTGTCTCACCCTCTTACGTTCCGCCCCCTAATTACCTCCCACCACTCTAATTACCCCCACCCCTAATCTGAATATGCTATTACTTCTGATCCTGCGCCGACCCTCTGTCATTTCCATACTACTGGGGACCTATTTGAATATTTATTATAATTCCGTAATTTTAATTTAAAATAATTTTATTGTTTTAAGAATGTATTTTATATTAAGAACATTCTTTGATAGGGCATCTTAGCACCGAGTCATTCGGCCCATTATAAATTTTATGAGACTAATTATAATTTTTAGATGCTGTGACATATGTATGTATCGTGAATTTAATAATTAAACACGCGCCCACCCCCAGGGAATAACAACGTAGTACTAACCATGTGGCTGCCTGACTATTTTTTTTTATACATTTATTTAACGTCGGCCTATTTCCGCTACTGAGGCCTAACACCGACGCCTGTAGACGAGCTACCCCCAACCAGGAATTTCGCCGAACCTCTTCCCTTAAGAAGAGTAGGGATCTTTTACTTGCCTAACATTTAATAGACAAGAAACCGACGGATTTACATCCCCTCCGAAGGATGGTATATCTCCTATACAATCCTCGCCTAAGGTTGTATAGCTTCTGCGCATATACTGATATACAAGCCGCTGGAAGATGTGTGAGGCGAGGACGCGGTTTCCATTGGAATGGTCACCCATCCAAGCACTAACTGCGCCTGTCGTTACTTTACATCGCATACCGAAGTATGTACATAGTAAAGACGCACCTACGCTCGCCCCCATCCGCCTGACTAATAAATACCCATAAGCGCTGCGCTGCAAGTCGGTTGCCCATTTATTTTGCATGTAAACGCGGTCCGATGCGACGACCGCGCTTGCCCCTACCTGTATATCCCTAGTCCGCAAGTCGACGTAGTTTGCACGGATGTCATTAAGCATTTTACAGACTTGGCAATAGTATTTCATGTCCAAAATTGAAAAACTGGCTTGCCAAGAAATCTAGTACCATTTTAAAATCATACCTTGTCAGTGGACTTCTTATTCTGTCTGCTGAGTCTGCTATTTCTCGCCAAGAGCAGATACAGACTCTTGGACATGGAATAAACTGTCCGTACAGTATCGCTTAATAAAGTTAAACGTTAGTCGTTTGTCTAAGCATGCACCCTTCACGCATTCCTTTTATAGAATTTGGATTCCTGTTATCAAAATTGGCGTCAAAATTTTATTTTCTGCAAATCTGCGTATGGAGTCTATGGATCCCGACTTCTTGACATTTATCCGAATTTTCCACTTATCATATTGCACCGCGGCACGTGCCATATGGCCTAGGGGTAGCTTACGAATTATGACTGACCATATACATAGCTATGTTATCGGCGTACTTAGCAAGTTTAGGATTCTGGAAATTGAGGAAGTCAAAAACGCATAAATTATATAATTTAGGGCCAGGGGCCGGTCCTTGCGGGACATCCGCGCGAATATCTTGCCGTGTAAACAATTTGTTATTCACTCGTGCTTGCAGCGTTCTATCAGTCAAGTACAAGTTTACGAGTTTAGTGATGTGTCCATAAAGTGATAATTCATCATTTTTTAAAGTAGCCCCGGGATCCAGACGGTATCAAAGGCTCTCTCAATACCTAAGAGGGCAATAGTGGTATTTTGACCGAAGTTGTATTAGAATAAAATAGGATAGGATAGGATAGGATAGGTTAGGATAGCATAGGATAGGCTAGGATATGATAGATTAGGTTAGGATAGGATAGGATGGGACTGGATGGGATGGGATGGCATGGAATACAATAGAATAGAATAGAATAGAATAGAATAGAATAGAATAGAATAGAATAGAATAGAATAGAATAGAATAGAATAGAATAGAATAGAATAGAATAGAATAGAATAGAATAGAATAGAATAGAATAGAATAGAATAGAATAGAATAGAATAGAATAGAATAGAATAGAATAGAATAGAATAGAATAGAATAGAATAGAATAGAATAGAATAGAATAGAATAGAATAGAATAGAATAGAATAGAATAGAATAGAATAGAATATAATAGAATAGAATAGAATAGAATAGAATAGAATAGAATAGAATAGAATAGAATAGAATAGAATAGAATAGAACAGAACAGAACAGACTAGAACAGAACAGAACAGAACAGAACAGAACAGAACAGACTAGAATAGAATAGAATAGAATAGAACAGAACAGACTAGAATAGAATAGAATAGAATGGAATAGAATAGAATGTTTATTGATGTTTATTTAGCATAAGCTATCTATAATACTATCTTAATTCTGTACATTGTTATTATTGTACTCTAACATCTATATACAGTTTTGAAACATTCTTAGTAAACAGTTTTAAACTACCCGAGGATGTAATTTCAGTAGGTGAAACATTGTACGCGCGTAAACCATCACTAACAGTTAACTTTTTCAAGAATGTTATTTTTGTATGGTCTATGCTGTAATTTTCAACAGATCTCACTAGATAATTGTACAATTTAGCTCTTTTAACTGAGAAAGGTATAAGATAGGTAAGTACTAGATTTTTGTCTATTTTATATATTAAAATTAAATTGAATTATTGATCACTGGAGCGAAGAAGAAACTATTTTAATCATACGGTAAGTAGTAATGTTTTCGTATAAATTATTCCTTTTGAATGCACTCATTGGTATTCTACAAATTTCTATATTAAATTATGGTACTTCCACATTTGTAGATACTTAAAATTTAATAGTTCGTAATTAAACTGCGAAGGCAGACTCAATTTTGTTCACGACGCTCGACATCTGTCGAAAATAACTCGAGAATTGCTGTCATTTATGTTTTTAATATTACAATGTGAAATGAAGAAACGCGGAGTTTAAAATTTAAATTGAGGTATTTGTTAGAAAGTGGAGGAAATTATGATTATCAATGGAAATAATGCTTACAATTATGATTTAAATAAGGAAGCCAAAATATCTCTTTATATTCTTAATTGAAAAAGGGTATTCTCCTTTGTGGCGTTATTTCAGCTTTTATACTTATACCGAGGGCAACTTGGTCACATTTATTTTTATTATACAAATAGGACAGATAGTATAAACGTCGTAATGTCTAATTATATTTCTAACATAAGATATGTTTTAACGTAAGGGAAAAGCACAAATATATGTTTTTTTTTATAGAGGCTAAGAAAAAATTTAATATATTAACTTCAAATTATTTATTAATAGAAACGATTTCAGTGTTTTGGAACCAATTCCAATTCCAATTAAAATCATTTATTAAATATTAAAAATATATACAAATCATTTTTCCTTATGTATCTCATTATGTCATTCATTTTATTTTACAATAAATATAATTCTGCGGCGTGACATAATGCCGATGGCATCGACCCGCCACAGTTGCAGGATGCTCTCGCAGGAGGCATAAGGAAATTTAAATTATGGGGGAAATGGTAGCCGCTCACAAAAGTATTCGGTACAATATATTTCAACGATTTTATTACTAAGTAATTTAAATTAATTAAATACATACATTTATGTTTGATGTGAATTTTATTTGATTGTGTAGGAAAACTAGCTACGAAAAAACCTACTTTAGATAATGATATGCTTTTAACCATTTGTGGGATAAAATTTACTATTTAGAATTGTGCACTCATGGAAGTGTGTGAATTATGATTAATAAAGAAGGATAAAGGGGTGTGATAGAGGGTAAATGGTGGTGTAGAGGGAGAGTAGAAATAGGAGGAGAATAGTGTAGTCAGTCTGGTGCCTGTGGTATTCGTTCGTCGTATATTGGAAGTCGTTGGTATATCAGTATGTGTGTGTGTCCAGTATTATGGTAACGTCTAGTCGCTGTTATGTCGCTTGTCAGAGTGGAGAATGTGACTTTGGTTTTAAAAAATTTTTGTGAGGTTTCGTCGATGAATTCTCTCACTCTGAGAAGTCTCATTTGTCTGTGTAGGTCGTCGATCGTTATGTATCTCGTGGAGTTTATCAGTAGTCTTAGTAATTTGTTTTGTGTATGTTGAAGTCTGTTGCAATGCGTGTCTGAAACCATGTTCCAGACAGGGAACCGATGCCGATGTGGAAAATATGAAAGCTCAAAAAAGACCATCGAAGTTGCAGCATGTTCAAGCTAACGAAAAAAATTCCGTAGTGTTAGTACGGGTGCTTGGTAAATAAGATGTCGGTTGCTTGTTTACATAAACGAAAATTTGGAATTAAATAAGTCAAGAATCTTCGTGTACATGGTGGCTTGTTTTTATATTGAACATTACAGCTATCTCGCAAACCGTAACAGTTACAGAGTCGATTAAATGAGTTAAAATTTTATGAAGACCAATGAAATGGGTTCTAGAAATTGAATAATCCGATTGGTTCCGGATACGGTAAAATCTGAAATAGCTTTTCTTTTTTTTCATAGCACCGCTATTATACAAAATATTAAAAAACATAAATTTTTAAAAATATTTCAAATGTGCTTTTAGAGGGCGGAATATTAAACATAATATTTTTAGTCGCAAACTCCTCTATAAATCCTTATTTTACTATAAGGAACCTAACCAGACTGCAACCAACAGCTACTCTCCGGGCTATGTGCCCCGCCGAGCTCTGAATTACAAGTTACAAGCCTGGCGCGTTAAGTGTAATAATTGCATATTACCATCAAAACGCTAATGCTTCGATTGCAACAAACACCAGCCGAAAGACTGATCCTACTTAAAGGACCTCCCTTGCCAGTCGTCACACACCACTTGCAGACTGCAGTTTCGAGCTGTTGGCTCTCGTCAGTGCAAGGTAGGTATGCGACGACCGACATGAGAATCCTTTGACTATAATACATCCCGGTATTTTTACAATAGCGACATGTAAAACAGCCAGCAGGCGCCATCCAGCGGTCCAGTGTCTGTTGCAATCGAAAAATAAATAGCCTGACTTGGCTTAGCATAGTTCAAATGTGCTTTTAGAGGGCGGAATATTAAACATAATATTTTTAGTCGCAAACTCCTCTATAAATCCTTATTTTACTATAAGGAACCTAACCAGACTGCAACCAACAGCTATTCTCCGGGCTATGTGCCCCGCCGAGCGCTGAATTACAAGTTACAAGCCTGGCGCGTTAAGTGTAATAATTGCATATTACCATCAAAACGCTAATGCTTCGATTGCAACAAACACCAGCCGAAAGACTGATCCTACTTAAAGGAGCTCCCTTGCCAGTCGTCACACACCACTTGCAGACTGCAGTTTCGAGCTGTTGGCTCACGTCAGTGCTATTGTAAAAATACCGGAATGTACTATAGTCAAAGGATTCTCATGTCGGTCGTCGCATACCTACCTTGCACTGACGAGAGCCAACAGCTCGAAACTGCAGTCTGCAAGTGGTGTGTGACGACTGGCAAGGGAGCTCCTTTAAGTAGGATCAGTCTTTCGGCTGGTGTTTGTTGCAATCGAAGCATTAGCGTTTTGATGGTAATATGCAATTATTACACTTAACGCGCCAGGCTTGTAACTTGTAATTCAGCGCTCGGCGGGGCACATAGCCCGGAGAGTAGCTGTTGGTTGCAGTCTGGTTAGGTTCCTTATAGTAAAATAAGGATTTATAGAGGAGTTTGCGACTAAAAATATTATGTTTTTAAAATATTGTTAGACCCCGCGTTGAATGTGACTCCATCATATGGTGCGTGTCACTACAATATTCATGTACAAAATATAGAAAGAGTTCAAAAACGTTCCTTAAAATATCCCTGCTTCAAGGATGATAATTTATATCCACCAATTGGATTTGCACATAAAGAATTTCTGTTTAAACACTCGTTTGACGCTCTTGAAAATCACCGTATTATTGCCCAACTAGTTTTTTATGCAATCTAATAACGCATTACATTGACAGTGAGGGGATTCTCAGTTATTTGAATCTCTCAATTCCCCATGTAATCTTACGGCAATCTCCTACTTTGAATCCCCAAACACCCCGTATTAATGTAATAAAATTCTCACCGCTTCATCAAATTTGCAATAATTATAACTCTGTCCAAACCAGGTTTGATCCATTCAACTTCAATGTAGCCTGAACATGAAAAAGAACCTCCGTTTGTGAAAAATAAAAATCGGCTAGTCGGTGAGCTTTGTTTGAGACTCAGGAGGCCTTTCGTGCACTTTATTTATTTGTAGGAACTTCTGTTGCTGTTTCAGAGAAATAACTATACGCCGGTATCAGGGTCAAGGCTTCACCCTGTACAAGCTTTAGGAGCACTTAACTTTGGTTAAAAAGTTGAAAAAGTCACATTATGTAGGTAGGCAGTTCACTTTCGTAACCCCCTGTATGCTCTCGTTGATTAAAACACACTTGTTTTAAACACAAACTAAAATATTTATTCAAATTCACTTCACAAGGTTTTAGAAATGATTACAAAATAACTAAAAATAAATTCATATAAGTGGGTAGGTAACTTTTCAACTGCGAAAGTTTCGTCGAAAAGAAAAAATTAACTCGTTTGTGGTTTTAAAGAATTTCAAAAATTCACTTTGTGGCGAAGGAGCCGGTCAAATATTGTTTTAAAAACACTAAAAAGTATTAAAGGCACTAGGGTAGAGACTTTGGATGTTTTACTTGAATCACCAAGGAAGACACGAGTACGGTTATAGAACGTGGCACAGGCTGAACTTGCTCGAGCTTTGTCCCGCCCGAGCTTATATACTCTCGTGAGATTTCGTTAAGCGTTCCCCATCGAGTCAGGCGGAAACGTTTTTTTGTAATCTGGATATGCCCCCAGACCGCGTGCGGGCTTGGTCTAAAACCGGTTGCTAGCCCCAGCCATTCCGTGCACTCTCGTAACTGCGTATTTATTGAAATCTTTAGAAATCCTGTTTGAAAATTACATTATTAAATAGAGCTTAAATTTGACGTGTTTTGGTTTGAACCCTGTATCATTTTTATTAAAGAAGTTATTTGAAGATTTGTGAAAACAAAAAGAATTTTTAATTTCGTTAAGCAACTGCACTACATTAATCATCATGGTGGTGGACGAATGTCTTAGATTGATACGTGTTTTGGGCTGTAGATTCCTTATGCCTTTACTTGTCGGGCTTAATGTCTAGGTAGTTGGAGTAGATACTGATACGCTCTTGTGGGTGGACGTGCAGAAAAACAAATAAATAGTTTGTTATTTATTTACTATGCATTTACGGCCATTACGGTTAGACTTGTCACAGCCTGCGACTGAACGCGGAGAAGAATGCATGTAAAATTTTTATTTAAATGAATTAAAATTTGATATTTAGGGATTGTGGAGAGTATAACTAGTGGAAAGAAAATATATAGGGGAAATATTTTTAAGGTTGATAATTTTGAATGTCTCGGCTGTAAAATGGACAAAATTAATAATGTGAATGTTTTTATCATATTTTTGGGTTCTTGGTGAATTATCGATTGCTAAATATTCCTGGAATATAATTTTGAAAATTGTGGGTTTTTGTCAAATTAAAATATAAGCGTACTTTTAATGGGTGTCGGCACTGTGTGCGGATAGATCGAGTATTTTGACGGACTTTGATATTTTTTAGAGTTAATTTTTTGATTAAATGTAGTATATACTATTATACTACAACCAGCCCTGATAAAAAACCTACCACTATAGTGTATACCGACCGACGTTTATTAAATAAATTATAATAAATAAATAAACACATAAATTAGACAACCCCCAATTCCAGAAGCCAGGGTTTGTGCGGAAGGGGGTTACACATTGAAAAACGCAGACATACGGCCATTTCCTCCGACAGTGCCGAGGCCAGGATTCGAACCCGGTGGTACGATGTCCGTGAGATTAATCGCGATTGCCACCTCGCGCCTTAACCCACTCGGCTGTCGACCAGACGAGACTATATCTGAACTTCTAATAATTAGCGGCACTTCACTAGTTCTTAGCACTTTTAGTATTCTCTTTTATAATATTTCTTTTGTTACTATTAATTGAGTATTTTTAGTTATAATTATTATAAATATCACAACTCTGTATTGTACCCATTCAGTAATTAGTGTTATACTGCTGAATGGTGTAAGTTAAATAAATAAACAAATATTCAAATTTGTATTATGACATTTCGTCTCTTCATGGCCACCATCAATTTAATGAGGAATTATATATAAGGACAATTTGCCAGTGGTTAAATTTTATGTTCCAAGTAGGTAGATTTTTATCCATGAACTGTCATAGTACGTGGATTTGCAATTAAAATTTTCTAATATTACTGACTGTCGATGTAGAATATAAGAAAATATTTAGTTACTTATAACCACCCTGATTGTTTCTTAGAAGATTTGCGGCTATAATGGGCTTTTATTACTCGCTACATTTGCCAAATAGAACATACTCGAATTACCACGCTAACAATGATCATAAAAATTGTCTGCAAATAAAAACAATTTTTCATAAATATGTTGCACGTGTGAGATCACGCTTTACAGATTCGAGTGACAAATAAATCATAAAAGTCCTTATTACGTAGTGTATGGGTGCGTGTGCTATTAATCAATTACGTAATCTTGTTATTTTTCACACACTTTATTCTCCGTATGCCCGGTAATTACTTAAATAAATGTTACCCTATTCCGTCTCATTGTGTCAAAGCTAATTTAATTTCTATTATTCTCATCACGCTAATTAGCCATTTGTTTCCTATGAAATTTCCGTGCCAGTTATATTTTCCGTATTTCATAATAAATTGGTAGATGCGTAGGCGACTAAACGTAATCCGTTAATATTGCGTCCACCCCTACTAATTTACTTTATTGCTTGACCGTTTTGTTTCTTCTCCAGATTTTTATTCAATAACACTTTTCTCCATTAAGTAGACTGAGGATATTTTAAAAAGTATTGTACAGCACGCTACACGTATAATGTGTTTAAACCGCTTAGTAAACACCCCAAACGAGGATTCAAACGCAACGCTTACCACTTCCTACTATACAGGGTGAGGCAATAATGTGTCCGACTTCGATAGCTTGAGTTCTACGATAGTTAGAAATTAAAAAAATATTTGCAAACTACATAAAAAGTCTATGCCTGTAAATTATTTTCGAATATAAGGGTGAACCAAGATAATTTTACAGGATCATGTGCCATTTTTTAAAACAAATGCTATAAATGTTAATACATTTTTAGAAGCCTCTTTCTAAACCTCCTTTCACCGATGTATTATTATTACGTAAATATATATTACATAAATAAATATACATGAACATATCATTTGAACTTGGAGAGTCCGAAAACGTCCGAAGTACCACAAGGCTCCAATTTAAGGCCAATTCTATCTCTCATTTATATCAACGATATTAATGATGTATATGATCAAAATTAATAATGTTCGCGGATGATTTGAAAATCTATAGAGAGATAAGGGTGATAAGCGATTGTAGAATGATCTATCTAGAATGACCTTAAAGCCCGCATCTGACTGGTGTAGTGCAAACCATCTATGCATTAATGTTCAAAAATGTTATGATATAACTTTTTCTCGGAAAAATAAACCTAAAGAATATGATTATAAAATTAATTCAGGGGATGTAACCAGATGTACAGAAATCAAAGATTCTGGTATTAACTTCGATAGCCAGTTAACATTTTGAGCTCATATTAATAATAGTGCTATGTCAAATTTATATAGAATGCTAGGCTTCATATTAAGAAACTGTAAGTATTTTACCAAAACTTCTAGCCTAACGTTGTTATATTACGCATAAGTTCACTCATGATTAGAATCCGTATCAGTGATATATATGTCACGTGAATAATATTGAGTTAGTTCAGAGGAAGTTCCTAAAATATTTGTTTTTTAAGGAGAATGGCTTTTACACGCCGAGAGGAATTAATACGTTCATTTTAACGAACCCTTTTAAAATAGTTTCATTATAAATCCATCGCGAAATAATTTCCATTAAATATTTATTCAATTTAATTCACAGTACTATTGATTGTCCTATATTGTTGGATAAAATCAATTTCCACATACCCAGACTTGAAATCTGCCATCACACAATCTTCTGTGTCGATAACTGCAGGACCAATATTATGGCTAAATCCCCAATTTAAGTAATGTGCAATAATTTTAATAAAATCTCCCATCTACATGATATTAATTTTGATAGCCTAGGCAGTATATTAAGTCATATAATTTATTTATTTATTGCCCAACAGAAGTTAATCCAATTACAGGACAAAATTACAAAAAGTAGTTTTATAAATATTTACAAATAATCATACATTTAAATATATGCATGGAAAATAGCAATAAATAAAAATAACATTAAACAATAGTAAAATACAAGTAAGGTTATAAGCTACAACAATACACATCTAAAAAGAAAAAGGGAACTGCTGTTAACTAGCATTTCAATAGTGATATCTTAGAAATAACTAAATAGGATGGTCGTAAAAATGCTGGTGACTTTTTTTGTTGAAATGATGCCATCTGTAGATGCATTTTAAAAGAATCGCTACATTTTAAGAAGAAACATTGTAAGTACCAATTACAAGACATATATGTGATGTGTCTGAATCATTTTTACTTCCTAAAATATACAAAGTGGGCAAAAATGATTTTTCAAGTTTTTTTGCACTGAATTTTCTAATTTTTTTCCATGGGAACACCCTATATATTTTTCGAACATATGACATAAGAATGAAAAACCAACATTTTTGTATATACATTTCTGTGGCTATTTGTAACCATTTTCGATTTATTGAGTAATAAGTATAAAATTCAAGAATATACTTTAAAAAATCAGAGGTTTTTTGAAATAATTGAACAGAAAAAATTATAATAAGTGCTACATATGTTGTCCATAAAAACAAGTTTCTTTAATTAGTTCATTTTATATACAAATAGTGAACGAGTGAATATTGGACACGTCATGTTCAAATAAACGAAAAATATGATTGATAAAAAGGCAGTTTTCTATATCCCCTTTCAGCTTGGCACACGATTTACAGGACAGTCTGTATACAGAGTAGTTTTAAAGAATTGTGTAATTTTGCGCGATATTGCTTCCGTGAGATCGCATTCCTCTTCGTGAATTCCGGCAATATTTCGTTTTCCTTTTGTATTAGACACTTCAAAGCATTTTTATCCTTCATAATAATGTCTAATAAATGGTCTATTTACTTTGTGTCTCGGCCATAAGTTTCGGCAAAATCACGGCTCGTATTATTTTACGCAACACACTGAATGTCGTCGGAACATGAAAAAATGATGGGTGCGTGCAAATTTTATTAAAATTGCAGCGTATATTTCAAGAAATTGGTTGTAATAGAAAGGCAAAATAATAATGATCTATTTATAAGTAAATAAGACATTAAAATACATTTATGTATTACTACATACAACGATTAAATAATAAAAAGATAAAGTACATACGTTAAGAGGTAGTACAAATATATGAACATTGCACTAAAGATGTCTACTTGTTAATAACATATGTATTTTTAATTAAGTCCATAGATATCTTATCCCCGCCACATGATTTTTTTGGTTTTAAATTGTCAATGAAATGGGTTGTATAAATTGAAATTATTCCGATTGGTTCCGGACATATACGATAAAATCCGAAATACCTCGTTTTTTTTTTGTACCTAGCGCTGTTATAATACTTTTAAAGCACTGTGAATTTCCAACTCTAGAAAAGTATATTACAAAATGGAATGTTTATAAAACAAACTTCTTCGATTTATATGTAATAAAATGTTCAAGCAATTTCACGAGTTTTCTCTTTCAACCCTTTTAGGATTATGGTATGGAAACATTTTCCGTGCCTGTGCAGATACGTCCCGGTCTAATATTAAAATGCTAACTTGTTGAACAAGTTAATACGAAAACAACCACTAATGGCCGTGTCTTGTGTTATCGTTTGGCTGCATGAACTTTAACCAACAATACAATTTTGTTTCACAAGGATCCGGCTGCGGTTCACGAGACCCTCCTTGATTCTTGAACTATTCACAAAGGCGTTCTGCAGCGGCAACCGTTGATATGCTCTATTTTGAGAAACAATTAACTTACTAATTGAAACATAAATGGCTATGTATTTTGAATAGCAAATTAGGTTGGGTGTGAAGGTTTATTTAACTAGTTATCAAAACGAGTCGTAGGAATATAGTACAGCAATATTTTGTTATATGCGAACGTCCAGCCAAGCACGAGAAAATTTATCTCATGCAATACATTAAGAAGTAACAGAACCGCATATTAAAATACATTTTTATAGGGGTGCATACAAACCTCAAAACACTTTCTAAAAACTATTTACGCAGCGGTCAATTTTCTTTATATTTGGCAACGTGATTCCAATGATATTATAATTCAGCAAGTGGGATTTATTAGTCAGGTAGTCACGGACTCAGCACTACGTTGTCGTTCGGAGGGGGGTTGGAGTATGTTAAATTATTAAATTGAAATGACTCGGCCGTAAGAAGCGATAATAAAGTATGTTTTGAATATATTCTTAAAATAACAAAATCATTTTGAAACGAAAAATAAAGAATTATAATAAATGTTCCAATAGGCCCCCTTCTTGAGCTGAACGATAACCTAATCGATCATAAAAACTTCTTCTGAAATTTAACAACATATTTGGGCTAATTTGTTCAAAAGCGGTTAAGATTCAACCTTTAACTTTTGTAATCCTCGAGGTTATTTGCAAGAGAGTCCTGGAAGTAAAAAAATTGAAATTTTATGTGGACCCGTAAAAAGTCATTTGGATCCAGATCAGGAGATCTAGCTGGCCACAAAATGGTTCCCCGTCCACTCAATAACTGGTCTGGAAATGTAATGTTCAGAAAAGTCTGAACTACGGCACAATCGTGAGGACGGCCAATACCATTTAATTATCTGGATTTTTTCGGTAAATTGGTAATCATCCATTTTATTAAATTCACATTATAAAATATTCTACAAGACAAACGTTTATAAACTTCTGCTCAAAGTGGAATAAATGTAAATATCTTCATATAGCATGCGATAAGCCGTAGCCATCTCGATCGAGCCCTCACTATTTATATTCCTGCCACTATTTGTATAAGCACAATCAAGTGAATATAAATATACACATAGCACCAGCGAGTGGCAAAAGAAGTTAGCTCACGAGTTTTGGTCAGTTAGTTCGTGCCCTGAGATAACTCTGCAATTTTGCAATTCAAGAAGCTAAAGTTTTGAATTTTGGGAGAGTTGTATGTTACATAATTGCCCTTACCTTGAGCCTATTAGGTATTTCCTTCACCTTCTGGTTAAGCGAAGGTGACCCAAGCTTTGAATGGTACTCTATATATTTTTTACCTATCCAGTTATCCGCTGAAAGAACAAATACGTTCAAAGTTAATTTAAATGTTAAGAAAAGTTGTTCTTTCCAATTTCGCAATCTCGAGTAAAATTCAGTATCTAAGGTTCCGATAATTGTTCTATAACTTAAGTTTATCGTGAAACAGACCTTCTAGCTACAACTTTAATCAAACCTCGTCTTATTGAAAGTAAAGTCCAATAAACCGTGAACTAGAAAATTAAGTCGGCATTTTGTGTAATAGTATCTTTCCAAACATTTCAACCCTTCTCAGATGTGTAGCAGACTGTGAAATTGAAGTTATATGAAATTGTTTTTCATTATAACCATTAATGAATAATAAAAATGAAAGGACGTACACTTAATTCAGTAACTTGTGTTAGATACTTAGAAAATAAAGTTTCAAAGACAATTTTATGTTTGCCAAATTAGCTAACTCTTCAGGATAAACGAGCTACTATTAAAAGTTTTCTTCTAAAATCCGGAATGGACTTGTCATTAGGTCCTTTCAAAGTTAGCGACTTACTAGGAAGCCTCATATTTAAACAAAGATTGAGAAACTTTCCGTAGATAGAGTAATAAAATCAATGAATATTTACTGAAAACAAGTGGTATTGGACTTATATTTCCTGCTTGTAAAGTTTCTATATTCACAGAAAGCGGATGCGAAGGGGAAGATGGATCATAACTTTTGTAATTCGCGTTTCTGATGAAAAATTTTACAATACATATAAAGTATATGTTTTGCCAAGGAATTTATGGTTAATGCAAATTAACCCTGTCCAAATTTTTAACGTTAGTGTTATTGTCCAGATCCAGTTTTCGTCCTGTCGTATGAATGTGATTAAAATGTCATGAGACATCGTATCGAGGAGAATGGTCAAATGATTACGATTTGTCTTATTATCGTTTACAGAATTTTGTATAACTTTTGCAACCTGGTACGTGCCATCGTCCATTAAAGTCATATTGATTAGCAGAAAAATGTTCTATAGGTCTATTTAAAAAAAAAGAAAAATCTAAAACTTTCGCAATATTGTTGATTCTGTTGTTATTTACTACTATTCTATCACCTGTTGTGTATATAAGTGTCACTGTTCATATTTTTAGTAGGTATGTTTGAAGAAACATTTTTCAAAACATAAATTTAGCACCAAGTGAATTGAAATATTTGAGGATATTCTAGATTCACCAGACGAAAATTTATTTTTAAATTACTTGCGTTTTTATAATTTCGTCTTTTTTTAAATTTTATTCACTATTTCCTAATTTTTCTATATTATTTCTATATTCTAAGATTACACAGTGATAATAGTTTCTTTTTATAAGCTTTTATTAAGAGCGCTCAGGATATAAGCGGGAAAGACGGTGCAATTTACTCTCATATAAATCATTATTTTAAAAAACGGCTTTCACTACAACACATTAAAAACATGTTACAATGTGGGATGATGAGAGAAAAAAGAGTATATATAAAAAAAAATTTTTTTCTTCTATTTTCGATTTGCAAAAATAATTCTTATTATCCCACATAGGTATTATTAAAATAAACATTTTTCCTTTTATAGAACTAAAATAAAATTAGCCCTAATGTCCTCAAATGCACCGAGAAATTTAAGGATTAGGTATAATAAATTTGTCCAATGTCATATTCTATTACATCTCTATCACTCTCTTTCCAAGCACACTGTACATTAGGCCGCGTCATTTTATTGACGTGAAGTCATTTACAATTAAAATTGGAAGCATGGATGACTAATAAACTCCGAACAACTCTTAAATTTGCAATATTAGTTAGTTAGTTAAATTTTGCAATCAAAATTTCGATTAGTATGTATATAAGTCCGGCGACAATAGACTTTAACATTTTCATATAAGAAAAAAACAAGATGGCGGGTTCAATATGGACTGTATGTTTATGTTCCGATATGACTCAAAATCGTTATCTGGGGGTTTTCGAGATCGCCAATTATGAATTCTTGGTCAATATTTAGAAATCCAAAATGGTGGTACCAATATATATCTGTGGGTTTTCGGGTTCGCCAATTACGAATTTCTAGTAAAAAAAATTAGTTCAGGATGGCGACTTCAAGATGGCGGACGACTTTATTGCTTATGATCCGATTCGACTCAAAATCGATATCTAGTGGTGTTCGAGATTATGAATTCTTGGTCAAAATTCCGAAATTCAAAATGGCGGCGCCAATATGGCTGACGACTTTTGCCATTTAGGTTCAAATCGATCAAAATCGATAACTGGGGGTTTTCGGGTTCGCGGGCTACGAATTTCTAGTCAAAATTTTAGTTCAAGATGGCGGACGACTTTACATTACATTTGTTACATTATATATATTTTTTTTATTATATAAAAGCTTGTCGCGAGCAATCTCCTTTACACAAGAAAATCTCGCGACAAGCTTTTATATCATAAAAAAAAATTATATAATGTAACAAAATGATGGGTTTGGTTTTCTGCAAAGTTTGTTTTCTACTTTTTAGAGCATTTAAATAAAAGCTTTTTTAAAAATATTTTTTATATAATTCTTTATTAAATTATTTGTTAAGTTTCTGTATTCTATGTATTTATTTTTTTATGTGGGATTGTTTTTACTTTTATATACATACTAATTTATGTTATCCCTTTTCCTTTTTGCTAATACTAATACTATGGTTATTCAAACTTTATTTTTTCTTTCAGGTTTAATTATTGAAATTTTAGAACATTCTAAGTTAAATTTTAATACACTTACAAGATTTGTATAAACAAGATTAGAATTGTTAATTTCGAATAGGTTTTGTCATGTTTCAGGTTTCATAAATTCTTTGAGTAATTTGTAATTATCATTTGCTTGAGTAATTTGTTCGTTATGTTTTCGTTGGAATTTATATTTTGTGTTACTTATGAATTTTATGATAATGGGGTAATGATATGTAAAATTGGATTTTTAAACATTCAAACTTATTTCAAAACGATTAAAGAAATCGTTTGTAGTTACTGCAAGAAAGTCATAAATCGACCCCTTCTTTGATTGGCTTATTTAGATTAACGTCCTGGCGGAGTTTAGAACTAACTAACTAACTATACCACCACTCAACTAGACTCATACACACGCAGTTGCACATCGGTCAGTCCCCACGTTATAGCCACCTACGGCAGCTGGGATTCGAACTCGGGAATGGCACACCGACTAGATGTGTTGCCTCTTACACAACCCAGTTTATTTCACTGCTAATGACCCAGTAACACATTAAAAATACTACTAAATATCCATTCTCTAACCAGGAATTGAACCCGGGCTTCTAGGTCTCAGGCCTAACTAATGAATGAATATGACTTTATTTAATGTAAAATCCTCTCCTGACCCAACATGTAGCCAGCCAGAAAACTAACGCGTAAGCATTGAGCCACTTGGTTGGTTTTTCGTCTAATCACTCATTCGTTAAAGCTTCCGTCAATTTATTTTTTATTTCGGTAGACAAATCCTCGTCGAAAAGTAATACCGCAGTATATCTGTAGGTCAAAATTTATAAGAACCATCATTTAAATTTCTCCTGGAAAGTTGCCCATGAAAACATTTCAGTGGAATAGCAAGCAACACAAAATTTCTTATAGTACGCTATAGATCTGCGATGAAATGATGAATGTATCAAACGAATATAAGCAATATTTCTGCTATGTACACAATAGAATTATTACCTATCGTCACAAAGCTTTTAAAGTTAAGTGTTATTCGTTTACCTTATCAATACATTTTATAGCTTTGCAATTTTCTTTCAACAAATATCGTTTTCTTTTATTGATTCATGCTTTATAATGTTCCATAGGGCCAAATTCTATATTATAAATTTCTACTTAAGCCTTCCATTTGGAATAAACTGTCTCCCCAAGGTAGAAAGTTGTATCCTCTTTAAATATGCATGCGAATTTATATCATTCAATTGAATTTTTGGCTGTTAGTAGGCCGGAAAAGGAAATAAAAGGCTAAGAGATGGTAAAACTTATATAACGAACTGGTAATGACATTAAAAAATCAAAGAAGAGATTCGAGTTTGGCAATTAAACAAGAAATTCATTTAGTACATAAGCAAAGTAAGCGAAAATGAATGTATACAGAATGTCTTTTCAATTGATTTACAAAATTCAAAGTTTGTTTGAAAGGCAACAGTTAAACCTAGAAGAAAAATTTTTTTGGTACAATTTTGCCGCGAAATTCGAACTGAAAAATTAAGTGTGTTGTTGGTTGGTACTTGCGAAATATCTTGAAAATAATAATTAATATTTGAGAAAGCACTGCTTTTAGATGTTTTCAAATAATATATTTAAAACTGCTCTATGCACGTTCCGGCTTGCAAAACCTTCATCAACAATATTAAAGGACGAATACAACGAAGATCCTAGAAGTTGTTCGGTTTATTTTATTGTCTTGCTTTAAAATCAATTTCTTCAAGCATGCAGTTAGGACTAATTGTTTCATGTTTCATTTATATCATAGGGCAAGTATTCATTAAATTTTCAAGATCTTCTAGTGGAAGTAAACAATACTGTCTCCCCAACTAATGTTATTAAATGTCTTGGCGTTTACATTGACGGTAGCTTAAAACGAAATGGGCAAACTGTATAGTATATAGTAAAACTTAGGTCACATTTACCCAAAATGATCTTTCACAAATACTTAAAGCAGGTCGGTTAAAATTTCATATTTTGCACTAGTTGAACACAACTAACATAGGTATAGATGTGTGGGGTAAACCACCATCAACTGCATAATGTTAAAGCAACTCAAAACGATATATCTTACTTCCCTTACCAATGAATTATTGTAAGAGAGCAAAATCTCGGTAATGGAGTATATCTATCCATACAAGACATAATATAACTCATATCAGCTTCATAGGCCATAGAGCACTACTCGACGCGCTTTTCGCTAATTATATTAGCATCATCGGGAACGATATAAACTGAAAACCAGGTTATAAATCTCATCAATCTCATCAAATCAGGTTATAATCTCATTATAAAAAGAAACACAAAAGTCATGCCGATTATTATTATCATGGAGAATTTTCAAGACTCAGAGTACTCATTAAGAATCAAATTAAAATCGCCTATAAAGAATATCTTTGTAAAGTTGAAAGGGGTATCTCTGATAACTTTAAAAACTTTTGTTCATATGTGCAAAATAAAAAATGTAAATTAAAAAAGGATGTAATTTCGCCAAGGTCCTGGAAATAGCTCTGTACTCTCAGATTTGTCCACAGATTAAATCATTTATTTCACCTCATTAATATGGCTTTCTTGAAAAACGTTCAACATCAAATCTCGCAATAATGAATCAGTTCATCTCCGATTCCATGGATAACAGAGAACAAGTAGATGTGATTTACACATATTTCTCTAAGGCGTTTAACCTAATTGACCACTATACTATGTTTAATAAATTAGATGGCTATTGATTTAGTAACTCACTGGTTCTCTTATTTACGTCCTACTTAGATAATAGGCTGCAATATGTAACATATAATGGATTTAAATCCAATTTGTATTCTTCAACATCTGGGGTCCCGTAGGGATCTAATCTAGGGGGACTCTTATTTACAATTTTCATTAAAGTTCTTTCTCAAATTTTAGAGTCCAATATTCTTATGTTCGCTGTTGATCTGAAGTTATATACCACTGTTAAAGCTCTTGATGACTGGGATTATTACAATTGCAAATTGATATTGTCTAAAGATGGTGTAGCTAAAATAAACTTTTCATGAATATATCTAAATGTAAGGTATGTTCATATACTCTCAAATCTGTACCACTACCTTACGATTATACGTATAACAGTACGCTACTATCTCGCTGTACCTCATTTGAGGACCTTGGGATACCTACTGTTTGATAGCAAATTATGTTTTGCTGGTCATATCCAACAAATGTCCTCACATACATTAAAGATGATTGGTTTCATTACAAGGAACTGCGGATGTTTTACCAACGTAGTCGCCCTTAAAAGTTACATATTTTACATTGGTTCGCTCTAAACTTGAGTACGGCTTGCTGACATGGTACCCCTATTATAACATATAAAAATTCCCTTGAATAAATAATATAAATAAATAAACACCACAGAAATTAGATAACCCCCAATTCCAGAAGCCAGAGGCTTGTGCGAAAGAGGGTTACACATTTAAAAAACGTGGATATACAACCATTTCCTCCGACAGTGCCGGAGCCAGGATTCGAACCCGATGGCGCGACACCCGTGTGATTAATGGCGATTGCCACCTCGCGCTTTAACCAACGTGGCTATCGGCCAGACTGAGTTCAAAGACGTTTTTTGAAATTTTTAGCTTTCAAATTAGATGGCATATACCCTGAAGCAGGGTAAATTCATGCAAATCTGCTTTCCTGACTTAATGTTTGATCTCTAGAACATAGACGAATTACATACAGCCAGTCTCATATTTTTATATAAGCTCTTGCATAACTTAATTGATTCACCAACTCTACTTTCTCAAGTGCACTTTCATGTTCCCAGACTAAACTCGCGTCAAGATCTTACATTTCACTGTGCCACTTCTAGAATAAATATTTTCATTAAATCTCTTTATGAATAAACCGTTTAATAAATTGTATCTGTCCCCTTATTTGTTTTCAGAGGCCAATTATTATTGCATTTACCTTTATGATAACGTGTTGGTCAAAATTACAAACCTCTAATAAACTTTTTATAACAATATCGTTATATGCATAAATGACCCAATCTTGAGGGACTTTATTTTTATTGTTTACTGTTACCTTCTTGATATTCTCACAATATATTTCTAAAAATAAATGTCGCGGTTAGCTCCCTTTATATCAGTTTTTATTAGTATTGTTATTATTTTCATTTCCACTTATATGTTTCCTCGTGCTTGATATCAGAAACTGTTTTCCATCAAAGCTATCCGGTCTGTATAACAATATCATAAAATTCTATTGTGTATTTTATGAACTGAAAATTAATAAAATTCCCGCGGAACTGCCCAAAAACACTCTAGTAGAGGATCGTTGAGAATCCCAGTGGAATGGGTTGACGCGAAATAACAACATTTTTTCATTGGATGGGCTACTGATGTGGGCGACCAAACTACTTGTTGCATGCATTCGTTATTTGCCCCTAATTTAAAAGACCACTAGCGCAGTACCTTTTAGTGATGACTAATCGTTAATCAATTCATTCTTTGAATACCATTATCACGATTATTATTGAGTTAGTTAACTCACACAAAAAAGATTTCCATCTTACTTACTCAGAAACTCTATTTACTTTGATCTATTGTATTAATATCATCATTTTCACAGTTACATTTACTACATCTATTCCAGCCCAGTGGTGATGAATTTCTGAACCTATTAAAAAAGCGAAATTCTTCTACTGCACACGACAATAGCGGTTAGTGTAAAGGTTATTTAAAAAAAATGAAACAAAATCCTACCTTAGATTACGAATCAAAATTATGTTCTTATTGACTGATTCAACTGTAGAGGCTTTGAGTTTAAAGTATCTATAGATGTTTTATTTTAAATGTGGGGGTCTTGATCACCACATATAAAGCTGCGAAAATCAAAGTAACTGTTTAAAAAGTACTTCTTAAGTAAAAACTTAAAAAACTTAGATAATAATATATTTAATGTAAATTCAGAATGAGTAATGTTTTATTATTTTAATTAAGAAATAAAGAAATACTCTATAGACCTTTTCGGTCTGATATTATTTCAAACAAAATTTCAATATTTTTTAATTTTAATGACACTAAATTTGTTTTTCCTTATGGAAATTTAATTTCTTGTATGTTCAATAATAATAATAATAATAAATAATAAATAAATACACGACAGGTAATGACGTTCCCCTTTATCCCGGAAGGCTCTAGATGAGCCGCCTTATGTGGGAGGGGGCTACACATTTAGAGACAAGAGGGACACACTCAATATCCATGTAAAGTGAAAAAATCCCTCTCACATTATTCTCCACTACCACGACCGGGGGATCGAACCCGGAACTTTTGGGTGAGAGGCAAGTGCGCTCAACCCACGACCATCAGTCATATAAAATCAATATTGCTCTTAATTCCCCTTTCAATGATGTATCATAATGTCAGGAAAAATTATTTACTTGTGTAAAATATGAAAAAATCAAGTTTTCTAATTAGGCCACGAGAAAAGTTATTTTAAAATAATCCGATTTTATTAGTTTCAACTTAAAATTAAAACAGATTAATAAAGAACTTAAAGAAATTGTTCAATATGTCATCCTTGTTCTTTAGTGCACTTTTGACATCGCTTTGATATTGAACTACACGCTCTCCTTAAAGTATTTCTGTTAATATTAGCCAAAGCATTTCTTACACGTTCTTCTGAAATTTGAATATTTTCTGGTGATTCAAATGAATAAACTTCATTTTTTGGATGTCCCCAAAGGAAATAGTCCAACGGAGTGAGATCAGGAGACCTGGCTGGCCATAGAACGTTGCCATTATTTGCAATTATTTTATTATCAAAAGTTACTGTTAAGAATTGTGTTACTATGCCGCTATTATGTGCTGGGCAACCGTCGTGATGAAACCAAATCTGGTTAATATCTTCTACAGCAAGTAGTTCTGCTGGTTCAAATTAACTTGATAAATAAATGGTCCAATAATGTGATTACCTGGAAAGTATTTTTACAATGAATTATTATAAATGAACGATTTAAATAAGTTTACCTATGATGCCACACCAGACATTGAATCCAAATTTGGTTTGGAATCTTCTTTGGCTAATTATGTGAGGGTTCTGGATACTCCAGTAGTGTGTGTTATGCCTATTGAAAACACCATGATTAGTGAATCTAGTCTCGTCTGTCCGTAATACTTTTGAATGAAAGTCTGGGTTCTGTAGACATTTTTGTACAAACCAATCACAGTATGTTACTCTTCTCTCATAGTCATTTTCTTGTAAACCTTGAAATAATCGGTTTGTATGGGCGATAATGATTTCTCTTTAAAATGTTATGCACAGTTGTTTTGGGAACATTTACCTGATTTGAAATTTGTCTTACAGATGCTGTAGCATTGTCTTCTGCGTATTCTAATACAACATTATTTCGCTCTTCGTTATCTATCTCATAATTATTATTTCTTTTTCCATTAAACCATCCATAATTTAATAAATTAATAACAAGAGTCCTAAAATGCCTTTGATTCGGTTGCACATGTTCTGGAAAGTTATTTTTATAGATTCTTGATGCCTCATCAGTATTTCTATATGATTTAAAATAAATCTCTAGCATATCTAACTTTTCTTCTTTTATATATCTCAAAGGCATAATAAATTCAAAAAAGAACTTAATAGAAGGAAGGCACAAAATTAATTATTACAAAGTAATGGCAGATCACAGTGAAGCACTAGGAACAAGTAAAACAGCAATTATGACAACAAAAAGTGTCAATTAAACATTCTTTTTTTGTCTATTGTCATGGTAACAACTTCCATGGTACCTACTATTAGAAAAATTAATAATATTATTTTCTTTTATTTGGACGGTGCAAATCAATTCAATAACTCATTTGAATGTTTTAATTTTAAGTTGAAGCTAATAAAATCGGATTATTTTAAAATAAATTTTCTTCATAGCCTACTTAGAAAACTTAATATTTTCATATTTTACCCCAGTAAATAATTTTTGGGACACAGTGTATATGACAAAATAAGGTTTCACGAAGTGTGGGGCGTGCTGGCAGTGGTATATCCAACTTTCTGCTCCTAATTTCTGTTTTCTTTCTCCTTCCAATATTTCAAATTTAACCCTAATTATTCAAAAGTTATATGTACTACAGATATATTCTACTGTGAAATAAAGGAAATTAAGAATAGATTCTTAGAAAATTAACTGTTACTCATATTTTGTGTTGAAATGACCTTACCAAATTACTTACTGGAACAGTTTACTTTTATAAATTGTTTTATTTAAGTTTTTAGTTCTTATTTATCATTCATTTATGTCGTTGATGTGAAACAATCACATCTACTTGTGCTATATGCCATTAGTTGATAGTGTTTAATATGCAGAATAAAAGCTAACAATACATCACGTACTTTATTCAATATTTTGTTGTACTATGCTATTTGTTGTGTATATTAATTAATAATACATATTAGCTTTTAGATCATGTAATTTTCAGCCATATAACCAATACAAGTAATAATTGATATGGCAGAGCAGAGTACGCAAAATACGAAAAATAGCATATAGTGTTATTTATACAATTGACCGACAAAATATAAATGCAACTAAAACAAAAAGATATAAAATTGAAATGGGTATGATGATGTAGAAAATTAGCTATTCCCTTTATAATATCCTGTATTTCTGTGAGGTTAGCCAGAATTATTTTTATTTGATGATAAACTTTAATGAAAACATAAAATATGAAGAGGAATTAAAAATAATGTAAAAATATGTAAAACAAAAAATCATAGTAATGAAATCACATATTGAGATAACTAAATAACATTCTACAAGGTGAAACGTGGTATAAAATGTATGTAGAAGAAAATATAGATGTAGTTTATAAGAACTTCATTAAACAGTTAAAATATCACATAAACAAATGTACGCGATATAAAAATATTAAAATATATAAGAAAATTAAGCCATTGATCACAAATATGCTAATGACATCAATTAAAAATAGGGACAAAATGAAAAAACAATGTTTCAGAGACAAAAATAATGAACAGTTATAGAACCAATACAAAGACTACAGAAACTCGTCAAGTAAATTATAACAAAAGTCAAAAAAAGCCTATTACACAAAAAAAAACTCAACAATGTAAACAAAAACACAAAGAAAGTCTGGCAAATAATAAAGAATTCAGTGACAGAAAATAATGACAACAGCAATTACAAAATAATATATGATCATGATATAAATTCACTGTCAGAAATAACAAATATATCATCCAAAATCGCAAATATTGAACTCTATATTTTTAAAACCGGTCACTACAAATGAAATAGCAACAATAATTAACAATTTGAAATTAAACTCATCTCCCAGAATAGATAAAAACTACAACTACTTCAAAATTAAATGTAATATTTTTAATTTACTAGTACATTTGACTAACTTCTCACTTCAAAATAGACAGACTCTCTAAAACAAACTGTTATTATACTTATGTTTTTTTTATACATTTATTTAACGTCGGCCTATTTCCGCTACTGAGGCCTAATACCGACGCCTGTAGACGAGCTACTCCCAACCATTTAATAGACAAGGAACCGACGGCTTTACGTCCCATCCGAAGGATGGTATATCCCCTATACAACCCTCGCCTAAGGTTGTATAGCTTCCGCGCATACACTGATATACAAGCCGTTGGAAGATGTGTGAGGCGAGGACGCGGTCGCGCGAACACGGTTCAGACCTCTCGTTCGGTAAAAATAAAAATTGGAGTAGTGGGGGTTTAGAGCTGAGACTCCAGAGGCGTCCGTGTACTTATTTTCGATGGGTCGAATGCTACACCCTGTATATTGTAGTTTGCACTATGGTTTATCACTTTATTTAAATTAGCACTGGTTTGATTATTATATAGCTATTGTAGGGTCAACGGTTACAGCCTGTATGTTGTATTTTTTTTATTTAAGAAAAAATAACACGATGGTTTAAAGGAAATATAAAAATATTTATTGAAAGTTATTGAACAGAGTTGGATAGAATTTAATTTATTTTACAGTTTCTTTTTGATGCAGAAACTAATCGACAGCAGAAATTCTGTCTTAGGTTGTGTTTAAAATATATTTTAAAAAATCTGAAAAAATTCACTTTACGAATAAGCCTCGTAGGCGAAGGGAAAAAATTGAAAAAGGGGGCCACTTAAGGCGAAGTATTAAAACTAAAATGAAAAGGGGCCACTTAAGGCGAGATCTTAAAAACTAACTCTTTTTAACCAGGTTTCGGCATGGGAAGCTAGAATCAAACAGCTCGTCACGAAAAGATTGCAGGGAACTGGGAATAAGGAAACCTAGCCATCGGGTATCTACAACATAAGTTAAATAGTAACCGGACCCAGCGTCAACAGCTATTACACAAAGATTAACTTTGAAACTTATAATTTCCACTAGAATACTACGCGAATACTTAACACAAGAGTCACTGTCAAAACTGAACCTAACTTCGGCTCGCGATGCACCGGTATTTGTACTAATTCAAGAAAGTTTCGTTTTTCTCGCCCCGTCGAGTCTCGTGGAGAGCTGGAAAGGCTTGAAATCGCTTCGTGCGGGCAAGGATGAGTCATCGATTGCGACATGTTGCGCAATACTTGAAATGTTTGGATTTTAAAAATAAAATTTATATGGAAAAATTGGCGATGCAAAGGGGAATTTATTAAAATTAAAATGAAGGTCGGATCTATTTTGGTTTAGAAATTATTTGAAGTTTTATGTGTGAAGTCTGGCTCAACCCCGTAAGGTATCAACGGAGGTCCGATGTTAACAAGATGTAACTCCGTTAAAAGGTTTCCAATTGGTGCGTACGATATTAAGATAAGATATTAAAAAGGTTCAATACGGTTACGAATCGAGCTGAGGGCAGATATAGTATGCTTGTATTATACAGGGGTTATCGAAAATGGGGGAAAGTTTATAATATCAATTGGATTGGGGAATTTTGGTGAAACGATATTTGGACTTTTGAGACTCGAGGCACGGAACGTGATTTGACGTATACAGGGGTTGATCGAAAAGTAAGAATAGAAAAATTACGAAATGGTTTTAAGAACGTCAGGAAATGGACTCGACGGTTAATTTTAAAAGTCGTTACGTATACGAGGGGTGGTCAAGAAGTTCGATTTTTTTGAAAAGGGGAATTGCTTATAAAAAAGGACGTATCGAAGCGCGATGATGAAAATTTGGGTTTGGATGGAAAATTCTAAGTTGATGAATATACGGGGGCTGTATTTTTGAGTGACATTTTTCGCGATGAATTGGTTACGGATGAGTGCAAATGAATGTTTAACGTTAGATTTTGGTGAATTTGGGTTATTTATGAATTATCGATAGTTGGCTAATTTTCTCAGATTTTTTTTGAGTTGAAATGTGGTTTTTTGATGCTAACGGTGTCTGATTGACTTTTTTATATAGTTTGCTAGGTGGCATGAGATTATTTGATTTTTTGATGTTTTTTAGAATTTTTTGTTTTTTAATTTTGACTTGTAGGGGACATACCCTACAACACGCGGAACGGTCACCAATCCAACTACTAACCGCGCCTTACGTTGCTTTACATCGCATATCAAAGTATGTACATAGTAAAGACGCACCCACGCTCGCCCCTACTTATGTTTAAAAGTGGCAATAAACTTGTTACAAATAATTATAGAACAATATTGGTAGTTAGTAAGAGCCAAAATCTCTGAAAAATTCATGGTCTTTCGACTTCATAGCCACTCACCGTCCCTCAACAAAATATGGCCAAAACAATTTGGATTTAGACAGAACTGCTCCACGGAAAACACCTTATTTCATTTTACAAACAAAATACATGAACATCTTAACAAAAATGAAAAAATCATTCCCATAAAACTTTAGGTAGTATATCACACAAATTATTGGAAAAAATGGAGAAATACGGAATTAGAGGAGTAGCATTAGGTTGGTTAAAAAGCTATTTATTTTATAGCCTCAATAAAAATTTATAAAGCATTAAATAGTCCAGAAAATGAGACATACAGTATTCCACAAGGAATAGTTTTAGGTCCACAATTATTCCCTTTCTACATAAATGACATGCTAGAACTAGACATAAGTGGGGATATCATCATATATGTTGATGATGCTGCTCTAACGTTCCGCGGTACAGATTGGCTTGAGGTCACCAAAAGAAAGCGAAAAGGAACTGTATAAAATTAAATACTGGATAGTCAATACTGTTAAGTCTGAATCGTTCAAAAACAATGTTCATTACTTTCAGCAATAGCTCAAGACTAGGACGGAAAATTGACAATTTAAAATTCTACGAAAAATGTGGCTTAATAAACTGCACGTTCGAAAATGTAATTGAGAACACAAATATTAAATATATATAAATAATGATTGAGACAATTAGATGGAATGACAATATTGAATATCTTAATACAAGAGTCAGAAAACTTGTCAATGATTCTTTGGAACATTCTTCCAATTAATATCTTTAAAATGACATATAAATCGTTGGTAGAATTCATACTTAACTACGGTATTATAATATGAGGTGGGGCTTATAACAGCCAATTGGAAAATATAAAAATAACTCAAAATTAAATAATTAGAGTAATGCTGTAAAAAAATCGAAGATTTTCTACAGAACGACTTTTTCTATATAGTAATATCTTCAATTTAAATGAATTATATATCGTTCATGTAGCCAAATTTATCTACAGAAATAGGGAACTAGGGGCCAGCGTGGGTGCGTCTTTACTATGTACATACTTCGATATGCGATGTAAAGCAACGACAGGCGCAGTTAGTACTTGGATGGGTGACCGTTCCAATGAAGACCGCGTCCTCGCCTCACACATCTTCCAGCGGCTTGTATATTAGTGTATGCGCGGAAGCTATACAACCTTAGGCGAGGGTTGTATAGGAGATATACCATCCTTCGGAGGGGATGTAAAGCCGTCGGTCCCTTGTCTATTAAATGTTAGGCAAGTAAAAGATCCCTACTCTTCTTAAGGGAAGAGGTTCGGCAAAATTCCTGGTTGGGGGTAGCTCGTCTACAGGCGTCGGTGTTAGGCTTCAGTAGCGGAAATAGGCCGACGTTAAATAAATGTATAAAAAAAAGATTACAATTATTAGTCTTATATTTGTTAATTTTAGTTAGTAATTAGTTAATACTAATATTGTATAACGTTACATAAAATAATATTTCAGTATAATGCTAAGTCACAAAAGGTTTCCTAATGAAATCAGGTGCATTTATGCTATCAAAAATAACTACTGTAAAGATAAGATTGCAAAATTGGATTAATATAAAGTTATTATTATTAAGTTATCATTATTATCTATGCTTCGATACAAAAAAGATAAAAAGATATATGAATTTTTATGAATGGATCTGGTATAAATTATGTAACCTAAGTTACAGTATTGCAGTTTCTCTTGTTGAATTAGTGTAAATGAATGAATTGATTAATTTCCATTTAAAAATACTATATTTCATAGATTCCTAGGTTATTAAAGTATAATAAAATTTGTATATATATTATAATAAATAGACTGCAAAAGTTTGTTAAACGCATTTTATTAATGAATTTCGTGCCTATATACCGAAACCACATATCGATAATATCCTCTTCTTATTCGCACTTGGTTAATATTCCATAATAATTATTTACATGTTATCCTGAAACTGAATGCAAGCCTGATCAAAACAAGGAAACTTAATTTGATTTGGGACATATTCCCTCATCTCACATAATTCTGTTGCATAAATATGAAGGACAAATAGAGACCCTTTAAGGGATTTAAGTGGCAAACACGAGAATTCATAAGGACGTGTCTAACCGCGGGGAAAATTAACAGGCTAGAAATTACTTAATCTTAAAGGTGTTGGATTTGATTGTGAAGTTTGAGTGTTAAATTATATTGGATGATTAAGAACTTGTCTTTAAACGTGTAAGTATACACTCACTCTTAAGATTGGAGTTAATTCCACCACTAGAAGTAAAATAAAATCCTGGCGAACTCCTTATTGGAATTATAGAATTATAAGACATTATTTGTACGACATCTTGTGTGACCTCTCTCCTCTTTCTGTTTACGACGTTGAAGGCTTAAATACCAAAGCAATTTATTTTCTTTCGTTAATATGATTAGATGCTCTTGCTAATGATTTTTCGCAAATATATTCATAATTCGTGAATACGTATTTACCTACACCTTAAAAGGTAAAAATATCTAGCACCTATCTAGCAAATCGGATTTCATTTGGCTGGTTATGAAAATTAAGAAAAGATATTTGATACTGTCGTGAGCAGAAAAAAATAGGACAACTTTTTTGCTAATGTAAATCTGTCTCTATTTGAATATGTAATGAGTAGACGAAATAAAACAGATATCACTTTTAGTTTATTTTTTATTTTAATGCTGTAGTTATTGCTATAGTAAATGATGGATGGTTAATTAGACAAATTGCACTGCGTTTTAACATTTACAAAAATTTGGTGTATAATATTTTAAGAAAGTGGAGAATAAACGGTACGATTAATAGAAATCCTGGATCAAAAGACAAAGGATATCCTACTTAACAAGAAACTAACTATTAATATTTTGTTATTGCACCATTTCTATTTATAACTCCCATAAGTCTTTTTGGCATAGAATTAAACAACCTTATACAATAATCATTAGTAATAATATTTTCCCATGCATTATTTACTATTTCCAGTAATTCTTCGGCAATCCCCACATTTCGTTTTTGGATACTTCTTACGTGTAATCCCCATACTTCTTCCACAGGGTTAAGATCTGGACTATGACTGGGCCAGTTAAGAACATTGATGTTGTTATTTTGAAAAGTTAGTTACGGTATGAGCAGTATGAACGGAACAATTGTCTTGTTGAAATATGAACTCATTATAAGGAAATAATTGTGACACAGAAGGGAGCATAATATTGTCTAAAATCCTAATATACGTTTAACTATTAAATCGTTCCTCAATATGCCACGAAATATTTTTAAAATGTGTGCCTTTTGACACTATACCACTACCATAAAAAAAATAACTTTCCAAAGTCTTCTAATAAGACCAATATTGGACTTTGACGCACTATTGAGATATCCTGTATGTTATACACATTAAAATTCAAAAAGCAATTCCATAGAAACATCGCTATTAATGAGTTTCATTAACAAGCATTTTTGCAAAAAAATGTATGGAATCGTTAGAAGGATTTCCCGAACTGCTAAAATACAGAATTTATGATACCAGTCTACCTGTATAAATGAGAACTTACGTTGATTAGGCACAGATTATTCGCTCTCTAGTTAATTCGATACCATATTATGACACAATATGCGAGGGGTGTAAATGACAACATAGTATGTGATGTCGACTACTCCGCCTTCCACCACGTAATGTTAATTAAACTGGTGTGGAATGGAATATGTCCGAGTTAGTTATGAATTTTCCCCGAAAGTTCTATTTATGTGTTTGGACATTATCACATGATTATCATTAGCATTTGTAATTTCCGCGAATTGAAATGATATATGTTAAATGTTAATTTAATCTGGTTTTTAGGATTTGCAATCGCTCGATTGAAGTTTTAATGTTTCTGACAATAACAACAACACGATATGAAAAAGGCAGATTTATTTATACAAAGTGGTCCAAAACTGTCTCTCGATACTTCTGCGGCTAACAGCACATCCAAAAATAATGGTAGTAATTTATATACAGGGTGGGGTAATACTGCGTCGGACCTCGATATCTCGAGTTCTACGATAGCTAGAAAGAGATTCCCATAAATAATTCATTAGAAAAAATTATAATAGGTATTCGACATGTTGCTCATTTTGATTGACACACGTCTTTATGCAATTTTAAAATGAGGAAATTTAGTGGGAACATTTCTTCCAATCCATTGAAATGAGTAAATAGTATTTAACCGGTACTTTAATGTAATGTTTCTTTTGGGCATTTTTTTGCTGTTTTCGTTATTCGACAAGCAATAAAACTTCAGTTGGGTATAAATTGTCGTGTACAAAGGAGCATTTATCACACTTATGGGTTGTTACAGTTTGTATTGGATTTAAAATATTTGTAATTTTACAATATGAATTTTAATAAAGCGGAACTTGTAGATATGACTTTTGTTTTGGGCGAGTCAGACAGAAATTGTTTACTTGCCAATAGAATTTAACACCAACGTTATCCTGAAAGAAGGATTCCTGATGTAAGCAGCTTCCAAAACCTTCTCGATAGATTTCTGGAAACTGGAAATGTCAAATATAAAAAAAGCGAAAGGACGAAGAGAACGAAGAAAATGAGTTTTCTCTGATGCTGGCAATGGTTGAGAATCTCCATGTTAGTCAAAGAGAAGTGAGCTCATTAGAAGAAAGAAGTAGACGCTCTGTGGGTCGAATCTTAAAAACAAATTAGTTGCATGCATATCATATTCAAATGCACCAGGAATTATCTGATGACAATTTTCAAAAGCGCCTACAATTTTGTAACTGGTCCAAAGATGAAATGGAACATGACGTCAACTTCTTCAGGACTGTTTTATTCAGTGATGAGGCAACTTTTCATAAAAATGGAAATGTTAATTTCCATTATTATGCTTTGGAAAATCCTCACTTTTTTATGAAAATTGATAACTAACACATATGGTCTATAAACGTTTGGGGATGAATTATTGGAGAACATGTAATAGGGACACATTTCTTTGACGGTACATTAACTGACACTATTTATCTTCATTTTTTGGAAAACTGTCTGCCACAATTATTGATAAATCTCCCTGAGAGAATTCGAAATATGATGTGGTTTGGTGCTTCACCACATTATTTAAAGGTAGTTAGAGACCACTTAAATAATACCTACCCTAATCAATGGATTGGAAGAAATGGACCTATTAAATGGCCTGCTAGATTCTCAACTCTTACAAAAATGGATTTCTTTTTATGGGAATACGTGAAAGAAATTGTTTATAGAGACACACCAACAACAGTACAAAATATGAAGGAAAGAATAATAATTGCCTATACATCTATCACACCGGCAGTTTTAGGAACAGCGGGAACCTCGTTTAAAAAGCGCATAGAGTTGTGTGTCATTCGAAATGGGCAACATGTGGAACATTTATTATAATTTTTTCTACTGAGTTATTTGAAGAAACCTCTTCTTTTAAGTTTATTTTTAAATGTTGTAATTATTGCTCAATGAAACGAAATTGGTTGGAATTAGCTCTAAAGAAGTACTTACAATAAATGTTCGTTTTTCATTTCTACCTTTAACTAGATGTCTCATAATTGGTATTAACGTAATTTTTTCTTAAAACCCATAATTGTGACTGGTGATTTTTTAAATATCCATCTGCAGATTGCATTATTTCAACAAAAAAATCTTTACATTCAAGTGGTTGAGAGATATTCAATGCTAATATGGGAATGAATAGAGTCTAGAAAGAGACTTCAAAAAATGTACTGATATACATAGCATCCATTTAAAAAAAAGGCACTTGGTCCTGTAATTTCGTCTTGGCTCGCCCCGTATGTTCAAAAATAATTTCCAGTTATAGACTTTTTTATCTAGTTTACTCTCAATTTTTTTAAAAATTTCTAGCTATCGTAGAACTGGAGATATCGAGATCCGACGCGCTATTGTCCCACCCTGTATGTCTATGCATGTGTAGCAATAGAATTTAATGTTTTATGTTTTACATAGTCATTATTATCTATTACTCCCACGTCCAGTGGAAACATAGTAACGTAATTTTTTTCTTTCTGTTTAATTAGGCTTAATATGTCATGAAACGTCGAGATTTTAAGTTTGAGCGAAAAAAAATTGCTGTCTGTTGGTTTGTCTGTCTGTAACTTCTTTTTGTGCGCACGTTTACTCTGGAACCGTTTATGATATTGACTTAGAATTTGGTACACTTATGTATTATAACGAGATCTGGAACTAGATTATATTTTGATCTAATTCCGTTGAAGGATTGGTAAGAGTCCATAAAATTGCAATTTAGGGCATGTACGAAAAGTCAAGGTCTCAAAAATTTTTTGACATCAGCCACGCTCCACTATCACTCCCAATACCACCTCCACACTATTATGAAAGGGAGTAAAAAAAATAAAGCACCCAATAAAAAAATGAAGAACAAAACTAACAACAACAACAACAAAACTAACGATAAAT
The DNA here is from genome assembly GCA_963675555.1 of Leptura quadrifasciata. Lineage (NCBI taxonomy): Eukaryota > Metazoa > Arthropoda > Insecta > Coleoptera > Cerambycidae > Leptura > Leptura quadrifasciata. Next base: position 120,005,033 of record OY776678.1, read on the forward strand.
ATCAAATAATTGAATATTGTAAATTAATAAACTTTATAAAAAATGAACATTGGACAGAAGTGTACAATTGTGATAACTCGGAAATATGCATGGAAATTTTCTTAAATATAATAAGAAATTTTATATTTGCAGAAACAGAAAAAGGAAACTCTGGATGACTAACGGTATCGTAAAATCGATATGTGTAAGAGATAAGTTTTCTGACAACACATAAAAAATCTAGAGACGTAGAAATAAGAACTCGCTACATTAATTATAAAAATAATATAAACAGCCTTATAAAAAATACATTCAATACAAAAAAATTAAAAACGTGTATTTAAAGCACCTTATCTATAATGCTGAACTATTAGATAGCAAAAAGTTGTGGGAAGAGTTTAAAGCAATTACAGACAATCTAAAGAAACATAATACACACATTAAGTATATTTTGAAAAATTGAGCAAAAGTTACAAACAAATTTGAAATGCTAAGCCCAGTCAGGCTATTTATTTCTCGATTGCAACAGACATTGGACCGCTGGATGGCGCCTGCTGACTATTTTACATATCGCTATTGTAAGAATACCGGGATGTACCAAATAGTCAAAGGATCGTCGTGCCGGTCATCACGAGCTCGAAACTGCAGTCTGCAGGTGGTGTGTGACGGCTGGCAAGAGAGCGGTGTTCGGCTGGTGTTTGTTGCAATCGAAGCATTAGCGTTTTGATGGTAATATGCAATTATTACACTTAACACGCCAGGCTTGTAATTTGTAATTCAGCGCTCGGCGGGGCACATAGCCCGGAGAGTACCTGTTGGTTGTAGTCTGGTTACGTTCCTTATAGTAAAATAAGTATTTTATAGAGGAGATTGCGATTAAAAATATTATGTTTAAATTTGAAATAGCTAAACAAATTTCTTTTCTGAATTATCTGTGTATAATATACTGTATATAAATCACGCATATGGTTAACGTAGAGTGCAATACTGCATGTCACTTATGTTCTTTTTGTTTATGTAATTCTAAATTATTTAAAAATTTAAGTGTAAGAATAGCCATGTGGCTAAGCTTCACATTTAAATAACTATAACTATATGTAATGCTTTTTAATATATGTACATTTACATTTTCACTATAAAGTCGTTTATTATTACTATTACATTCAAATTATCATGAATACAACACCAGAAATAAAACTAACATTCCATACCACATACTAACAAGAGCTCAACAACCAGCAAATTATACATCTGTGAGATTATTAGTAGAATGTCCTTTCTACAGTATACACAAATTATTGCTGAATATTGACTTTAATAAAGTATATAATACAATATAAAAATATATTTCTTTTAAATGAAATTTTAAAATTTAATGTAATCCTTTAACGTAATTTTAGTAAACTAGTACATTTAGTAGTATGTTATTGTTTTTCTCACCATATTTTTATGTGAAATTTTATGTTCATCTTGATTTTTCTGACAACCTTAAACATTGTTACAATGTACCTTTGGCAATAAATTTATTATTTAGTATTTATGTATTTATTTTTTACAATTAATGTCCTTTTGTTCGTTTTCAGCTATTTAATGTTGGAAATTTATACAATAATGTATGCATGTATAACCTTGATGTTACTTTAATACTTTTATATATTCCATATCAAAACAATTCCATGTACATAAATCGGTTTTTAAAAAACGTTAACCCACGGTATAACCCGGATTACTGTTGGTTTCTGGGCAAGTGTTTTCAGTTTCGTATCTGCCGCCTAGACGCAGCTGAACCCGTTCTTGTTTTGCACGATTCACAGAAGAAAAAAATAAATTAATCATTCAGAATGATGCTGCATAAATGGAAAAGTTCCAGAGACGCTTTTGCTCGTAAGGATTTTGATCTCACCGATATTTTTGTTAGTTAGAGATGAAAAACGATCCAGCTGCAAAGGTTGAAATGAAACGCGTTTTAAAAGTTCCTTATCAAAACCCTGATTTTAAATGCAAATTTCTGGAATAATGAAACTGAAACACTAAAATAATTTAAGTTATATGATAATATTTTATTTCAGAATTCGATGCAGTGGTAGATAAGATTAGTACTGTCTTATTTTGATATATTTTTTATTTAAGATTATGAATAATATTAATATACATGGTGGAGCAATAGTGCGTCGGACCTCGATATCTCAAGTTCTACGATAGCTAGAAATTTTTTAAAAAATTGCAAGTAAACTAGATAAAAAAGTATATATAACGTTAATTTTGTACTTTACGATGTCTCCCCGTATAACTGGTAGAAGGTGATTATTGGGTTGCATGCGTGTGGCAGGTATATTAATATGTAAAATAAATCGGCAAGTGCCGGCCTACTCTGCGACTTGCGCGGATTCTATAGCGGCGATAAAAATCGTTCCAACTGTGTTTTTATCGAAATAAAAAAAGAGAGGATCATTTTGGTTTTTGGTTCCCGTCGCCATAGAGAAAGTAATTTGTAAAATCCCAAATAATAAACATAACTGTGAAAATAAGGCCATTCGTAACGGAAGGTATGTTAAAATTTTTCTAGATAGATTCTTCATTAACTTCCCATGTGAAAATTAAATGTTCACCGGGGTACTTGTACAAAATTACATAAAGTGCAATTTCAGATCAGACGGCATTATTTTCGCCAATATAAATAACGGAAAGCTGTTGGGCCCAAAGTTTTCATCTTCCAGTATTTTGAGTACCTTTACACCTCGACGTCCAAGAGTGAAAAACCCTGCTTAGTTAAATGAAAATTGTTAATCGGAAGAAATCAATTGATAGTTGAATTGGACATTTTAATGCTTACCAAGGGCCATTAGTGAACGTCAGTACCTAGGAGGACGGTATAGAAAAGGTCAGATCCAACCAATTATTTTAATTCACACAAACATCAAGTAAATTGCTGTTAAATATTGGTTCCACTTGCATAAAATCTGAAGTGTTTCCATGTGTGGAATTAGTAATTTTTGTAATAGTTACCTAAAGTCATTTGGGCTTATATAATTTCAATTAAATATCAGACTATGTATAGTTCTCTTACTAGTATATTTATTAACTAAGATAAAAATCCGTTAGAACAAAGAAAAAATTGTAATCCGTTAGTAGTACTACCAACGGGGGTAAAATTTGGGAGTAGATGTACAACTCATAAACATCAAATTATCTCACCATTCTTCAAGGTATTTATTTACTGTAGCTTAAACCTGATTATACCATTTTAAGAAAACCTCATTCTTTTATTTTTCGTATTTAGAATCAGAACTGTAATTTTTCATTTTCCCGAAGTTACTTCATATTTAATTTTTCTTAGTTTAGAAAAACTAAGTGGCGCCTAACATTAAAATACATTTGAAATTAATTAACTCCTTACCCCGAGCCAGTGCCACCAGACGAAGAGCTGCCGGTTGCACGTAAACGCCAAAAAAAGGCGACACATATATAATTGGAAATTATTTTCAAACATACAGGGCGAGCCAAGACGAAATTACAGGAACAAGTGCCTTTTTTTAAATGGAATGCTATGTATATCAGTACATTTTTTGAAGCCTCTTTCAAGGCTCTATTCATTCCTATATTAGCATTGAATAGCCCAACCATTTGGATGTTATAATATTTTTGTTGAAGTAATCCAATCTGCAGATGGATATTTAAAAAATCACCACAGTCATAATTATGGGTTTTAAGAAAAACTTATGTGAATACCAGTTATGGGACATGTAATGTACAGGGTGGCCATAAATTATTTTTCAATTAAGAACATTTTAAATTGAACTTTCTCTATTTTTTCAAATGGTTGCAATTCGCCATAGGGAAGTACTTGCAAAAAAATGTTCGTTTTTCATTTCTACATCACATCGTCGAAAAATATACAGAGTATTCCATTTGAAAAAATTGAGAAAATTCAATTTAAAATGTCCCTAATTGAAAAATAATTTTTGGCCACCCTGTACATTTTTATGAAACAAAAATGATTCAAAAACATTAATAAGATATCTCGTAACTGGTGTTAGCATAAGTTTTTCTTAAAACCCATGATTGTGATTGTGGTGATTTTTTTAATATCCATCTGCAGATTGCATTATTTCAACAAATAAAATCATTACATCCAAGTGGTTGGGAGGGGGCGAGCGTGGGTGCGTCTTTACTATGTACATACTTCGATATGCGATGTAAAGCAACGTTAGGCGTGGTTAGTAGTTGGATTGGTGACCGTTCCAACGAAGACCACGTCCTCGCCTCACCCATCTTCCAGCGGCTTGTATATCAGTGTATGCGCGGAAGCTATACAACCTTAGGCGAGGGTTGTATAGGAGATATACCATCCTTCGGAGGGGATGTAAAGCCGTCGGTCCCTTGTCTATTAAATGTTAGGCAAGTAAAAGATCCCTACTCTTCTTAAGGGAAGAGGTTCGGCAAAATTCCTGGTTGGGGGTAGCTCGTCTACAGGCGTCGGTGTTAGGCCTCAGTAGCGGAAATAGGCCGACATTAAATAAATGTATAAAAAAAAAAGTGGTTGGGAGATATTCAATGCTAATATAGGAATGCAAAGAGACTTAAAAAAATGTACTGATATACATAGCATTCCATTTAGGAAAAAGGTACTTGGTCCTGTAATTTCGTTTGTATATTTTATAGACTTTTTTTATCTATTTTACTTGCAATTTTTTAAAAAATTTGTAGCTATCGTAGAACTCGAGATATCGAGGTCCGACGCACTATTGCCCCAGACTGTATATATATGAGTGACGAAAAGGTTACTGATAAGAGACTTTCCGCCTATTATCTGACAAAAACAAAGTCAGTAGTTCATGGTGATCTGATGCATTTTTAACTTATTCAATTCTACCCTTTCTTATAATTTTAAAACATATGTCCCAAATCATTTATTATTTTATAAACACATGACACTTATATAACTGGATTCTGGCACTTCATCTGTTTCCACTTGATAGGGTCGTAGGAGCCCTTATAAGACTGCCATCGACAACAGGGCTGCTTTGTTGTTTGACTCGTTTTATTTTAATAAACATGATTTGAGTCAGGTGGCTTATTTATAAAAAAAAACTTCAAGAAAAAAATGTTCACCCACCTTAGGATTACTCTGTACACTACAACATGTAATTTTCTGCCCATTAATCTTTATTTTATTGTTCCAGCCGTTTCAGTTTCCGTTGGAGTATGGACATTAGTTGCAATCTCCCTGGAGCGGTATTTCGCCATTTGTAGACCTCTGAAGTCTCGAAGATGGCAAACTCAGTTCCACGCTTACAAGATGATCGCATTTGTGTGGTTGGCAAGTTTGTGCTGGAGTGGACCAGTACTAGCCGTTTCCTCGTTGAAGGCAATGAAGCGGGGTAGGTTTGTATTTTATTTACTTTATTTAGTTATTTGGATCGAGAGCGAATTACAGAATGCGAATACTCAACAAAAATAAAATAATTGACACTTATCTAATTGTACGTTTAAAACCGAAAAGAAGGTGAAAAAATAGGATATGGAATAAAATAGAATATACAGGGTGTCCCAGCTCTATTTAGACAAGTATTATCTCGGGAACGGTTAGACATAGAAAGAAAAGTTTAAAAGAAAAGTTATTCTCTTTAAAAATACGTATTTAACCATTTTATTTTAAAATGTACAAGACACCTCAAAAAGACGGCAGATTATGCAATTTTACTTTTTCAAGTGGAACACTCTGTATATTTTTGCATTTCCGGATTTTTCTTTCTTTTATTTATTATGATTCCGAACAAATTTTATTAAATTTGTTCGGAATCATGTCCTATACCTATCATTAACGGTTTACGATATATCAACGGTTTAATCTTGATTTACTCATGTTCCATATTCTTAAACTAATAAGGCAGGCCTTGATTACATATAAAAACAAAAGTTATTGACTGTCATTCTGTATCAGTCTCACTGATAGTTATTCATTAGACTCTATTTCATTTTCAAATCAGTAATATGCCGTCACTGTTTACATCTAATGAATATTTGATATGTTGCTTATTTATAGCGAGCGTAGAAAGAATCACGAGCCGCAGAACAAACGTATAGAGACAGATTTAGATATTTAGAAATCTGGAAAGAAAAATGCGTACTGGTTCCTTTCCAAGCCCCAGAGGAGCTCAGCATGCCCGTCCAGCAAGACAGGAATAAAATGTCATTAATGTTCTTGCGCTCATAGTAATCAATCCACATGCCTCTGCTCTAGTAGACAATGGACACCATCCTTACAAAATCTGCATAGTTAAAGATTTAAGATCTAATGATTACAATACACGTATGGAATTCATTGCCAACTTTATGGTACAGTTACATCCTCTGTTTGTCAATAAAATTATGTGAACTGATGAATCACGGTTTTATAATAATGGTACGGTTAATCGACATAACAATTATTATTGGTCAGTGGAAAATCCTCATTTTCAAACTATTTGGGGAATTAACGTTTGGTTCGGCTTATTTAATGGGCGATTAATTAGACCATGCATTTATGAAGGTATTCTGAATGGTAACAGATATTTGAGGTTTTTAAGAATTACTATTCCTGGTCTTGTGGAAGAAATCCCTATAAATGAGCGCCTCACTAAGTGGTGGCAGTAAGACGGAGCACCACCGCATAACTAAGATCTTGTAACGTGCTTCCTGACTGAGAGATTTGGAGGGAACTGGATTGGTAATCAGGGACCTGTTAAATGGCCTGAACGGTCACCTGATATGAGCCCCTTAGATTTTGTCTTATGGGGTCATTTAAAACAAGTTGAATACGCCGAGAAATCTTCTTAATGATTTATGAATCTTAATGATTTAAAAAATAGGATAATTCATGCTTGCCGCCTAATAACCCCAGATGTCATAAGGAGTTCTCATACACGAGAACTTTTAAGGAGGTATGAGTTGTATCTAATAGAATATGGGCGACAATTTGAGCATTTTTTATAATAATTATAAAATTTACTGTTTGTATTATAGTATTACTTATAAAAGCTAATAAAAAAATGTTATTCCAAAAATTTAACTGCAAATATCTCAAAAATAATTAATGCTAGGTATAGGACATGGTTAATAAAATTTGTTTGGAGATAAGAGGAGAATCCAATAATGCAAATATGTAAAGGGTGTTCCATTTGAAAAAGTAAAGTTGCATAACCTGCCGTCTTTTTGAGGTGCCTTGTACATTTGAAAATAAAATGGTTAAATACATATTTTTAAAGAGAATAACTTTTCTATTAAACTTTTCTTTCTATGTCTAACCATTTCCGAGATAATGCTTGTCTAAATAGAGCTGGGACATCCTGTATATTCTATTTTATTCCATATTCTATATTTTCACCTTCTTTTCGGTTTTAAGCGTACAATTAGATAAGTGTCTACTACTATTTGCGTTGCAAATAAATATAAATAATCTACAAAGTCGAGACTTGCTGTAGATAAGGTTTGTGCCTAATGTGATATATAATATTGAATATTGCAAGCCCGTACAAAGAAGCTCATGTGGAACAAACTATCTTCTGCGAAAGAGTTCTTGTATGCAGATTTACAGTTTTTATTCAGAGTTTATAAAAAAAATACTAACCATAAAGTAACTAATACTAAAACACTAAATGTATTTAAAAGAGAAAGTTATACTAGAAAACAAAATACTAATAAATAACATATTTATGTTTCAATACCTGGAATAATTATTGAACATGACATGATAACTTTATCGAAGGCTTTCGCGAGGTCAACGAACGATTCATATATTTATATATCCTTGTAGTAAGATAGACTATTGCATCTTGCGTTAACTTTTGCTCCCTGAAACCAAATTGCTTTTCTGACAAAATATTAAACCTATTTAAAAAGCTAGTAATTCTGTTTTTCAATATAATTACATTAAATAATATTAACATAGCTATACTAACTACAATATAAGTTATAATTTATTGAAATTGTAAAAATTATGAATCAGAAATTTTGATTTTTCTATTGTCAGAATTCATCCTAACAGCTGCATATACGGAGTGTCCTGGACGGGGTTAATTATACCGCAGTTTGCCTACTTTTTAATTTTTGGGCAAAAAAAATCATTCTTTATAAAAATGCTGCTAGTTAAGGAAATACGGTTTTTATTAATTATTTTTTTAATACAGGGCTTTCAAAAATTTCAAAAGTATTGTTTCTGGTGGATTTGTAGGTATATTTTTGCGTTAGTTTGTTAATTAGTTGTTAATTAGCGAGCATACTAGTAGATGTGATCGGATGTGAGATGAATTTCTTCCAAAGTGCCTGAACGCTAATCTTAAATACGGGAACTTGTACAAAAGAAAATATTAGATTCTTGGGTTTCTTACCATAAGGGTTGTCCAAAGTATCTGGAGGCTGACTATATATGTGAGAACTTATCAGAAGTATTATATGTTAGCAATGCGACACGATTTGTCGTTTGTGATATTCCAAATACACTGGTGCACAAAAATTAAGTAATTCTTACGTATTTTACGTAAGATTTGACTGGAAAGCAGTATGGCCTCAAGTTTTTTCTCTGTCATTCATCATTTTTTGCTATGAAATATTGTTGCGTTGTAAGTAAATTTAACGAAATGCATATGCCATTAATGTTAAACCTTTCTCAGAATGTTATTACTGATGTTGTACAATTGTAATTTGTTTCTGAAATATCTCTTATTAAGGTCCAGAAATGATCAGCAAGCAAACTAGAGATCTATTAATTTGATATCTCTTTTCTTTGACAAAAATATGTTGGTAGAATGGTCCTTTATGTTCCTTACTTATTGCACTCACAATTATGATAAAAGTTTATAAAAGGATCTTTTAAAAATCCCATGTTCCATTTAAGTAGTTCAAAGCTTTCATACACTCAATATATAATATTCATTATCAATAGAAAAGCCATCTATTATTATTTGTACATATTGTTGATCTATTTCTGACCATATACATTTGTAAAGTCATGTCAATGTCAGATTGTTTTATAATAATAGTAGCCTCTATTTGCTTTTTATATTCTTTTAACAGTTTCTAACTTTTAACTTATCAAATTTGTTTTCAGGTAATAAAAGCAAGTATGATCAGGAAGAGATCAACAGTATGTACAAATAGCAAAAGATGACTTTTCATAAGTCACACTCTACTGATTTGATTTGAATGCGGTATCCACTAATGTGACTGGTAATAGCTTGAAAAAAAAAAGAAAAAAAAAAGATAACATGCCTTATGACCGGCAACTCCGCCATTTATTAGAAAACGACGAAATTTCCCTATTTGAAATTTTATATTTAACTAGGATTTCAGATTTAGACGAAATTGAAAAAAAAAAACTTTTTCGCAATATGGAAACGTATGATGACATATTGCAAATTATATATTTGCATTTCTTCTTCCATAAAAAATCTATGGGTATTAGAAAAATTCTATTTTTAAATCGGTAAATTTTTAAGAGATCTATTACAAATAGATAAAATAATTTAGTCCAGTGTAGGACTAAATCTTGTTTCAAATCAAAGACACTGTATAAATTGGTGAGAAGAGGAAATTATTTTACAAGCCAATATAATAATAAATAATGTTTATAAATGTTTCTTAACCGCCTTCGAGGTCACCTGAATGACCCTATTAAATGTAGATCTAAATTTGTTTGAGTAAAGGAGACGGACCTTACAGTTTATAATGGAATCCGAACCACTTCAAGTAACAATTTAAGTTTCTTATTAACTTACGGGACTTTCATAAGAACTGTTTATATAACTGCTGATAAATCTATATTTCTGTGACTGTAGTCTTAGAAGTCTAATAAACTCAAAGAATAACGATCTTTATGAGGCTGTTTAAAGCTATTATAAAACTTATCCTACTCATGAAGAACTTACCAAGTTATCTCTGTGAAAGCCTAGAGAGCTTGATAAAACCTATACTAAGAGCATTTCGTCTGAGATGAAAAGGTTTGTTGAGGCTTTCATGTGCCATGAAATCTAAATTTGCATTGAATAATGATCGTTAAAAATTTTCGATACACCTCAGTAATTTTTGAATTTTATGAAAATTCTTAAATTTTATTAAAACACGGTCTCCAATGAAAAATCAATGTTTGATTAATATTACAAAATTCCGGTAATATAATTTCTACGTATTAAAGTAAAATTTTCACACAAAAAATAGTGAAATAGATATATTTGATTATACTTTTCTAAAAAATATTTCAAAATGGACTAAGCATCGTCAAAAATGAACTTGAAGAGAAAATAGTTGTTTCTATTTCCGTTAAATAATTTTTAAAATATTTAGCTGTCATGAAAGTATTAAATAAATCAATTACTTGCATAATTATAAATGGACTCAACTTAGTTACCTAAAAGTTTTTCCAGGCCTAGATAAATCAAATTGAACCTGGGATGAATTTGTGTAGTCCTAGTTAAATCTAAATTTTCACATGTATAGATCAATTTGCACTTGATTAAAGTCTTTTAATCCTTATTAAAACTAAACTGTTTGAAGTTAGAACCTTCATAAGACTGCTTAGTTTTAAAGGGGTTTTATGATTATTCTAACGTTTCCAGCCTAAATATTTAATCTATTTGCTAGTGATTGATTGATTGATTGGAGTATCGTTAAGAAGTTTTAAATAATTTTATTTAATTCTTCTTTTAAAATTTCCACTGTTTTAAATATTTTTCCACTTCTTGTGGACGTTGAACATCTTTCATAAAACGTTTGTAAAATGAGGCCCAGACTAAGCAGCATTTAAATTGTTACTTGGGACTTCTTGGGAATAATTTACATTTGAAAATTATCGTGTTAGATGGGGCTCGAACCCGATTCACTAGGTATATTCAGAGACAACATCCCACTTGTTTACGCATGTATGAATTTCGAGGAAAATCTGACTGATGGAACATTCCAAATTAAGACTTCAAAATGTATAAAGGTATGCCCAGTATAACGTCTTTCTCTGTGTCTGTGTAAGTATTAGTAATTATTTTTTAGGCAGTTCATTTTTTTATCAAAAACTTTCCAAGTATTAAGTAAATGATGACTTTTCACTAAAATTTAATATAAAACTACCGATTTTTTGTACATTGTTACCTCCACTAGGACCATAGTATTAGTTTTAACCGTCCTGAAAAATTGTTGATGTCAGTGCACGGCCCTCCGTAAATATGTTCCCAGTTTGTTGCGTGTTCTGTGTAAACATTACTGACAACAGCTTTCTCCTGGCAGGGTGCGATACTAAGCACAGACCATTTACAGTTCAAGTATGCTTTATCAATAGAAAGTATGATCGCTATTTCAAACAAGACAGATGATGAACCTTTGTACATAAATCAATACTTTGGAATATAAAATATATTCTGTATTTCATATTGTTCGTTTGGTTTAATATAATGTGTCCTCATCATACTTTTCGCATATATCTAAATTATATATCATTACAGAAATTTCTGTAGACTGACAAAGTATGATAATCATTTTCGGGAGAGCATTGGGGATTTAGAGAAATATCACGTTTCATTGAAAGTTTCCTTTCGGTTTGTTGCCTCGACGTTCGCACTAAAATTAATACGCATTCGGTGATTTGCATAACATAATCATATTTATGTGGGTTATAACACTTTTATAAACATTTGTTCTGCCTTTTAATTATAAACTATATTTATTTTTAATGATTTAAAATTGGAAAATGCATACTAGCATCGAAAATAAAAGCGTCGCTATTAATCAAAACAGACTTATTTAAGCAAACTATAATTAATATATTTTATTATAACTATTAAAGCTTGCATACTATTATTGCCCCGCGCTTGCTCAACAGTGATAAAATACTTCTCTGTCTGGATTACAACTCCACAAGTAAAATTAATGCATCATTAAGCGGTGCAAGATTGGACATGTGAAGGAAGCAAATTTCAAAGTCATAACATTATTTCGCGATCGTAAAATAATCCTAGATTTATTTATTTTATCTTTGATATACATAAAGTATAAAAATGTTCAAAAGCAAATATAAAATTATCACACCTTCGACATCAATTAAACTTTCGTGACATTTGTCCAATTTATTTCCTCTTATCTTTTCTAGGGCGCACAGAATGTTTCTTCTGCAGTCAGTTTTAATATTTCCTTATTTTTTTATAGGAACGCTATTCAACGTTGCATTATGGAAACTAAACAAAAATTTATCCTGAGCTAATAATCTATAACAGACTTTTATTTTGTATATCCTAATTTGAAACTTTCTTTCTTACATTTTTCTGCAACTAAATTTAATAAACACATTAAATCGTTGATGGATCGGACCTTTAGTTGGTGAAAATCCATGTTACAAGTACACAAAAAACAAGTTAAATAGTTTGATCTTCACAAATTTATTTTAACTTAAAAACATAACTTAAAACATAACAATTGTTTCGCCTCACTGTGGCTTCTTCAAATGTTGAGTATAATACTAAAATTACTAAGTAAAGCACGGGGTGTTTATAGTCTAGGCAAGATAATCCAAGAAAGTATATAAATAGCTTAAGGCCTTAATTTACAAAGAATTTAAAAGTGTATTGTTAATCTCCTAAGGAAATTGTAATAGTTGAAGGTTTTAATTTTAGAACAAATTTAAAAGTGGTGGTGATTTAAATCTAATTAATCATTTCATAACACATCTGTATTTTATTTAAGATTGCTAAGTGTCGGAATATCTTTATTTTTTCATAAATTACCTTTAATTGTCACTATTTTTTATATAAACTACCATAGGTTATCCTTAAAATTGGGTTATGTGCTTTGATATGCCTTGGAAAACATAAATAAAAAATACAAAGATACTATAATTGTATAGTAAGTCAATACCTAATAATAAATACAACATACTGTATGCATCACTATCATCGGACTGGTCGAGTTGATATTTTTCAATTTTCATAGGTAGGTACTTCACCATTATCATTTTTTCAATGCGTCCAACTTCTTCAACATCGAAGCAGACATTTCAATCATAAACTAATGAATGATTAAGTCACTTAGTTTACAAGACAACCTTTCAATGGCCGATCCACACTTTCCTGGTGCAATACCTACAGTGGAATAAAATTATAGATTTTGACGACTGTTCACCGCTTCTACCTATACTTAAATCATTAACTACACCAAAATGTCTGGAGCATTACCAGTATAATAATTGACATTGTGCTCTAGCAAATGTTTATTTTCTATCTAAATGTATTGTAGATTTAAATATTTATTTGTTTACTTCAATTACACTCTTCTACAGGTAATACCCAATTTGTACGCGCTGTGGGGAGATATAAAGTTATGTTATTCCGGGCAGTTATTCTAGGGACATGAAAGTTTAATTTCGGTATAATATAAATGTCTTTTGTTATGTCATCAAGAATAGATAACAAAATTAATGTATTATACTAATCTTTGTTTTATTTTTAATTTCATGATAATATAAAAAATACAAACAGTAAGCTTTATAGCATTTCACACTTACCTCACTTGTGACATCAAGAGGTAAGTACATAAAGCCCATAGAGAGGGTACGTTCAAGCCAAAAGAGACTTTGCGGTAGATAAAGGGGTTCTGAAATGCACTGCAATATTTCATTAAAAAGTAATAATCTAGCGTTCCCTTTCATGAACTAAAAACAATACAAATTTGTAGATAAGACAAGCAGGTCGCAAATGTTCATCAGCATAAGGATAAGGCAGGTAAAATAACCTGGCAGGTATTTAATCAAGAATGCGTAATAAAATGAATGTTTGTTGTCTCATTGTAAAAAAATACTAGTATGCTAATTGTGCAATAGGACAACGCGATAACTGCCTGTATACGGATGGACAGGTAGACATACGGACGGATGGGCATGCGAGCTGACGAACGGACTGTTGGACCATAATTGCCTTAATTACTCTTATTTTTACCTACATTACCCTTATTTGTCCGTATTGTTACTATAATTACCCTCAATTACTCCTAATTACCCTTATTTTTTTAACTAAGTTACCCTTAATTAAAATTATTTTACCGTAATTATCCTTATTTTGACCTAAATTGTCTGCAATTACCCATATATGTAGCTAAATTACTCTCTAATTACCCTTACACCTTGACCTCGTAACCTCTGCCCCCTACCACGCTAATTACCTTTTTAAATGACCCTTATTTTTATCTTAATGACCCTTATTCTCACCTAAATTATCAGTAATTACCCTTATTTGCTCCTAAATTACCCGTAATTGTCCTAAAATTACCCCCACCACTTTAATTACCCCCCCCCTAAATTGAACACTGCACCGTGCACCGAACCGACTCTCTCTCATTTGCATACCACTGCTTACAAGACGAATAATACCCTCGCAAAATATATTAAAAATAATAAAGATAAAACTAAAAAGGAAAATAAGATTGGAGTATATAAGCTGACATGTGGTATATGCCCTAAAATATACATTGGACAAACAGGAAGGACATTTAAAAAAAATATTGAGAGAACATGCACGGAGTTTCAATAAAAAACTAGAGTCTCGACATACGCAAACCATTTAATAGAAGAAAATCATAGTTTTAATAACAATTTCAAAATTTTACATCAACAAAATAAAGGACTAAAATTAACATTATTAGAATCTTTAGAACTCAATAAAATACAGATGTTTTATTAAATGATCAATTAGATTTAAATCGTTAACCACTTTTAAAACTTTCAACTATTATATTTTTCTTAGAAGATTAACAATACACTATTAAATTCTTTGTAAATTAAGGTCTTAAGCTATTTATATACTTTTTATATATTTTTTTAACTAAGTTACCCTTAATTAAAATTATTTTACCGTAATTATCCTTATTTTGACCTAAATTGTCTGCAATTACCCATATATGTAGCTAAATTACTCTCTAATTACCCTTACACCTTGACCTCGTGACCTCTGCCCCCTACCACGCTAATTACCTTTTTAAATGACCCTTATTTTTATCTTAATGACCCTTATTCTCACCTAAATTATCAGTAATTACCCTTATTTGCTCCTAAATTACCCGTAATTGTCCTAAAATTACCCCCACCACTTTAATTACCCCCCCCCCCTAAATTGAACACTGCACCGTGCACCGAACCGACTCTCTCTCATTTGCATACCACTGCTTACAAGACGAATAATACCCTCGCAAAATATATTAAAAATAATAAAGATAAAACTAAAAAGGAAAATAAGATTGGAGTATATAAGCTGACATGTGGTATATGCCCTAAAATATACATTGGACAAACAGGAAGGACATTTAAAAAAAATGTTGAGAGAACATGCACGGAGTTTCAATAAAAAACTAGAGTCTCGACATACGCAAACCATTTAATAGAAGAAAATCATAGTTTTAATAACAATTTCAAAATTTTACATCAACAAAATAAAGGACTAAAATTAACATTATTAGAATCTTTAGAACTCAATAAAATACAGATGTTTTATTAAATGATCAATTAGATTTAAATCGTTAACCACTTTTAAAACTTTCAACTATTATATTTTTCTTAGAAGATTAACAATACACTATTAAATTCTTTGTAAATTAAGGTCTTAAGCTATTTATATACTTTCTTGGAATTTTATCTTGTCTAGACTATAAATGCCCTGTGCTTTACTTAGTAATTTTAGTTTTATACTCAACATCTGAAGAAGCTACAGTGTGGCGAAACAATTATTATGTTTTAAGTTATGTTTTTTAAGTTAAAATAAATTTGAGAAGATCAAACAATTAAACATATTAAAGTAGTGTATAAGATCTATAGGTAACATTATACCATATGGTCCATTAGCCCGAGGAAAATTCAGTATCCGGCTTATTACAAGAAATATGGAAAATAAATAAAAGTCCTAGGCGTATTTTCTTGCTTATTTCTAAAATATCGTTAAATACAGTTTTCCTCGGTTTTCCTTCAAATACGGGTAATCGAATTTCTTAAACTACACACCCATTATGTTTGTACACATGTATTTTTCGTTTGCAGAAGAAAGCAGTCAGATTAATTGTTAATGTTGGCTGAAGAGATGATTGTCTACCAATATTCAAAAGTTTGGGTATAATGCCGATTCCTTCCCTATATATTTATTATACACTACAAGAAATTCATAAGAATATAAACCCATTTTCTTCAAACTCTGATTTTCATTCTTATAGCACCAGTTCTGCAAATCAACTCAGACAGCCTCGTTTTCTATTAACTAAATCACAAAGGAACTCTCTATAAACTTTTAGTTATACAATCACCTTTCTAATAACTTCAAATCACTTAATTTTAACAGTTCAAAGTACATAATAAAAAAATCACATTTTAAGCAATTGTTTCTATTCAACAGAATAATTTTTAAACGCACAAATTAATATTTAATGTAACTTTTTTTCTGTGATTTTCCTGTTTTTTTTTTCTTGCCGTTCCAACTATTTGGTGTACTAGTCGATATGTTTTATGAATTAACATTATGATAACCAACTTGATGAAATAAATTAGTTTTTCCAAATGATGGGATCTTATACTGGGCGTTCTATTTGAGAAAAAAATTAGCTCTTGACGTAAAATTTTACCATGAAGTTAATGGTGTAAAAATATACTGGTTGTGTCGTTCTTTCTTTAAGCTACCCCGCTTTGAAGAAACACCCTGTGTATGTCACATTATTCTATAAATATGGAACAAAGTAAGTATTTCATTTAAAATATTTTTTATATTGGACTCTCTGTATATTCAGTTATATATGATTTCCTCATATTATTTGCTTAATAAATTACCTGTCTAATTCATAACGTTGACCGGCTCTTTGTCTGACGAATAATCCAGCTTATAAGACCCAGCTTAAACACAAATCTGATTATTATCTCATCCGTGAATTTATAACGAGGGTCAGTAAAATATTTATGCTGAGAATTAGTAACAGTTAAATTTCTGTTTTGGTTCCTGTATTGTGTATGCATTTTAATTATAATTCGCTTTAAAAATACGATTTTATGTGTACCTTTGTTTTAATTTCAACGAATTAAATAACGCAGGTGTAACAATATGGAGACCTCTGAAAATGCTGGAAACACTCATGAAGCTTCCTCAACGCTAATAAGATAAAGACATAATTAATTTCATTATAAAGAATTCAACAAGTTAGTTCATCCTGGTTTTCACTCTGATGATTTTATTATTTTGTTTATCTGGTTAGGAACCGTTATGTGTTTCAAGAGGTAATTCTATTATAATCTGTTGTAATTTGGCAAAGAAAGCCTCAGGGAATTTGGCTTAAGAGATGTTGCGCTGAACAAGTTTGCAGTGAAATCAACATATATCTAGTATCTTTGCCCCAAAGTGTAGTTCAAGACTTATTAATTGTTGAGCATTAATTCCATCTGATACTTGAACTAAATATTTATTAATCGGGCACATATAAAATACAGAACATGTAGAACATATAAAACGTACGAAACATGTAAAATATAAAAACATATAAAACATACGAGAAAACCTTTAAAGCAAACAAAACATACGAAACATACAAAACTTACAACGCGTACCAAACTAAAACATACAAAATATAAACAACACACAGAATATGCGTAATATACAGAACATAAATAATGTCTATTTGTATAATAGGTAGGGAAATGCAAAATCATTATTACATGTATGCTTTTAGATGTGCCTATAAGATGCAATATACTCTTCGTTTTACATTTACATTTAATAACAGAACCACGTGTTTCTGCGTACATTATGTTACACGGGGGAATGGGACCGCTAAAATTTTCCACTTTGCTTAAGCAAGTTAGCCAGTCCAATACTCATAAATATGTATGCCTTCAAAAAATCCCTAAGTTGTTAATTCCCAGAATTTTGATGAAACCCTTTACTTTCCTCATCTACATAATATGTATATAGACATGTTGTATTTACTGAATTTCCTGGAATATGTTTAATATGTAATCTGCTTGAAATTGATACAGATTTAGTCCTTAATAAAAGTTTAAACAAAAAACCTTCAGTACTTTTTTCTAGTCTTTTTGTATCAATGAGAAACGAAACAGTCTTCTTACATTTGTTTAACGTAGACCTATTTCCTCTACTGAGGCCTATCAGCGTTACCTGTGGACGAGCTAGACCCAAACAGAAACGTTGCCAAACCTCTTCTCTTTTGAAAAGTAGGAATCTTTTACTTGCCTAACATTTAATAAACAACGGACATCCCCTCCGAAGGATTGTATATTCACTACGCAAGACTCTAGTAGATGCCAAGTACTAACTCCGCCTAATGTTGCTTTACATAACATATCCAAATATGTGTATAGTAAAGACGTACTTACGCTCACCTCCCATCTAGTATAGCAATTAGCCTCTAATAAAGTGGGCTTTAGGTTGGATTACTACTTTCCATCAGGAACAGACGGTACGAAACAGTTACATAGTAATAAGATTTCTAGTTTCGGGCTAGGAATAACCTATATCCATAACTTAGTACATAATAAAAAAAAAACAAAAAACTTGGTAGGCCCTGGAGTCACTTAATGTTAAGTTGAGAAAAAGAAATTACGCTATTCCAGAGCGCCTAGCAAATTCCCATGAGATAAACAGGTTCCTCACCAGTAGTATTAATCCTAATGATCAAGTTTGCTCTGATACAATTAATTATTATGAAAATCATATGTATAATCCAAACATCAATTTTTCCTTTAATATGACTACTATTGAGCATATCACTAGAATTATTATTCAAGAACTAAAATCTACAGCTTGTGGTATAGATGGCATCTCAAGTACAATGTTAAAATACTGTTCTCCATTTCTTGATATATACATCGTTCATACATTAATTGTTGTATAGAGCATAATTACTTCCCTAAAAACTGGAAGCAAGCAATTGTCAATCCGATACCTAAAATAGTAAATCCAGTTACATTTGGTGGCTTGAGACCAATAAGTACTTTATCCGTCCTATCAAAAATTATGGGAAAAGTATTGTATAAACAATTATCTACGTATTTTACGCAAAATTATATATTGCCCAGACATCAGTCAGGTTTCCCAAAATCTCACAGCACATCAACTGCTTTGGCTGATATTTTACATAATATAGTTTCTGTTATCGACGATGGTGATGTGGCAATACTTATCCTGCTTGATTATTCAAAGAGTTTTGACACCATAAACCACAAAGTAATTCTGTCAAAACTAAAATACTATGGTATTGGAGGTTCGTCTTTGAATTTAACAAAATTCTACTTGACAGAACGGCAACAGAAAGTAAATGTTGAGAATAATCTTTCCAACTCTATAACGTAACGTTTTACTAGCAGGAGTACCGTAAGGTTCTGTTCTAGGTCCCTTATTGTTTATTATCTATACACGGATTTAATGTCAACCTTTTCTAATTGTTACTTACACGCATATGCTGATGATAAGCAATTGGTTTATAGAGTCGACATCAACAATCTTCCAGCTTTTGAAAATCATGCAAATACAGATCTAGAAAATTTATTAAAAAAATCAAAAAGCTGCAACTTGTCTGTAAATAGTAACAAATCTTGTGTACTATCTTTTGGCTCACAAAAAAAAATTTATATTGTAAAATCCTCATTAAACATTAAAATAAATAATGAAAACATTCCTGTAGTGGACCATAAAAATAATCCAAGTCTAATAATAGACACTGACCTAAAATTTACACAACAAGTTAGTAAGATTGTGCAAAAATCATAGCCTTAAAACTATTGTATGATTTCCTTCCTTTTATTTGGGTTTTCTACCAAGTGTATTGTCCTCTTCAAAAACAAATCACTGAATCTACAAAATAATAGAATTATTG
Source organism: Leptura quadrifasciata (assembly GCA_963675555.1). Classification (NCBI taxonomy): domain Eukaryota; kingdom Metazoa; phylum Arthropoda; class Insecta; order Coleoptera; family Cerambycidae; genus Leptura; species Leptura quadrifasciata. The sequence goes on from OY776678.1 coordinate 120,024,878, forward strand.
GAAAAAAGCTTCTGCGCCTGTGACAATTAAAAAATATTTAAAAAAAATAAAGAATCAGCAATAATATTATTAAATGAAGATAAATGCGTATCGAATTGTTCTGTAGATAATTGTTTAACCTGCCTGCCAATATTAAAAGAAAAATTTAACAAACTCAACATTTTCTAAAAGTAAATAACATCAGTTCTGTGTAAGTAGTAAGCATCTATGGAAATATTATAAACAGAATCTTAAAGCTGTGTATTTGACTTACAGAGCAAATAAGTGTTCTTCGACAAAAAGTTTTGATAACGGAAAGAGACTACTTTCCGAAACATCAGCAAAATACATTATTTCTGTGTTTATTTAGATTTATATTATTTGTAGAACATAACCTCTGATTGTTCCTTTGACGTAAACATCACACGAGCAGAGGCCTTTTTCCGATAATTCTATTATTTTGTAGATTCGGTGATTTGTTTTTGAAGAGGACAATACATGTAGTAGAAAACTTAAATAAAAGGAAAGAATATCAGAATTTACTTAAATAAATAAACACCACAGAAATTAGACAATCTCCAATTCCAGAACCCAGGAGCTTGTGAAGAAGGGGTTACACATTGAGAAAACGCGGACATACAACCATTTCCTCCGACAGTGCCAGTGCCAGAGCCAGGATTCTAACTAGGTGGTGCGATGTCCGTGTTATTAATCGCGATTACTACCTCGTGCCTGAACCCACGCGGCTATCGACCAGATTTATTCCTAAATGAGAGAATGAGATAATTATGTTTTAATGTATTTAGTTATTAGTTATGTTTGGCCGATTGCCATGTTGGTTAAGGCACAAGGTGGCAATCGCGCTTAATCACACGGGTATCGATCGCTCCACCGGGTTCGAATCCCGGCTCCAGTACTGGCACTGTCGGAGGAAATGGTTGTATGTCCGCGCTTTTTCAATGTGTAACCCCTTCCTCACAAGTCTCTGGCTTCTAAAATTGGGGGTTGTCTATTTTCTGTAGTGGTGGTGTTTATTTGAAAAATTGCCTTTTCACAATTTAATCTTCGACTTCTGTTTTTCAAATAACGTGTGAAGCTTTTTTATTTTCTTTAAACTTTCTGGAAATATATAATATAAGGATTGCTCTCATCATATGTATAAAAAATGTTTCTAAGCACTGATGAAAATGAAAACTGTTCAAGCAACAAACCGGAACAAAAGATCTAGGGAGACATGTTTTTCCTTTATTTATTCCAGCAATATTAAAATCTCTTGAAGTCAAGTCAGCCGTGCTCTTTTAGGTAAAAAATAGTAATAAAAAAATTCTTTTCAGTATCATATCAGAGATACCCCTCAAGATACGCGCTTCTGATAATTACAAGGCTTACATAATGCAATGTAATAAGTTGGAAGAAAGAGAGTATTATTTTTACACTGATTACATCAAATACTTTGGTTTAAATAAATTATGGCTTGTCGGTATATTAGTACAGTCGACTTGATGTAAATTAATTACCGTCAAAGTTACTGGATTGGATTGTCAACAACCAATTGATGTATTATCTAAATAACAAAAATATTTTAACTAATTCACAGTTTGGATTTAGACACTGCTGACGCAACATTTGCCTTGTTGGAGCATATTAATCAAGTGCTGGTACAAAAACAAATACCTCTAAGAACATTTTGCGATCTGACAAAGGCATTCGATTGTGTCGATCACTTAACTTTGATCAATGCACTGGAACATTATGGAATAAGAGGAACGCCACTAAAATGGTTTAAGTCATATCTAAACAAACGAGAAATAAGGATAACTCATGGAGCCAATACAGAACTAATAAACAATGAATCTAATCGGGCAGACATACAATGTGGTGTTCCTCAAGGATCTGTATTAGGTCCAACATCGTTCATAATACATATTAATGACATATTCTTTAATTTCCCAGTAGTCGCATTTGACCTTTTCGCAGACGACACCAGTATCATTACACATCATGATAACATCATTACAAATAGTCAGTCAGTCAGCAATGGGTATTGCGGATTGGTTCCTAGCAAATAAATTAGCACTTAATTATAACAAAACGCAGAGTACTATTTTTTAGTTATATGGAAATGCACAAGACATAAAAATATGTGTAAACCAACAAGACATGTTCGGCGGAGTCAACAAAATTTCTCGAGTTCTACGATAGCTAGCATCTTTTTAAAAATTGCAAGTATACTAGATAAAAAAGTCTATAACTGAAAATTATTTTCGAATATACAGGGCGAGCCAAGACGAAACTACAGGACCAAGTGCCTTTTTTAAATGGAATGCTATGAGTATCAGTACATTTTTTGAAGCCTCTTTCTAGGCTCTATTCATTCCAATATTAGCATTGAATATTTCCCAACTACTTGGATATAATGAATTTTTTTGTTGAAACAATGCAAACTACAGATGGGTATTAAAAAAATCACCACAGTCACAATTATGGGTTTTAAGAAAGACCTATGTGAATACCAGTTACGAGACACCTAATTAATTAATGTTTCTGAATTATTTTCATTTCCTAAAAATGTACAGGGTGACCCAAAAATTATTTTTCAATTAAGAACATTTTAAATTGAATTTTCTCAATTTTTTCAAATGGAACACCCTGTATATTTTTCGACGATGTGATGTAGAAATGAAAAACGAACATTATTTGTGAGCTTTTTTTCCACTCGGTGGATTTGGTACTGAATGACGTATTTACTAGTCTCTCAGTTTAATTTATGCACGATCAAGTGAGGCGCCAACGGGAATAAAGCTTATACTTTCCTCATGGTTATGGCACAAAACTATACATAATATATCTTATGTATACTAATTATCACTTTACTGTACCAATCATGTATATTTTGGGAAATAAACAAAACTAAATTTTTTTTTTAATACATTTATTTAACGTCGGCCTATTTCCGCTACTGAGGCCTATCACCGACGTCTGTAGACGAGTTACCCCCAACCAGGAATTTTGCCGAACCTCTTCCCTTAAGAAGAGTAGGGATCTTTTACTTGCCTAACGTTTAATAGTTAAATTTAATGACTTTTATTCAGAAAAAATGAATATAAAACACGGAATACCACAAGGGTCAGTACTTGCTCCAATACTGTTTTTATTATACATTAATGATATTAGTAATTATTGTAAAAAATGTAAACTCAAACTGTTTGCGGATGATACAATGTTGTATGTGACAGGCAAAGTAGAAGATATTGAGAGTAAATTGAATGAGGACTTAAAAAGTGTGTATGAATGGACATGTGATAATAATCTTAAGCTGAACTTGAATAAAACTAAATTTATGATTGTAGCATCCAAACACAATTTGAAGCATAGTTCAAATGTGCTTTTAGAGGGCGGAATATTAAACATAATATTTTTAGTCGCAAACTCCTCTATAAATCCTTATTTTACTATGAGGAAAATAACCAGACTGCAACCAAAGTTACAAGTCTGGCGCGTTAAGTGTAATAATTGCATATTACCATCAAAACGCTAATGCTTCGATTGCAACAAACACCAGCCGAAAGACTGATCCTACTTAAAGGAGCTCTCTTGCCAGTCGTCGCATGCCTACCTTGCACTGACGAGAGCCAACAGCTCGCAACTGCAGTCTGCAAGTGGTTACAGAGCAAGCATTACAGAAAGTTCAGAATAGAGGCATGAAAGCCATACTAGTAGATATACACCAATTAATACTATGCTGAGTGTTCTGAATTTAATGAATATCGAACAAAGAATTATGTATAATACATTGATGTTTATATTCAAAATGAAGTATGGAATGATGCCACCTTATTTGACCAATAATTTAGATTATGTAATTGACTTTCATTCGTATAAAACACGGGCCACAATAAATAATGATTTCTATGTGAAAATTGAATATGTAAAATCCAATACCATGCTAGGAAAAGGTCTAATTTGGTTTAATGACTTACCATGTGAGATAGAAAAATGCAGGAATATATTTAGGAGGCTTTGCGTAGAGCACATAAAGAATACCTTTTAAATATTTGTCTGTGTAATTTTAATATTCGGTTATGTAATGTATGTATGTTATGTAAGATTGTATTGTATTTTTGTTAAGAGCTCTGCTAATAAAGTATAAATAAAATAATAACAAGGGACCGACGGCTTTACATCCCCTCCGAAGGATGGTATATCCCCTATACAACCCTCGCCTAAGGTTGTATAACTTCCGCGCATACACTGATATACAAGCCGCTGGAAGATGTGTGAGGCGAGGACGCGGTCTTCGTTGGAACGGTCACCCATCCAACTACTAACTGCGCCTGACGTTGCTTTACATCGCATATCAAAGTATGTACACAGTAAAGACGCACTTACGCTCGCCCCTAAACTAAATTGTTTTCGGTGGAAATTCTATTACTGATTCTTCTGTAGTTTGAACATTAGCTTTTTATGGTAATCGACAAATTAATTATTGCTATGGTCTACAATTCGGTGTGATTGAAACGAAAAATAAATAATAATAAAAATAACAACACTAACCTGCTAAACAATAATTTCACAAATTAATTATTACTCCATAATTGTTTATCTCTGGTGGATCTCGTTATATTAATAGTTGGTAAGTTCTTGACAAGATTCTAAAAAAATAAAAAATACTTTACAGTATACTATCGAATCTTTCGCCAGGAAAGCTTATTTAGTTTTTTTTTTATTAACAATTAATTAAGCGAATAATTGCATAGTTCACTATATTTGCTTTAAAACTTCTCATTAAACTTAAACAAGCTCCGAGGCAAGTTTTGAAGCAAATTGGAACTTTAACCGAAGGGTATGTAAACTACGGTATTTGTTCGTGCGTGAAAAGATTCACTATATTTCTTGTTAATCTTTATCTTACTAATGGCGCTACATAATCTTATCTAAGTGGAACTGAAACAACAATGATTCAGTCTTCCTATTCTAAAACATTTGTATCTGATTTTCTATTATTATGCGAAAAGCATGAAGTAAAGAAACATTGCGCCAACGATTTCAACAATAAACGTGTTTGTAAAGTTAATAGAATTGCACAAAATGCACATAGTACAAGGTGAACTAAACTCAACAAAATAACCTTGCAGCAAAGCAAACACATCAAGCCTACTGTTTCGAGACGAAGTTTGGCCACTTGGCAAAATTAAACTTTTTTTAAACATTTTTCTCTTTGCTATGCAGTTTTCTATTGAGTTTCACTTCCTCTTTGTCTTTTTGTATAAAAAAAATAGTCTATCACATTAAACATTTCTTAAAACCTCCGTATATTTCCACGTTTTCGTTTTTGTAAGTAGGACAGACTTTTGCTAACTTCCAAAGCTCGGGGAAAGGTAGAGGTTCTTATAGTACGATATTAAATAATATTCATAGTGGGATGATAAATACATTTGCATAGTCCTTAATTGCAAAAAACTGGGAACTTGGCTCGATGTCATTTAGTTCTTTAGCTTTTAGTGCCTCCCGTAATGTCAGATGGCACGTGAAGCTCTAAGTTGATTTACTTTTCACTGTAAAATCGTCTGGAAATATTGACAAACTGTGGAGCAAGTGAAGAAAAACAATAATAGAATAGGATAGGATAGGACGATTTAGTGTGTATACAAAAACAAAACGTCTAAAAAAAATTTTATTAGCGTTAGCTACCTCCTCTACCATCCCCATTGCCATCTCCACCATATTATTGTGGGGGATAAAAAAATTAAAATGTGATTTAGTGTGTATACAAGAACGAAAAGTTTAAAACATTTTTTTGGCGTTAGCTAGCCCCTCTACCACCCCCATTGCCACCTCACCCTATTATTAAAGGGAGTAAAAAACTCTACCACCCGCACCCTATTGTTTAAAGGAATAAAGAATTAAATTGGGATTTAGTGTGTATACGAGAACCAAGGACTTCTAATTTTACCACCTCCACTCTATTATTAAAGGTAATAATATATTATATTGGGATTTAGTGTGCACAAGACTTGGATACAAAATCTGGATGTGGAAGTAGTGATTTCTTGGGCAGCGGTTTTTAAAATGTCAATAGTAAAGCATATACAAAAGTGAAAATAAAATATTAGTAACTAACTATAGACCAATTTCACTTATCACAAACTTTGCTAAGGTGTTTGAAATGCTATTAAGAGCAAGGTTATGGAACTTTATTAACAAGTACAACATTTTATCTGGCAATCAATTCATATTCCAGGTACACAGAGTGAATTCAGAACGGTTAGTTGTGATGTACCTCAGGGAACTGTCTTGAGTCCAGTTCTGTTCCTAATATCCTTAAATAATTTATTTGCTATCGAAAGTATAGAACACATTATTCGTTTTTCCGATAACACCACTATATATTATGAAGCAGAAACCTGGTCAGAGCTAAAATTCAAAGTAGATAGAGATCTTCGAAAAATTCTAGACTGGTTTAAATTCAAATTGTTAATACTCAATGTCGAATTTGTGCCTTTCGGAATGTATAAAAAATCAATTCCAGATATGGACATACTTAAAGTTCAACTTGGGACTGAAGTATTTGAAATAAAACAAGCTACGAAGGTAAAATATTTAGGTATTTTTATCTACTATCATCTTAGATGGGATACACTTGTGGATTTTGTGTTAAAGAAACTTAGAACAGTAATACATATGTTTAAATATATTAAAGATATTTTGAATATAAATCACCTAATGATAATGCTTTATAAAGCATTAATAGAATCGCATTTGACAATCATTGGGAGGGGTGGAATCTTAAACGTACATTTACAAAGACTATAAATTATGCACATATTTTAGATATTCGTCAATTATATTTTTTCAACACAGCATTGAAGGTTTTTTCTGAAAATAAAAGATAAAATAGGTCACACTCACTAAACAAGGACTAAAAATATGAATAACTTACCTACAATATTAACGCATACAAGTACAGGAAAAAGCTCAAATACCTATCTTGGGTCAAAGATATTATTTAATTCAATTCCCAATACAATTAGGAAGATAAAGTCTAAAAATATTTTTTAAAACGAATTGAGGCATTTTACATACATTTCACGAAAACTTGTCCATACACTAATTGACTCGAATAGCAAGTAGCTAATATCGTGATATTTTTTTATTCATATTATATATGTATACCTTCAAAAATAATTTATTTTTGTGTGTGTTATATATAGTGTGTTATATTTGGGTGTGTATGTGTGTGTATGTAGAATTTTACTTTTAGGTACACTTCTCGACAAATAAAAGTAGGACAATTCTTGTACATTGAAAACTGTATTTTTTAGTTATGTAAATCGATCTTCGTGGACGATATATGTGCGACGTTGCCGCACTATTATATTTTCCAAATCATTTTCAAAATATTTTAGAAAAAGATATGTTTATTGAAAATATTCAAAGTAATATTAATGTTATACATATAAAACAAACATAAAAATATCAAAATTCATTATCTAACCGGGGCCCCATTATTACTTATTACTTCTTGCAATCTTCTGTGCATTGAATCAATAAAACTTGTGGTAAGGTTATAACTTTCCGGCAAACTTTCCCTTGTTTCCTGAATTAGAGACCTCAAACTTCGAAATAATTCGTAATTTTTGAATGATACTTAATTGCCGTGGGATCTTGAAAATTTTAAATAATAATTTCTGATAATTCATCAACTGCCAAAATTGAAATGTCAAAAGCTATATTACAAAACTAAAATAAAGTGTCCTATTTTTATTTGTCGGGAACTGTACATGCTTCTACTTTTATACTCATGTTCAAATATTTTTAATACTTAAGTGAGTATATTGTTTAGTTAGTATTTTATTGATTAGGTTTAATGTATTATATTTATTGTTATTTTTGTTGTCTTGCATGTATTACTATTTATGCTACATCTAAATAAACGTTATTATTATAATTTTTTATGTATTGCCTTGAAAAAAGATTTCTTTACGTTGTTGTGGCCGCCCCAAAAATTTACTACACCAAACGACCTTGCCTAAATAATAAAAAGAAAAAAATACCAAAATTTAGCAAAGTCACTACGAAATAATAGCTAAACCTATATTATTCATAACCCCCTTCGCACACTGACCTGGTTGTCCCTAGCTACAGTGGAGACGGGTTGGGTCAAAGTCAATGTAAAGAAAAAAATATATATGTATGAATATGGGCGCCACGAGGTTTAGGCCAGTCAGTGTGGTTATTTAAAAAAAAGGATCGAATCAAGTTATCCACAAAAAAAAACCTCGAAATAGTGATAAACTTTGTGGTTTCGGAGGGAGCTATGACCTCACGAAGAAAATAATAATAAAAAAAAAATTCAAATTCAAACTATACCTACATTTATTTAAAAAAAAAAATGTCAAATATATAGGTTTATACGCACATATATACATATACATATATAGAAAAAAAAAAAACAATTATGTATCCATAAACCAAATTTATGCGCCCCGGAGTATAGCTATACCATAGGTTCACAGGTATTATAAAATGCTTAAACTGCTAAATATTGTGTTTTTTTAAATATATATACAAAATAATCTCCTCCAGATTGTTTAATATAATTTTTAATAAACTTATCAGCATGTGCGCCGGATGTCATATCCCACCAATCTATAGAATGATCAAAGGTATGAGCATTAATCTACCCGGGACTATAAAATAATCTTTTACTTTCCTTGGCTCACCCTGTATGTCTAAAGTTCAATAATTTATAGCTATCAAGATCTTATTTTTATCTTTTAAGCCAAGAAATTGCAAAAACATACTAATATATGTACGTACACATAAATATAATAATGAACAAAACTTAAATGAACTAAAAAAACCTGAGTAACTGGGGATCCTCGTGGCCCTTCTTGTTAACCCTGCACTTAACCAGACGATCTACGGAATGGTTCAACGTTTGCACCACCTCGCTGGGCGAAGCTTTAACCACCAGACAAATCCACCAAGTTCTCTTCTCCAAAGAAACTCAAAACATTCGGGAAAATATACCCAAGGAAAAACAAAATTCACCATCCAATGCAAATCAGCCTCCGGGAGGAAAAACCCTAAATAATTCATAAACATTAGATATTTGTCCCAAAAATACCAGAACAGATGGACAACACAACACTTAGATGAATTATTTGGCTAATAAAAAATAACATATCTACTGCCCTAAGAAAAATTATATACAAAAAACAGCATTACCTTTTCTCAAAGGGTTTTTCTCACTAACGTCACCAAAAATGCGGATGTGTCCCCGACTAAATGTATTCTCATTAATTTGCTTGCTCTTAGATGTATGGCAATGATTATATTCGTTCAGGTACTGAAAAATTAATCCCAAAAGGAGCGACTCCCACTAAAATAACTGCAACAACACAAAGTCCCATGCATCAACAGTGGAAAATCACTATTATCGCAACCAAAGGATTTATCCCTAGACGGATGATTACAAAAATCTATTTCGTCCTTTGGCTGTCCCCTTTCAGTACTGTCAAAAATGAATATCACTCTGGGGTTTTTTTTCAAAAAAAAAACCCTTTCCTATGGAAACTTCAGAAACGTCTGGGTAGGTGTCTCTTTAATATATAACGAAAAATTATTGCTTGACTGCAAAACAGGCAATAACACCTAACGAAGTTTCCGAAAGGACGTCCCCCACTATTAGCAATTATTTAATTAAATATTCATTGAACAATAATAAAGTAAGAAAATCCATGACGACAGATTTCTTTATCGACCATGAAAATTGTCAAGCAAGAATACATTGTCTTTTCTGCAAAGATTTAGGGATCAACAATTAATTCGGAAGTAAACTTTAGATACTCAACCCTAGGTGGCAACACAGTATATCGGACCACAGTTATCTACATCCTAAGTACGGACACGAATTAATTGCCGCTACCGAATTCTAGGTCCAAAATCTTGCTTACCTGCTACCCGCATATCTCTTCAAAAGTTATGAATTTAAGCTAAAACTAAACATAAACCGAAAAGAAACAAAATCAACAAAAACCCACAACAAGGCACCAATTTTTTTTTTCTTTCTTTTAAAATTAACGAAATCATCTATTACCAATTATTACATACACACTAAACGTAGCCTTTATTTATTGCCAAAAGTGCCCATCTACCTAGCGTTTAAAATGGACCGTTACATTGTATCCATATTGAACCAAAATATTAGCCATTTGCACTGGACTATTACCTATATTACCAGATATTACAGAGATAGCGCGAAAAATGAACGGTAATAAAAATGAACAATGAATTACCCGCTGTGTAATTGAGTCGCTTGTAGCTTATCTGCGCTTGAGTACTGCACAGGGGGAGATATTAATACTGTCAAATTTATTAGTCAGCTAATAGATAGCGTCGTGATATCGTGATTGTATTATACATACCGGACTTTAATGAGCATCCCTTCACTTTGACGAGGGTGTCGGGTGACACTTCGCCTACTAAAGGCAAGTACCCATTTCACTTCGAATAAAAACTTCCGGGAATCCACGAGCCTGATTACATCGAAATTTTACGGTCTTTTGCTGTTACCAGATGACGCGTTCGTAAAGCATAATCCTCTATTATACAACGTTTCCAACAAAAACGTGACATTCATTCACGCTAGCCGGTATTCTTTTAGACCTTCCACTTTTTACTAACTTGCACTTCTTTTTATTAGGTTATTACAAAGTTGATTTTACTTTTTGGGGATCACAATGACAGCGTTACTATCTCTATAGTTCATTAATCTTTCTTGATTTTAGTCCAGTATATTTTTGCCAATTCACAATTTATTTTTATATCATTAGTGGAATTAGTCTAGATCTTTAATGACATCATCTTGAGAGGCGAATTGTATTAATGAAATAAATAATGTGGGTAGGTAGAAAAATATTGTGTCTAATGTTGACACTACGAAACCATTCTTTTTAAAACAATTTATTTATTTTTTTTTTCCTCGCTTGTTGGCTTTGGATGACCCATCAGCCATTACCCCTTGTTTTATAAAATAAAAAATAACGTTTGCCAATTTACTTTTTTTCTAAATTTTTGTTGAATATCGGTGAGGATGGGGCGAGCATAGGTTGAACACCTTCGAGCGTCGGATGTTATGATTTAAGCCCAACGTTGGGTGCCATGAACCCCCCGAGCCCCTTTTGTGGGTAAAAATAATATATTTTTGTTCAGACAGCTTAGCTTGAGACCGAAGATGTACTTAATTTGTAGAATTGAGAAGGTGGGAGGGGGGGGGGTGTTATTGCACGTGAAGATGTTGGACAGGGCCAAAAGCTATGCCCTGTATATTTAGTATCGGTAATTTCGTTGTACTGACTCTAATTTTGAAAATTTTGATTTGTGTCCGGGTGGAAACCAACACCCTGTATATTAAGAGTTTGGTGCTTTAGACACTTTAAAGTTTAGTGAGTAAGTAAAAAATCACTGGTTTAATTTTGGAGTTTTTGTTAGATGAAATTACAACACCTTGTATATGGGTTTCTGATATAGAACTGTTTTTGAATGTTTAAGATGGTTTCTGATTCACTGTGGTTAAGTTATTTGAAAAATTTGTAATGTTCTTGATTCTTTATAGATACTTCTTGATCACCCTGTATATGGTGACTTGATGAGCAGCACTTGGTTTTAACGAGAATGACTATTTTTATTTAGATTAATGAAAAAACGTTCGACAGATTATTTTTAACAAATTTATTTCGATTTTCGTTACAGTTTCTAAAATGGTAAGTCTTCGGCAATAAGAATTTTGGCTAAGAAAAGATGGGTTGGTAGTATACTTTAAAAATCACTTATAATTAATGCGTGGTGGCAGGTTTCATTTAAAAAAAATTGATTAGATGCACTGAGGCAGGTTTTGTTTAGAAAGTCTGAAAAAATTCACTTGGTTTAATTTTTCTTAAAGTTAGGGCACTAGGTGAGTGATAATTAGTTTGATGCGCAAGGGCAGAATAGATTTAATTATAGGAATGTACATAAGAGCTAGGGCACGAGGTGCGAAATAGACGTTTTTAACTTGGGGTTACCAAGGAAGCGGCCGCGGAGCTTTTCAGGAAATGAAACAAAGCGCGAGAAATAGGAAGCTAACTAGCCCTCGAAAACCTAAAAAAGTTATTTGATAAATCTCCGGAGATTCTATAATTGTTACAATTTTAAACACTATTTAGTTTAAAAGAAATTTATTTCACAACATACTTCACAACACTTCAATTACTTCCGGAACAGAACTTGCATTCGCTTGCTACGAGGGGACTTTTATATGTTTAGAGACGGTTGCGTTTTAAGATCTGGAAAAGTCTGAATATCGCTCCGTGCGGGCGAGGATGACTCATTGATTGCGTAATATTGCGCAATATTGTGCAATACTGTAAAAAAGTTGAAATTTTGAAAGGAAACCTTATGAACGTGTTGGGCATAAAAAGACGAATTTTTTTGATATATGATTTATATTCAAATCGATTTGGATTAAAAAGTTATTGGTGGCTTTTATATCAATAAATTGAGAACACTTCGTATTACCCCGTCATACAGCGTTAAAGCCACGCACATACGATTAAAGTGGATATAATTTGCGTGTCGGTTCCGGCAGGCTGAATTAAGCGAACAGAAACTATATTGTAAGGAAAGTGAAAGGTCACGGATGTTGTATACGGGGGGCGATGCGAATGTAAGGATAATAAAAATTAACTACAAATGCCGTATAGGGGGGATGATGGGTAAGTAACTAAGGCTTGAAAAGGATGCGAATGTGATATACGGGGGGCGATAAGAGAATATGGCTCAATAAAATAAGGTTGCGGATGTTATATACAGGGGGTGACGAGGAAGTAAAATATTTATGAAGGGAATTAAAAATATTCTGACTGGGTATTTGGGGAGTACGTTGGAGGCGATCTTTGAGTAATTGGGATACTTTAACAGATGTTTCTCAATGGCTTCTTTAAACACTTTGGACAAGGTTGGTAAGATGTTTATCTACCTTATATCGTTCAAATTTAAAGAATTTTAAAGCTTGAGTAATGGTAGTACACGGAGTTTTTCCAACTACTTGGAAAGGTAGAATTTTTTAAGCAATAATTAATTATATGAGTTAGGTGAGCCAATAAAAACAAACAGAGATTTAACGTTAAAATGTTAATAATCTCAGCACCAGTGACCTTGATTTTTAGTGCCTATGATTTTGAGCATTTTACTTATTGGCTCAGAAGCTAGTGGAGAATTGATGGACGACTTAACATTATTTTCATAAAATAAATTCTAATTGACATCAGCTCTGATTTTGGGAACAAAACTGACAAAATAATCATTAAACACATTCAAGTTGTTTGGCAGGGTATTACATATTTCTTTAGAGGATTTATTTTGAAACTTACTTTTATAAAACGCTTTTTCCCCATTCGTATAGTATTCGTACGTAGTGTTTATAGTACACACCAATGAACCTGATTATTGGTGCGATTGTATCTTGTTAAAGTTTTGTTTCTATCTAAAATTATTACTTTTTTCTCGTTGGATCATGAATATCCATAAGAGTAATAACATTAGCATTTAAGAAGTTTTTTGCTGTCAACATCGTCGGCAAATAAATATAAAATTTCCCTTGAAAAATATTCGCCAAAAATAATTAAGTAATTCTATTGTGCTATACCGGAAGTAAATATTTATAACATAGACTTACAAGGCACCATCGGTGAATTTTATATTCTAATTTTTAAATTCATATTTTTCTCGAGGGCTTTTCTAGAGAAACTGTTTCATACTAGGTATGTATTCTTGCTGTATTTATATACAAAGTACCTCCGGATTCCATGAATTTCAAATTGCGTTTTATATAACTTTTCATATCTGTGCTTTAGATTGAAAAGTCGCTCTTCTCCGTTTTCCGCTGGCATTTATTGAATTGACGCCTATATTTAACAAAAAAGGTATTTCATATCTATTTTCTACTTAAATGTATAGCTCAAGCAGAACAGATTTAAGCCAATTTCTCCATATTTGGTTGGCATTGGTTTAAATATTACGAATTTATTTCACGTGAGAAGTTCGCGACGTTGTCCATGGAATTGTAAAAAAAAACTTAAATTACCTTTGTATAGACAAAAAAATCGATATTATTTAATAAGAAAAGAGGATATAAAATAAATGTTTATAAAAGTTGCAAACAATATTTATAGAATAGGATTAAAAAATGGTTACGTTATATTGGTATATGGTTTTCAGCAACGTGAAATATAGTATGTAAATTTCTAACATGCATGGAGATCAACCTGGTGCGTATCGCTCACCTTGCACCGGCAGGTCCGTTCTTAATGAAACACCCCGTATATGCAAGTTAAAGATTTATATAGAAATGGCTTGTAATAATTGGTATAGTTTGGTATTATTTACGGCCGTTTGCACCACAGCGAATATTTTTTGTTTTGGCGTGAGATGGAAACAATGGTTGTTTCTATTATTATATTCTTTATATCTTTCCTTAGGTCACAAATGCAGAGAAGATTGGCCTAACCCAAGAAGTGAACAGATTTTCAACTTATTTCTGGACGTTATGTTGCTCCTAATTCCGATGTTAATCATGAGTTTGGCCTACTCACTTATAATGAGCAAACTGTGGAAGGGTTTACAGAGGGAAATACAACACAACACATCGTGTCAGCAACAAAGTAAGTATAATCACTGTTGGGCAGATTATCAGTTCGAAGATTATTATCAAATTCGATAAAAATTTCGTGTTCTTCCTCAAGAATACTATCAAAACGATTTCATTGATGTTTGCTTCGATGTATTATAAACGGGTTTACTCATTGAATTTTATGGGAATGGTTGGTCATATCTTGGCAAATGTTTATCGTAAAGAAATTAGAGATATTTTGATAAGCTCTCAACTTAATACAACATATCTTGATGTAGGATGTATATGGTTAAAAATTTTGACAAAGGTCATAAATTCAAAACGCCATGTTTTCGTCAATTTTATTTAACTGAATCTAGCAAATCCCAAATTAAAGAATATCTTATAAAATTAAAAAAATATATAGAAATTTTCGCTAGAATACTTATTTTTCTAAGGTCAACACCTTAGATTGCCCTTTCATATCTTTGAATTTTTTTTTCTAAAAATCAAACTACAACGTTTGCTTGAAGTACATTTTGCACCCTTCGAAAATTATATTTGATAACAAGTTCTCTATAGAATTAAGGCCACAATTATATTAATTATATCATATCATGTCATGTCATGTCATTTCATATCATATCATATAATATCATATCATATCATATCATATCATATCATATCATATCATATCAAATCACATCACATCACATCACATCACATCACATCACATCACATCTCATCTCATCATATCATATCATATCTTATCATATCATATCATATCATATCATATCATATCATATCATATCATATCATATCATATCATATCATATCATATCATATCATATCACATCACATCACATCACATCACATCACATCACATCACATCACATCACATCACATCACATCACATCACATCACATCACATCACATCACATCACATCACATCATATCACATCTTATCATATCATATCATACCATATCGTATCATATATCATATATTATAATTTTTGAACAATTATATGATGTGGACGACG
The DNA here is from genome assembly GCA_963675555.1 of Leptura quadrifasciata. Classification (NCBI taxonomy): domain Eukaryota; kingdom Metazoa; phylum Arthropoda; class Insecta; order Coleoptera; family Cerambycidae; genus Leptura; species Leptura quadrifasciata. Next base: position 120,040,550 of record OY776678.1, read on the forward strand.
TGTTGTTGATATTAAAATATTTGTCCTAGAACATGTGAAAAATGTATGGAATCATTAAGATTTGCATTTTATCATCTACATTCGCTAAGTACGTTAGTTCGTGTCCTCCCTCTCACATTATGATAAGAAAAGTTTCTATGGAAGATATGGACTATTACGTTGGAGAGGCATAAATCCCTAAAAATAAATAAAGCAATTCTTGTGAGTAAAAATTTAAAAAGTTTTAATTCAATAGTTTAACAGTATTTTTTCCAATAGATCGGGCATAATAAATTATTGAGAAAATCCGCTAAAAGTAGTAAATTAGAGATGTCCACCCTCTCTTTAAACACAAACCTTTTTAAACCCTATATAATGTTCGGCAATGTGCTATATTGTTGAATATTTAATCTGTCTCTTATTTACATGCCATTTAGGGTCTCACCTAAGATAGATGGGTAGGAATGTTGTCTGAATTAATCACATCCAATTTAAAGACATACAAATTTTAACCGAGTTTGGAAAGTTACTTATATATTCGAATTACTTTCCCCATTTCAAATTCATTGTATCAAAGTCAGACTTGATATAACTCTAAAATGTAATGTTTGTATTGGTGTATTTATATTGGTCTTAGCTTACATGGGGGAGGTGTTTACTTGGCTTCTCGCAAACCGTATTGAAATGATTTTGGTTTGTGTTTAAATAACCCGCCGCCGCTTTATATGAGGAGCAATGTAATCTAGATGTGAGTATTATCGGGCAGTAATGTCAATGTGAAATCGACAAAGGAATATCTGAACGTGTTCAGTTAACCGAATATGATATATAGTTACACAATATAATGTGTCTCTGAAGTGCACCGAAAATTATAACTACGCGATCTACGTCGACTTACATTTGCTTTTAAATTGATGTAGATTAATTCTGAATAACTGAGTTTTCTAAAATTTATTAATAAACTACATTCTCATTACTAGAAGAGACGAAAAGATAAACAATATTGGAATGGTATGGAATTTTATAATATGCTGTTGAATAAGTTTTCTTTTTCGTAGCAAATCTTTATCTCAACTAACAAATGGGCAATGTTTTTTTACTCTAATTAACCTTTCAACTAATGCACTCTAAAACAATGTAATCTCAACAATAGGAACAAGGCCAGGAATTCAGCCTTGGTAGATGATAATGCAACATATCTCTGTTTCTGCAGCAATTGATCATACTTTCGAGTAAAGTAAAAACGTATTCAGTGTTAAATTTTCTATCAATTCTATTTTTTGTATATACAGAACTTAATTTACTTTCGATACTTCTCAAAGATCACCCTTCGTTTGCAGTTTTTAGGTATTCCAGAATGTGCTTTAATTTCTTTCTATCTTCTTGGGTTAGCTAGTATCTGTATACGTGCTCATATATCACAACACAATTCATATCTCTATCGACTGCAGATGCAAATAGACGTATATACTTTGACATCACGAAAGCTTTTGATAGGCATAATCATAATATGTTGATTGCAAAACTTTCCAGCTTTGGTATTTTGGACCAGCTCATAACCTTCTTTAGATCTTATCTAATTGATAGACTTCAATATATCGCAAGTAATGTATTTAAGTTTTATGATTATGCCTCCTCTTCAGGTGATACCCAAGGCCCTGTTCTTGGGCCACTGCTTTTCAATATATTTATAAATGATATAGGCAATACTTTAGATGTGCACTTGTTAATGTATGCTGATGATATAAAACTTTTACAGAGAATCTCTTCACGTTTAAAGACCTTGGTGTAACTTTTGACAAAAACTAACTTTTGTCGTCAAACTATGTTTTTGCATTCAGATGAATAACCTTCATTAGTTCTTTTGTAGCAAACTGTATATGTTACCTGTCTTACCACTGGCAGTAAACGAAGCTGTGTTTGAATTTTATGACAAAATATATTCTGTTTTTAAGAAACACGTCCCCAAAAAAACACCATCACACAAACAGTATCCTTCCTGGTTTAATTCCAATACAATTAGACTGCCTAAACAGAAGAACAGGGCATATAATACATACAGAAGGACTAAAAACCAGGATGATCTAATAATATTCAATGAATTAAGAGCTTTGCTAAAAATGACTATAAAAGATGCTTATGCTGCATACATACGGGATGCCGAGAATGCCATAAAATCTAATCCAAATAAGTTCTGGGGTTATGTTAATTCAAAAAATAATGCCACATCTATTCCTAGTACTATGAACTACAACAATGCCACTCTTGAAACCCCCCAAGATATAGTTAACTCCTTTGCTGATTTTTTCTCTAATGCGTATATTAATTCTAGTGAATATTTGCCTGGTGACTGTATATAATAACAATGTTATGCATATTCGGATATTCATTGAGAGCGAAGTCCTAAACTCAATAAAAAAACTCAAGGCAAACATGACTACAGCACCTGATGAAATACCCGCGTTTATTATAAGAGATTGCGCTAATGTTTTTTACAAACCTCTCTGTATTATATTTAATTTAATCTTAAGCACAGAAACATTCCCTGATAAGTGAAAACTATCCAGAATTTGTCCAGTGTTTAAAAAGGGCAGTAAAAATGAAATACAGAACCATCGTCCCATCGCAATTTTATGCAATTTTTCTAAAATTTTTGAATTTTTATTGCATGATTACGTATCCTTCCATACTAAAAGTTCAACAATTGAAGAACAACATGGCTTTATGGGCGGTCGGTCAATTGTTACAAACCTGGTATGTATCACCCAATTTATTTCTGAAGTCATAGATCGTAAGGGTCAGGTTGATGTAATTTATACCGACTTCTCTAAAGCATTCGACAGACTAGACCATGGCATTTTATTGACTAAATTAGAAAGCTTTGGAATCAATACTTCGCTACTAAATTTATTTATGTCTTATTTGTCCTATCGGTCTCAATATATTCAGTATCGTGGTTATCGGTCTGATCATTACAGCCAATCATCTGGAGTACCACAGGGCTCGGTACTTGGACCATTGATTTTTGTACTGTTTATCAATGACAGTGTTGATGACTTGGATGTTCACTATTTGCTTTATGCTGATGACCTAAAAATATACTTTCCTATAAATTTCGACTGTGACTGCCTGAGGGTTCAGCGTAACCTGGATCTTCTTAATACCTGGTGCATTAATAACCGTCTTTTTCTTAATGCTGCTAAATGTAATGTCATGTCTTTTACACGTAAAGTAAATAAAATTTCATTCAACTACAAATTAAACGACTGTACTCTAAATAGACCTGAGTTTATAAAAGATCTTGGCGTTGTTTTTGATACTATATTAACTTTTTCTAAACATATCGAGGAATGCACCAGTAGTGCATTTAGAAATTTAGGTTTTGTTTTGAGAAACAGCAAAGATTTTACTGAATTATCTACTCTACGTATGTTATTTGTTACATTTGTCAGATCCAAACTGGAATATGCGTCCATTGTTTGGAGTCCTAGTTACAACATTCGCATAGCGTTCTTGGAAAAAGTACAACGAAGATTTTTTAAGTCCGCAACTTTTATTCTGGAGGGCACATATCCAATAGAGGGACACAACAAGAATTTTTTTAAATAAATTTAGTATGAGTAGCTTAATAAGGAGACGTGTAATGCATTCAATAATGTTCTTACACAAAATTATCAATAATAAAATTAGCTGCACCTGCCTCAGTTCACTTCTTAGGTATCGAATTCCGAGATTAAATTCTAATAATGTACTGATGTTTCCTACTCCACTAATGTATTAGAATCATCTCCCCTACATCAAATGTGTTTAAATTATAATAGTATTGAGGCTAGCCTGGATATATTTAACTGTAATATTGCTGACATAAAGAACATTTTACTTAAACCCCATTTAAACACTCTCTTGTCTATATTTCTGTGTTACACTTGTAATATATATATATATGTGTATATATGTATAAGTATGTATGTATATATGTGTGTATATATGTGTATGTATGTATTTATTTTACTAGAGTATATATTTTGATTATAGTTGTTACATTTTATATTTGTGTTATTTGGGTGGCATTTGGTAACCTTTAACTTACACCATATTGTTCTATTTATCGATATTTTATTTAAATCGTTGTTATTTGTTCTGTAATTGGGTTTCATCCGTTGGATGAATTATATAAATAAATAAATAAATATCTTCAACTTTAATCTGTACTAACCATAACATAAACTGCTGAAATTCTGTCTGCATTTGGTTTTATACACACTGATTGACGTTCTTCCATCAAATCGTTCCCACATATTTTGATACACCAATTATACCTAAAAAGTTGAGTCGAGTTTATAATTAATTGTTATACAGTTGTAAATTATTTAAAATAAAAATGCGGTGCACATTCAATTAAAGTGTAAATTTGGAGGTGTAATTTTAAGAACAAAAGTTAGGGGTGATTTATTAAAGGGAGTAAAATGCAACAACATACTAGGCGTGCATTTAGAAGGGCTCAATATTTTCCTTCACAAATTTCTTTAGTTCATCTTTTTTTCTAATACCGAAGATGCATTCTTTAACAAAATTCTAGGACATCTGGTATAGTCATTTATGAACTTTTAACTCATTTAGAAAAATATACCAATAGGAATTCTCTACACGTTTCTCCAGAATTGCATATAACTTCCTGCGAGTTTCAGAAGTGGTTTCCTCTATGGAATTTGATACCAATTTACTCAATTTTCTTTGTATTTTGCAATATTTTCACTTACATTATATCACTTTAGGCCTAGGTTAAGGTATTGTGGAAAGGAATTGATAACAATTCTGGATATACCTTTATTTAAATTTAGATTGAATATGTCTGGATTTCACATTTATTTTCGTTTGAAATAACAAGTGGGTAGTTTCGACCCAGTCGACCCTGGCCATTATGTCTATTACGGCGAAGCACAATCCTAGCCACTGAATTGGCACGGTCAAAATGCCGGCACCACTTAATAATTTCCTTCATATTCGCTGGGGTATCGAGACCACAAAGAAACTAATTTAATTTTACTCAATGTCCCAGCCAAGCAGTGGCGTTACAATAGAAAAATAAAATAATAAAAAGAAAGTATTAATATAATATATAATTCTTGTTCTTTTTTGTCGTTATTCCAATGATTTTTATAGTGAGCAGCAAATTTTGGTGAATTGTTCTGAGCTGTATTAGTTTCCTTTTGATGTGCTAAATTATAATATATCGATACATCTTTTGGATTAATGGTTTATAGTTCACTTGTATAATGATTTTTAACCATCAAATTCTAAATGATGCTTAAACAGTTGCTTTTTACTTACAGTGCGTTAAAAATAGAGCTAAAAATACGTCAATGAAATTGAAGTGAAGTGAGGCACCATCATTGGTTTAAGCGTTGAGACTTCGATCAGCGAAGTTAAGCAGAATTCTTCCTTGGACGCACCAAGTAAAAAGGCTAAACTAATTTCTTGCCGTCGTGCTCAATTAAACAAATCTTCGGCCATCGCCCTCATAAAATAAATGTACTTTAAACCAATCTGTTGCCACCGCGCATAATAAAACAGAAGTGAACTTTTTCAGACATTCTAATAAAATTTCAATTTAAAATTTCGTTCTCGTCGGAATTTCCGTTGTCGAAAAGTTACCTTTTCACTAATATTAGAATTTTTCTTTTATACATTTATTTAACGTCGGCCTATTTCCGCTATTGAGGCCTAACACCGACGCCTGTAGACGAGCTACCCCCAATCAGGAATTTTGCAGAACCTCTTCCCTTAAGAAGAGTAGGGATATTTTACTTGCCTAACATTTAATAGACAAGGGACCGACGGCTATACATCCCCTCCGAAGGATGGTATATCCCCTATACACCCCTCGCCTAAGGTTGTATAGCTTCCGCTCATACACTGATATATAAGCCGCTGGAAGATGTGTGAGGCGAGGACGCTGTCTTAGTTGTGAACACGATTACGACCTCTGTTCGGTGAAATAAAAAATCTGGTACGGTGGGGGTTTAGAGCTGAGACCCCAGGCGTTCGTGCACTTATTTTTCGATGTGTTAAGTCTCAGGGTTTGATTTCTGAAAGTGCTTGATCGGGTCGAATGCTACACCCTGTATATTGTGTTTTGCACTATTTGTTATTACTTTGTTTAAATTAGCACTGGTTTGATTTTTATAGCTATTGTAGGGTCAACGGCTACACCCTGTATATTATTATTCTTGAAAAAATAACACGGTAGTTTAAAGGAAATACAAAATTATTTATTAAAGATTGTTGAACAGGGTTGAGAAGAATTTATTTTATTTTACAAGTTTCTTTTTGAAACTAATCGACAACAGAAATTCTGTCTTAAGTTTCTTTTAAAATATATTTGAAAAATGTTAAAAAATATTTAAAATTGGAAAAAATTCACTTTGACTTAAGGCGAAGTATTTGGTTAAAAATAAAAGGGAGCCACTTAAGGCGAAGTGTTTGCTATAATTAAAATAAAAGGAGACCACTTCAGGCGAAGTATAAATGTTTAAAAAGGAAGGGGAACTTAAGGCGATTACTTAAAGCTAACTTTTTTTAACCAGGTTTCGGCCTGGGAAGCTAGAATTGAACAGCTCGTCACGAAAAGATTGCAGGGACTGGGAATAAGAAAGCCTAGCTAGGCGGGAGTATCTACAACATAAGTTAAATAGTAACCGGACCCAGCGTCAACAGCTATTACACAAAAATTCACTTTTGAAACTTATTTTTTCCACAAGAACACTACGCGAATACTTAACACTGGAGCACTGTCAAAATTGAACTTAACTTCGGCTTGTTGCACGCCGGTATTTATACTGTTTCGAGAAAGTTTCGTTTTTCGCGCCGAGTCTCGCATCCCGTTATAAAGAGCTGGATATGCTTGGAATCGCTCCGTGCGGGCGAGGATGAGTCATCGATTACGCCATGTTGCGCAATACTGGAAAATTTAAGATTTCGAAAATAAAAGTTATATAGAAAAATCGGCAATGAAAATAGGTATTTATTAAAATTAGAATGAAAGTCGAATTTATCTTGGTTTAGAAGTTATTTGAGTTTTTATTAGCAAAATCTGACGCGACCCCGTAAGGTATTAACGGAGGTCCGATGTTTAAGAGTTGAAACGATATGAAAATGTTCCCGATAGGTGCGTAGTGTCTGAAGATAAGATATTAAAATGTTCCTAACGGGTACGGGTCGAGTTGAACCGAGATATTGTATGCTTGTGTGCTATTATACGAGGAGTGATCAAAATTGGTGAAATTTAAAATAGCAATCGAATTGCGAAAATTTGATGAAATGAAGTTTGAACTTTTTAGACTCGAGGCACGGAACGTGATTTGAAGTATACAGGGGGTGATCGAAAAGCAATAAGATTAAAAATTGAAATGGATGCAAGAATCGAATGAATTGAAGTTGAATGGTGTGTTTGAAGGTAAGTTGAAGTATACGAGGGGTCGCTAAGAAGTAATAAGATTTTGAAATTGAAATTGTTTATAGAAAATTTACGGATCGAAGCAAGACGTTGAAAATCTGGATTTAGATAGTGATTTTGGTTAGGTTGATGAATATATGGGGGCTATATTTTTAAGGGACGTTTTTTGTGAAATTTCTTTTATAAAATTGTTGGAATGAATGTTGGGAGTGTGTTCTCGGTGATTTTACGTTATTTGTGATTTATGGAATGTGCGTGGATTTTTTCTGATTTTGGTGACCTTGGACGTGGGCTTTTTGGGGGTAAACTAATTAATATGAAATTTCTGTTAATTTTGCATTTTTTTTTAATTTCTGTTTTTGACTTATAGGAGGAATACCCTATAACAGTTGGAACGGTCACCCATCCAACTACTAACGGCACCTTACGTTGCTTTACATCGCATATCGAAGTATGTACATAGTAAAGACGCACCCACGCTCGCTCCTACTATTAGAATTAATATTTACGTTTAAAAAGTTTTACAAAACCTTTAATATAATTTAAAAAAATATTTTAATTTCGGTTTAAAACAAAGTGTCGTGGTTGAGAGGAATAGTAGAACTCCGCCAGGATATAAATAGGAACAAGGCATAAATTAGAGTTTTCTTATCCATCTCATTAATATATGTATGCCTATTTTGTATCTTATTGAAACTTCCTTTTATTAGTTTATTTTTGCCCAAAAGTTTTGATGTGTTTATTTATTTCATTGTTAATTAACTTATAATCATAATCTTCATGAAAAATACAAAGAACATTTGCAAATAAACCAATATTACATTCTGTAGTCAAACTGTTGCAACCATTGTATTGAAGTCTTATTTTTCAATGTTGTGCATTTTCTAAAGATTGTATAACGTGTGTATTTGTGCATTTCAAATGCTGTGACAGAATTCTTAAAAATTCATCTTAAAATGCGAAGAAGACTGATTGTGAAGCATAAAATTGGGAAAGTTGAAATATCCTCTTGCAGAAATTGGAGAGATTTATTCTTGTTTTTATTTAATGGAAGTTTTATATATTTTCTTAAATAAGAAATATTGAACATTTATAATAGCTTGTCGAACTTCCCAGAAACCGGAAAAATTGTCTGCCCATAAAATAAAACATATAACTTAAGGGAAAAAAACTCGACTGAGAGAAAAATTAACTATAGGAAGGCTTGTATTAACATGTACGCGTAAATTTGAATCAATTACTGAATACCTTTAGAAAATAATATATGTATGTTGTGAAACGTTTTATATGTTTTTTACTGATCAATTCATCATTTTCGAGTTAATTCTAATAGCATCATATATGTAAAAAAAATTAATAACTATTCCCCTGTATCGAATTGCACAACTCTGACTTTAGTTGGCCCCATAAAAATATTATAGAGGTGCAAGATCAGGAGATCTCGGTGGCCAGTTAATTCATTTGTTGGCTAATGCTGATTTAGATGTTCTCTGATCGATAAAGTAAAATAAAGCCAGTACCATCGTGTTGAAAACGTATATTACTAAATTGGTTATTTTTTTTATGAGTAAAATGGAAATTGGAACTCAAAAAAGGTCACCCACCCACATTTTCTTTACAATGTTGCTATTATTTGAACTTCTCTATATATTTGTACTTCTCCAGGGGTAGTTGAGATATTGCAATAAAAGGAAAATAAATTACAACTTTGACACCGTGTATCTTTTTCCACATCAACAATTTCCTAAAGCATGTTTAGTTATATCCTCATATTTTGGTCCAAAGAATATAGACTTGAGCCTATAATTAATGGTAAAATTAATATATTCTGAATAATTCGTAACATAATTTCCCTTTTCTTCTCTAATAAGTTTTGTGTGCTTCTTCAATACTTTGGTCGTATTTAGTCCTAACAACTACTTGTTATTATTTTATATTAAACTCCTTTTGAACTCTAAACTGTTATTAAGAGTTTTTTTAATCTCAATTATTAAACACCTCCCGGTTTTTAGTTGAAATTTTTAACAATTCACAATCCAGAATAAGCAAAATGAATTGGATCATATTTAAAACCAAAAATATTATCAACACACTGTCTAATACAGTACAGATACGATTCCGATTTGCACCTAATAAAATTATAGGAAGATAGAAGAAAGTGTTTATGCTTAATAAACTCCCAAAATGAAAGCTGAAAGTTTAATAAAGACAACAATTCAGTTCTCAAGAGAAACGCTTGAATATTATCAAAGGGACGCAGTGCCATGTTCAAATATAATATATTAAAAGGGATCTTCCATATGTCGACTTAAAGGATATCTCGCTTTCAAATAAACATTGATTTCGGTGCTTCAAGTCAAACATCTACGTGCTTGAATGGCTCTAAATTGATACGAGCTATAAACCTTGCAAGATTCAGCGATATGGCTTTAGGACAAACCGACCGACAGACAGAAACACGGACATAATATTTATAAACATTCACTTCAAAATTACTGCAGACTGGCAAAAATTCACGTTGTTTGCATAAAATAAAACGAAAAGATTCAACACACCATAATGTATTATTTTCAGTTATGCATTCCACTAAAAAGAGTGCCACTTATCAGAACACAACACAGGGACTTCTGTTTGACAGATTACTTGAGACAGTTAAAGTATAAGGTTACAGTTTTTAGTGATCTGGCTAAAATAAACCTGGCATATAAAGACATTAGTACATCCTTGCAAATAGAATATTGTAAAGCACTCATAACAGCCAAAAGAGAATATCAATAAACAAATTGAAGAATCTAACAACAAATCAAAAGCAATGTGGAATACAATAAATAAATTAAAATGCAATAAGAACAAATCTCATATTATAACTATTATGGAAAATGGATAAAAAGTATCAGATGTAGTTGTAACCAATAACTTCAATCAACGCTTTACATTCACATATGATCCTGATTTTTTGAGTTTTAATGTACCTTATTTTGAGAGATCACTTTTTTAAATTCCAATTTTAGCGTCAGATGTAATTTCTTTAATAAGTAGATTAAAGTCTTCCAATTCTTGTGGATATGACAACATATCCAATAACCTAATAAAACAGTGCAAGATAAGCATCTGTCAGCCATTAGCTTTTTAAATAAATTTATATTTTAATTCAGGAACGTTTCCCGACGTATTTAAATTAGCTATTGTCCAACCGTTATATAAAAAAGGCGACCCTAATGATTATGGAAACTACAGGGCAATTAGTTTACTTTGTAGTTTCTCTAAACTTTTTGAGCTTGCTTTAAAGGATCAGTTATCATCTTTCTTATATGAAAATAATTTATTATCTTCCTATCAACATGGATTCTCTAAGAGTAAGAGTACGGAGTCGGCACTTTGTGAGTTTCATGAGTTAATTGTAAATGCCCTTGATCAAAAACTTTTGCTTTAGGATTATTTATTGATTTCTCCCGTGGTTTTGATGTAGTTGATCACAAAATGCTCCTGGATAAACTAGATAGATATGGAGTCAGAGGGATTTCATTAAACCTACTCCCTTGGTACCTCAATAATAGAACTGAAATTGTCAAATTAAACCATAATGTAAACAGTAATATATGTGATATAACACAAGGTGTACCTCAAGGATCTGTTTTGGGTCCTCTGCTTTTTAATATGTATGCAAATGATTTGATATCATACCTAAGTATAATACCAAATGTCCATACTGTGTGCTATGTTGATGACACGAATGTACTGATCATAGACAGTGATTTGAATGTGGTTGAAAATACTGCTGAACTAGTGTTTTCAAATATAATTAAATGGTCTGAAGAAAATAAACTCAACCTGAATAAAAACAAAACAAAAACATTGTTATTCGCTTTGCAAGAAAACATAGTTATCCCTCTCTTTGATAGTGACAGTATATGACTCAGTTAAAATATTAGGAATAATTTTTGACAAGCATTTACGACGGGGAAGTCATGTTGACACTCTGTGTAATAAATTACGCAGTAGCTGCTACGGGTTACGCTATATGTCTATGCACTGTAGCAATTATGTTCTCTTGAGTCGCTACTATGCAAATTTTCACTACCATATAAGGTATGGTATCTAATCTGGGGAAACAGTGCGCATATGCAACGCATTTTCATTCTGCAAAAGTATGCCTTAAGAATTATTGCTGGACTAGGCTTTCGCGACAGTTGCCGTAGTACATTTAAAAATTTAAAATTTTTAACTATAACTAACTTATATATTTTTGAAGTTTGTGTATATGTTTACAAGAATAAGCATAAGTTTCTTGCTAATAAAAACAACCATGGTCACGATACAAGATTTAAAGGGCTAGTGCAGCCAAACTCTTGCCGAACAGCTTTTTACCAAAAAAACTTTTTTTACAATGGGTGTAAATTTTTTAACTTTTTATGTGATAACATTAAATTATCTAAGAATGTCCATGTTTTTAAAACAAAATTGAAAAAATTATTGCTGGAAAAAAACTGCTATGAAATGGACAATTTATTCATATAATTTTTATCGTTTCTGTTTCTTGTTTGTTTTCCACTGTTATTAATGACTGAATTTGTTTGTTTTTTACAATGTATGTATATATTCATACCTATTTTTATATACTGATTGCATATATTGACTACTATTTTCTGTTTTTTTGACTTGTATAAAACAATTTTCCGTTATATACACCAATAAATATTAAACATAATATTTTTAGTCGCAAACTCCTCTATAAAATCCTTATTTTACTATAAGGAACGTAACCAGACTGCAACCAACAGCTACTCTCCAGGCTATGTGCTCCGCCGAGCGCTGAGTTACAAGTTACAAGTCAGTCTGACGCGTTAAGTGTAATAATTGCATATTACCATCAAAACGCTAATGCTTCGATTGCAACAAACACCAGCCGAAAGACTGATCCTACTTAAAGGAGTTCTCTTGCCAGCCGTCACACACCACTTGCAGACTGCAGTTTCGGGCTGTTGACTCTCGTCAGTGCAAGGTAGGCATGTGACGACCGGCACGAGGATCCTTTGACTATTTGGCACATCCCGGTATTTTTACAATAGCGACATGTAAAATAGTCAGCAGGCGCGATCTAGTGGTCCAGTGTCTATTGCAATCGAAAAATAAATAGCCTGACTGGGCTTAGCATAGTTCAAATGTGCTTTTAGAAGGCGGAATATTAAACATAATATTTTTAGTCGCAGACTCCTCTATAAAATCCTTATTTTACTATAAGGAACGTAACCAGACTGCAACCAACAGCTACTCTCCATGCTATGTGCCCCGCCGAGCGCTGAATTACAAGTTACAAGTCTGGTTACGTTACGTTACTTGTTTGAAATGTTCACTATAAAGTACCAAAAAAATACAAAATATTCGTTGTCGACTTATGCGAAGTCCCTTTGCATCCATTACATTATTGTAATTTTCTTTATTTAACCCACACGACCTAAATTCAGCAAAACATTCCAGATGACAAAGTTTAACTGAATACAACTTTTTAAACTGGTTTTAGACTTCTAATGTATGTAAATGCCGTTTATCATATTTTTTGTGCAACTGCTTATTATGCCTATTGTAAAAACCATTACGTATTCTCTGAAAATGTAGAATGGTAACATTAATCTTCTCTGTTTTATACGCGGCGTGAATTTTAAAATATATATAAAAGAATTAGTTAATGGTGGAGTAACAACTTACACTTGAATGTTTAATTATGGCGCAACAAAAAATCTCAACTTGCTTTATTGCAAATAGATAGGTTATGTGTATTTACATAATTTTCAAAAATGCAAACTTCATATTTTGACTTTTCAGCACAAATTTTGATCTACGTTAAAGTATCCCGTTTTAAAAATGTGAAAATATAAGACTAATGATTTTTTTCTTTTCATATAAAAATCTATTTCCGAACGAAAGTTACACATCGTCAAAAATATATTTATTCAAAGTATTAAAAGTCCTAGTAATAATACAAGTTTTTCAACGACTGTAAACTTTGACATTCACGAAACATAACTCCGAGTAAAGCAAAATGACTGCTGGTAAGAGTATACTTTGTAGCTATAATAGCCTTCGATATATTATAGAGCTTGGCCCCGACAGTTTTTTATTCAAGAACGATTTTAAAAAGAATTCAGAATACCCAATAGCCGTCTGGCTTTTATGAAATCTCAACAATAATAATACGACATCGTCTGAGCAGAAATAGCTGCTCAGACGGATAATTTAACAATAAGCATGTATTGAGACGCCTTCAGTGCACCCTTGCGTATTAGCTAGTTCGAAATGTATACATAGATGAAAGGTCCCCAATATTAAACAAAATCACTTTTCATGATCTGAATTTGATAAAATCAAATAACGTCATCAATGAACAGTGAATTAGTAGAATTACTGATAGAAGCGACACAAATAGGCACCTGAAAGATTTCTGGGTCATATATTTTCCTAAGTAGTTATGACTTAGTGTTACATAGCCTATGTCCATTTAACAGTTTTATATAAAAACTAGTGTTTTGTTTACATTTAGCATGATCTATGTAATATTTTGATTCAGTTTTTGTAAGTGAAACTGTTTTCAACTAACAGAATTTACTTGTATAACTGCTAAATCATTTCACACTATTTTTTTATGTACATATTTTTATATCTTAGGAACTCAGTCATATTTTTTTTACACTATTATGTATTTTCGTTCTATTATAGCATCCCGGGACACGATTGTTGATTGTCTAAAAACATTTATTTACATCAGATACCTATATTTCAATTTTTATATTTTTGTTTACTATGAAGTATATATAGTTATTTTCTTTACCTTTCTCATTACTAGGTATATATAGTATATCCTATAAGATATTCTCATAATAGTCACAATACGTTTTACTATTTACTACAGCTGTTCTTATTTTTGGTTATGTATTTACAAATTGTTGCAATCTAAATGGGGAATGGTAGCTCAGTGTGTTAAAGCGACTGACTAGCAAACTAAGTTTCCTAGCGAAGTGGGTTCGATTCCCGCAAGGCGAAACAATTTTTCATTAAAAAAAATTGCCCCAAGAGTGGTTTGGAGTCCACATTAAACTGTAGGGCCTCGTCTCTCTTTGCCTAGCACTAGATCCTTGAGATCTTCCAGGGGGTTACTTCGGTAACTTTAGAGGCGGTTAAGAAAACATTTTAAGAAAAACATTTTTTTTTTAAGTCAGCTGTGGTATGAAAACTATTATTATAGATTCCTTTTATCGATCATATGCCACTATTTTAGTTGTAAGTACGGGAATCTGTATAAGGCAGGTTGTTGCGCTTAACTCAATAGTAAACAGATGGCCATACCCGTACTATTTCTATATTTTATAGCTTTCAATTTAATTAGGGGATTAGATTTCTCAAGTTTATTTGGTAGCATTATTTTCCAGTAAGTAGGACAAAAAAGTTTACCTTATCAGTAAAACTCACCAGGAAATGATTTGCTTGCAGCCTTTGTACTGATTTGAACGTATATAAATTTTAACTGTGGACTTCAGTAATTACATTTTTATATCCGCGTTAACAAGTGTTTAACATCCAGTTTACGAAATCAGCGTATAAATAAACTTATATGCTTTTATATACTTGTATATTTCTATATATATATATATATATATATATATATATATATATATATATAAACCACATAGTTGGTTCATTTTCCCACAATTTTCGCTCCATTTCATTAAGAGACGTAAATTGCCAAGGAAATCTTTAGACTCCATTCTTGCCACAAGAGACAATTGTGGGCCTGGATTGCTGTTCCAGAACCAGTCACCTCAATAATAGTCAATCTAGGATCCTGGATATATTTTAACATTCATTTTAAACTATCTTTTTATTTCTCTTACCAACAATTTCAGTCTGATCTATAGTAGACTGGTTATTCGAGAAAAAGAGACAATTCTACTTATTTTCACTATAGATGGTGCCCAATTTAACATCAATTTTTCTTTGTCTCTTTTTCTCGAAATAAACAGAAATCTGTCATTTATGCCGTACATTTCAAAAAGGGTAAGTTTCTCCACTCTTGCGAATACTCTGGATCCACGGCTCTTTGCACCGACTTAAACCAGCTAGTCGTCCGCATATGTTGCCTCAATTCTTTCCCAAAAATAAATAATAAGGGAAAGGAGGTAACATTAGCCATTACTAATGGGTCGAGATTTGACATAGAGATTATTTAAGTCAAAAAAAAAAAATTGCAAATGCATTATTTAAGCCCTGTAAAAGCTCTGGAAATATAAAATTAATATGAAATACTGTAATACTAGTGACTTAATTTTTGTTAAAAGAGCTTTCAACGGAAGTTTCCATGGCAACTGTGTTAACTACGTGCCAAATATTATTGTTTACATCCAAATATTTTTACTACATTTTTGAGGGCGTCCACTGCCCATCCTGTATAATTTTCACTAAGTTCTTCTTTGGCAATAACGTTAACTACCTGCTATATATTATTTTTCTCTGTCAAATACTAATATTAGATATGGCACCAATAGGCAGGCAGACAGATAGACAAACTGACTACACAATTTTACTTGAGTAAATTAGAGAATTATGTACAGTTTCACTATACTACTATACACTTCTGAAATTGGCGGTTTTAATAAAGATCAAAATAGCCCAATAAATAATAAATTAAAGTTGAGGTACCAGCTAATATAGATAATGCCAAAATTGTATCCTGAGGTGAAGTCAATAATAATTCATTTCAGGGATGGTTCAATAATGGTATCGGATTTGGCTAGTTATAAAATAAAATTGTTATTACTCTTAGGTACAGGCTTAGATGCTGTATTATCATGCCTGTATTGTCTGTGCTACATAAGCATTCATAAGAGCCTATGAGTTTTTTTTAAAGATACATATTTATGAATGTTAGGACAAAAGTTTCATGTCAATCCAAATTATGTTATCCTAAGGGAATATTCGTGTTTCCTTCATCAGTCCAATAAATAAATATATTCATATATTCTTTCTCGTATGCGGCACATCACAAAGTCAAGTTAGTTTTTGCCTCAGAATTTAGTGCTTACATTGATTCTAAAACTTGAATATGAAAAAACATGTGAATGCCCTCCGTTTCTATTAGGTGTTCCAAAATTTGTTTATATTTTTATTTATATCATTCCTGGAAAAGTTCTTTCCAGTAATTACATTTTTGTAAATACTTAATGACTCACAAACAACAGAAACTATTGGCTAAGAAGACTCATAGCTATCAGTAAGCACCCAGAAAACTACGCGATATAGGGCTACACCTACCAACGAACTGGAACATTCCCATACCTCCGACGACCACTGTAAATAGAAGAGTGAGAGGCCAGTTTTCTTCAGTTAAAGCCTAGGACAACATGGCAGGCAATCTACATTGTCAAAGCACAAGAATATCTGAAAACAAGTACACAAATTTATGTCGTGGGAGCATGCCTTACAAACCATAATTTTATACTGTAATAAACATTGGAAAATAATTATAAAATTAGATTTACATGTCAAAAGAATAAATGTTCTAAGGTACATTCTCTTTCTGGGAAATTTTAGTCAGATGAAAAATAATGAACTGTTTATGAAAATAATGAAAGATAAAAATATATTGCTACTCAAGTATTTACAGAATCATTGAACATTAAGAGGACTACTGATTATACGTGTATTTAGAATGTCAAATATTTAAACTAATGAAACAAAAATGAATCATTTCCTTTGTTTCAGTGCTGCAGAGGTCGTGCAGTTCATCTAACATGCACGAGGTGATACCAAGAGACAACAAACCCCCATCGAATTCAGAAAACGGTCTAAGTCCTCACAGTCCTCTCAGTCCTCTTAGGCAACACAGGCTGACTCCACTCAATGCAAAAATTTTGACGACGATAACAAAAGATAATAAACGCAACAAGAAAGGTGGTGATAAGGCTGAAACAGTGAAAATGTGGCTTATGAAGGGATTTGTCAAGGTAAGAACATTTATATACACAGGAATCCAAGACCCTCATGTTACTGACATTATATTCCGCTCCATATTTTGAATTGAATATGTACGGAGATAAAATCTGTAAAACCGCATAGTCTAGGGTTTTCTAAGCTAACGCTAGGAAAAGAAGAATTAGAAATTTAAATAATTTTACAATAATATATAAGAAGTACTTAACTTATACAATAATTAGGAGATTTTCTCGGGAGTTCCAGACTTAAAGGTTGGATGTTACTTATAGAAGAGATTTTTTTCTAAAAGTTAAGATATGTTATAAAAAACAGGGAAATAAAGAACTAAGTCGTTCAAAGATTTTTATTGCATAAATCGTTCAATTGGTCATTTAAGATGAGAAAACCGCAGAGTGCAATCCTTTCAGTTTTTGTAATATAACTCGAAAACGAAGCAAAATTCAGGTATAGTTAATAGGAAACTTTTTGCAGATAATCAAATTTCCCATCGAAAAAAATTAAAAAACAATTTTTTTTGTAAAAAGTATCAAAAAACCAATTTAAAAAAAGCAAAAAATCCAATTTTTTGTTTTTTTTACTTTTTTGCATATAATTTTTTTTTGAGTAGAAATAGGTATGGGCATTGCCTTGTGGAAAAAAGTTGATGAAATTTCCTTTAAAATATAGTGGTCTCAAAAAGTCTTTTCGATGAAAATTGACTGAGATATAGTCGCCCAAATTTCAAGTTAATTTGTTAGTAATGAATAATTGTCTTCACAAATGTATAAAACTGCGATGGTTCACCATCGAATATTGCTGTTTTGGGATATTTTGCGGCATATCCTATGACATCTTTAAGACAAGTTGCCTTAAAAACAGGAATCTCTAGGAACTCTATTCACAGGGGACACTCTGTATGTTTGTTTGTTTCAAATCATCTATGCGTAATAAAAAACACATACAAAATTTATCGCGCTATATTGTTTTAAAATTAATGAATTATAATTAACTTCATGAGTATACGGTTGGAAATTTATTTGAGACTACAGTCTGGGAAAATCTGCTTGCGACAATAGACTGTAATCAAGGATTTGCCATGCGGTTCGATGAAAACTATTCAAGCGCCAGAAACTTATAACATGGTTCCAAAGCTAATGGAGTTAAGCTTTTTGTATTCGGGTCCACTCTGTGCTGTATAAGCTTGCAGCATTTGTAATCACTAGATTTTGTATAAGTATAACATACCACTGGAGCCGAGTGAATCACTGAATAATGCACAAAAACGTTCGTTGGGTATTGGACTACAAACAAGTTCATTATATATCTTTGTTTTGCTAATCTTGTTTATTTCCACATATTCAGTATGCATTTTGCATCCAGACATTCATTTAGTTATTGCACGAGATGTTATTAATGATTGTCAGGGTAATTTATGGGTCATCATGTAATAGAAGTCGTAATACTTAACAAAAACTAGCGCATAGTAAAATTACCATTTCTTATGATTTTTAGGAGCCTGGGTAAGGAAGTGTAGAATACCCACTTACACAGGCTATTTTCAGTCATCTTTGTTTTTATGTGTTTTAAATATCATGGCGACGACAAAGAAATAAATCAACAAAAATAATTAATCTATAAACATAATGTTATTAAGACAAACAAGAATTTGAATTATGATAGGTTAAATAAAACATATTATTTTCTATCACGTTCTATTTATTTCAGGGGTCTTTTATCCATAGGAAGCTCCTCAATTATATGTCTTGATTGAGAGAAAAAAATTCAAATGCTCCATTTGAGAGCTTTCGGTTGCAATAATCAAGAAGTGTTCTGACATCTGTGTACGTTAAATATGGTATTTTGGTCATTTAAATAAATATTTTGATTTGAAATTTTCTGTGGTTCCGGTAGTAGCTGTGTAAATTTAACTTGCCTTATTTAACCACTAAACAAGAGCAAAATTATTATGTTATATGAATACGTTTTGTATAGTGTATTGTTTTCGACTTGCTGAATTTCAGCGAGCAAACTCGTGTAGTTTGACAAAAGTTCTAATGCGGGCGCTTTCATATAATTCAATACACAACATATCCTTGGAACTTAATCAGTGATGAAGTAAGTTTAAACCCATTTCATTATTTAGATTCCTGTTTTATTTTCCTGTTATTTATTTCCCTACATACGTAAATTTGGTACGTGGATATTTCCCCTTAACACCAGTATAAGATGGCAGGGAGTGTGATTTAAAGAATGATATAATTTTGGGAAATTTTGTCCAAGCTACCTTGGATTGATTTTATCTTTTATATGTACATGAGTGTATTCAAATGCTTTAAGTAAGAAACTACCACAGCTAGATAGTGTTTAGAAAGACTTGTTGTGGTAATAAAAAAAGATAGCCACAAATTTAAGTTTATGGCGGATGCGCCGGTATAATTTACTATTTTAAATTTACATAAATTTTGATAAAAAAATAATAATCGAGAAAGAAACATGAAGCAATTATGGAAAGAGTATTCACAGTTATGCCAATGTTTCGAGGTCCTCCATAAAAGCGTCACTCCTTGCTCAGAAAGTTAAAATGTCTTTACCAATTAATTTAAGTATAATATCCATTTGTTTTGTATTTCATGATTTCACTATTATTTCAATTATTTTAAAATCGTTGGGCTATGAACAAACTTGACAATTTAATTTTTTGACAGATCATCTCAGTTAATACTTAAACTCTCACTCAATCACACTCGTTTAAGAATTCAGAATTTTCAAAAATGATTTTCACTCACTTTGATCGTTATAATATGTTCGTTACATATTGCCAACGCAATTTTAACTCTGGATTAGCTCAAGTAGAATATAGAAACATATTTGCACAAGCACTACAGCCGAATAAAACTCTGTTCAGAAAATTAGCTACGAAACTGAAAAATAATGGTTCATTTTTAAAGGAGAAGATAAGGTTGAACAGTGTTACTGATAATGTAAATAAGGTAAACCGAGTTATTAATTGTGTAAGAAATAAAAATACAAAAAATTTGCAAACATCATTAAGAGAAATTCAAATTACTTGCCACATAAATAAAACAAGTGCTAAAAATTTTTTTAAAGAAAAATGGTTACCAGTGATATAAAGCCAAAAAAGTTCACAATTTACTAGCGGGGGACAAACCAAGGAGGACCGTGGTGGCTGTTGGAAAAGAAGCGTGCCGATCCATTAATATGCAGTAAAATGCTTTGGTCTGACGAGGCAAATTTTTCCAATAATGGATTTTTTAATCGCAATAATCATTACAGATGGACTTCTGAAAATACACAATGGCATAGACCGACTGGGTTTCAAAATCGTTTTTCAATAAATGTGTGGATAGGTATTTTAGGCACAAGTTTAATAGGTCCTCATTTTTATGATGGTCACCTCAGTGGTCAAACTTTTTGTGAAATGAATTTAATTAATTCTTAGATGATCTACCTTTAGAGAATCGATACAACTTTCAATATTTTCAACAAGATGGAGCTCCTCCCCATAATTCTCAGATTTGCCTAGATTATTTAGACGAAATTTTGCCTCAACATTGGATAGATACCAATGGATTTATTCGATGGCCCTCTCGTTCTCCAGATATAATGCCAATGGATTTTTTTCTATGAGGGTATATTTAAATATAAGGTGTTTTCGACGCCACTGTAAAATGTAGAGGACCTAAAAGC
Source organism: Leptura quadrifasciata (assembly GCA_963675555.1). NCBI lineage: Eukaryota > Metazoa > Arthropoda > Insecta > Coleoptera > Cerambycidae > Leptura > Leptura quadrifasciata. The sequence goes on from OY776678.1 coordinate 120,061,656, forward strand.
TCGAATTCAACAGGCATGTATTACAGTTACCCCCGAAATGCCGAGCAATGTATTAAATGCAGTGCCTCGCCGCGCTCGATTGTGCATAAGAAATCGCGGTGGACACTTTGAACATTTAATATGATATCTTAAATTATTTTGAGGATTAGATAAATATTAATGTTCTGTGTGCTATATTCTTTTCATTATTAATTTGTTTTTGTTACCTGAATTTATTTTATTCTTTTTAATTGTGTTAATGTTTTACTATAGCAAAGATTTGAACAACTTATTGAATTATTTTATCGTTTTATTTAATCATACTTCTCTACGGCAAGTATAATGCTTGTTAAAAAAAATTTATTGGTTTAAAAAAAATGTTTTTATAAATACTAACGTAGTACCAATGAACAAATATGGCATGTGATATATCGTTGAAAAGGGAGGAAAATACTCTGTTTAATGGCGCCATTTCCCGTTCGTTTCAAAATAATTCTTTTAACAGCCTGAAGAGTATATCTCAAAATACAGCGGTTTTGAAAGAATTAGATAAAACCTCGTTGATACACTCTGTTTTGCAAAAAATTTTCGCCTTGGAATTGGAGATATTTGGCCTAGACGTTTTCCGCATTTTCGATATTTTCCGCCATAACTCTTAAAATAGGCCATGGATTTCAAATGTCTTTAAACCATTTTGTAGGTTATATAAATCGGCACAATTTTCGTAAAAATAATCTTTTTTGTGTGACCGATATTAAGTGAGATATTCTTGAGGGCCCTGATAATATGGACACAGCCTGTATAGAAGTACAAATTATAAATTATCTATTGACCTGTAATTTTATAGTTACTGATCGATAATATGGATTACAAACAACTTTGTCAAGCTCAAATTCCTCTTCTTATATTTCACTGTTATACAAACAACATAAATATCAGCCAGTAGCAGTCAACGCCCACCCAGTAATAAATATTTATAAGCTTCGAACGTACATAAATATAAATAAATATTTTAATAATTGATAATTAGCAGAAAAGACATTAAATAGTTTAATTAATCTAGTTATGTTATTAGTGGTGAAAAGATATCGGCAGTTCATTCATGCTGTTATTTCTGAAAACTTTATATACATAACACAATAAATTAATTAATTAACTTTTTAAAATTAGGGCACATCAGAACGGAGGTATTACGCAAAATTCAATATTAACCACAAAAACAAATGAATATTTAAACCTCTAAGCACAGAAGATGAAAGTGTAAACTTGATTTCGCTTTTGTAATTAGTGAGACTGAGTTTGGCCCAGGGCAAAAAATCCCATTTAAAAACATCGCTCTGCGTGAAAGCCTCGGTACCGAATCTAGTGGCTTCACCCTATTATAATTATTCATACCTTAAAGCGAGATACCTATTACTTAACGTCATCTCAGTTTGCGAAGAACTTGTTCTTGACTCCCTGTGCATCTGATGTAATATTCCGTAATTAATTATTTTAAAGCGAGAATCTTGTTCCATAAACTCACGAGACTGGGTTATTGCGCTGCATAAGAAATAGTCCATTGTCTGCGACTATTGTACAACCTACTTTTCACACTCTTATTTGTAAGAATCAAACTTGGTTTGAACAGAGTTATAATTGTTGCAAATTTGATGAAGTGGTGAGAATTTCATTACATTAATACGGGGCGCTTGGAGATTGAAAGTAGGAGATTGTCGTAAGTTTACATGAATAATTGAGAAATTTAACTGACTGAGAATCTTCTCACAGTCAATGCCATTCGTTATTACACTGAGTAAGAAAACTAGTTGGACAATAATACCGCGATTTTCAAGAGCGTCGAACGAGTGTCCAGATAGTAATTCTTTATGCGAAAATCCAATTGGTGGATATAAATTATCATCCTTGAAGCTGAGATATTTTAAGAAACGTCTCTGAACTCTTTCTATATTTTGCACATGAATATTGTAGTGAGGACACCATATGATGAAGGCATATCCAACGCGAGATCCAACGAGAAGGCAGTATAATAACTTGATAGTATTAATATCATTAAATTCGCGTGCATTTCGTATCATAATACCAACAGATCTGAAGGGGTTTTTATAATATATAACGTATATGATCAGTAAAGGATAGGTTAGAATCGAGAATTACGCCAAGGTCACGGATAGTGTTAGGTCTATGCAGGGAAAGTACATGAACAGAATAGTCATTTTTTATGTCATTGTGTTTCAGAGAATAGTAGTTTGTGCAACAAGTGTGGTTATGATAGCCATATGGATAATCCACCCGAGTTGCACAGTACATTTTTTCTACGACCGGACTAAGAGAAAACTACAAATAAGTAGTTTTAATCAAATTTTAATATACACACTTAGCATCTGGTTAATCTTATGAATATATACTGAAAATTACTTAGACAGCTCACGCACTAATTTGAATTTTTTTAAACGAATAGTTGCCTATGTCCTTAATACACGAAGTGTGATTGGTGGATTTCATATCCATCCTAGAACGTATATGAAATATATCCGTTCAGTTAACTGGAATGGCCCACTTATCCATTCTACATACTGTACGGAAAACAGCGAATTTACATAAGGGAGTAGAAAATAGAACATTACGTTATATTTGGAAGGATTTAGAAGCACACCAGTTTTTAATTTTGTTTAATGATATTTGTAGCTTATTACAATCATCAGAGCACTTAATTGGTTATCATATCATCCGCGTATAATAAACAACTTGCTTCCACCTCGTTTATAATATCATTAATGTATGTATTGAATAGTAATGGTCCCGGTATAGACCCTTGAGGCACCTCATAGGTGACAGATATCTCAGTAGATTGGTGACCGAAACATTGTACAAACTTTTTTTATCTTCAATGTAAGATTTGACAAAACACAGCAGATATTTTGACAGGCCAATATGATCTAATTTGTTAAGCAAAATGCCACGCTTGAGTCTATCGAATGCTTTCGAGAAGTTAGCGTATTTGACGTCCACCTGCAGACCGGTGTCAAATGTATCAGCTACGAATTGCGTTATACAGAATAAATTCGTAGTTATGGATCTTTCCTTCATAAAACTGCGTTGTTTAGGTGTGATTTTGTTTTTTAAGTGAAAAAAAAAAGATTCTATTAAGGCAGCTGTAAGGCAGGCACGTTTGTTCAGCTACAAAAAAATTAAATATCAAGTCTTACCCAAATAAGTGTGAAAACTTTTTAAATAATTACTAATTGTAAAGAATTATTAAAATCTCTTTTAATCAACTTTCAATGCACAGTGAAGTTCTAATAAACAACAAATTTTGAGTTGACGATATTCTAGGTTTTGTTATTATAAAAATTTGATTTGTCTTCTTTAATGTTATAGTCATATCCTTTTAAAGCAACCAAGAGTAGCGAATCATGGTTTTGCGAGGACCTAGGCACAAACTATTTTAAAAACGCTCTAAATAATCGTACAAGGTTTTTTTCTTGGCATTGGTAAGAAGTCTATAGCATTCTCTTCTTTGCAATTAGAAAAACTAAAAATAAATTAACTCATACAAGCATCAAAATATAATTTTAAGTTTGACGTTTCTAAATAGAATATAATAATAATAATATCGTCTTTATTAAAAAAAAATGCATAATATGATAATACATATTTAGACATTTATAGGCTCATAGGGAAGGCAAAGTTTAGCCAAGTGGCTATCTTATACTTAACCTATCCTACAAGTATAGTTCAAATGTGCTTTTAGAGGGCGGAATATTAAACATAATATTTTTAGTCGCAAACTCCTCTATAAATCCTTATTTTACTATAAGGAAAGTAACCAGACTGCAACCAAAGTTACAAATCTGGCGCGTTAAGTGTAATAATTGCATATTACCATCAAAACGCTAATGCTTCGATTGCAACAAACACCAGCCGAAAGACTGATCCTACTTAAAGGAGCTCCCTTGCCAGTCGTCACACACCACTTGCAGACTGCAGTTTCGAGCTGTTGGCTCTCGTCAGTGCAAGGTAGGTATTTATTTTTCGATTGCAACAGACACTGGACCGTTGGATGGTGCCTGCTGGCTGTTTTACATGTCGCTATTGTAAAAATACCGGGATGTACTATAGTCAAAGGATTGTCATGTCGGTCGTCGCATACCTACCTTGCACTGACGAGAGCCAACAGCTCGAAACTGCAGTCTGCAAGTGGTGTGTGACGACTGGCAAGGGAGCTCCTTTAAGTAGGATCAGTCTTTCGGCTGGTGTTTGTTGCAATCGAAGCATTAGCGTTTTGATGGTGATATGCATTATTACATTTAACGCGCCAGATTTGTAACTTTGGTTGCAGTCTGGCTACTTTCCTTATAGTAAAATAAGGATTTATAGAGGAGTTTGCGACTAAAAATATTATGTTTAATATTCCGCCCTCTAAAAGCACATTTGAACTATGCTAAGCCAAGTCAGGCTATTTATTTTTCGATTGCAACAGACACTGGACCGTTGGATGGTGCCTGCTGGCTGTTTTACATGTCGCTATTGTAAAAATACCGGGATGTACTATAGTCAAAGGATTCTCATGTCGGTCGTCGCATACCTACCTTGCACTGACGAGAGCCCACAGCTCGAAACTGCAGTCTGCAAGTGGTGTGTGACGACTGGCAAGGGAGCTCCTTTAAGTAGGATCAGTCTTTCGGCTGGTGTTTGTTGCAATCGAAGCATTAGCGTTTTGATGGTAATATGCAATTATTACACTTAACGCGCCAGATTTGTAACTTTGGTTGCAGTCTGGTTACTTTCCTTATAGTAAAATAAGGATTTATAGAGGAGTTTGCGACTAAAAATATTATGTTTAATATCCTACAAGTAATCAAGAGTTATAGTATATTAGATTATTTAAATGTTAAAATCAAATCAAATCAAATCAAATTTATTTATTTTACATTTTATATATTTCTATATTCCATACTTTTTACACATGCTGTATGTTTGTCGTTTTAAAATTATTCTCAAGTACATAACACTACTACAACTAATAATATTCACTACAAAATAATATTATAGGAAATAGGAAATATACAGTATGCAGTATAATATAATATACAATTTAGTATGAAAACAGGAGCACTTTAAATTAAAAACTTGTGTTGTGCTCCATTTTCAACGTTCAATAATCACACTTATATTAAAAGATAGAGACAGAAAAAAGAAACCAATCTAATAACAAATTATCTAAAAAAAATAAAAAACATAATAAAATAATTTACATAATAACTTATAAAGACTGATATGTAGACTCCAAGAGTACACATTGATCAATGCAAATTATTTTACAGTAAATTCAAATTTTTAAAAATGTACTTTTATTTATAGATAAGTACTGTTTAACTTTTTTGATGAACGGCTTTACACCAGTAATAGATCTAATATTTAAAGGCAAAATATTATAATATTTCGGACCCAGATACGCTATAAATCTTTGACAAGATGTTTTTTTGTAGAAATTTTGCTTTATTTTATTATTTGTTAATGTTCTTGTAGTGTACTTGTGGGATATATGTTGTTTTTCAAATTTTGTATGAATAAAGACTACTGATTGCAATATGTATAACAGTTTGATATTAAATAATTTTGTGTCATCGTATAGTTGTTCTGTAGAGTACCTTTTTTCTTTTTTATAAATAACTTTAATTAAATAATTTTGTGTTGTCTGTAGCATTTTTAAATTAGTGACGCTCAGCCCACCCCAGATTATAATACCGTATTTAAATATAGATTCAGCTAAAGAATTATAGACCATGAGCAATTGTTTACGGTTTAGTATATTTCTTATTTGGTAAAATATTGGTAATAATGATCTTATTTTTGAAATTATGTAATCTACATGTTCTTTCCACTTTAGATGCTGGTCGACTATTAATCCTAGATATTTTATTTTGTACACAGAATGAATAGTATCCGTGCAAGAACAATTTGCATGGTTATTATGAAAGCAAGTATTTGTGTGCAGTTTTATTTCACTTATAGGATTGTGACCAATATCTGTGGTAGAGAATGAAATAAATTTGGTCTTCTCATAATTTAATGTTAATAAACTCTTGTCAAGCCACATACGGACTTTACTGAGACCAATTGATGCATTTTCTATTACCGTTTCCCATGTTTTCTCATTAAATATTAGAACTGTGTCATCAGCATATGATAGTATTCTTGCATTGAGGTTTTGTGAGTAAAGATTGTTTATATATATCAAAAATAATATTGGTCCCAATACAGTGCCCTGTGGAACACCAACTTTTGTTCTTTGTGCTGAGCTTAATTTATTATTAATTTTTACATACTGTTCTCTATTATCTAAGTAATTCTTAATTATTTGCAAAGGTATTCCTCGTATTCCAATATTTTGCATTCTTTCAAACAATATATTATGTGATACAGTATCGAATGCCTTAGCAAGGTCTAGAAATATGGCTACACATTTATTTTTTGAATCCAAATTGTTGTTAATAAAATTTATAAGTTCATATATGGTTAATTCGGTATTTTTATTTTCTCTAAACCCAAACTGGGAATGAGACAGCAATTCAAAACGCTCCAAAAAAGCTACAATTCTTTTTTTTAGGCATTTTTCAAATATCTTAGTTATATTGTTAATTAATGTTATTGGTCTATAATTTTTCATATTAAATTTGTCGCCAGCTTTATGAATTGGAACTATGACATATTGCTTAAAGTGTGTAGGTACAATTCCGGTGGTAAATATTAGATTAATTATACTTTTCAATGGGATTAATATATATAGATGTATTTTTTTTAAAAGTATGGTTGATATTTCATCTAATCCTGAGCTACATCTATTTTTTAGTGAGTTTATTTGCATAATTAATTCGTTCTCCTCTACAGGCATAAGATATAAAGATTGTGGCACAATTTCTTCTCCGATATTAATATTATTATTTACGTTATCTATTACATTAGCCATTTGCACTCCTACGTTGATAAAATACTCGTTAAATAAATTTGCCATTTTTATATCATCGGTAACAATATTTCCCTTATTATCCCTAATGTTTATATTATTCTGTCTATTTTTAGGTGTATTAGTAGCTTCTTTTATTATACTCCACAATTTTTTACAGTCACTACCTGAATTTTGCAACCTATCATTGTAGTAACTATCTTTTGCATTTCTAATTATTATGTTCAACTTGTTTCTATACATTTTATATTTATCAGCCAGACTTCTATTGTTTAAATTTTTGTTCATATCTTTTTTTAATTTATTTCTTGTTTTAATTGACTCTATAATTCCTGAGGTAATCCATGGTTTTATTTTTTTATATTTATTTTTAATAACAATTTTTTCTGAGCTTTTCTCTATATATTTTATTAATGTAGTAACAAAGATTTTTGTGGCTACCTCAGGATCATGACAGTTTTTTATCTCAATCCATTTTTCTTTAGAGAGAAGTTGTAATAATTTATCCTCATTGATTTTTTTAATAGTTTTTTCGGTAATGTTTAATGCGTTATTTATCTCAAAACATATATTTACACTTGTTGCGAAATGATCAGTAATGGATACGTCTAAAATAAAAGGTAATATTTTTAACTTATTATTATTTTGTTTATTTATAAATATGTGATCTATGTTGCTACCGGTGTTCCCATCAACTCTAGTACTTTTATTAATATAGGATATAAAACCATAACTCCCCAGCAAATTCATATAATTATTTGCCCCTTCATTCTCTGTAAGTATATTAATATTAATGTCACCTAGCAAAATGTCCGTATTTTTACTATTGATATAATCATATAAATAAATATTCAAATTATTTATAAACTCGTTTACATCGGATGAAGGCAATCTGTACATACTACTTATTCCAAACTTTATGTTATTTAATTCAAATGTAGTTCTAGAGATTATAACATTACTATATGTTATATGCACTGTGTTACTTATTATTTTATTATTTATATATACTAACAATCCATCGTTCTGATTAATTTGTGAGTTATTATAAAATAGTTCATATCCCGGTATATTATAATATTTTGTATCTCTAATGTTCCACGTTTCAGATAGAAAAATTATATCAATATTTATATCTTGCAAAGATTCTAATAGTATCAGCAATTCATCAAAGTTTCTTTTTATACTTCGTATGTTTAAGTGTATGATGTTAATACTTACTTTTTTTGCTGAGTTTTCTAATACATGTTTTTTGTATTGATCTATACTACATTCTAGAGTCTCAATATCAGTCTCTTCTATTAAATTAAATAAATCATTAATTTCCATAATTAATTATGCATAAAAATAAAAAATCCCTGCAAAAATTATGAATATATCTAAAAATCTTACTAAATACAATATTTCCTATATTTACGAAATATTTAATAAGAGGAATATTTATGAAAATAATTATTATATATTTTTATTTATACACAAAATTCCAAAAATCATTCTTAATCAGAAAAGTATTTCAGCAAAATAAATTTAATTATATATTAAGAGAATAAGTAGGTAACTTAGACAATTATTATTATTCATCTTCGCGGTCTTCCTCGCTACCTCGGCTTTCCTCAATGGGTTCGTCCACTAAATCACTCTCATAAGGTACAATTCTTTGAGCTGTTTTTACATATATTACACCATTTTTGGTCCACGCATTTTTATATCCATATTTATCAGATGCTTCCATAAACTTTGCTAAATTATCCTGTGTTAGGTCTTCTTTAATAATTACACCTGTGCTTTTAAACAGTTTTTTCTTCGTGATCAATTCGACTTTGCTTTTATAGTTTGTGAATTTTAATAATATAGACCTTGGTTTGTTTTGTTTCTGTTTACCCACTCTGTGACATCTATCGATATCTAATTGAGTTATTTTAGTTCCTAATGTTTTATTAAAGAAATCTATAATTATCATTTCAATGTCCTCGTTTTTTCTTTCTTTAAATCCGAACACTCGTATATTTTTACCTCTAGAGTACTGTTCCACATTATTTAGTTTTTGCTGATATTTTTTTTCTCTGTCAGTAGCATTCTTTTTAAATATTTCAAATTCCTTTTTAATTCCATTTAGCTCTTCTGTAATATTATCTAATTCTTTTTGAAATTTGTTATATACACATTCAGCTATAGACTTACTTATTTCTTTCAGCAAATCTTCTTTTTTTAAAGCTGCTAAGAGGACTTCCTCCACATCAGATATGAACTGCTTTTTAATTACCATTTTTAAAACTAATACGATTTTCTGAACTGTCACCAAATAATATTGTAACTTCTGTGTTTAGTTGTTCACTTTTGACTACTTTGCACTTATTTTAACTAATTAATATTGTACTCTTAATTAGAATTGTTATTTTAGAGTAATTCCTGCAGCGATTTTAGTTTAACTATTCACTTGTCGCCATCTTGGATACAAAATGCTAAATTATAATTTGAAATTGCTTGAAAAATTGTATATGAATAAAGCTAAATACATTTGTCATGATTAATTTGGTCAGAAATATCAGCTGTATAGAAAACAAACAACAGTGGTCCGAGAATGGACCCTTGTGGAACACCTGATGATATGAATTGGGGGAAGATATAGAATTATTGACAGATACTGACTGACATCGACTGGATAAGTACGATTTAAGGAAAGCTACAGCATTTTCATTAAACCAAAAAATAAATAAATTCGCGCATAGTAAATCGTGATCAATAGTATCAAATGGCTTAGAAAAATCAAATGAAACTGAGACAACTGCCCTCCGTTTATCTAAGGCCCTTATAATATTATCACATAGATTAAGCAGTACAGTGGTGGTACTGTGAGACTTTCGAAAATTTTATGGAAATTTAAATAATCAACAATTTTACTATGCACAATCTTCTCTAATATTTTGGATACGGCTGATAAAAGGCTGATGGGACGCAAATCTTGAATAGTTGTAGAATTTTTTACTTTAGGGACTGGGCAGACTAAGTAATCTCTCCATTTAATAGGAAAGTCGCCTTTTTCTAAGAATATTTTTATTATGAGGTATATGATTCAAAGTAACTAAAACTATTCATAAATAAACTAATTTTATCGACCAAGATCGTAAGCAGTTAACAATTTTCATAACTGCTTCAGGTCCAACGAATGCAAAGCTAAAACTGAGCTCGTCGCTATGTTTATTATTGCAATAATGCAGGATTGCTTCATTACCATGACCATATCAGGAAATAACTTCGATTGTTTTTAGTGCATTATTATAATTTGGCTATACCAGAATGAAATAGTGGCACATTTCCATGATTTGAAGTTCTTTCACTCTTACCATGAACATAATACGTTTTACACACAATTTTTTGCATGTTTATTTTCAAATAGTTAAAACTATATCCATTTGATTTTGACTGATACGTCGTTGGAAAACGCTTTAAGTGAAACGCCCCTCTTTATGTGAATTCACAGCTAAGTGGCCACACAATATAGCGTACGAAAGGACCGCAATGCCATATCCCTCAGCTTATACATCTTCGGAATAATAATACCAAAGAGAGAAGGTTTCTGAAATTTCTATAAAGGATCAAAATATGCCAGTAAGACTTTCGCATTTGCAACAGTCCTCGCCTTTCAGGTAAAGGGAATGGAATTATAGCAGATTGTTCAATATCTTAAGGAAGATTTAAATCTAAATCGCCTTCTTGGCAGGTTTAGTCACATACATCAAATTTAATTGCGAAGCTTCCAAAAACCCTTCTTTGCAATAATTAAAGTTGCTGAAATTACGGAGAAGGAACGGTCGTTTACCGTATTTTAGTAAGCAGAAACATGCTGTTAATAGATGGTTCCGATATTAAAAAGCTTTTTCTGCTTTTTAGTTTATACACTTTGTTATTTTCTTTCAATGCACTTGAATTGTTCTAGATGTTACTATCTAACACCATATCAATGTCCTTGGCTGGGTTTTACACTAATTTCTAATCCTTTCGTTCTTTGTATAGGAAATTAGTAGATTATTAATACACTGTATTTCGCATATTTTGAATCCATTACCAACAACAACAAAGATTTTTTTAATACATTTATTTAACGTCGGTCTATTTCCGCTACTGAGGCCTAACACCGACGTCTGTAGACGAGCTACCCCAACCAGAAACTTTGCCGAACCTCTTCCCTTAAGAAAAGTAGGGATCTTTTACTTGCCTAACATTTAACAGACAAGGGACCGACGGCTTTACATCCCCTATACAACCCTCGCCTAAGGCTGTACAGCTTCCGCGCATACAGTGATATACAATCCGCTGGAAGATGTGTGAGGCGAGGACGGGGTCTTCGTTGGAACGGTCACCCATCCAACTACTAACCGCGCCTTACGTTGTTTTACATCGTATATCGAAGTATATACATAGTAAAGACGCACCCACGCTCAACATTTTTATCTTGTTTACTTGCAATTTTTTTAAAAATTTCTTGCTATTGTAGAACTCGAGATATCTAGGCCCGACGCATTATTGCCCCACCCTGTATATAAATGAGGTATCCACCCACCCAACATAACGTTATTCCCAGACACTGTGTGTACAGATAATCCAAACCTGCTAATGACTACCTACATAAGAGCAGATTAACTTTAATCCTGGTATTTCCTGGACAGGGAAATTAAACTATATTAAAATAATCCCAATGCAATGGCTCCAACTAAATCGTATCCTCTAATATGAGTAGAGTTACCCAATAATGATTTGCAAATACATGCGTTCTGCATTTCCCTGTTAAATAACTGTAACGTTTAATTGGCACGCCCTACATGTCTTCTGCGTAGAACTCTGGCATAACTATGCTGAATATGGAATAATATTATAACGAGAATATCCGTATTTCCATTCGTGTACCCGTTATATGTAACTTCATCTAATTCCACGTATCCCATATAATTAAATTTAAATATGGGAAAGTGTTTTGAGATAGCTAGTTTATAAAACTAATTTAAATATAAATGTGTTCTATAATGTAATACCTCCAACATAAGCAAAATGTTTATTGATTAGATTGTACATAGACATCGTTTCTCGAGAGAGTTTTCATCAAAATTTTAAATTTTGTTGAATTTCCACCAGTTGGATCAGTCAAATTCAGAAGTAATATCTTTAAGGGTTATATAGTCTGACTGAACAGAGTAAATATTAATGCCAGAGGCATGCGGATTTACGAATTTCATAAATCCCATAATTCCATAATATTTCGAAAAAATGAAGGCCTTCGGATTGTGTTAATTATTTAAATTAAAATATTATGGATTCTCTGTGTGGCAAAAAAAATTCTGACCCATTTTGTTGCAATCTGGCAACATCTTACTTGATATTTCTTACATGTATCCATACTATTGGCACTCAAATTACATAGCGAAATAGAAAACAATCACCAACCCACAGAAAGGCGGACTGTAAAATATACGGATTATGAAAAACTGAAATTCAAATTAAGTGAATATGATTGAGAAGATTTATACAATACACCAGATGTGAATAAAGCAACAGAAATTATCGTAAATAGATTTAAAAAAGAAATAGACCAATGTACAACCATTTTAAAAAAGAAGAGAGCAGAAATTAAGAAGTGTTGGATAACTGAAGGATTGGTAAAGTCAATGTGTAAGAAAGATAAACTATTTAAAAAACTACTACACCGAACAAAATATCAAATATATCAAAACAAACTAAACGATCTAATCCAAATAACTAAAGCCAGTTACTATAAAAAGAAAATAGAAGGAAGTAAAGATAATTGCAAAGTACTATGGAAAATAATTAAGGAAATCAAGAAACAAAATTTAAAAAATAGAGATACAGAAGGAACACAGATAACACAACAAAATGAAATATGCGAAGTTTTTAACAAATTCATGAAATGAAATGAAATGAAATTTATTATTAAGTAGGTCATGCCTAATATACACAATACATAATAATATCAAATTAAATTACATAACAGATTATAAGTAGTTATATATACATACATACGTACATACATACATACATAATAATAATAATTCATACACATAGTACGAGTATAATACAAATTATAGGGTCTACATAGTATTTTAATGTAAGTACACAAGTTCTAATGCACCCATATCATCTTAAGAAGTAAAAAAAAGTATGAAGAGGAACAAAGATTATAAACATTCAAAATATAATTTAATACATTTTATATACATTAAACATTATGCGCTTGATTTACCTTATTTAATAAAAAATGAGACAGTTGTCTTTTAAAGATTGTTAGCGTTTGAGCTGTTTTTATCTCCATCGGTAATTCATTAAATTGTTTAAGACCTTTGTGAAACAGTGAATTCATTGATTTTTTGAAATTAGTTCTTTGTATGTGAAAATTGTTATTGTTTCTTGTTTGATAATTATGGATTTCTCTATTTATTATTATAAATCGGTTGAGATAAGCTGGAAGTAAGTTGTGATTTATTTTATAAATAAATATCATCGAAAAATAAACTAGTCTAGTAGAAACTGTCATCCATTGAAGAGCATCTAACATTAAACTAATTGGAGTGTATCTACTGCATTTCAGAATTATCCTCATGCCACGATTTTGTAACTTTTGTAGAGCATTCATTGAATTGTTGTCTAAAAGGTATAAAATACTTGCACAATAGTCGAAGTGCGGTTGAATAATAGTCTTATACACAGTAATATTTGTGGAAAAAGAAAGCTGATTAGATATTCTTGAAAAAAGTATAGTTTTTTTGTTATTTTCTTTTGTATATATAAGAAATGATTTTTAAATGTTAGAGTATTATCAATAATTACTCCGAGATATTTAAATTCTTTAACCAGTTCTAATTTATTATTTTCTAATAGTATATTTATATTATTTACGTTAATGTTATTATATTTAAATTTCGTAGTCAAAATCATTGCCTTTGTTTTGTTGACATTTAGTTTGAGTTTGTTTATAGCTAAATACTCTTCAATTTCGGCTAGTTCATTATTCATCCTCGTTACGGCATTATCTAAATTATTATCAACTACAGCAATTCATTATAAATATCGGTAAAGACTTAGCTAGCAAAATCAAGCTGGTAAAAGGAAATAAAAGGAATACTGTGAACATCAATCTGTATTCAACTTTTTTAGCGCAAACTAATGAAGAGGAGATCAGAGAAACCATTCTAAGTTAAAAAGACTATAAAGCCCGATTGTTCAACAGAAATAGTAAAAGTTCATGTCCCTAAAAATTCTCCATTGAGCTACAAAGAGAAGGAAATTATTTTGAATGCTCTGAAGAAAGATTATCCGGATGCTACAGAAATCAGGATCAACAGGTTTTAGTTAATATGACTTCAAGGCATACAACCGTGAGTAAGTGCACTCTATACAAAATTTGAAGAGGGAAGAAAATGAAGGGATATTCAGAAACCTAAAGCCATGTCTGGAAGGAAAAAAATAATATTAAACGATTTCGAGAAAAACGGAATTCGACATAAAGTTTATAAGTTTTTCTATGATAATGAAATGCCTACTATAAAGAAAATTTTACCGTCCTTGGACCAAGATAAAGATATACCTCAAATGGGTTAATCGACACTTAAAAAATGTTTACATGACATGAACTTTGATTTGCAAAAGTAGAGAGAAATAGCTTCTTACTTGAGAGAAATGATATTATTGGTTGGCGAAGAAATTACATTTGAGCAATTAGAGCTGCCCGTGGATGAGGAAGAAAATGAGATGAGATGAGACGTGGTTGAATGAAGAACATAGTTTAACGCAATTTGGCAAGATAGAAATGTAAAAAGTGTTCGTCAAGCCCATATGGAAGATTGGTCAATCTGATTAAAAATGCCAAACGCATAATAATAACGTGCATATCAAGTGATTCAGGATTCGTAGAGGATGGACTTCTATAGTTCGTATGGAAAAAAACGATTATCATGAGGACATGAATGCTGACGTTTTCGAGAAATGTATTGTAAAAGTTCTCGCAAAAATAGAACCCGGATCTGTCATTATTATGGATAATGCCCCGTACCACAGCCGGTTACTGGAAAAATTACCAACCAGTGCATGGCGAAAAGTGCAAATTCAGGAATGGTTGGATGGTAAAAGTATCCCATTCGATCGTGCTTCAGTTAAAGCCGAACTGCTGACCCTAGCGGAACAGCATTCGTCGATATCGTCGTCATTTTCATTTCTGGTAGGAGACAAAAATGGACTGGCCTGTAGTTCCCGCATATTCAGCGCTTCTGGGCGTGGCGACAACGATCAGCTGGCCAAACGAAAACAACTTGACAAGAAAATCTTAAAATATTGATTTTAAAAAAAATTAAGAATCGCAGAGGGGTATTTCCCATATCAAAATTGTAGAAAATTTCTTTCTGTACAACGTGATATATATTATTTTAATTATTAGAAGTATTTTATGGAAGTCGTATTGCGTTAAAGTCGAGCAAGGCCAATTTGTTGATAGTTTTTATTCATTTACAAAATTGCTACAACATCCAAGTTTTAAACATTTCAGTATGTTGTTCCTGACATTTTTCCACTTCGATTGATCATAACAAAGGAGACGACATAGTAAGATATGTAAAAAGTCAAAGAATGAGGTGGCTAGTACATGTGCACCGGATGGAGCTCATTTCTGAGCGAGGCCGAATCTCATCTCAAATATTCGAGTTAATTTCATATTATAGCGTATGTTTATAAATTATCTTCAAGTTATCGATAGATCTCCTATAATTGTATCAAAGTTATGCAAAACAGCATTAGATTATGTAGTTTTTAAGTCTAGAAATAATACATTTTTTATTAACTGAAAACTTCTGGTTTCAGGTGAAGTTACCGCATACAGCCAATCATGATTTCCGAGCTTACAGCTGCACAAGGAACTCATTTGTTCCTTCTAG
This sequence comes from Leptura quadrifasciata, assembly GCA_963675555.1. Taxonomy (NCBI): domain Eukaryota; kingdom Metazoa; phylum Arthropoda; class Insecta; order Coleoptera; family Cerambycidae; genus Leptura; species Leptura quadrifasciata. The sequence goes on from OY776678.1 coordinate 120,077,538, forward strand.
CCAGCTTACTGTACCAACATCTGAAGGTGTCCCTTCAAAAGAAGAGTACAGTACTGAAAATGATGTAGCAGAACAAAAAGTTGACGAGACAACTTATACCTTCAGCAGGCACGGTATTCGGTCTAACTACATGGACAAAAGCATAGAAGCCAAGAAAAAGGTAAGCAAGATAATTATAAGTGTAGTTGATACACGCCGCAATTTGAATCAATTTAATAGAATTATTTGCAATATTACAAATTGAAAAACATCAAAGGCAAGTAATGCTAATAATCTTTGCTGTTAAACATGGTATTCCTCAGAAACCTATTTTAGGTCCAGTTCGTTATAAACATATGTTAATGACATAAGATAGAATTTTCGTCTAAATGCTCACCCTACAAGTGGAGTTGATATGTAGGTAAAGGAATTTAATAAAGCTAGAAATAACTTGACTAACGAGGTAAGAGTAAGAGAGTAAGGTCTCTGAGTAACTTGTTGAACGTTTAAGTAATTATCCTTGAACCTGAATAAAAAGTAAGATCCTGAGTTCTTCGTAAGTAACTGTTAATTTTGTTTAAATTTATGTTAAATTACTTGTCAAATTTAGCAGAATATTTATAATGCTTAACTACAATCTACATAGAAAAAAGACACATTAATACCCCATCTGCTGCTCAAACTAATGAATTGGAGAAATACTGCCAAGAACAATATTTATATTCGAGCATAAGAAGAGACAAGTCAGACAGGGTACTTTGGCAACAGAGAAGCAGATAACAATGTTTGTTTAAAAATAGTAAGTTTGTATTGACATAAATCAAATATAGTCACATAAGTAAAACTCAGAATTCCTCAAAATTAAAATTTACATCAACAATCATAAAAGTACGGACTCGTTTTCTTCGATTTTCTTTGTGATGTTATGAAGTAGGACCCCCCTCCCCCCTCTATCATCCGGGAAACTTTCTGGTCGCGAGGAGCGGAGGGCAAATTTACATATAAAGAGTGGGAAAATCAGTTTTTCAGACATAACTCGCTTAGTAGTGGTGAGAGGTAAGTGAAACCTCTCAAATGGTCAATTCACTTACCTCTCACCACTACTCAATTTACTATAGTTTGTATAAAACTAGCAGGTTGGCCTCTATCATTTGTCTGCTCCATGACCTATGGCATACTGATGAGGACTAATAAGTTCGAAACCGGTCTATGTCTGGTCAGGGAGTTGACAAATGATATTGGTTACCATTCTTTAATAATTTGTAAGGTGTAATTCAATGCAGGTCGGGGTATTTGCCCGCTGAGTAGTTGTTTCCTGCAAATCATATATTATAACTCGCTTAGTTTGATTCGGATCGAAAAAGTGTTAATTATTAATTAATAGAAATTTTGAAATTTATTAGTAGGTGATTCCATTGTTGCTTCGTCTTTCCTCTTGTTGAAGGAAACTATGATATTTCTTGAAGGTTTGTTTACCTTATATTTTGTCCATAGGTAAATGGTAAGTATGATGATCAGTAGTATAATTATCGGTGAGATAGGCAATTGGATGTTGCAGAATTGGAAATTCTTTACTGGACTATATACTATCCTTATATAAGCTATTAGGGAGGTTAAAATAAATTTACAAAAAAATTAAACCTTTCCAAAAAAGTTAAAAGATCGGGCTCAGTTTAAGATGAAAAAAAATATATTATCTTGTCCACAGAATGAAATCTGTTCCATAGCCCGCTGAATATCTGTTTGCTGAATAAAATATTAACTTCTATAAATAGCTATATTTGTTACTCACATATCACGACAGTTTCGTCACGTAGTTCAGATTTTTTTCGAATCATTTTTGTGTTCACTGGGCTTAAAATTGAAGGCAGATGTTTCACCTGAATTATGCTCCACGCATCCGCGTCGAGCAATAAAAATGTAAATATTGCAACTTAATTTACCGCCTCGATGTTTGCTACAATAAAATTTGTAGATTGTGGAAAAGGGATATTAAGTAATAATTAAATTATAATCTTATTAAAGCGTTATTAAATTCCCTCTTTATCAAACACTGTCTGAACAAAATAGAAAATAATATTAATTAGTTATTCAGAAGAGTTAGTGGCTGTGCGGAATAAGTTTAAATCAGAAAGAAAATTACATCTAAAATGCCGCTTTGTCGTGGACACAATGAATATTAAAAATAATGTTTGCGTTCAGAAAATTTAAATAATAGACATTCCACAGTGGCCTTGTTTAACAATTCTAGTTAGACAACAAAAAGAAAAGTGAACAAGAGGGAAATGATCACACATAACGTAGTTTAAATAATATATTGTTTTTAAAATATTTCGTAGAGTCGGTATTGCTCAAAAAGTTTTTCCACAACTTCTGAGTACTCTGACTGTGTATTTCATTAATAAAGTTTCAAACATTTCCGTGTACGGTTTTTAAAAATATTCGATGTTGATATATGATTAAGATTCGAAATAGTTTTCTTCCTCAGCATGTGACACATGTGGGTAGTGTAAATGGGAATTGAAACGACAGTTAGGGGCGAGCGTGGGTGCGTCTTTACTATGTACACACTTCGATATGCGATGTAAAGCAACGTAAGGCGCGGTTAGTAGTTGGATGGGTGACCGTTCCAACGAAGACCGCGTCCTCGCCTCACACATCTTCCAGCGGCTTGTATATCAGTGTATGCGCGGAAGCTATACAACCTTAGGCGAGGGTTGTATAGGGGATATACCATCCTTCGGAGGGGATGTAAAGCCGTCGGTCCCTTGTCTATTAAATGTTAGGCAAGTAAAAGTTCCCTACTCTTCTTAAGGGAAGAGGTTCGGCAAAATTCCTGGTTGGGGGTAGCTCGTCTACAGACGTCGGTGTTAGGCCTCAGTAGCGGAAATAGGCCGACGTTAAATAAATGTATAAAAAAAACGAGAGTTAGTGTAATTTTAACTTAAAATAACAATTTACTTATTTAAAACAGTTAGAACATAAAAGTTCCATATCTTCGTTCCACATTTAGTAGTTTTTCTTTTAATTGTAGGTCTTTTAAAGTTCTACTGAACTATATTTTTACTTTCCAGTCTGGGTATACATACATAAATAAATAAATAGCACAGAAATTAGACAACCCCCATAACGAGAAGCCAGAGCTTGTGCGGAAGGGGGTTACACATTGAAAATACGCGGATATACAACAATTTCCTCCGAAACTGCCAGTGCCGGAGCCAGGATTCGAACCCGGTGGTGCGATGTCCGTGTGATTAATCGCGATTACCACCTCGCGCTTTAACACACTCAACTATCGACCAGACATCAAAAAATAAATTGCCGAAAATTGTGCATTTATTTAAATAATACATATTTTCTTATTATTATCGAAAAATATGAGAAAACCTAATATCTGACACCAAGAAAATACCTTTGCTATGAAATCCATCCATAGGGTTAAGAGACCAAATTTCAACTATATAATTACTTAAGGCGGGGGCGCCTAAGAGCGGTGGTGGTGGACAATTATAGTAGAGGGAGGTAATTGAAGTGCTGGGGGCAATTAGAGAGTAATCAAGGGTAATTTAGTTGCAAAACGAGTAATTAAGGTAAATATAAGAATAATAGTTAAGGATGTTCAAGGATGCTAAGTGTCGGGATGTCCTTATTTATTACTCGCATTTTCTATACAAATGTATTGTAGATTTGAATATAAATGTCTTTAGTTATGTTATCAAGAATAGGTAATAAAATGAATGTATTATACTAATCTTTGTTTTATTTCTAACCTCATCATAATATAAAAAATACAAACAGTAGGCTTTGTAGCATTTCGCACTCACATCACTTGTGATGTCAGGATGTTTCTATACAGTTTTTAAGTACACAAAGCCCTTAAAGAGTAAGCTCAAGCCAAAAGAGACTTTGCGGCAAATAAAAGAGTACTACTGAAACGCACTGCAATATATTTCACTAAAAAATAACAGCCCACATAAATTATGCAAATGCTCCTTTTCATGGTATAAGCAACAAATAATTATAAACCGTAAAATCTCGGTAGATAAGACAGGTAGGTAAAATAATTATTATCACAAATGTTCATCTCATAAATCAGCATTATGTGTCCATAAAGATAAGGCAGGTAAAATAACCCAGCAGGCAAATGTAACTTAGGTGTATTATCAAAAATGTGTAATAAAATAAATACTTGTTTTCTCATCGTTATAATTGAACAATTGGACAATATCTAACAGTAAATACAACATAACAGAGAATTAAACTGTCTGTATACGAACGGACAGACGAACAGATAGACATACGGATGGCCAGACAGACGGACAGATAAGCAGTTGGATAGACAGATGAACAGGTGATGATGGGCCATAATTGCCGTAATTGCTCTTATTTCTACCAAAGTTATATAAAAACGAGCGCCATCTTCACGAATTTAGAAGATTGAGATCCGAAATTAAGTCCCAGATAAACATTGCTTATAGAAATTACTTAAACGACGTACAAAATTCTGTAACAACTGATTCCACAAACATTTGGACTTTTATACAAAACAAAAAAGGCACTACCAGGATCCCTGGTTTAATGACATATGAAGCACATACTTATGATAGCCCTGGATCAATAGTTAATAATTTTGGTAACTTTTTCAGTAATGTTTATCTGCCCCCTAGTACCAGAGTAACTAATAATACCTACAGGGATGTGTCATGCCTTAATATTTCTTACATAATCGAGGATGAAATTATATCCGCCACTAGAAAGCTTAAAAATAAGATGACGTCAGGCCATGATAAAATTCCTTCTTTTCTGGTTCGAGATTGTGCATGTGCTCTGGTCCAACCACTTCATATTATCTACAACCTATCTTTAAAAACAGCCGTATTTCCTGATTGTTGGAAACTAACTAGATTATGCCCTATTTTTAAATCCGGAAATTCAGCGGAAATAAGCAACTACAGAGCCATAGCGATTCTCTGCAACTTTGCCAAAGTGTTCGAGATATCATTGTATGCTCGCATCTACCCTTCAGTAAAATCTCTAATATCAACCTCTCAGCATGGTTTCATGGAAATGCGATCCACTGCTTCTAACTTATGTCTGATAACTCAGTTTATAGCAAGGACACTTGACTCACAAGGTCAAGTAGATGTGATATATACTGATTTCTTGAAGGCGTTCGATCGGATTGATCACGAACTTCTATTAGGTAAATTAAATATGTTCGGGTTTAGTTGCCATTTCATAACATTTTTGAGGTCATATTTATACAACAGAAAACAATACGTAGTGTATTGTGGACATGAATCTGAACTATTCACGGCAACTTCAGGTGTACCTCAAGGTTCCAATCTCAGACCACTGCTTTTTCTATTGTTTATAAATGATCTCACAAACATAGTACAATGTGACAAACTACTGCTTGCCGATGATATGAAGATCTTCGCGGAAATAAGCAGTATAGATGATTGTGAAAACGTTCTAGCACAGCTAGAAATAGTAGAAAACTGGTGCAATCAAAACAATCTTCATTTGAATGCATCAAAATGTAAGGTTGTTTCTTTTACAAGAAAATTGGTATTTCATTACTCATTAAATTCGCAAGTACTTGAACGTTCTGCAACAATAAAAGATTTAGGGGTAGTATTTGATCAGAAATTTACTTTCTCGAACCATGTAGCACTAGTAACATCATCAGCCATGAAAATGTTAGGTTTTATAGTTAGAAACTGTCACTCGTTCTCTAATGAGTTTGCTCTAAAAACACTCTACTATTCATATGTTAGATCCAAACTTGAATACTGCTCAATAGTTTGGTACCAGCACTATGCCTGTTATAAAAACGCCATCGAAAGTGTGCAGAGAAAGTTTCTGAAATTTTTATCCTTGGAAATTGATGGTTTTTATCCAGAAAGAGGCTACCAACACTCCCTTTTACTAGAGAGATTTAATCTTAATTCTTTGGAATTGCGACGTGCATTAAATAGTCTGAAAATGTTACATAATCTATTTCACAGCAAATTAGACAGTCCGGTGCTCTTAGGCATGTTTTCTTTTCATGTTCTTCGAATAACCTCACGTCAAACTCACACGTTTTACTGCGAGACATCTCGAACTAATGTACTTCTTAGATCCCCACTTCATGTTATAATAATAATAATAATATAATAATAATAATAATAATAATAATAATTTATTCACCATATGGAATGATACAATAGTATATATTATGGTAAGTCAAAATAAAAAATACAATAAAAGTAGCAAAGAAGTAATGAATATATAACAACAGTAAATATAACAAACAGCTTAACAAAATAAGACAAACGACATTTACTATAAATAAATATATAAACAGACAGATAAAAAGATACACATTTATACATATACAAACGCGTCACAGTTATAATAACAATAATAATAATAATAATAAATAATATATTCACCATATGAAATTATACAATAGTATATGATATGGTAAGTCAAAAATAAAAATAAAAAATACAATAAAAATAGCAAAAAGTAATAAAATAGATAGCAAAAGTAAATATAACAAACAGCTTAACAAATTAAGACAAACAACATTTACTGTAAATAATACTAAAAATAAAAGCAATATAAAGAGAATTAAAACAATGACATAACACTAGATACCAGTGTTAAAGGTTAATGCTAAAATATTCTTCAGCACTATAAATCGATCTTTTTAAAAGTAGTTCCTTTAATTTTGATTTAAACAGTTTTAAGCCAGATATTTCTTTCAGATAGTTAGGGAGATGATTGTATATCTTAATGGGCATAACCGTCACACCATTACTAACAACGGAGAGATTGTGTTTAGGCAACAAAATGTTATTCGTGTGTCTCAAACTGTAAGGTATATTTCGATCGGAATATTGATTAAATTGGTTAATATTAGACTTGATAAAGAGACAACATGATAGAATATATAAAGCTGGCAGCGTTAGTATTCTAAGTAAAACGAATAAATCCCTGCACGAATCGGTAGAATGTTTGAACACCATAGTCCTAATTACTTTTTTTTGCATGATGAAAAGATCATTAATTCTGCTTGAGTTGCCCCAGCAGAGAATACCGTAATTTAATAGTGACTGTACATGTGCAAAATAATAAGTTTTTAGTATTTCTAAACTCACACAAGAACGAAGCTGCCAAATGACATAGCATCTAACAGACATTTTTTTTGACAAGTCTTCAATATGTTCGAACCAGTTTAGGTTATAATCAACAGTTATACCTAATAATTTAACAGAATGGCTATTTTTTATTGATACGTTATCTATTTTTACCAATAAGCTGTGGTCAGGAGTGTTATTGGCAAACATCAGCAATTGAGTTTTTGTCCCATTAAGTTTTAATCCAAATTTATTGCAATAACTGTTCATTAATGAGGTGCAAATGTTTGCATTAGATGACAACTCATGTACATTGTCTGCCATTGATGCAACCGCCACATCATCGGCAAATTGTGTAACGTGGAAGGAATTCGTAGCTTTTAAATGGCTTTGTAGATCATTTATAAAAATGAGGAGCGGTCCTAAGGTGCTACCTTGAGGAACTCCACTGGCACCAACTTATCATCAGATTCATACAGTTTGCCATCAACTTTTAAAGTGACTCTCTGGGTACGATAACTTAGATATGACTGAATCCAAAAGTTAGGTACTCCTCTTATACCATAAGCACACATTTTGTTTAGTAGCAATTCATGATTTACAGTGTCAAAAGCTCTAGACATATCAAAAAATAGACATTCACACTTTTTTTTTTCATCAATATTTTGAAGTAGAAATGTATATAAAGATGTGACTGCATCTTGAGTGGAATATCCTTCCCTAAAGCCATATTGACAAGGAGATAAAATATTATTTTTATTTAAGTATAATTTCAGCTGAGTAGCGAATGCAAGCTCAAATAGTTTGGAAAAAACAGAGAGTAACGAGATTTGTCTGTAATTCGAAATTAGTTCCTTATCATTTTTTTTATGAATCGGCACCAATATTGCTTTTTTTAAGGAATATGGAAAAGTACCTTCGACAAAAGAGAGATTAATTAGTTTACAGAGTGGTTCTGCAATATAATCTATAATGTGAGCAAGCAATGAACAAGGGATGTTGTCAGAACCAGCAGAACTCTTTTTTGTTATTTTTTTCAACATAGTACTTACATCGCTGGCCACAATGGGTGCCAGAAACATATTACTGAAGCACTGTATATCAAGATGTGTCCTAGTATCAATATTCATATTGTCCGCAAGTTGTTTTATAGAATCTAGAAAGTACCGGTTGAATTCATGCGCTGCGTCCTCGTGGGAATTTATAGTAGAGCCATTTTCATTAACAAAACTATCAGGGAAACGTTTACTAACAGCCGTTTTGCTGTTATTATTTATAATTTGCCACATGTACAATAACTTCAATAAAATATCAGATGTATGTGATATCAACTGTAGTACGATTTCGGAAATTACTAATGCATTTATCATAACTTTCACAACCAGTAGTACTTAACTGTCACTACACCTACGTATTGCCAGATTATTTATAGGTATTTTTACACATATATAGATATATAGGTTTTGTTTTATTTTATTATGTATTTTACTTCAATCCTACATTTTTTTTAACTCTGTTCCATTCCATTTTATTTTATAACTTAATTATATACATGTTATTCTACTACTATTTACAAATATAATATTAAGTTTTTCTTGTTACTGTCACAGCTGTATTATATTATACTTATTACTAGTATTATTTTAAAAATCTCTTTTAAATCTCGATATTTTGTCCGTTTTTCCTCCTCTTTCAAGACAATGTTGCTCTCAGCGGGAGCTGAGAATTCCACGACATACATTGTTTTGAGTTGGTGGTCGAGGAGTACTATGTCAGGCTTGTTGGCTTGTATTTGCCTGACGGTGGGAAACGAGTAGTTCCAATAAATCAGACACTTCTCATTCCCCACAACGGACTCAATATTCCCCGGAACGTAAGGCAGCACTGGTGTTTCGTCTATCCCATATGAGTGCCTTAGATGATAGTAAAGCACTCGTAATGCTGCGTTGTGTCTATGAATATAGGCCGAGACTGCGTATGTCGGGCAAGTCGACAACAAGTGTATAAGCGTCTCCGGCGCTCTGCGGCAGGCCCTGCAGCTGACGTCAGCGACCTCCGTACTAATGACACGACTTCGATAGACGAGGGTGTTGAATACACCGTCCTGGCAAGCCAATATAAATCCCTCGGTCTCAGACTTCAGCCCGGCTGACCTTAAGAAGGCGAAGGTCAGCCTTTCGGATAAGCCAAGTTCTTCTATATTTCTATAGAAGACACCATGCAGTGGTTTATCCGAATGGAGCTGCAGAAAGATGTTTGTTCTGCAGCTTTTATTTGGGCTTTCCGCCGAGCGGGTTCCAACTCGGTGACAGAGTCGGGATTATCCCGTTCAATGTCGAAGATTAGGTTCATCGGCTGCTGTGCGTGCTGCCTTAAACAGAAAAGCTCCTACCTCTGCATTTTCATGGTCTCGGACCATGCAGAGGAGGGGATCCGAACTCCTGACGACCTTACAGGCTCCATCCAGCACCATCCTGCTGTGTAGACTCTCCAAGCTCAAGAGTCCACGGCCTCCCCGATGTCGTGGGAGATATAACCGTGGAACGGACGATTTAGGATGCAGGCTCCTATTGAGGTGCATCTTTCTCCGGGTTCCTACATCGAGTTGACGCAGCTCCTCTCGAGTCCACTTCACTACTCCAAAGGAGTAGAGAAGGATCGGAACGGCAAGCATATTAGTGGCAGACACCTTGTTCTTCCCCGACAGTTCTGAAGACCAGATCTGTCGGAGTCGGTGCTGATACTTGCCGCGGAGAACGTTTTTCACTACACCCACTTCTTGGGTGGAGCGTTGCTCGACACCCAAGTAAGTGTACGACTCTCCGGCATCTAGGTGGTGTAGGATGCTTCCGTCTACGAGCTGCGCGTCCTCACCGTAGTCCCCACATCGTCCTCTCTTGAGATGGACCAGTGCACATTTGTCCAATCCGAACTGCATACCGACAGCCTGCGTGTACTCCTGTACCACCCTAAGGGATTGTTGGAGATCCCTTTCTCCGGATGCATAAAGTTTAAGGTCATCCATATAAAGCAAATGGGTGACCTTATGCCTCCTGTCGCCGGGGGTACCACAGTTGTAACCGCGGGTTTTCCGGAGCGAGACGGATAATGGCAGTAGCGAGATGCAAAACAAAAGGGGGCTAAGGGAATAATCTCCCTGAAATACTCCCCTTTTGAACGTTACCGGCTCTGTTTGGACTCTATCATTACCAGATGTTATGGTAAAGCGAGTCCTCCAGAGCGGCATCAGATCTTCAATGCATCTCACTACGGGACCGGCGACCGCAAGACATCGGAGCAAGTGTACAATAAGCTCATGAGATGTCATGTCAAATGCCTTGCGGTAATCGATCCAGGCCATGGAGAGATTCCGCTTATACTGCACGGAGTCCTGCGTGACACATCTGTCAATCAACAGGTTCTCCTTGCAGCCAGCGACATCTCTCTTCGACCCTCGTTGCTCATATATCCGTTCGTAAACTGGGTTAACTGCTTGGAGTACCCGCTTGTACAAGATGGGTGTGAACACCTTGTAACATGCGTTTAAACAGGTTATCGGCCTATAGTTCTTTGGGTTGGACAAATCTCCGTTCTTGGGGATCAGCACTGTCCGCCCCTCAACAACCCAAGAAGGAATTTGCTGCTCCCCATTTAGCCAAGAGTTAAAAATTCTGGCCAAATGGTGGTGGGTACTGGTTAACTTTTTCCACCAAAAGTTATTAATCCCATCGGGACCTGGAGCAGCAAAATTCTTAGAGCCTTCAAGGGCTCTTCGTACCTCTTCTGGGGTTATTGGTTGGCACACCTCCTGTTGTAGATGAAGCCTTTGGCAAAAGGCTTCAAAGTGTGCCAGGGCCGGAAAGTTTCTGTTGAGCGGAAGCCTCTGTTCGTACAACGTTTTCCAGAAAGTTTCCACCTGATCGACGGTCGGTGGATTGTCGGCAACACGCTGAGGCGGTTCGAATAAGCGCGAAGGCTTTTGGCGAAAAAGGTTATTTTCCGCCAGCCCCCTTATTATATAGTTACCCTTGCTTGTACCTGAATTAACTTTAATTATTCTCTAATTGCCTCCATCACGCTAATTACTCCATCACGTGATTTTTAAATTACCTTTAACTGCCCTTATTTTAAACTTAATTACCCTTATCTGTACTTAAATTACCCTTAATTACCCTCTTATTGCCTCCCGCCATTTCAATTGCCCCCATTCCTACATTGAACACTGCTCCCGTTCCCGCTTTCGCGCCAGAACCACATATTACTACTATACACTACTACTACACTATACTATACACTATATATTGAATGTTGGCTTATAACAAATTAAAATATCAATTCTTTTTTGGGTTATATTTTTTTATGACTTTTTACGAGTAGTTTTCGAAATTTAATTGTAAAGAAGGTTATATTTATATTGCCTGAATATAACAAATACAACTGGAGATACTCGGCAACGAAGCAAAAATAACGTGGATTATAACGTACAGTATAAAGTATTTTTGTACAACTTCTGTACTCTTAGGAAATAATGTAAATAAGAATAAAAATAATATATTTCGCTGACATTCTGAAAAGAGAGTCAGATTTCTTTTTTTTAGAGCTTTAATAAAAACTATTTACGTGCTGTGTATATTAAATACATATGATCATATTTAGTTTGCCTTATTCAGACAATATAATAATTATTATGCTTTCTGTCTCTAAATTATTTCCATTATTCTTTCCAGGTTATTCGCATGCTGTTCGTGATAGTGGCTGAATTTTTCATCTGCTGGGCGCCCTTGCACATCCTGAACACCTGGTACTTATTTTACCCCGAAGAGGTGTACAGATACGTCGGATCCACGGGGATATCGTTAGTTCAGCTGCTCGCGTACGTTAGCTCCTGCTGCAATCCTATAACGTACTGCTTCATGAACAGAAAATTTCGACAAGCATTCCTCACGGCTTTCAACTGTCGGTAAGTGGAGTTCATTTATCAAGCTTAGAGTTTGCGGAGAGGCTATTCGGCCAGGACAGGGTTTATAGAACTTCGAAGGTTACACAAGTCTTTACGTTATTTCGTTTAATAAATGGCGGATCTTATTTAAGAAAAAGTAGCGGTCATTTTGTGTTATGTTACGAGTAAAACACGGGACCTATTGAAGGTCTCACATATGAATCATTATATTCTATTTTAGTAAGTAATAGTTTATTTAGCAACTGAACAAACATGTGACACAGCGCTGCCAGAATTCATTTTAAAAAAGATTTAAATAGAAAATTAAAGATATTTTATCTTTTACCAAGTGATTTAAAGCAAAGGTATTTTTATCTACGAGCGAGTATTTTAATAATCCATTTTTTAGATATAATTCATTTTAATATAAAATGAGTTTTCAAATTATTAATGTGTTTAAAGTGATTTGAATCCATTGAGTATGATCTGTAGTAACTGAGAAAGTCTTAAATCCCTAAGAATTATTTCTATGTAGTTTAATCCATTTGATGACAGAAATTTAATAAATTTGATCACTTAAAAAATAGCGAAAACTTTTTCAGGGAATTAACTGCTTATAGATCACGAGCTACTGAACAAAATACAATACATATGTATGAAAGAACAAGTTACCCATTAAACGATGTTGCAATCCTAATAGTTAAACCACTTACCTACCTAACAAATAAATCATTTGAAACAGGCATCTTTCCAGAAAACTTAAAAAAAAAAACTATTGTAAAACCGATATATATGAGTGCAAGCTAAATATGACCAACTATACAGGGTGTCTCACCGGGAACTGAATCGATCGATATAGAGAAAAATACGCATCAGAAAATGTTGAAAATTTAGATAATTACTAATGTTGGTGTGGCCAATCCAACTAAAATAATTACAAGCAGCTGGCACTTCTGCTTATACCGGAAGTCGATACCAACTTGCTTATTTCAAATGGAACACCCTATATATTTTAGGGTTTTCGAAAAGAGCATAAAATTTTGAGTCGAAAATATGTAGCATATCCTATACCTAAACCAAGCCGTTTCAGAGATATATGACATTTTATAGAAAATTTGACAGGTGCAACGGTTTGCAAGAACCGTTATAACTTTCTTCGTGTAAAAGATCCTCATTTGCTTCTTGTCACGTAAAAAGAACACAAGGAGGACTACGTTCTACAACTGAAATAAATTCAATAATATCATACCAAGTGCTCCGTTTTTCGCGTTACATTTTGTCAATTTCAAACCGCGAAAACTGATTTAGATCAAATGGAACACCCTGTATTTTTTTACGTCAAGTTGTGTAAAATTTTCCCTTTTCTCTGATATTAGCATTGTGGGGGTTAAAGTTACAACTTTTTGAAATATTTGCGATTTTATTGGAAATTCATGAATTGTTGTAATCATTTCATCAAAATAGCCATGATTAGAAATAATCAGTCATTATCTTATGTCAAAAAATGCCAGCACGTTTAAATTATACCAATGCAAACTTTTTAAATTTGTTTACTATTTATGGAGAATGTGATAAAGTAATATCAAGAACTTGCAGCACATTTGCTACTCGATATCCACAAAAACGCAAAATAACACTAACACTGTAACATGCGTCTTGATCGAATTGAAGATATGGCATGAACTAAAATAGCAGAGATAAGATCAATTGAAAATATGATTAATTTTAATTTAATAACTGCTCAAAATTCCGCCTTCGAACCTCGATACATTTCTCGCACCTTCGGATTAGTTTCTCATGGCTAGCTCTTCTAATTGAATCCTGTGATATGTTTTGAAATGCATTTCTTACTCTTTACATACAATATTCAATGGTTGTTAATGGGCTCTCATAAGCTTTATTTTTAATAGTTCCCCAAATGAAATAATCCAGAACTGATAAATCGGGCGAGCGAGGAGGCCATAAGAAAGGTCCATATTGGCAATCCATTGATCATAAAATGTTTCTTGTAAATAATAAAATATGCGTTATGTGGGGGAGCACCGTCGTGTTGATAAAACATGTTTCTATGTTCGGCGAAAGGTAAATTTTCTAAATAGTTATTATTCAAATTTTGTAAGATATTCAGATATCTTTCGCCTAAAAAAACAAACAAAAATTTACCTTATACATATTAGCAGAAGAGAAAATTTAATTTACCATTTAAATTTTCCTGATAAAATTGTAATGCCACCACTCTATCGTTTCTTATGGCACAGTAAACATTGAACTGCCAACTTTCCTGAAAGTTTCGCTCTCTGAACATATGAGTATTTGAGTCACTCCAGTAATGCTAATTGTGTCTATTAAAAAGTCCATTTTTAGTAAATTTTGCTTCATCTGTCCATATAATATTTCTCAAATAAGAATCGTGACCCTCAGGCCTTATTAGAATAAACTCACAAAAATTCTGTCTTCTTAGGAAATCTGCTTCTTTTACTCCTTGAACCATATGGAATGAAAACGGGTGAAACTTATGTTTTAATAAGATTCTGTGAATTGAATCCTTGCATAGTCCCGATTCCAGAGCAACTTGTCTTAATGACATCCTTAGAAATGCATGAAAATATCCCAGAATGACTATTTCAATGTTTTCGTCATCAACAATAGGCTTTCTTCTTTGCATTTTTGCCTTGACAGAGCCATAATTTTAAAAATTTTCCAGTATGTGTTTACAGTGTTTGGTGACGGTTTCCGCTTTTCTGGATATCGAGTAGCAAATGTGTTGCAAGTTCTTGATATTACTTTATCACATTCTCCATAAATAATAAACAAATTTAAAAAGTCTTCGTGGGTGTAATTTAAACGTGCTGCCATTTTTTGACATAAGATAATGACTGATTGTTTCTAATCATGGCTATTTTGATGAAATAATTACAATTTATTGCATCATCTGCTTTTTGGAAGAAACGAAAATTTTGTTATAAATTTTGTGTGAATGTATGAATAGTTTAGCTTCGTTTCCTCTGTTGTTTTTCCTTTGTAACACCCTTTAATTTATAGTGGTCCTCTAAAAGTGTTTGTCATTAAAAATGTCCTGACAGACCCCAGGGCGAGAAGCGTGTGTCCCTGTTTTCTATTCCTTTTTTGTGATCTTCAAATATTGTTATTTTCTCTGTCGTTGTAGGTTAGTTTGTAATGAATGTAATGAATGATTTTCAGCAGCGCAATATTTATTAAGTTTTCGAGCAATTTTTTAATTTAAGTAGCGGTTGGCTGCATGGCTAATGGCCGAATGCCAAAAAAAAAAAAAAATTACAATTTATGAATTTCTAATACAATCGCAAATATTTCGAAAAGTTGTAACTTTAACCACCACAATGCTAATATCAGAAAAAGGGAATTCAATTTTACAGAACTTGATGTAAAAAAATACAGGGTGTTCCATTTGACCTAAACAAGTTTTCGCGGTTTGAACTTGACAAAATGTAACGCGAAAAACATATATATATATATATATATTTTCGACTCAGAATATTATGCTCTTTTCGAAAACCCTAAAATATATAGGGTGTTATATTTGAAATAAGCAAGTTGGTCGACTTCCGGTATAAGCGGAAGGTCCAGCTGCTTGTAATTATTTTAGTTGGATTGGCCACACCGACATTAGTAATTATCTAAATTTTCAAAATTTTCTGATGTGTACTTTTCTCTATATCGATCGATACAGTTACCGGTGAGACACCCTGTATATTGTGGGAGGAAATGAACGATTTTCACGAAATTTGAGCTTAAGGTTCCTTGAGTATCAACAATAAAAGGATACCATTCTCGTGTCTTAACTAGCATTTTAGAGGACCCAAATTAAATTAAAACTGAAAAACCACTCTTAATAATGACCAATTACCCCTTTTTCGCGAAAAAAATAGGTTTTCCCCACTTACTCGTTGTAAGAAAACTCAAGTTATTATTAGTTTTACCAAAGCAAACTGATTTTTCTATGTGCAACGCGACAAAAAAAATAAGTTAAATTTTCTTTCAAAATCTATCTTTAGTCCACTATAAGTGTATTTTAAATTATATTTCTTATTAATATATTATGTTAAGTCCTCGGCCGTAATTTTGCCTACTTACATACCTGCTGATTAGAAAAATGCGATTTCATGGTTTTCCCGAGCAATCTCAAAGTAATCTCTCCGATTTAAAAAACGACGTTTCAAGTTTATCTTTTGTATCTAGCGATCCCTACGTTGCTGTTAAACAATACGTAGTTGTGTACCTTTACTAAAGTTATTCTATGGATTACTTTGGTTACTAGTTCTGAGCAGAAAAACTGACTAACTTCTCCCGAACTGGTAACATTAACTGTTATTATTAATGGAGAAAGTTTAAAACAATATATTATTATTCTGGAACTACTACGTGACGCACTTTCTAATAACGAATATTTTGTGCAGGACATGTTAGGTTGGGGTAAATGATTGTATTTTAAATACATTTAGAAACCGGAAACGGATGAATAGAGAATTAACTGAAATTAAGCGTTATCTCAAACCTTTTCTCCCCAACTTACGCGTGTAGCTATGTTTTTCCAACTCCAGGCATAGCATGATAAAATGAAAATTGCTACGCAACACACAAATAAGTTGTCAGGTATTGTCAAAAGTCTTCATAAGTGCATTAAATAAACCTTTTTTATAAACTATACCCTTCGAGATATCAGTCAACTTTATTGATATCTTGACATACATAGAAACGTGTCTTTTCAGGGTCTTTACAGAGTGTACTAATTAAAATTTAACATGTTATTACTTCCAGTATAAGTTATATAATGTATTTTTATTAGTGCAATGACAAAAAAAATCATTCCTCTAAGTTAATAATAATAATAATTTTATTTTCCATTGGACCAGTACAAAATAATAGAAAAGTGGCATAGGATTCGTCAAAAGGTGAAATTGACTGTAAGTGAATTCATGCTAAATATTAGTTATTCAAGTAACATATAAATAAGTCGTTCCTGAACGTGAAAAAGAACATAATAAGGAAGACCAAAAAATAAATAATAATAAAAATGATATTAAGAATATACACGTTTACTAATAACTAAAATATTCGTCAAGGCTGTAAAAACAATTTTCCATTAGGGAGTTTGAGACATTTTTTTAAAGAAACTTAATATTTGTGATATTTTTTAGATTTAGAGCTAATTTATTAAATATCCTGATACCCATACAATACGAGCTTTTTTCATTGGTTGTTAAGTGATGAAGGAGAACTAATAAATCACTACCTCTGCGTGTGGATGGAATAGCTGTGGAAAAAATTTGGTTTTCATGAATTTGTTCATATTTTGCCTTACATACAGTAGAATTTTTGAGACATATATGTTTAGATCTCTAAATTTATTTCTACACGATGTTCCTCGAGGGACACTAGCCATGTTTCTAATGACCCGTTTCTGAATTTTAAATAGTCTACAATTATAACTAGATGATTCCCAAAAAATGACTCCGTAGGACAACCTTGACACAAATTGAGATAATTAATAGGACCTAACAATGCACTCATTTATAAATTCCCTTAAACGATATATTGCATGGCAAATCCTTGAAAGTTTGTTACATAAATTGTTGGCATTCGTTTCCCAGTTTAAAGAATTGTCAAGGTGTATACCCAAGAATTTCCCATCAGTTAATTGTTGTACTGATTTTTCGTTAATTTTTAATAACTAACTTTCTTTAATATGGAAATTTCTCGGTGTGAAGTTAATAAAAACTTTATTTGATGGATTTAAATACAACTTATTTTGCTGTGCTATTTTCGTTACATCAGAAAGAGACCAATCAGTACACAAGTAACTGTTATCATCAACATGCATAACTAGTGAATCAGATTCATCAATGCTTGGCAAATCAGTTACAAATAGAATAAATAATAAGGGTCCAAGGCCAAGGACTGATCCTTGTGGCGCCCCAGATTTTATTTCCAAATTTTCTGACCTTTCGTTGTTGATTTCAACAAACTGCTGTCTTTCTGAAAGATAAGACGATATCCAACTGTATATATTTCCTCTTAGACCATACTTTTATAGTTTTCTAAGGGCAAAACATGATTGACATGTCAAAATATTTGCTCAAAGCCATATAAATACCAAAAGTTTTGCTGCCATTATTTAGGTTACCATAAATTTTCTGCAAAAATTCTAGAACTGCTGTTTGTGTAGAAATTTTTTTCCTAAAGCCCTGTTGTACAAGAGTTAAAATATTGTATTTTGTTGTAAAGGAAATTATTTTCTCATATATAATTTTACAGTGGAAAGAATAAGAATAAGTCGGTAATTTTCAAGATATGTTGGATCTCCATTTTTGGATATTGGAATTATGCGTGCTATTTTTAATACCTTCTAAAGATTTATTTATTAAGAACGTTAAGGGCTTAAGAATAAAGTGAACTATGCGCTGTAAAATATTTGAGTTTATGAGATCATCTCCAGATGAGTGAGATTTTTAAAACTATGTATACAATAATTGTAGACTGCTGTTTCGCATACAGGTTCAAGATACATTGTGGGATATATTTTTCCAAAACTTAATTGAGATTGCTCCTTTTCATTAAATACAAATTTATCATTTAATTATTTTGGTACATTTATAAAAAAGTTGTGGAAATGCCTAGCCATTTTTGCTGGATCATCTATGGTAGCTTTATATAATTTCTTTCACTTTATTATCACTCTTCTTTTTGTTGTTAGCAGTATTATTTTCCACGTAACTTTGGATTTATCATTTGCTACATTATATATTTTAAAATTTGTCATTATTTTTGCAGCTTTAATAAGTTTTCTATAACATTATATTTCTTGTATGTAATAAAACGTCCAACATTTTCAGTTTCTATTGTAATTGTATAAAGAAGTTTTATACTTGTCGTAAACCATGTATTTGCTTTGACATTTTTGATTGTTGTGATAGGTAAAGTTAGGTTTATATGTATATGAGTGATAGTCGAGAGTTAAGCGCACTACCCAACAGATCCGGGTTCGATTCTCGGTCGTGGTAGTAGAAAATACTGTGAGAGAGATTTTTCCACTATACACGGATATTGAGTGTGTGTCCCTTGTCTCTAAATATATACCCCCCCCCCCCACACTCAAGCTTCTAGAGCGTTCCGGGACAAAGGGGGTATAGTATCTATGGTGTTACTTATTTATATAGTATTTTGATAAAAGCGTCAAAATTGGTATCTTATAAATATCTTCCCAGGTTTCCCTGCTAACATGGTAAAGTGGTGTTCCATAGTTGTTATCAGAAAAAGTTCTAGCAGACAAAACACAGAGTTTATTTGATCTAGGTGTAATTTCAAATATAGTCTAGTATACTTTAACTTGGCGTGTGTATGTATGAGTTAATATTTCCGTACGATTTCATTTTCTCCCATATTGTACACAAAGTTAAAGCAATAGTCCAGAAACATTGTCTACGTGGACAATATTTCTGGATCTTTGTGTACAAGAGAAAATGAAATCGTACGGAAATATTAACTCCTACATACACACGCCAAGTTAAAGTATACTAGACTATACCGATAATCCATTGTAATCAACTAGACATGCATTGAATATTAGTACACATATAATCGATATAGCTGGAAGAATTTAAGGTTACACTAGTAGGCTCATCTGTCAAAACTTGAATATTATAAGAAGTTAGATTGTTAAGTAATTCATGTTTTGCGTCTGTTTCAGAAAGTTTGTCTATGTTCAGATCACCACATAAAATAATTTTAGCTTTATTATTTTCACATATTTTGTTTAACATTAAGTGGAATTCTGAAAAAATGTCTCAAGGTTTGTTGCTGATGGAGATCTTTATACATTGATTATTTTGATTTTTGTGTTTCCTATACTAATTTCAGTTCCACATACTTCAATTATTTTTTCTTTAGATATATTCTTTAGAAATTCTAATTCTGTGAAATTACAGATAAGGTTGTTCTTACTAAATATGACAACACCACCAATTTTGTATTGTTTGAGACTAATGAATAAAAAGGTGTGAGCCATATCTCAGGGCCCCTTGGTATAACAGCCGAAAGAATATTTCATGCAAAAAGTGATTTACGCGATGAAAAATTCACTGCTCCGTTTGGAATAAGGAAGTTGCTGCACCTTACAGTTAAACCGGAAGTTGAAAAATATAAAATGGAACAGTTTCATTTTCTTCATACCTATCTTGTAATATATTTTTTTAATCATGAAAGCAAGAAACGGAATACGTAGTTTCGTACATAGGTCGTTTGGTGGAGGTTGTTATGTAATATTCGAGACACAGCATGATACGACTCTTTTGCTTCTAATTTATTTGCCGATATCATATTTCAAGTATGTGGTGATAAAAATTTTTGTTATCATTTTTCACTAATTGCACTTAGTTATTAATTTCGTCTTATTATTCGTGTTGTTGGTATTATAATTTTTTTAGGAAATATAATTATTCTCGTCGGGCATAATTTTTTTCTTGTACTGTTAATAAAACTTCTTAACAGACCCTGCGCAACTAGTCCAAAATCAACCCTTCGCGAAAAGCACCAGCTCTCCTGCAATTAATTTGGAAAGGGTTTTATATAATCCGTTTATTAACAGTGAGAAATCTCAAATTAAACTTAATAATAATTCTTAGAGATAATGTTAAGGGAGAAATATTCAGCATGCGGCGTAGAAATAATTTCTCGCTTTTAAGAAAAGAAGGGAAGAAGGGTTGAGAAACGTTGCAGTCATAGTTGGGTATTCCTTGTCGTGAAGAAATTATTGCTGCTCAGATAAAACTTGAGTAAAAAAATATGAGATTGCGATGGAAATTCTTAAGAGAGATCTTTTTTGTGTACGAAAATTTATAACTTGCATTTCTAAGTATATTATTATTAGTATATTTAAGGAACGATAGAACGAAGTAACTTTTATATTACTAATTCAGATAGAAATATTTAGAATAAAAAGCAATTTACGTTAGTGTGGATTACTTTAACTACTTTGTCAAACTTCCAAAACCATCTACTGTATTGTTAGATTTAATAACAGTAAAAAATTCGGTTAACGTACTGGCTCATAATGAAATTTATTATTTTCATGATGCACAAATACATATTCTCTGAGAACCTGCATTTAAAAGATATAGAATTTTTAACAAAATCAAGGCAAAATGTACGTATTGAGCAACACAATCTCTAAAACGGTCCTGATTTACACCTACACTGAGTGAACTAAACCGTAACCCTGTCATAAACGTAACGACCAGATGACAGATCTAACGTAAAGCTCTATTCCAAGTGAAGGATTATCCACAATTTTATTTGACACTTGGTAATTACACTTGTTCAGGAAATCTAGGAACAAGTCGGTCCAGTTGTTTTGGAGAAATTATTCTAGTAATAGCTTTGCGCCGTGTTTCATTCCATCGTTCATCTTATTTAATGGGGTATGTTTCATGGTTTGATTTCTCATTCAATCGAGTTCTATAATAGGATATTAAAATTATACAGGCTGTCCATTTTATCAGAGCACTTAATATCGGTCGTACAAAGAAATTATTTTTACGAAAATTGTGCCGATTTATATAACCTACAAAATGGTTTAAAGACATTTGAAATCCATGGCCTACTTTAAGAGTTATGGTGGAAAATATTGAAACTGCGGAAAACGTCTAGGCCAAATATCTCCGTTATTTGAAGTGATACGAGAAAAATTCTAAGGCGAAAATTTTTTGCAAAACAGAGTGTATCAACGAGGTTTTATCTAATTTTTTTCAAAACCGCCGTATTTTGAGATTTACTCTTCAGGCTGTTAAAAAAATTATTTTGAAAGGGGCGGGAAATGGCGCCATTAAATAGAGTATTTTCCTCCCTTTTCAGCGATATATCACATACCATATTTATTCATTGGTACTACGTTAGTAATTATAAAAACATTTAGTTTATTATAATAATTTTTAAAAATATGAAAAAAATTAAAAAGTCATAAGGGAAATACTGACGGTCACCCCCTAAAACTACCCCTTAACTACAAAAGAGGGTTTGACTGATACCTCGTGTTGTATCTAGCAGTATTGAACATTTTGTTCATACGTTAATATTCGTTGTATCTGGATTATAAATTTGTAGTTATAATATAATATAAAGTGATAGCATAACATAAAATTAGACATAGGAAGACAAGGAGAATATGTAATTAATCACATTTAAATTTATTTATATTTTATTATTTTTATTTTCGACTTGGTTAGTTACAGGAGTCGGCCGTTAACGGGGCAAGGATTTGTTTTATTGTTAAGCCAATAGGAGTTGTCGTATAATTGTCTGCTATATATTTTTTTTTACATGTGCTTTTGAATTTATTTTTATTGTGGACTCTAATATATTCAGGTACTTGGTTGTATAATTTAAGAGAAGGCCTCAAATTTAGTCTTTGCTATATTTAGTTTTAACACATTAGTGTCTACCCAGTTTTTGACTTTACTAATTGCCTCAGATGCCTTTCTCGCTCTTCTTCTAAGTCTCTCCCGAACATATCGTATAGTGTCATTTACATATGAAATGATGTTGCATCCAAGATTTTTGTCCAGTAAATTATTGATAAACAGCAGGAATAAGGTAGGACGTAAGACTGTTCCCTGTGGGGCACCAGCTTTTATTATTTTCTTAGTGCTAAGTGCATTGCCAATTTTGACTTGCTGGAGTCTATTTGACATATATTGTTTTAATAAGTTGTGGGAAATACCTATAATTTCCATTTTGTTTGTTTGTCCAGTAACAGGCAATGTGACACCGACCGTATCGAAGGCTTTTTGTAGATCCAAAAAAATAGCTATCTTTTTCGTTCTTTTTAAAGTTTGTTGTAATTTTATCTGTTAGTAACTGCAGATTATCTTCTATGTGTAAATCGTACTGATTTTTTGAGATTACTTTTTTTTTCAAGATATGAACGAAACCTATGGTACTAATAATAATAATAATAATACTTTTATTTTCAACAGGTTGACACCCAATTACAGAAAATAAGAAGAATAAGACTTAATCAGTTAAATGAATCTTTGTACATATGAATAATATGGTTTAGGCTGTTAACGGAGCAGATCTTTGGAATAAGGAAACGTATAATGTGATATTTTTTATCCAATGAATAGAGTTAAGTCCCTCCAAAATTCCGACACATTTGTTCAGTGGATGTCAAAGGGAGGAGGGGGAGACGACATATTATATGTATGGGAAAATGATTTTTCGTTCGGATAACTCGGCGGCTTTTGATCTGACAAAAAAAAATCTTCAGATCAAAAGTGAAGAGCTCATGAAAATAAGCAAATTTTGTTCCTAACCTCATCCACGTCAGACCACTGATTCGCGAGATATCGCGAATCCAATGTGCAATAATTAAAAAAAATTAATTCATTTTTTATCATGAAGGCGTGGAGTTGAGGACACATTTTTTTCAATAGAAGGGTATTGACAGATATTTTGTGGGGCCGGACACCATCAGATCAACGTACATTTTTTAATTTTTTTATTAGCTACTAGATAGTACTCGCATACAATGATTTTTGTCGCAAACAAACGCGCAAAATAAAAATTGCACGTGTTTTCAAACAGTTTTTTTGCCGTCCTCTATCTCCCTTCCTAACCATTTTATCGCGATCTGGCCGGGTGGAAATTAAACGTTAATAGAAAACTATCAAGTGCCGAAAAAGATTCTCCCCCACCCTTTTCCTTCGTGCCAAAAAACCCCAACCCAACTATTTATTGGCAAAAAAAATCACAATGGACGATTCCTTTTTCGAGTCTGGTTTTCTTCCAAATCTGCTCCACTATATCGCATATATGAGCGACCTCATTAAATATCTTGCACATGTTAAATATTGGAGACTGGACCTGAATGTTAGTTCTGCTGGTATTGACGTAAAATGCATTGTGCAGACGAGCATTTGGCCTTGGTACATGAAAGTTAATTCTATTGACTAAGTGAATACAATCTAATTGGTTATACAGTATTTTATATATTAGTTGTAGTGTTGTGCAATTTCTTCTCAAACGAGTCAAAATTAAATGAATTTAGTAGTGTATTGTGACCAGAGTCCCTAACGGGATAGGACCTATTGGATTTGGAAAATATATATTTAAGAAATCGTGTTTGTAGGAACTCAACTAGCATTTTAGAGTTTTTATAAATAGGTGACCAGATTGACAGAAGCACATTCAAGTTTGCTTCATATAAGTGTTGATATCCGTAAAGCTGTCCCTGTTCCGTATACAAGACCCGAATACTTTAGAAGCTGAAATAGCAATTGTGCTTATATAAGTAGAAAAACTGAGTTGGCATCGAATGTTACTCCAAGATCTTTAAAATTTGTACATCGTACTAGAACGGTATCATTAATCATATATGAGAATAAAACTGTTTTCTTGTTATTGTAAAAGAGCATTATCGTACATTTAGATGTATTTAGTTGTAAGTAGTTATTTTCGCATCATTCCTTAACCGAGTCTAATGCTAATTGCAAGGCAGAACAGTCGTTTGGTTTGTTTACTTGAGAAGGATCGTCGGCGAAAAATAAATGTAGAACTCATAGTGAGGGATAAATCATTAATAAATACTAAGAATAAAAGTGGCCCTAAGTTGGATCTTTGAGGGACCCCGGATTTTGCAAAGAAGTTGCGAGAATTATATCCACCGTATTACACGGACTGTGTTCTATTAAATTAATAGGATTCAGTTAAGGACAGCAAGATATCTGACACTCCAATTGCATTAACTTTAGAAAGGACTAGGAAATAGTCGATTTTGTCGAAAGCCTTTTAAAGGTCAGTATAAATAACATCGAATTGACTTTGCATGTTCAACATATCCGAGATATACTGTGTATCACCGATATTGGACAAAAATTTGTCATGTAATTTTTGTTACTACTTTTATTATTCATTTTCGAAAATAAATTTATATAAAAGATTACCATTATTTTTCGACGTACTTATCAGCCGCACAAATATCAAAAGACAATTTTCGACCACCATGTACATATGCCGACTTCACCAATACTTTAGAACTGAAGTGTCGGCCCCTGAAAAAGTTGACATAAAAAACAGACCTAACCAGATAGTTAATGTGCAAAACCAATAAAGTGCAACTGAAGAACTTATTATAACACTTTCGAGAATTATTTTCTTCAGTCCTTCTTGTATTACCTGCTATTGAAAATAATGAACGCTGCCGGTGGATCCCCCGTAGCTAGTAGTAAGTCCGCAAACCCCCACATTTAATGGGCACTTAGCGCCCTGAAGCGTCAATTTGTTTCAAGAACCGGCCATTTTAAGTACCGATCGTCTCACTGATTTTTCTAGGTCGGGTCCACAAGCTCTAGCTGTATACCAACACCAATGTGTAATAATATCAAATTACCGCAGAGGCATAGCAATAACGTCACTTTGCAACCCCTTGATAGTTGATTCGGATCTTTCCCGAGAGCCTTTACTCTTTCCCTTTTAAACTTTAACGGTTGGTGTTAATTTATATGAAGTTATAGAAAGAGTTCTCCCGTTACGTGTGTACTTAGCACATCTACTGAAAATTAGTTTAACGTAAGTTTAAATTGGCTCTCATCTGTTAATTTCAGCTTGAGACGTGTCTTGTTTATTTTCGAATTTTCTAGAATGCGTTAGTGCTGGCTGAAAGTTATTCGCTATAATAGTATATTATGTATCTATGTAAAATGGTAGCGTGAATGAGTGGGAGTGGGTTTATATAACGAAGGTAGCGAATCTGGCGGGGTAAAAAATTGCCTTGAACACCCCCGATTTATAAATTCAAAGCGGCATCTATAAATAGTTACTTGCTTTTCTTTAACTCACGATGTAGTATTTTTCATGTTTGTCTAGATTTTGCACCCTTTATTAGCACACTTTCTGACATAATAAATTGATGAAATTTTACACAGTTATTAAGATCGGTTGACACTACAGTATTCCATTGTTACTTTTGTAAATACAGGCTGTCCATTTTATCAGGGCCCTCGAGAATATCTCGCTTAATATCGGTCATACAGAAAAAAATATTTTTACGAGAATTGTGCCGATTTATATAACCTACAAAATGGTCTAAAGACATATGAAATCCATGGCCTACTTTAAGAGTTATGGCGGAAAATATCGAAAATGCGGAAAACGTCTAGGCAAAATATCTGCGTTATTTGAAGAGATACGAGAAAAATTCTAAGGCGAAAATTTTTTGCAAAATAGAGTGTTTCAACGACGTTTTATTTAATTTTTTTCAAAACCGCTGTATTTTGAGATTTACTCTTCAGGCTGTTAAAAAAGTTATTTTGAAACGGGCGGGAAATGGCGACATTAAATAGAGTATTTTCCTCCCTTTTCAGCGATATACACATGTCATATTTATTCATTGGTACTACGTTAGTAATTACAAAAACATTTTTTTAAAACCAATAAATTTTTTTTAACAAGCATTATGCTTGCCTTGGAGAGTATGATTAAATGAAACGGTAAAATAATTCAATAATTTGTTCAAATCTTTGCTATAATAAAATATTAACACAATTAAGAAGAATAAAGTAAATTCAGGTAACAAAAACAAAATAATAATCAAGAAAGTAACATGGAGCAATTATGGAAAGAGTATTCGCAGTTATGCCAATGTATAGAGGTCCTCCATAAAAGCGTCACTGCTTGCTCAGAAAACTAAAATGTCTTTACCAATTAATTTAAGTATAATATCCATTTGTTTGTATTTCATGATTTCACTATTATTTCAATTATTTTAAAATAGTTGGCTATGAACAAACTTGAAAATTTAACACACTCGTTTAAGAATTTAGAATTTTCAAAAATGATTTTCACTCACATCGATCGTTATAATATGTTCGTTGCATATTGCCAATGCAATTTTAACTCTGGATTAGCTCGAGTAGAATATAGAAACAGATTTCCACAAGCACTACAGCTGAATAAAACTCTGTTCAGAAAATTAGCTACGAAACTGAAAAATACTGGTTCATTTTTAAAGAAGAAGACAAGGTTGAACAGTGTTACTGATAATGTAAATAAGGTAAACCGAGTTATTAATTATGTAAGAAATAAAAATACAGAAAATTTGGAAACATCATTAGGAGAAATTCAAATTGCTAGAAAAATTTTAAAGAAAAATGGTTACCGGTGTTATAAAGCCAAAAAGTTCACAATTTACAAGCGGAGGACAAACCAAGGAGGACGACTTTTTGTAGGTGGCTGTTGGAAGAGAAGCGTGCCGGTCCATTAATATGTAGTAAAATACTTTGGTCCGACGAGACAAATTTTTCCAATAATGGATTTTTTAATCGCAATATTCATTACAAATGGACTTCTGAAAATACACACTGGCATAGACCGACTGAGTTTCAAAATCTTTTTCAATAAATGTGTGGATAGGTATTTTAGGCACTAATTTAATAAATCCTTATTTTTATGATGGTCACCTCAGTGGTCAAAGGTACCTAAACTTTTTGAGAAATGAATTTAATGAATTCTTAGATGACCTACCTTTAGGGAATCGACACAGCTTTCAATATTTTTGACAAGATGGAGCTCCTCCCCACAATTCCCAGATTTGCCTAGATTATTTAGACGAAATTTTTCCTCAACATGGGATAGGTGCCAATGAACTTATTCGATGGCCCCCTCGTTCTCCAGATATAACCTCAATGGATTTTTTTCTATGGGGACCTAAAAGCTCTAATTTAACAAGCATGTATTACAGTTACCCCCGAAATGCTGAGTAATGTTTTAAATGCCTCGCCGCGCTCGATTGTTCATAAGTAATCGCGGTGGACACTTTGAACACTTGATATGATATCTTAAAAATTATTTTGAGGATTAGATAAATATTAATGTTCTGTGTGCTATATTCTTTTTATTATTAATTTGTTTTTGTTACCTGAATTTACTTTATTCTTCTTAATTGTGTTAATGTTGTCGTTTTATTTAATCATACTTCACACCACGGCAAGTATAATGCTTATTAAAAAAAATTTATTGGTTTAAAAATAATGTTTTTATAATTACTAACGTAGTACCAATGAATAAATATGGTAAGTGATATATCGTTGAAAAGGGAGGAAAATACTCTATTTAATGGCGCCATTTCCCGCCCGTTTCAAAATAATTTTTTTAACACCCTGAGGAGTAAATCTCAAAATACAGCGGTTTTGAAAAAAACTAGATAAAACCTCGTTGAAACACTCTGTTTTGCAAAAAATTTTCGCCTTAGAATTTTTCTTGTATCTCTTCAAATAACGGAGATATTTGGCCTAGACTTCTTCCGCATTTTCGATATTTTCCGCCATAACTCTTAAAGTAGGCCATGGATTTCAAATGTCTTTAAACCATTTTGTAGGTTATATAAATCGGCACAATTTTCGTAAAAATAATTTTTTTTGTACGACCGATATTAAGTGAGATATTCTCGAGTGCCCTGATAAAATGGACAGCCTGTATATGCACGTAGGGGGCGCGGTAGTGAAAATGGATTATATACTGTCCAACCGGCACCTCCGGCAAAACGTAGAATACAAAAGATTGTTCGCTTGTTTAGAGACTTCTACGAGGTGCGTCACAATTTTTATGTATGGTACTAAAAATAATATTAACTTTAGTTACATAATGAACAACGACCCATTAAAAAGAGTGGAGATCGTAAAAAGACCTAGGTATATATATGGATCCTAAATTAAAATTCAACAAACACATTGAAAATTTAACAAAATAAGGTTACAAACAAAACGAGTTACTAATCAGAAACTGCAAAGTTTTAAAGATGTTAAAATTCACACTCTTTAATATTTTAATAAGACCTAAACTTGAATATGCATGTGGCATGTGGGATCCATATTATGCCATGTACCATCGTAATATAGGAAAAATTCAAAGCAATGTTTACCAGTCCGCAAATTTTTACTTAAAATTACACAATTTATATGAATATAATATATTTATTAGGTTACTCTAAATTGTATCATTAGAGCATAGAAGACATTACATTAAACTGTGTTATTTTTTATAAAATATTAAATTATTATATAGAAGATGCTTATACTCCAGCACGTATAAATATATCCGTTCCAGATACAAGAACAAAACATTATAGAGTATTTTGTGATAAATTGTGTACAACAGATACAAACTTTTCTCATTTAGATATTCCTGAACACAGTAGTAACATTTGTTAATTAACCATTTTCTTACTATTTCTTGAGGGAAAGCATATTTCTAATATTCTTTTTATTCATCAGGTATATTGTTGTACAATTTTATACCAATACATGCAATATAGATGTAATAATTGATTAATATTTCTCATGTGCGTTAATCAGTTATCACCGATATACATGCCTAACCAAAACCTAACCAAACTTCTCGAAAATGATTATCCTAGTGATATTTACAACATATAACTTTCTTACGTAAAAACCGAGAACTGGCATTTTTATTAATAAAGAAAGGAACACGAATGTGCAAAGAAAATTATGATTTAAGACATCCAAAATACCGTAGGTGGCGCCTTCTATAAATGAGATTAAGACCAGGAATAAATTTGAATTCTTCCCCTCAGAAAAACCCCGATCACCAAATTTGATCTATATATCCATTTTCTTTTATATTATGTTATTTCAAAAAATTGGTTTTGACGCACTGTGTCGTGATTACTATTAACTTTGGAACTAAAGTAAGTTTGACAGAATCGCAAAATTTTTACGTAAATAATCTGCTATCCTCTGTATACCAGCATTTAATGGACGCCTTGTATTAGGCCAGATTTCTTCAAGAACTAAACGAGCAAGCGGTATAGCCGGCTCTGTACTAATGATATTCAGACCAAATACGGTCATAAAATCTGTTAAAAATCCGGACACAATTCGTGTACTTTAAATAGGCAAAAACTGTCTAAAGCGAAAGCAAAACAATTACTAATTTAATGTCTGAGTGGCAGAGTTAATCTCCCACACTTCGGAAAATAGATTATTCGCAGCTGGCCCAATTGTTACCCTTAACTATTGTAATATACTTATCTACTTTACTAACAAAAAAATTCTTTTTAATTTGTGATGGGACACCATCACGACTTAAAAGCGTCTAGACTTTTTTAGTCGGCTTAATCGGATACAGTTTTTAAATTGGACTAGAACTAAAACTGGAGGAAAATGATCTCATTCAGTAAGTGTATATCAGCCATGCCGGAGAAAATACAAAGATAAAGCAAAATTATTATTCATGGAAATGTATATGGATGTAAAGGTTTATACGTAGTTAACTTAGATATTAGAATATTTCATAATAATTATACATACATATAATTAAATTATATATATCAAGTATTTAAAGATCAACAGACGACATCGACAATTAAATTGATTAGTAATGATATTAATGCGGACTAACATTATACGAGTAAGCAATAATGGAATAATAACATTGCAGCACTTAAGCCAAACTCTGTAACGAAATAATTAATAGAATTATTAAATACAAGGTGTCCGGAAACGAAGTAGAAAAAAAATAACTGTAGATTTCTTAGCCCAAATTAATTGGGGTTCTTCATATAACATTTTTCAAAATACCCCTTCGTTTTCAAGTTATAGCCTCTTTAAAGGGGTACGTTAAAGACTATTTTCATTTCTTTACTCAAAAAGTAAAATTCCAAAAAAACAAAATATTTAGCATATCTACTACACTTACTGAAAGGCATCTTGTGAATTTTTTTCATCCCCTTGAGTGCTTCACCAAGGGGCGGAATGGGCAACCCCTAATATATTTTTTAAAATATTTTTAAAATCCATTCATTTCATATTTCAGAATAAAGTATTTTGTGATTTCCCTGTTCATTCTAAAACTTTTACTTCTTTTTAAAAAATACCGTGTTACCAACTGTTTTCGTGATAAAAAATTTACGTTCATGCATTTCCTTCGTTATTGATACCGATAAATTTTTTAAAGTTTTAGTAGGCTGCTATAATCGAATAATTTAAATATTCATTAACAACTTCTATGCAAAAATAAATGTACACATTTTTTAAATCAAATTGACAAATATTACATTTATTAATGGAATTATACAGAGTGCCTCACCGGTAACTGAATCGGTCGATATAGAGAAAAGTACGCATCAGATAATTTTGAAAATTTAGATAATTACTAATGTCCTACTAAAATAATTGCAACCCTATATATATTAGGGTTAGGGGAGTCGAAAATATGTAGCACGTCCTATAATTAAACCTAGCCGTTTCAGAGATATTTGACATTTTATAGAAAATTTGACAGGTGCAACGGTTTGCAAGAACCGTTATAACTTTCTTCGTGTAAAAGATCCTCATTTGCTTCTTGTCACGTAAAAAGAACACACCGAGAACTACGTTCTACAATTGAAATAAATTCAATAATATCATACCGTGTTCCGTTCTTCGCGTTACATTTTGTCAACTTCAAACCGCGAAAACTTGTTTAGATCAAATAGAACATCATATATTTTTTTATGCCAAGTCGTGTAAAATTGAATTCCCATATTTCTGATAATAGCATTGTGGGGGTTAAAGTTACAACTTTTTGAAATATTTGCGATTTTATTAGAAATTCATGAATTGTTGTAATCATTTCATCAAAATAGCCATGATTAGAAACAATCAGTCATTATCTTATGTCAAAAAATGCCAGCACGTTTAAATTATACCAACGAGAACTTTTTAAATTTGTTTATTATTTATGGAGAATGTGATAAAGTAATATCAAGAACTTGCAGCACATTTGCTACTCGATATCCAGAAAAACGGAAACCGTCACCAAACACTGTAAAACGCATACTGGAAAATTTTAAAAATTATGGCTCTGTCAAGGCAAAAATGCAAAGAAGAAAGCCTATTGTTGATGACGAAAACATTGATTGATAGTCATTTTGGGATATTTTCATGCTTGGAGATGTCATTAAGACAAGCTGCTCTGGAATCGGGACTATGCAAGGATTCAATTCACAGAATCTTATTAAGACATAAGTTTCACTCGTTTTCATTCCATATGGTTCAAGGATTAAAAGAAACAGATTTCTTAAGTAGACAGAATTTTTGTGATTTTTTCTAATAAGATCTGAGGGTCACGATTATTATTTGAGAAATATTATATGGACAGATGAAGCAAAATTTACTAAAAATGGACTTTTTAATAGATACAATTCGCATTATTGGAGTGACTCAAATCCTCATATGTTCAGAGACCGAAACTTTCAGGAAAGTTGGAAGTTCAATGTTTACTGTGCCATAAGAAACGATAGAGTGGTGGCATTACAATTTTATCAGGAAAATTTAAACGGTAAATTAAATTTTCTCTTCTGCTAATATGTATAGGTAAATTTTAGATTTTTTTTTGGTGAAAGATATCTGAATATCTTACAAAATTTGAATAATAACTATTTAGAAAATTTACCTCTCGCCGAACATCAGCACGATGGTGCTCCCCCACATAACGCATATTTAATTAATAATTATTTACAAGAAACCTTTTATTATAAATGGGTTGCCAATAATGGACCTTTCTTATGGCCTCCTCGCTCGCCTGATTTATCAGTTCTGGATTATTTCATTTGGGGAACTATTAAAAATAAAATTTATGAGAGCCCATTAACAACCATTGAAGATTATACGCAAAGATTAAGAAATGCATTTCAAAACATATCACAGGATTCAATTAGAAGAGCTACCCATGAGGAACTAATCCGAAAGTGCGAAAAATGTGTCGAGGTTCGAGGGCGGAATTTTGAGTAATCATTAAATTAAAATGAAATCATATTTTAAATTGATCTTATCTCTGCTATTTTGGTTCATGCCATATCTTCAATTCGATTAATACGCATGTTACAGTGTTAGTGTTATTTTCGAGACCTACAAGTTTTATGAACATTTTTTTAGTTTAAATCAATTTTTGAAAGGCCAAACGCCGAGTTTCTCTTCTTGGCAGTGTATCAATAAATAAATAAATAGATAAATGAATAAATGATATGATTTTTGTCTACGGATTTTCAAACTACCTAGAAAAAAACTTAAAAGTCAGAGGACGTCGGTAACTAATAGTAGAATAAATCTCGTCAGCTTTAAAATATGGCGTTGAATAAATTGTACAGTTTAAAGCATGTCACCAATAGCATTTGTGCGATAAAAACCGTACGTGAACAGCTTTTTACGTCGTGCCTACTGACTAGAGCATATTACTCCGTCGTACACTGTTTGTGAGTAAAATATATGCAGATATATAAAATAAAACAAATACGTTTCAGGCCACAAAAGTTAAAAAAATATTTATTATTTTTATCCCCAATCTTGATGTTGGAACAAAAACAGATGAACGCAAGTCTGAAAAACGTTTCTTTAAAATATATATTCTTGGAATATTCTCTTTATAAAACAATGTAAATCTCCACCGATCCCAATACCTGCTTGATGTGAGTATCATATTACAGAATATTTGATACTTTCATTTCTATCGCAGAGAAAGATTTATTCGGCGGCAGATGTTTGCGCTGAAAAAAATTGGTAGCGTAAAAGTTAAAGCTGCCTTGAAATTGCCTGTGGCAGAGACCTTCGTAGTACTAGACTTATCCCGTAAATGTGAATTTATTAACTCGTTTTCTATTGACGCAAAATAGCTCCTATATTATTCCGTTGTTGAACAGGCTAATTAAGTGTTCTCTCAGTTGAAATGTTTGTGTTCATCCCTTGAAAATTTGATGGATTATATCTTGAACCAAAGTTTTCCAAATTCCACAAACTCGGCGAATTGTGGTTTTTCGCACAAATAAGTCAACGACTTCTGAAGTAAAGATGTGAAATTTCCATTAAGTTGTTTTAAAACTTGATGATTTATAAGTACGGGTAAAAAGAACCGTCGATTAATAGGCTGGGTTATTTCTGTATAGTAGAAAACGTGCGGTGGCGGGCAGACAATAGCTGTAGTCTGAAAGTCGATGGTAAAAGACTACGTCATTGAAGCACCTCCTAGTTTTAAGGAAAAATTAAAATAGACTGTCTACTTAAATGTTTCTTTCCTAAGGTCTAAGAAACCGAAACAAATGTAGATCAGTTCAAAATATATCATTTGGAAACATCTAAAAGCAATTGAAGAAGATATTAACTTTCCCCTTAAATTTTAAAATACAGAAGAATATGTGAATCACTTATATGTCTATTTTAACGAGTGCAATACATTATACTACTCATCAAACTGCGATAAATCAGTTGCAAATATCCAAAACATAAATCGCTTCATTTCAATCGAGGAAAATTTTGTTTTTATTTATTTATTTCTCACTTTATCATAGGATACAATATGATTAATAATCGATACTATACGGAGTAAACGGAACCAAAAAAATATATACCTATATACTAATTTACATACATGTATATACAAAAAATCATACATATACGCAAGTAAGTACCACAAACAAAACATTTTAGGAAAAAAAGACTGTGATGGTATGAACATACGATATACGACTAAATTATCATAAGATAAGTACTACACAGATAAAAGTAAGAAACAATTTTAGATACCTAGGCAATTTATAATACCATAACTGCCCATATGTACCATATCTTTAAAATGTTTAGGTTAAAAAAATAACACTTTTAATATTTTACAAAACTTCAGCAAATTAATTATAAGTATGGACAACATATAATTTACAGACACTCCTGAATTTTTTTATATTGCTTATTATTTTGATTGTAGAATTTAGGTCCTAAATAATTCATAAACTTTTTATTCGTGTTCCTTCTATTTATTGGTATGGTTAAATATTGTCTGAAAGTTATTTGTGGCATTCTACGAATATTCTTTCCTATTATTTGAGTTTTCTACCACATGTATTGGTATCCTCTTCAAAAACGAATCACCAAATCTATAAAATAATAGTATTATTGGAAAAAAGCCTCTGCGCCCGTAACGTTCACGTCAAAGGAACAGTCAGAGGTTATGTTCTACAAATAATATAAATCGGAATAAACACAGAAATAATGTATTTTGCTGACGTTTCGGAAAGTAGTCTCTTTCCGTTTTCAAAGCTTTTTTTGGAAGAACTCTTATTTTGCTGTGTATGTCAAATACGCAGCTTTAAGATTCCGTTTATGTTATTTCCATAGATATTTACTACTTACACAGAACACAGAACTGATGATATTTTCTTTTAGATAATGTCTTAAAATTATTTAAAAGTTTTTTGGAGGAAAGGAAACAAAAAGATGAAATAAAAAATGTCTTAAGCAAAGAGCCAACTGTAACCTATGGAGTACCACAGGGTACAGCTCTAGGACCTGTGCCGTTTACTATATATTTAAATAGCTTACTTACATTGAATTCTTCTGAAACAATAATATCATTTGCTGATGATACAGTTATTGTGTATACTGGGCATACCTGGGATGACGTGAGACATTTGTCTGAAAGGAATTTAAACAAAGTTTTTGATTGGTTTAGTGCGAATTTGCTAACAATAAATGTAGATAAAACTAAAATTATTCCCTTTACGTCTTATGAGAAATATCTACCTGACTACAGCACCATATCAGTAAATAATCTTTTAATTTCACTAACTCGATCTATTAAATACCTCGGTATTTTTATTGACTCGCATTTAAGATGGAACATACATGTAAACAATACAATAACAAAAATTTGGGGCTTAATCTTTAAATTTTATCAATGTCGACAGATACTACCCTTGAATCATCTTAAAATATTATACTATGCTTTTATCGAATCCATTATTCAGTATGGCATAATTGGTTGGGGAGGAGTAAGGAAAGCATATCTGATACCTCTGGAAATTATTCAGAAAAAAATTCTAAAAATAATATATTTTAAACCCTTCCTATACCCCACGGAACAATTATTTTCGGAACTTAATATAATATATAATATCTAAGACATACGTTCACCACCGCGGGGATTAGTATAGTACAGTCGCTTAGAGAAATTTTAAAATTTAGGTTTTCATAAATTTACTAATATCTTTCTTAATAAAAATGATACAGAAGTCATCAAAAAACCAAAACACGTAAAATTTTAAACTCTATTCAATAACATAACTTTCAAGTACGATTTTCAAAGATTTCAATAATTACGCAGTTACGAGAGTGCACAGAATGGCTGGGGCTAGTAACCGGTTTTAGACCAAGGCAGTCTGGAGGGCATTTCCAGCTTACAAAAAACGTTTCCGCCTGACTCGATGGGATACGATAAACGCAACCACAAGAAAGTATATAAGCTCGGACGAGACTGAGCTCAAGTAAGTTCCATTAGTGCCGCGTTCTATAACCGTACTCGTCTTCCTTGGTGATACAAGTAGGAAATATCCATAATATCTGCTCTAGTGCACATTTAATAATTTTTAGTGTGTTTTTAAATAATATTTGACCGGCGCCTTCGCCACAAAGTGAATTTTTTAAGTTCCTTAAAACAACCAACGAGTTAATTTTTCAATTTTTTCTTTTCGACGAAACTTTCATAGTTGAAAAGTTACCCATTTATCAAAATTTATTTTTAGTTATTTTATAATCATTTCTAAAACCTTTGAATAAATATTTTAGTTCGTGTTTAAAACAAGTGTGTTTAATTAATGAGAGTATACAGGGGGTTACGAAAGTGACCTGCCTACCTAAATAAAGTGACTTTTTCGAACTTTTAACCAAAGCCAAGTGCTCCGAAAGCTTGTACAGGGTGAAGCCTTGACCTTGATACCGGCGTATAGTTATTTCTTTGAAACAGCAACCGAAGTTTCTACAAATAAATTAAGTGCACAAAAGCCCTCCCGAGCCTCATACAAAGCTCACCGACTAGCCGATTTTTATTTTCGCCACTGGGAGACGTGTTCTCGTGTTCATGATCTATTACACATGAAGCCATGTTAGAATAGAAATTTGTCTCAGAACGTGCGGGTACAATACGTCATGTAGCGCAATTTCGAAAACTTTCGCAAAATTACATATTATTGTTATAGGTCTGTAGTTCTCAACATTGTTCCTATCACCGTTTTTAATCACTGCATGAACAGTTTTCCAAACATTTGAAATAACACAGGCATTCAGCGTTAGGTTAAAACAATATAGTGAGAGGTTCGACCAGAGCATAAGCATAGACGCGAACAATAAAAGCTGGATTTTTTCTTAGCCTAAGGAGACTATGTGCTCCCCCCCCCCCTTTATCGAGGATGCTGAACACGATCGTGGTGGTTAAATCTCTTTCCGAAGTTACCCCATCCCCAAACGGAACAAAATCCATCCCTGGTGATGTCGAGACTCCTCCTCAACCCCCGCCAACCTCTCAATTGGGAAAAGCACCTTCGAAAGGGGTAAACCGAGTATCCGCCGTCTCCTACCGGCCAGACCCGTGTTACTCAACGTTTTCGAGGATGAGCACGATGGTGATGTCAAGGCCTCTCCTCAACCCCCACCAACCCCCCAAACGGCCAAAAATCACCCCCGAAAGAGGTGAAATACGAATACGCTGTCTCATACTAGCTGAACTTGCGTCACCCAGCGTTTTCGAAGATGCTGAGCATGATGGTGATGCTGGGGCTTCTTCTCCCCGAGGCGAACCCTTGAAACGGCAAAAAATTACTCCTTTGATACACGGTTTTATGAAGTAAGTGCACCAGATAAGAAAGAATAAATCATTTGTTCACATATCATTGAACAAGTACCAGATGCTGATTACAGGTATCTGGATCGACTGTTCAGCTGAAAAAATCGATGCATAGTTGGTGTTTAAGTTTTGAGTGGGAAAGTCAGGTATAAGTAATCATCGGTATAATTTCATTTATTTTATTATATTAAATAAAAAACATTTTTATTGACGTATACAATTACTTACCAACCCAGATGTCAGAGACTAATTTTGATGAAAAGTTAGAATTAATTGTTACCTCGCTAATTTTTTCATGAAAGGCCAGTTTTTGCTAGTAGAAAGTGACTCAAAAAAGTTTACCAAAATCTACCCCCGCGAACCCTTATAAACAACTCTCCAAAACGGAAAAATTTTTGCTGATATCTCGAAAACTGATGGAAAAAATAAAAAACGGATAGCACCACGTGAGAGAGCGGGAAACCTTACAAAAACACAGTATAAAAGTTTTTTTAAATACATTTTTCCCTTAGCATGAGAAATTATTACAGTTTGCTCAATATTTCAAGCGCGTCGCACAGGGAAATGAAACATCTCTCGACCGCCCCTACATAATAAAGACATTTTAAAAAGAAAGAATTCAACTTTCCAATGGCATACTTACTTTTAATTTTTATAATTTTTATTTCTTATAAAATGCACGTGAAAAACCTTTGTAGATATAGCTTGTTTATACCTTAAACTCCAATCTAAGATTAATTTTTATGCTCTAAAGTAAAAAAAAATTAACTTTTAAATCATTGCTATATTTTCAGGGCTAGGAAATTTTCACTTGAAAATTTGTCGAAAACGGTGAAAAAAGACTTGTAGGTAAAAAAATATACCTAGCTAACGCTAGGATCCTCGTGTCGGTCGTCACAGCCTGCCTTGAACTGATGAGAGCCAATAGCTCGAAACTGCAGTCTGCAAGAAGTATGTGACCGACTGGCACGAGAGCTTATTTAAGTAGGAATTAGCCTTTCGGCTTGTGTTGCAATCGAAGCATTAGCGTTCTGTTGGTAATAAGCAATTATTACACTTAACGCGCCAGGCTCGTAATTAATTCGTAATTCAGCGCTCGGCGGGGCACATAGCAACTGTTGGTTGCAGTCTGGTTACGTTACTTATTGTAAAATAAGGATTTTATAGAGGAGTTTGTGAGTAAAATATTATGTTTTAACATTCTGCCCTCTAGAAGCACATTTGAACTCATGCCATGATTAATATCATTATCGTCAGTTTTTCACCCTTTTCGGGGGCAGTTTCTGCTGTTTGGGGGTTGGCGGCAGTTAAGGAGAGACTTCGATATCACCATCGTATTCAGCATCCTCGAAAACGGGTTGTAACGCGGATTTTAGCCGGGAGAAGACGGTCTCTCCACGTTTCACCCTTTCGGGGGTGATTTTTGACCGTTTGGGGGGTCGAGGAGAGGTCTCGACATCACCATCGTGCTCAGCATCCTCGGAAACGGAGATGACACGGGTTTAGCTGGAAGAAGACGGCCTACACATGTTTCTCCCCTATCGGGGGTGGCTATTGGTCACTTAGAGGGTTGGCAGGAGTCGAGGGGAGGTCTCGACATCACCATTGTGCTCAGCATCCTCGAAGACTGGGGTAACACGGATTTAGTCGGGAGAAGACGGCCTATTCACGTTTCACCCCTTTCGGGGGTAGTTTTTCGCAGTTTAATGGGTTGGCGGGGGTTGAGGAGAGGCCTCAACATCATCATCGTGCTCAGTATCTCCGAAGACGGGGGTTGCATGGGTTTGGCCAGTAGGAGACGTCAGATACGCTGTTTACCCCTTTTGGGGGTTATTTTTGGCCATTTGGGGTTGGGGTGACCTCGGTGAGAGATTTAGCCACCGTCATTGTGTTCGGCATCCTCGAAAATGAGGGGACATAGTCTCGTCAGGCTAAGAAAAATTCATATTTTTTGAGGTTTCATCAGACTCACAGAATGTACTATAATACATCGTTGGTACTAAACTGTGAAAAGTGAGATGATGATCATTGTAAGATGAATTATTTTGATTATCAGTAACGTTTACCGGTGTGGTGAATGTATTGCTGAAACGCTAAAAATTATATTTGATACT
This sequence comes from Leptura quadrifasciata, assembly GCA_963675555.1. Taxonomy (NCBI): domain Eukaryota; kingdom Metazoa; phylum Arthropoda; class Insecta; order Coleoptera; family Cerambycidae; genus Leptura; species Leptura quadrifasciata. Next base: position 120,117,395 of record OY776678.1, read on the forward strand.
TCTCTTCTCACAATACAGTCTCTTTTTTGCACATTTCGCAGATTTATTTTTTATTTAAACGGGGTGGCTTCAAAGTATTCAAATTAATGTTTGATTGAAATATAGGAAGACTTGATAAATTTTTTATACAGCATGTCCGATTCAAAAGAGAACATTCTTGATATATGTGTACAGGATCGATTATATGACCAGCGAGCGACATATCTCGAAGGAAAACAATTTAGCAACTCCGAACATGTCAGCAACAAACATTTTTTGTGCGACATTAATAAGTTCTAGTATCTATTTTTCAGTTCTCCAGACTTGTACTTTTCTTTATTTACCGACGACACAGACATAATTGTTGACATTAAAAATTTTTTCGTGCTCTTTACACAAATTGAATGTACTGAATGAATAAGCTAATTAACTTCATACAAACGGGTTACTTTATTTAACCCTACAATTAAAACAACTTCTTACCTGGGTACACAACTTGAAAGCATTTGCTTTGTCCACTAATTTTATTTCTATGGGAAAGGGTGGGCGAAAGCAGCAAGCGAAAATAATTTCGCCCACTCACTGTCTCCTACTAGAAATAAGGTATAATAGAACTTATTTCATTTAGTAATAATTTATTTATTTATATCATCCTCGCCTCGAGCTAAAACTTTAATTTGCTTAAAATCTGTGAAAATGTTCAGTATATTTTTATTAAACTTGGTCGATAGATACTGCTAGTAAACTCAAAATATTTACTACAATGGCTAAATTGTTTGCCATACTCAGTAGAATTGTATAGTTTCTTACAAAATTGATCTTTTTTAAAAAAATTGTATGTTTTTGAAAATAATTACGAACGTTTTTCCTCATTTTAACCGATATTTTTGAATGTTTCTTTTTAATTTACGAAACTAACAAAACTTTGAAACTAGATAGAAGTTCCTTAGCAACAAGTAGTATGAGAAAAGGATTGAAAGCTTATAATGTGCCAGGAAATGCTACGACACCTGGCGGTTGAATGCCTTAGTTCACATCTTCTGGTACTACATCGAGCTGTATTAATGTAGTTTTAAAAGCTTCACTGATGAATGATCTGAAAGGTGTAATAGAATATTACGTTCATATGCTATTTACTGAATATATACAAATGTGCACCGAGTCCTTTCTTATATGTGATTAATGAATTGTCTTAATTAGGTAGTTTGGGAACTTCAAACGTATTTCAATTAAGTTTAACCTTAACGTTGTTCAGTGTACAAAAGTAATTTTAATTTTCACCATTGCGCATCGGAGTAAATATATCCTTTGATAATCATTGGATGAAAAGACAGTTTGTGAGTGTGGTTTGTTTCATGTGTTTAGCAGCAATTCCTTTTTGTTTTGTTTGTTGACTCTATACATCTCATTATTACTTCACATCAGTGAAAACATTAATAACAATAATAATAATATTGCTTCTTGGAGAAGGACAATATTTTATGTATACCGCGTGACACAGGAGACATGTAACACTCCGTAGCATGTTTATTTAAAAAGATATTATTTTGAAATCTGGTATTCTCATATAATGCGTGATTGTCCTTTTTTAGGTACAAACATTTTCCCCCCACCACTTCCGGTTTCACCGGAAGTGATATATACTCTGTTATTTTAAATGGCACCCTGTATATTTCTTTCACCTATCTGATTGGTCTCTAGATTCTCTTTTCAAACATGTATCGGAACACGGCATTTGTTTTTAAAATGATAGTTAATATCAATTTTAGCTTGTTAAGTCTAGGTGGCCCTGATATAAACCTTGGCAGATATTGATGCGTAGTGTGGCGTGATATCGAAAGACCTCTGGTATGCGACTTTGTGCCTCATATTTTTTTGGGAATAACCAGTAGCTGAACAGACTAATAAGATCTAACTTATTTAAAAATAATATCTTTAAACAATCCACGATATCATAAAAACCAAGATAGGAACCCAATTTTGTTATTTCACCTAGTTAAAAAATACTCATTTATCTTTTATTTTTGTCGAATACAATTGCTGTGCCTATCCTATTTTACTTTCTTCATTAAAATTAGTATCGAATGTTATTGCATAGTAATGAATAATGTACTGCAACAAAAATAGTAAGCATGCGGTGGAAATAAAAGAAGGTAAAACGAGGCGTCATTTTGATTTGACAATTAAGAATTGTTTAGTTGGCAGCAATTTAAGTATTTTTCGTTAAATTATACCTAAGTTATCACGTTATTAACTCTGTTTTGCTATGTATTCACGAAATGAAAAAGTAGATATGCTACTAATCTATGGCGAATGTAAGAAAAATAGCAGGCGGGCTGCTGACTTATATCAAGAAAGATTTCCCGCAAGAATTCATCCACCAAACAACTATTTTGTAAGAGTTGAACAGCAATTCAGAAGTGAACCAGATGTACCGGAAAATAATTTCATTATCGATGAAGAGTCGGAAATCAATGTACTTGCAATTGTCGAGGCAGATCCCACGATTTCGGTAAGACAGATTGAGGACAAAACCGGTGTAAGTCGGGAATCATCTCGACGCATTTTGAAAAAACACAAATTTAAATCATACAAGTACCAAATACACCAGCATTTATACGAAAATGATTTTCAACGAAGATTGAACTATTGGAATTGGTTTCTGAACAGACACAATTTGGACAATAATTTTCATGAACACATTTTATTTTCCGACGAGTCCAGTTCACTAATTTGGGATTATTTAATCGTAACAACACCCGTTATTGGGCACAAGAAAATCCCAGAAATATGAGAGAAAGTGCATGTCAGGAGCGATTTAGTTTTAATGTATGGTTAGGAGTAATTGGCAGAAGAATTATTGGGCCAATAATTTTTGATGGTCCATTAAATGGAGAAAGATATTTGGGATTTTTGCAAAACCAGATAAAAGATTTTTTGGAAGAACTGTCACCTAATATTAACCCAATAATTTTTCAATAGGATGGGGCTCCACCACACAACAGCAGAGTTGTGGTGAATTATTTAAATGAAAGGTTTGAATAAAACTAGATGGGAACAAATGGGCCCGTTCGATGACCTACAAGGTCACCAGACCTTACTCCGCTTGATTTTTTGTATGGGGCCACCTCAAGGAAAACGTTTATAGAACTCCACCAACAAACAGAGAAGACATGGAAATTAGAGTCAGAGGAGCAATCGATGGGATTACTGAATTACAGTTAGATAACGTGCTTAGGGCTACCATCACAAAAACATGATTGTGCAGAGATAATAACGGACAACGTTTTGAGCATCTGCAGTAAAAAATGCTTTTGTATGTAGTACTTCAGTAAATATTTCATTTTAATTTCATTCATTCGTTGTAAAAATGTGTAATGGGTTTTCATCAATTTTGTTCAAATGTGTTTTACTGATGCTCCTTATTTATTCAAAAATCGTTTTACCTACTTTTATTTTATTTCCACCAACTGCTTATTAAATGTTTTTGTTGAAGTACAATATTCATTACTATAGCCTAGTATACTTTAACTTGGCGTGTGTATGTATGAGTTAATATTACCGTACGATTTCATTTTCTCCCATATTGTACACAAAGTTGAAGCAGTAGTCCAGAAACATTGTCTACGTGGACAATATTTCTGGATCTTTGTGTACAAGAGAAAATGAAATCGTACGGAAATGTTAACTCATACATACACACGCCAAGTTAAAGTATACTAGACTATATGCAATAACATTCGATACTAATTTTAATGAAGAAAGTAAAATAGGATAGGCACAGCAATTGTATTGGATAAAAATAAAAGATAAATAAGTACTTTTTAACTAGGTGAAATAAAAAAAATGGGGTTCCTATCTGGCTTTTATGATATCGTGGGATGGTTAAAGATATTTTTTTTAAATAAGTTAGATCTTATTAGTCTGTTCAGCTACTGGTTATTCCCAAAAATATGAGGCACAACCGGAAGTGGTGGGAAAAAATTTTTGTACTTAAAAAAGGACAATCACGCATTATATAAGTGTATCAAATTTCAAAATAATATATTTTTAAATAAACATGCTACGGGGTGTTATATGTCTCCTGTGTCAACCGTTAGAGTGTACCGAACTTGCAGAGTGTAGTACCCTCATAACTTTTTTTTTCGATTTGAATTAAAGTTAAAAAACTCTATCTAAGAAATAATAAATTATCTCATATTTTTCCTTGACATTGCCTTGCCTTATCTTGTTTTTCTTTCAGCGCATGTTGTTGCTTAATGTGCGAAGAATCTATTCACGGGACTACCACCTTTCATAACAACGGCATCCTTAAGATGACTCAAAACAACTCGGATGTTTCTGGCAACGAATCAACACTGTATTTGGGCCGGGCCAGCACCATTGGTCGCTCCGGTAAGTATTGATAACTTACTGTTCAGATATTCTTCAAAAATAATATCTCTGAAATAGTCTTTACAGATGAACACAACACTTGAAACCTAAGCTCGAACATTGAACTATTTTTTAAATTTATTTATTATTTATTTTTTACTACCACAAATTTTACAAAAACAAGGCAATATGCCTTAATTTAGTTTACAATCAAAGTGACATCTGAAAATCGCTAAAGTGATTGTATAATACCTATCTAATTTATGATACGAGTCTATATACAGGGTGGATCGTTAATAATAGGCCATAGTTCGGGAGTAGATTCTTTTGGCCAATATATGAGGATATAACCAAATATGCTTTACTGAAATGGAAAAAGATACAGCCGAAAGACTGATCCTACTTGAAGGAGCTCTTGTACCAGTCGTCACACACCACTTGCATACTGCAGTTTCGAGCTGTTGGCTCCCGTCAGTGCAAGGTAGGCATGTGACGACCGACACGAGGATCACTTGATCATTAGATACATTTCGGTATCTTTGGGATAGCGACATGTCACATGACTACCTTGAACTGACGAAAGCCAACAGCATGAAACTGTAGTCTGCAAGTGGTGTGTGACGACTGGCACGAGAGCTACTTTAAGTAGGATCAGTCTTTCGGCTGGTGTTTGTTGCAATCGCAGCATTAGCGTTTTGATGGTAATATGCAATTATTATACTTAACGCGCCAGGCTTGTAACATGTAATTCAGCGCTCGGCGGGGCACATAGCACGGAGGTTAGCTGTTGGTTGCAGTCTGGTTACGTTCCTTATAGTAAAATAAGGATTTTGTAGAGGAATTTGCGACTAAAAATGTTATGTTTTAATATTCCGCCCTCTAAAAGCACATTTGAAGATTATTCTTATTAAGCCTATTTTTTGCGCCTGAAGACCAGACTATTATTGGAAATTACATTTTAGGCTTCTAATTTAAGTGAGTTAAATTATAATGATTTATTCAAGACTTATTGACATAAAGAGCAGACTTGAAGGAACATTTTATTTTCTTAAAGTTTAATGACTTTATTTTTGCAATCTCTCAACTTGGCAATTTACTTCTAAAGTCTATTCAAGAGTCTATATTTGTTTAGAGTCAGACGTGTATTAAACGTCTTAAAGTTACTTAGGAATATGTTAAATGGATTACTAAAACGAATTAAATGGTTTTTAGCAATGTTTGTTCTTTTTTGGCCTTGGAAGTACGATATCAAACTTTCTTGTCTTGTTTAAATAACCCCTTTTATATCTTATCTAGGTGAGTGGTTTAACGTATAAGGCTGTTAGAAGTCGTAAAATAGTCACTAAATTCAATTCCATTTCGAGGTGACGCACTTTTTTCAACTTGCAAGAAGGTTTGTACAGGGCACCAGAAATGACTTGTATCCATATCAGCTTTTCTCCAATGTCTTAAATGATAATAAAGCGAGCAAAATGGTTATTCTTAAAATAGTATATTATTTTATATACTGTGTGACCCTTGAAAGCAGGACACCCTCACAATACTTTTATTTACCATTCGATTTTGACTATTTTTTTTTTATATGTACAGAGCAGGAAACTGGGATAAAGTGTCACATTTTCTAAACAAAACAAAAGAATAGTGTGTAATTTTTTTGGGGGTGAAAATCTACGAAATCATATTACGAATTTCTTTATAAAGAAAATATAGGTATACCACTGGATTAAGCGCCCTCCAAAATGCTTCCGTTGCTACCTGATTTTTTTCCTTCGACTGTGAGGTAATAAGAGTTGCAAGATAATACAAAAACACTTGGGCCGCTGTGAGTAGCAGATCGTGGACACTATCTAGCCCGGATAAGTGATGTAACGTGCGCACGACAAAATTTAATTAGGTCAGAAATCTCAGGGCATTAAGCCCAAGTTCAATATAAACTATTAGAAGTTTTTCTTTGCTTGTTTAATATAAAATCACTAAGGGTTCCATTCTTAGTGGTCGAAGACGAAATAATGGCACTTTCTTTCAACATGAAATGTACTATATTACAGTATTTACAACTTATGGTTCTCTAATATGATCCTGGCGATGTTCAGTTATGTGGCTATATTTTGATACATATGTTACAACCTAAAATAAAGGTAAATATCTCTCGTGTAGCTACACTTGGTTCACAAGCATGAGGATTAACTAAAATAAATTTGATCGCAATAGATTACATTAGAGAACTTACTAAATCAATATGAGAACAACTGGAACTTTTTAAAGGAAACTTTGTCCAGCGACGAAGCTATATTTACGACAAATGGGGTGGTGTCTTCTCAGAATTCCTGATACTGGTCTGCCGAAAATCGGTGTCGGTGCTTAGAAAAAATAAACGTTTGGTGCGGAGTACTTGATTGTAGAATTATTGGCCCTTTTTACTGAGAGTAATTTGAATCAACATGAATTTTTTAACTTTCTGGTAATGAAATTTGGGATGCGCTACATGACTTATCAATTCAAGCGCGTCAAAATTTAAAATTTCAATTAGATGGGTGTCCTATGCATAACGTAGTAGTGGTATGGGGTTGGCTGAATACAAATTTTGAAAATCGGTGGAGAGGTCGAAAGAGTCCTCTTAGTGAGTAGTCGTAGTCGACTTGATGCCACTCGAGTTTTCCTGTGGGGTGCATTATAGAAAGTAGTTTACAAGTCAGTTGACGAACATTTGTTTTTATCCTAAAGTGCGTCTTCCCAGCTCTACATTTGAAAAAAATTTGTCAAAGTCGGATGGTAACTAACAACCCTGCAGGGGTGTTCCACATTCAAATGGGTCACACTCTAGAGTAAAAGAGGCATTTTTTGTGTCGAGGATGTACTTGACGGCACGAACAGCTGAGACACAATAAATCTCTTTCTACTGTATAAAACATGCTATTATTTCTTCAATCATCGAATATCAATTAAATAAATACTGTTATTTTCTTTTCAAATACTTTTAGTGTTGTTGTTTTATTAATTTCAATGTGAACAATGCCAGCAAAAAAGAAAATAAGGATGATCACATAAATATTTCTCTAGCTCCACAGAAATTGTGAACCCAACATTATAAATTTCCTTTTGCCTTTCTATGACATAAATATTCTTCAGTTTATTATTTACCAAGCCGTTTCATGCCTCATCAGGCTGTTGTTATGCAAATAGACGCCAATTTGATCGCTCTTCATATAATTCTTTTTGATAAATTTGCATGGCCATCGCTGAATATTTAATCATCTTGAATTAATAAATGCCGTTGTTGGATTTTTATACAGGTTTTACAATCTCTTTGGAATTATATTTCCCCTAATAACAAGACTATTCTATTTAAGTAATTGATATATTATTATGTTAATATATTCTATACAGTGGCTCACTCTTTTAAGATAATTTGCATATTAGCCATGTCTATGCGTAAAGTCTAGTATATTTTAACTAGGCGTGTGTATGAGTTGATACTGCGCATACGATTTCATTTTCTCATCATATAAAGTTAAAGCAATAGCACAAAAATGTTGTTCATGTATGGATATATCGGTTCTCTCGAAAATTCAAGAAAATAGTTCATGACCAAATAGTTACCTATAGTGGAGTCGGGCAAGCAAGACATAAGGAACTGTTTCCGGAGTCAATTTTTTTTTATACATGTTAGTTACATCGAATACTATACGAAATGGACATTTTCTACCTCTAGCAACGGCCGCTACGCAAGTTACCGGTCATTTTGTGAAAAATCGTCCATTTTGGTCGTTCCTTCTAAATATAGATGAGTATATCTCGGTATGTGTAGGTCCAAAAAAATCGAAAAAAATTGAGCCTATTCGTTATGATACAGAATATCAGAGATTATAATATTAAATTTTTATCTGCACACATAACCTCAGAAAAAAATAAAAAATAACAAAACTGCTAAATTTTGGTTTTTTGGTTATAACTTTGGACGTCTTAATTGATATTTGATAAAATTATCAAAAATTATACTTTCCAATGTGAACAATAACTGGTTAAAATTTCAAATCAAAATATCTTATACAAGTCTCAAAAATTGACTTGAATTTGATTGGCCAATTACTTTTGTGCATCGCATCGTACGAGGTTCTATTTAAAAAAATGTAGATTTTTTTCATCCACTTTATAATGGTGAACAAGAAAAAAAATTTAAACTTGGAGAAAAGTGAAAAAATCGATTTAAATTTTTATTCACATACGAATTTAATTAGATTAAAACATAATTCTTCACTGGCAAACTCAAATCCTTATTTTACAATAAGTAACGTAAGCAGACTGCAACCAATACCTAGCTATTCTCCGGGCTATGTGCCCCGCCGAGCGCTGAATTACAAGTTACAAGCCTGGTGCGTTAAGTGTATTAATTGCATATTACCAACAGAACGCTAATGCTTCGATTGCAATAAACACCAGCCGAAAGACTGATCCTACTTAAAGGAGCTCTCGTGTCGGTCGTCCTACACCACTTGCAGATTGCAGTTTCGAGCTGTTGGCTCTCGTCAGTGCAAGGTAGATATGTGACGACCGACACGGGGATCCTTTGACCATTTCGCACTCCTCAGTATCTTTAGGATAGCGAAATGCAAAATAGTCAGCAGGCGCCATCTAGGATCAGTCTCACTACTGTACTAGTGAACCTAAGTGACAATATTATCAGTGCGCTAGATAAACGTTTGGCATCTATTCTTGTCTCGCTAGACTATTGCAAGGCATTTGACACCATTGATCGTACGCTACTCTTTGCAAAGCTTAATTACTACGGCTTTGATAGAATATTCCTGCAGTTTTTTTATTCTTCTTTGAGTGAACGTCATGAATATGTATCAGTTGCGCAAAAAGTATCTGATTTTAAAACAGTAACGTCGGGCGTCCCCCAGGGGTCCATCTTTGGTTCTCTTCCGTTTCTTATATACACATAAGATATATTGGTAGTAACTAGTTTGCATCTGCAAGCCTACGCTGACGATACTCAACTTCTTCATTGTTTTGACCCATTTAAAGCAGACATTGCCGATAATTTGATCACCCAGGACTTAGACAGCATCTATCAACATTCATATCAACATAATCTTAAGATCAATCCTATCAAATTGGTTGTTATCCCATTTTGCTCAGAAAATAATTGACATCACTTAAAGACGTCTGTTCAATTGAAAATTGATCAAGAAAATCTATCGTATCGTATAAGTTTGATCATGTTTTAAATAAATATATTAAGCTGCGTTGGTTAAAGATGGAGTTCATTAGATTTCACTTCGCGGTATTCTTGTTCTGTTCAATAAAATCTTCTGTTCCAAGTTATTTGGGAAAAGTTAGTTTTCAGATCCGCAGTTCACAATATAAATATTAGACATCCGTACTCTCTAGCAATTCCGCAACATCGCACTTCGTTATTCCATCGTAGTTTTTCTTACACATCCATGTTCTTATGCAACTCAATTGATCCCATATAAAAAAATGTATTATCCGTTCATGTACTCAGTAAACAAATCAAAGCTAACTTTATGAATGCTAACAATTTCTAGGTATTTTATGACTATTTTTAGGTACCATTTTGAATCTTGCTTATTACTGATTCTTTTATTATTATTATCTTTGTTTATTACTTTCTTAACATATTTATTTACACGTATAATTTCTTTTCTGAATTTTCCTTGTATAACATACTTTATATAACGCACGCATATTGTTAATTTATAGTGCAATACTGCATGTCACACCGCATGTTAATCTTTTTTCTTTATGTAATTCTAAGTGACTTAAAAAGGTTAAGTGTAAGAATAGGCATGGTTAAACTTCGCCTTTAAGTCACTATATGTAATGTTCCTATATATGTACATTTACATTTTCCCAATAATATTGTTTATTATTATTGTTAGTATTAATATTAATGAGGATCGCAAAAAACAAGGATGAACAAAACAAAGAATGATTACTTTGAATAAAATAAATGCCGTGCACTTTTTAAATTATCCTGCGTAATCTCTGTAAACAAAGAAAAATCTGTTGAATTGCAACAGGAACGGGAAAACTACTCAACCCATCTAACAGCAGATAAATAATTCAGAAATATAGGCCGGCAATCCTCAAGGATGTTGAGAATGATTTATGATTATACTTTAAGCAATTTTACTGCGTTCTTAAGATGAAATTTCTGCTCGTAAAACAACTCGACGTAAACTGCCTAAATGGACTGCTTTTACCGCCACTTGGACCTTTTTTTGTCGATAAGCAGTAAAGAATATTGTAAGCGTTGTTTTATTTTAGCGTTATGTTCGCAGATACAGTTATATCTCATTAATATTTATTCGTCAAGAGTCGTTGGAAGCTGTTACATCAAACAAAATAAATCGTTAATCATACAAATAAAATATGAACGTCGTAAGTGTCTTCTCGAGAAAATTACATCGTTACATTTTTACCGCTGTATTAAATCAGAAAATATTGTATCGGATGTTTGACGGATGTATCATTAATGAACACAAATTTTGTGAATGTATAATTTATCAAACTAGGGAATATTATAAATGTGAAAATCTTAGATGTGCGTTTTTCTGACCAAAACGTTACATCTTGTGATGCTGAATAAAACGGTTACTATTATAAACCCATACGAAGCTTTCGAAACTTAACTATTGAGCTATTTAATTTCAAATTTAATAAGCTTCAACAATCATGGTTTACAGAGACTTTATATTGGTGTTAATTTAAAATAAAGGCTTGGGTAAGATATAAAAAAGTACAAGTGCTGCGTAGAGATGATATTTATGTGAAAAGCGTAATTAGTACAATAATGCCGCAATTCAAAAAAGAACTGCATTTTACTCTTTCCATATTAATAATATTAGAAATAATTTTAAACAAATGTGGACTAGCCTAAAATCATAAGGAGTAGTAAACTGCAATATTCCATCAAATCCCTATGAGGATCTTTGAATGCTGATGATATCAACAATTATTTCATGGACTCCATACCAAATTTAAAATCTAATGAGCAACAAATGATGTATTTTTAAAAACTAAGTCTATGGATGATAGTTCATTTACTTTCAAACTGGTTACTCTTTAAAACATTGTGGATTATCATGAATAAAAAAAAATCGAGATGGATTATCAGGAACAATGTTACAACTTGTATTACAGTGGATACTAGCCCCGCCGACATATAATATTAATATACCATTAGAACTAAGTGTTCTTCCTCATCAATAGAGAATGTCCTGCATTAAGTCAATAATTTTGAAGAAAAAACTTATAAATCCTATTAGAGGCCGCTATATATGAATAACATTCTGAGTATGTCTTTCAAACCTCAACAATTCTTCAGCCTTTTTTAGAGATGGTCCTTTGATAAAGGTTTTCTCATGTTGGTGCCCCGTTGTTTCATCCCAGTATTCTTTGTGGTGGTCTTGACCAATTGCCTTATTTGGTGACCCAGAGCTAGTTCTGGGCCAACACATGGAGGTGATGACCCGTTTCTTGCAACCTCGTCAGCTTTCTCGTTGGCTTCTATACCAGAGTATTCTAGAAGCCTCAATAGAGTTATTTTGTTGTGGTCTGCGAGGGCTTCTACTTTTCTCGCCCTTAGGGAGGCTTCACTGTATGTTAACATACTGATGCGCCTGTTTCTATAGACTTCAGGTTATTTTCTTCTGCACAATGCAATATCGCATATATCTCTGCCTGAAAAACATAAGTTAAACTGTGAGCATCTCATATCACTATATGTGCTAGCTCCAGTGCCTTGTTCAGTCCTTGACCCATCTGTAAACCAGGTAAGTTCTTGAATTCTTTTGCTGTAGTCGTCCTCTATCTATTCACTTCAATTCACAGTTTTTACCTCGACGTTCCTGTTGAAAGTATACTTAGGACTTTTGTGATTCGTTCTCATATCAGATATGTTATCCCTCACTCGGTTCCTGATTTGGTTATGCCCCAATCCTGAATAAATGCTACTTGGCTCTTTTTGCAGTCTGAATATCCTATCCTTGTCTCCTCCATTATCACAAAGTGAAGAGGAGGAAGGTCCAGTAGGTCCTCCATTGCTGCTGCCGGTATTGATTTCATAGCTCCCATTATCCTTAAACACACAAGTCTTTGTATCTTGCTTAGTTCAGCAACAACAGTGCGCTATGGTATCTTTGTCTATCATACCAAAGGTGTATATGTGATTGGGTCTGACCACCATGATGTATATTCAGTACATCATGTTTATCTTTAACCCCCATATTTTTTAGTGTTACGGTAGACTTGAAAGCACTGATATTTAGTCCCTCCTGATCTATCTGTCTGCTACAACATTTAAATTCTGCTGCATACGCTTCTTTACTATGAATTTTCCTTATGCTAGTATGACTAGGCCATCGGCGCAGCCCAGAATTTTGTGTCCGTTCCTGTTCAGTAACCTTAGTAGCTCGTCCATGATTAGGTTCCACAGAAGAGGCAAAACACCTCCCTGCAGACATACCCGTCCAACCCAAGCCACCAGTGTCTCCCTCATTACGGACGTATATACTAATTTATTCTTAACAGGAAATGCATCTGCAGCTGGTTTCATCGATTCCTCTCTCCTTCGTGGATTTGGTGGTAGATTTTAGGGAGTTTTTCCAGAATCTTTAGTACAAACGACAGCAGACTTATTATTGGTCTTAGAGACTTTGCACCTTCCTGCCAATTATTTATTACAACTTAAGATTATTTAATAAATAATAGACAGTTGGATGCATTTGAAAGCTTAGAAATTGTAAAATGTCCAAATAGACCGCTTGGTGGTATAGGTCACGGTTCGTCCAACACATCTAGAATTGAGGTAGAGGTCGGGATAATAGAATTAGGAAAATTCGCTGATCCATGACATTCATTTGGCGTAAATTAGGATACTTTGTTAGGCTTAGTTAGTATTAATCATCTCCTAATTATGATAATATGGCAGGCGAAACGCGCGTGGAGTTGTGTAGATGTAAGTATTTTACTGTTTTATGTTGACTCTGTGTTTAAATTGGTATATCGTAATTATAAAGGACTTATTTCTCAATAGAATTTTTTAGTGTTTTGTAAAATGACATTCAATTTGTATTAAATGGGACCAGGTATCAGCAGAACAGAATATTACAGTATCATCTGCAAAGACAGATATGTTTCCCTCTATTGGTAATGTAAGTGGGTTATTTACAAATATGTTAAATAATAGTGGTGCCAAAACTGTCCCTTGTGGTAACCCAATTAAACCCTTTTGGGATTACTTAATTTGTTTCCAATTTTTTCAATTTGTATTCTGTCCTCAAGATAGCTTTTTAATAAATTATATCATTCCCCACGAAAGCTCATATTCCAAAGATTGCTTACTTACTTCTGTGGTTTACAGTATCGAAAGCTTTTGCTAGGTCTACAAATACTGCTAAACATGGTAATTCATGTCTATGGATTTATATATGAGGTTTGTTAGATTTGTCAGTGTATCTTTGGTCGACATTTTTTCACGGAAACCAAATTGATTTTTGGAAAGCAGGTCATATGTTTTTAGGAAAGTTTCCATCCTACATTTTATATCTTTTTCGTAAATTTTGGCGATGTTAGAGGTTAGTGATATAGGTCTGTAATTTATTATAGATAATTTATCGCCAATTTTAAATAATGGTTTTATTATTGCTATTTTAAAATGGGATGGACACTTTCCAGATAAAGAAGCTGTATTGATAAGGTGGGTTAATAGTGGTGTAAATACATCTATACAATTTATTACTTCTGATTTAATTTGTTCTACAGCAAGTGATTTAATTTTTTTTTAAAGAATTGATACATTTCATTACTTCCTCATTATCTACATGTATAAGATGGAAAGTATTTTTAGATATGTTGTCATAAAATGTAGTGTTGTTTGCTAATATTGTTTGCCATTTCTATTCCTATTTTTTTAGTAAAGTTCGTTAAATTGCTCCTCAATTTCTTTTTCGTCTTTAATAAGATCACAATTTTTTATAGAATTTCATTTATATAATAGCAAATAAATTTAAAACCCATTATTGTAATATTGGTAAACATCTTGCTGACAAAATTGTGCCTGAACCTCAAATTTTAGAACAACCAGAGGTGGGCCATAATTTTTTCTTATCTCCAACTGATGCTTGTGAAATAAAATGATATATAAATGAATTAAAAACAAAAAAGTTCCATCTATCCAAAAGCTTAAAAGGGGCAATTATTATATCTATTCTCCTCTCCTCTCCTAATAAAGTAGAAAACTATCGACCTATTTTTTGATATCGATTATTAGATGAATTTTAGAGAAAATAATAAAATTTCCTGTATTAAAATACTTAAATAAATATAACTTAATATCACAAAAGCAATATGGTTTTCAACAGCGTAAGTCTACAAGTGATGCCATAGTTGAACTTACGTCTTTAACGTATAATGCAGTAGATTCAACAAACAAAATAGCGTTATGTATGTATGTAGACAGCTCTTGTTACAATTAGAAAAGATATGATTCAGAGGGATAACAGGTCGAATTACTCAAGAGTTATTTGGAAAATAGAAAAGTGTAATGTAAAAATTTTGCTGGGAAATTAATATCTTATGCAGACGACAGCGCAATTTTTTATGAAAGAGATACGTGAGATTCATTAAAAACCATAGTAGAGCTAGATATAAAATAAATAAAAAATCATTTTGACAATAAGAAGCTAAGTATCAATAATAATAAAACATTTTTCTTACCTCTGACGTCATATAAAAATAAACTGCCTAATTATAAATATATCAGAATAGTGAGTGCTAATAATGAAATTGAAATAAAATCCACTTGTGTGACAAAATACCTTGGTATTCACATAGATAGCCATTTGCGATGGGAGGAGCATATTCAGGCAACACATAAAAAAAATTAAGGGGATTAATATAAAAGTTTATACAATTAAAAGAGTTTTTAAATGTCAGAAAATTAATACAAATCACTAGTTGAATCAATTTTGCGGTAGGGTATTATTGTAGCAGCGAAAACGGCATTAAATTCATTACACAGAATTCAAAATTGTATCTTAAAAATAATATTAAATATGCCAGCTTGTTTTGCTGCAGATGTATTTTATAACAACTGTTCCTTACTCGATATTAGACAATTGTATTCTGGTAGTGCCTTACTTTATACATATAAAAATAAAAGAGACCGACGTCTGCAGACGAGCTACCCCCAACCAGGAATTTTGCCGAATCTCTTCCCTTAAGAAGAGTAGGGATCTTTCAGTTGCCTAACATTCAATAGACAAGGAACCGACGGCTTTACATCCCCTCCGAAGGATGGTATATCCCCTATACAACTCTGGCCTAAGGTTGTAAAGCTTTCGCGCATCCACTGATATACAAGCCGCTGGAAGATGTGTGAGGCGAGGATGCGGTCTTCGTTGGAACGGTCATCCTTCCAACTACTAACCGCACCTGACATTGTTTTACATCGCATATCGAAGTATGTACATAGTAAAGACGCATCTACGCTCGCCCCCTAACTGAACATTCATTATTACGATACAAGGAGTAAAGAAAAAGGAGATTTGAAAATACCAAAAACTACAAAAACTGTAGGTCAAAAACAATAAGAGAAAAATAAGCAGGTATCTTTTAAAAAATTGTCTATTGTTTGGATACAATTTCTTGTATAGACATAGAGTGCACAATATATTCGAGAAATTAAATAGTTAATGAGTACAACTATTTTTGGGATATTGGTTAAAGGTTCAATACTATTCTTATTTTTGTATGTGCGTGAGGATATGTGTACAAAATATCTTTGTCTTTATATTTTGTTGTAAAATTCTTAAATTTATATCTTTCCTTAGTATCTTTAGGGTTTACTTAATATATCTATATGTATATTCTTACAGTAATATTTGTGTTTTGCTGTTTAAATAAAAGAATATTATTATTACTAGAATCATGTGCGCACTCAAACTCATAATACGCATTTAAGCGCACATTATGTGTTGTAATACTTTATTTGAATATGTGTATTGTAGTTAGTAAACAAATAAATATTATTATTTTGTCTTTTTTTATTTGCTATGTCTTGAACAGTTTCCTATAATTTCTTTGAGTTTTTAAATTAATTATTTAACTTAATTAATTAAAAATGAAGAATACAAAAGTCTTAATTGTTAGTAGCCAGTGCGCTTAATGTAGAACATGGGTTACTCCATATGGTGTAATGGTGTATGGGCATGAGAAGGATATTATTCCCAGCTCCTCCGCCATAACTTTAAAACTAGAAAATCGCTACGTCTAATAATTAATAAGTTATTTAAATGGACCGTGCTTTAATTTTAATCCGT
The DNA here is from genome assembly GCA_963675555.1 of Leptura quadrifasciata. Taxonomy (NCBI): domain Eukaryota; kingdom Metazoa; phylum Arthropoda; class Insecta; order Coleoptera; family Cerambycidae; genus Leptura; species Leptura quadrifasciata. The sequence continues at coordinate 120,134,098 of OY776678.1, forward strand.
ACGTTGAGATAAAATAAACGTAGAGTGCTTTAAAATTAATGTTTGTCATATGATCACATTCCGGATGAAAGGGGATGAAAAGCATTCAACAGGTAAAAGCAGTTTTGTGGGATTTCCTGTGTAATCACAAACAAGAGGCTAAAGAATGTAACGCTTGGGAATTACAAACGTTTTACTTGTTTATTTTTAGATTTGGCAAAAAGCTTACTTTATGAATACACTACGCTATATAGATAAAAGACGTGAAATGGAAGTACATAGTACCTGAAGCTGATAACACAGCGTTTTAATGTCTTTTACGACTTTTAAGCTTTATGTAAATTATGTAATGAACTTCCTGCTAACGTTAACTTAAAAGCATCGGAAAGTCAGAGTTTATTTATATACGTTTTTCAAATATTTTTCATTATAATGAGTTTATCGAGAAATCTCAGGAAGTCTCTTAAAGTTGAAGGATTTCTTAATTCGGAAGGGTTGACTGAGAAAGTTTTTTCCAGATGTTTTAAAATTGTGAAATGAAACATCTATTTCTAAGAAAGTCCTACCATAATATTAGACATAAATAGGGTAATAGTATAAAAAAAGTCCGGCCAAGCTCAGCTTTTGTAGAGGTCTTTATTTAGATGTAATGAAATCCTGAACGATATCCTTAATTTGACCGATGTATTTTTTCGAGGGAAAGGGGAAAAATTTAATTTTTTTTGCCATTATCTCAAAACTATCAATTTTTCGAGGCAAATAGATGTTATGAAAAGACGTTATACTTTTCGTACACCTAATCGTAATAATTATAATCATAATTTATTTCCATGTGTATGTATTTACAAAAGAAGCAGTAAAAGTAAGATACAAAAACACAGTATAAAAGAATTTAAAATTAACGAGACTCGTCAAACAGTTGAATAAAATATAAACACAAAGAATGCTTACAAAAAATTACATTACATATAACTATTTTTGGTTACCTTTTAATCTACTCTTAAACTACTACTACTCTTAAAGTAGGCCATGGATTTAAAATGTCTATACCATTTTGTAGGTTATATAAATCGACACAATTTTCATATAAATTATTTTTTTTTTGTACGACCGATATTAAGTGAAATATTCTCGAGGTCCGTGATAAAATGGACAGCGTGCATATGTGCCAGCAACTGTAAGACTGTTCAGTTGTTCGAAACATTTCTGCATAAGTCACCATAATTTAATTGTGCACTAATTCAAACAGCGTATTTTTGTAGTATAAATATACGATTTATATGGCTACTTTCCCCAATTGATTATGCCATATCTGACATGAGAGTGGAAACTTGCGTAAGGTTACTAGAATACCATGACTACAATCGTTAGCTAAGAATCTTAAACCGTAACAGCTACCTGCCAACTTATTACTTCATCTATGTGCTAATTTTATTGCAAATTTTTTCGAAATGCGGTAACGCGACACATTTTCCTGTCGAGCCGCGTCACTGCAGTATATTTCTAAAAAATTACATCTTCATCACTCATAAAAGTTCAATAATATACTGACAACTGGGTGTCGCTGTCGCATGTATCGGGAGAGTAGTCCTCCCCGTCGTTGGTCTCTAGCTTGTCGCGTGATACATGTCTCTGTCGCTTGCATCGGGAAAGCACCTTGAAACTTTGCATCCCATCACACAGAAAAAAGTTTCACGCTCTAAGTTGAGGCAAAATCCCCATCGGTGAGATGAAATGCGGTGCAATGCATTTTTTTGCAAATACCTCGAAATGTTACAGTCTGTCATAATTACAAATATTAAGCTCTATGAAAAAGTGAAAAAAGTCCATAGAAATACTGTTTTTGCCATAATGTGGATGTCATATAAATTTTAATTTATCTCTTAGTAATTAATTTAAAGAAAGAAATAAACGTAGAATTGTATGTATATAATTGACTTTGCCAACGTAAAACATAACGAATGCTTACTGTCTAATAGCTTTGAAGTTAATTAATGGCTCTTGAAAAAATTAATAAGCTTAACATCACTCCCTTTTCACGCTTATTGCTTTTGATAAGCCGATTATCTCTGCACTTTGTTTCTGTCGTAAATTTAAGATCTAAAGCTGGGACTAACGTTAATAGTACTCAATGGCAATTTAGTCATTTTAGGTTTCGTTAAGGATATTTTCTTTACGGATCCTCTTCAACTGCTCCTGTGTAGTTTATTAAGCACTAATCATTGTAACGAACTATCAGGGGGCGATGCCATGAAAACATGACTACGTAAATAAAGGAGTCACTGATTTTAAAGCAGTAATCGATAGAAGCATAGTCTATTGTATTATTACAGAAGGTTCTTAGAATTTTATTATTATAATTAATATAGATAGATAAACAGAAGCATTATATATTGTAATATTTAGTATTTCATCTTTCAGCTATAGATAAATTATAATAATAGACTTAAAAACGATTTCACGTGTGGACCAAGAGCCACTGAAGTTCCTTCAACTTTTATGGTGCGTAGTCCTATTTAAGGACATAGCGCTTGTTATAGTATATTTTATTCAAGTCAATGCAAAACAAAAAATGTCAAGAATGGTCAAAGTACCTTTCATTTTCATTTCAAACAAAAACCACGGAATTCGTCACAAAGAATCTGAAAAAAAAAATTACAAAACCCCTATAATTCTAAGATATCCTAAAACAAAAAACCCTTGAACGTCATTCATCAATTTTACAACATAAATTTTTCAAATAACTCACCTAAAAATATAGTCCCGTATAATATCATTCGACTCGACACCCAACAAATTTTTCGTACCTTCGGTATATATCTTAAATTCACATCCATAAATTTTCTATAACTCATTTTTCATTCAAATTGCGCCCTAACTATTTTATCTATTTCATAAGAGACCATATTTCCAAGTTAATATCACAACTTATTCCCCTTCCAACGCATCAGCACACTTTCATTTCATTTCAACTCCACATTTACTCCCTTCAAACATCGACACGCGAGATAACCCAGTCCATGCTACGTGCGTGCGTAAACAATGATTATACGAGGATGGTTCACTGTATCCAACTTCGTTTTCATGCAATATCTCCTAAACCGAAACAGATTCGACTTTCATTCAATTACCATACGATTTCTCTTTCTATTGTCTAAAAAACCGTGTAGTTTTCATGATAAAATTTTAACTTTTTGCAAAGATAATGCAATATTGCGCAATATTACGCAACCCTCGCCCACTGAATGGCGCGGACCAACTTTCTAGAACAAAATGGGTGTAAAAATGTTTGTGCAAGACTCACGAGTCACGACAAACGAAACGATAGCGAAACGTATAAAAGGCAGGGCTCAAAACGCTTTAGGCAAGTCAATTTCGTCGGTGTAACACGTGATAATCTAAATCCAGTGCCCGCGCTGCGCTTCCTTGGCCCAACCAAGTAAAAAATTGTTTAATTTTTAAGTGAATTTTTTCAGACATTCTAAATAAGAGATGGAGGGCTTATGAGGTCAAATAATTAAAGAAACAAATTTAGTGCCTTATTTCTCAAAAAGAAACAACAATGCAGCTACAGACACGTGTTTCTGAGTTATTGCTCCTCATCAGCGCAGCGTAGCTTAGTGAATATATCTTAGAGTTGAGCAAAGCTATTAAAGGTAGGAAAGTACAGTACACAGCACTCCATTTGCACTTTTATACTTCATGTGCTACATTTTGGGCGTCAAATGAGAGCAGTCGGTACGAGGAGCCCTATGTGTACTGCTCTATTTCCACCTGGCAAATGCAAAATAAAAGATGGAGGGCTTACGAGGTTAAATAATTAAAGAAAGAAAGTTAGTGCCTTATTCCTCAATAAGAAACAACAATGCAGCTATGGTGTTTCGGAGTTATTGCTCCTCATCAGCGTAGAATCCAATCTCCCAAGCTGGAATTAATTCGTTGTCGAAAAGTTACAAACTAGTAACTGTAAAAGAATGATAATTTAATTTTATTTAAACTTGTGTTCATTATAATAATACATATTATAATTCGTTTTAAAACAAATTGTTTTAATATACAAAAACTACATACAGGGTGCTCCAAGATAAAAGATCTTAATTAAAAATTTTCAATTTAAACAAAAGTGCTTCCACAATAATTTTGCATTCAAAAGTGATATACTCTGAGTAGTATATACAGGGTGTTGAGAAATCACCTGACTAAAGAGTCAAATTTAATTCAAAGTGAATTCAACTTTTTGAATTTAACGAAGTCATGTGGAGGGGGCCTTTTTATATAGTGGCTATTTTTCATAAATCAATATCTTTGGTGTTTAAAAAGCACAACTATTACAATCAAATCATGGTAAATGCTTTTGTAAAGACTGTGAAAAGATATAAAAACAGGTTACCCATCCGCAAAAAATACAAGACATATAATGATGTAAATACATTAGAAGAACATAAACGCTTTAGAGCGTCAATTTTAAGTACATACCAAGGGAGCTTCCAAAATTACGTAGAAAATATTCAGAGAACATTAACTGTTGACCTTAAACAATTCTGGTCGTATTTAAATAATAAAAAGGGCACTATTAGAATATCTAATAGAATGCATTGCATACAGTACCATTTTCCGACATTATAAGTAACCTATTATTGATCAGTTATCAGAGTTAGATATTATAAGAGTAATTAAAAGGCTAAAAAATAAAATGACGTCAGGACATGATCAAGTTCCCAGTTTTCTAGTTAAAGACTGAGCAAATATATTTATCACCCCACTCCGAATTTTATTTAATATCGCATTACAAACCTTCACCGTTCCTGAGTGTTGGAAATTGGCAAAAGTGTGTCTTATTTACAAACACGAAAACGCGGCAGACATAACAAACCACAGAGGGATCTCAATTCTATTTAACATTGCTAAGGTTCTTGAGGCCTCAATATATGCTATATGCTATAATCTATTCGGGGGCAAAGCCTTTAATTTCCAGTCACCAACACGGTTTTATGGAGAAAGGTTCTACAATAACAAACCTAACTGTTTCAGAATCATTGGTAAACAGAGGTCAGATTGATGTAGTGTACACTGATTTTTCAAATGCCTTTGTCTGTATAGATCACAAGTTACTAATTGAAAAATTAAACTATGTCAGTTTCAGTAATATACTAGTAATTTTTTTTGTATCATACCTGAAAAACTGATTACGATATGTTCAATATAATGGCTTTAAGCCGAATAATTATCTTGCAATATCAGGGGTGCCCCAAGGTTCAAACTTGGGACCACTTTTGTTTATTATATTTATAAATGATTTATTTTCCACATTAGATTGCGAGAAACTTTTGCTTGCAGATGATTCACAATTATTCAGTGAAATAGACAACATTGAGGACTGTCTAACTTTACAACAGGATATACACAAAATAGAGTCATGGTGTGCGTCAAACAAATTAGACATGAATGTATCGCAATATAAAGTAGTAACGAATAGGAGTAAAGTAAATTCCCTAGATTTTTGTATACCTTCATCAATAAACTCCAAAATAGGACCACATTATATTAGTATTTCTGTACAAACTACTTGACAATTTGATCCACTGTCTAATGTTGTCATCAAAAATTAATTTTAAAATCACGAGCATGTCAAAATGTTCTATTTTATTGTCTCGCCATTCGTACAAACGTCTTGAAAAAGTCTCCTATTTATTCTATGATGAAACTGTATTAGCCTTGGAGATGAATGTGATATATTTAACATACGTTTAAGTCTTTAACTGCTTATTGAAATTCTCGAGTAACAGTCAGGAACTATTATTTTATATTTAATAGTAGGGTTTAATTCGATTGCTCTTCACTATTTATGTTACACTTAAGTTATTTTTATTTTTAATGTATATCTATTAGTTAAATGTGTTACTGCTTACGCTCGCTTATATCATAGTTCCTATCTTTGTATTGGACACTTATATTGTCCTGTAATTGGAATATTCTGTTGGACAATAAATCTATTATTATTATATTTACATAAACACATTGTATATTATCACTAATAAAATAACCAAGTGAATTTATTTTAGATATAAAAGCGAGGTAGTAGTAATGAGTTTGGGAGACGAATCTCCACACGTAACACAATCTACTTTTTTGTTAAATAACTGCAAAGGTCCTAATAAAGCCATCTTATTTTTTGCAGAAGTAGTCGTTCTAGAAGCTGAAGATCGTGTTTAGCAGCGCCTCCGATTATCTGGGAGTGTCATCCTCGACAAGCGGCTCCAGACTGGCCCAAGTAATCGAGGCCGATCCAGACGACGAGACTTTTCGTTATCGCATTACGTGGATACGGCCACCTAATTGTCCCGGGCCTAGTTCTGGAAATTCCAATCTATATGCCTAATATCCTCTAAATTATCTATCATCTACGAGAAACAAGTTAATTCCATCGAACGATTGTGTGATATTATAAATGTAGAAATAACAGCTCTTACGTGGACGTGAACTGTAAGTGGAAGATTAGATGTGCGCTATTACACTTATTTACAATGCAAAAACTAAAAAGTCTTTTTTTTTTATTTGAAAACTTCTCATACTGTTTACTCACCGGTAATAGTATCTGTTTTTAGCCATGAATGGGTATTAATCAAGTCTTACAGCAGAGTGGGTAGATAATAATAACAAACAAGGGTATTTTTTTACCTACCTAATAAATCAAATCAGAACAAAAACAAGAATAATGTATTTTGCAGATATTTCGGATAATAAATTCCTTTCTCAATTCTTCACATAGAACTGTTGAAAGGAACCAAATTCAAATGACTGATTGATCAGAGTATGAGCTTGCCCAATAACATGTCGATTCTACGATGAAGTGGACCCCTTAAACATTGGACAACATGCCCACTTTTATCTTCTGCCATTTTAGACCCCAGCATCCACTATATAATTGATTTCATTATATATTATTTACTCTCCCGTTCTCTACTCACTACTGTATGCTACCAACTTGATTAAAAAGTAGTATGTGTTCAGGTTATATACAGGGTATTTCAATAGAAACTGCCATACGGTACTTATGTATTGATTGCATATTGTTTAAATTTGTTATATCTAATAACTTATTTCTAATTCAGCTTGTACAGAAAAGTATCATAAAAGTCGCCCTGGAATTTACTTTATTTCAAATTAGTGACTAGTTGTAAAAAAGAAATAAAATTCGAGTAAACAATCCTAAATATTACTAAAGCGTCAGCATATCCAATAATTTTGGTATACAACTATTATTTTAAACATTTTCTTGTTATTATTTTTTCATAAAGCTGTTCCAAAAATTTCAAAGGACCACTTCAAATTTTAAAAGAGTAATAATACTATCGAAGAGAGTGATGCCTATTTACGTGGCAAAGGTTACTAATATGCAGTAATGATTTTGAAGACATTTCTAAGATGTAGACGGCGAACAATTTATAAAACAGAATAACTGCGTAATATGCACATCTAATCTATCAGTTATCGTAAAATTCTCTATTGCATGAATATTTTAAATTAAATCATAAACCAGCCACCTTTTAAATTAATTTTGTATTAAATAATTATGTACCATTACTTAGTCCAGTAAAATAAGGGAAAACAAAGAAGATAAAGTCGCAATTTCCCAGAAAATAGCCAAAAATGGATCTGCGGATGATATTTGTATGCCCCTACATCTAAGGTCTTGAGTAGGTAATACCGTGTTTCTGACCACCCCCACCACTCCACTCTTTTAGTTAAGCGATAGCCAATCACAGATCACCTAGCCACGCCCTCTTCTTATCGTGGTAAATTTGAAATCTCAGCAGAATTGTACCCGTAAAACAACAGTTTTTATTTCTACAGAGCTGTTATTTACAACTACAGCTTTTGTACCAGTCTGCCTGAAAAAGGAGACGTGACTTGGTGATCTATGATTGGTTGTCGCTTGAGCGAAAAGTGAAATGGTAGGGGTAGTCATAAATACTGCATTAACTACGTATGTATTATGATTTTTTTTTCATATTGAATCACTGCTATTAAAGAAAGGAAATATTTCTGTGCTATATGATAGTGACTATTTTTAAATACCTACCTCTATCTTTTAGATTTTTACATTTCAATATATTTGTTTGCAGTAAGCCTCCAACGGAGAAATTCACTTATGTCACGAAAGCCTCTGCCACACGAGATAACTTTATTCGTCGATCTATTAGCGATAAGTACACGCTTCTCGACAGTCTCTGTTATTGAGTCTGTCATATGTTGCTACTAATTTTGTGGTTAGCTACTGCAAATTAGATAAATAGGTCGACTCGTACACATCATAAAAATCTTGCCGATCATCTTTGACAGTATGTATCAAGTCAGCTAAAAACTGGTTGAAAAATTTACTAATAACGAAATAATAGAGGCAAAAGATAAAGAAAAACTAGCTAAAGGTTTTATAAGTAGTAGGATATAATTGGGAGCATCGGTTGTTGTCGAACATGTTTAACTTCACTCACAGCGAATATTTTCAGTCGTCAATTGGATGTGCAACTTTTGACAAACATGTTATATAGTAAACCCAATTATGAAGAAGGCACCTGATGTAGAAAGTCATACGTGGTTGGTGTAGATGTCTATGCGCTACGGTCACGTATGCCGCAATTGATAATTAGGAGAGGTACGGCTGGAAGTCATCTTTTGCCCAACTTCATCATAGTTGGCGATTACTATAATTAACAGCAAATCGTGATTGTTGCAATAGCAGTGAATAAAGTCACTTCATGTGTCGGAGGCTCAACGTACCTATTTTAAATTGAGTTAATCAGGGCAACTTTTTCTTCTTACTGGGCTATCGATTTATGTCTGTATATTTTTTAACATAACGATAGGGAACCTAATTTTGGCGACAGGTGACCATACGTACCCACTTACACCAGGATTTTGCGCAGACTTAAGGAGTTATTGTGTTAATATTGTATATTTATCAGTTGCTCAATTTGTACCTGTAAAGTATCGATTTAATAAATACATAATATTTTAATATAAAGCACTAAATAAGTTAAAATATTACGAACTGATAAATTTTAATATGATATAAGACTGATATTTTTTTAGTGAAATTGTAATTGTTGTATATTGTATAGATATTTCTAAGGATTTTATATTTACATTATGCTGTGTACCTTGCGCTGCGTACCTACGTATTTTTTGTATAATAGCAATTGCAGGGTGTCCAATGTATGCAGAAAGCGTCAGGGTAGGTTTTATGACTAATCTGGAGCAAGAAATTTATATGAAGTGTCGGGTTAGATAAAAATGGCTGAGTTGTAAGAAACAATCTCAAATGGACCGTAAGCTGATAGCCCAGTTATTGTATATTATGAATTTGATCCCTACCCAATAAAAATTGCAAGGAAGTTGAATTCTTGGGTAGCTAGTAAATTGGTGCGCCAGCTGCTAGTTCCAAAAATAGCAGGTTTATAATGGGTATAGTAATGGTTTTACGCAAATAGTTAAAACAAAAAAACAATCCAATCCTAATTTGACCATTATTTTAAATTTTTGCCTAGTAAAAACCTACATTGATAAATAATATAATAGTGTATTTTTAGGTGGGTTTTGGGATCATAAAAGTGAACGAAATTTCCTTTTATTAACTTGTCGACGTTTCGTTAAATTTATTAACTTCTTCAGGACACTAACAAAAACGTATGAATGTAGGTATAAATAAAATTTAACAATTGGTGTTTATACACAGACAATTAAAAACAAAAATAATAACTATATTATATTGTTAACACATTAAAACGAAAATACAAAAAGGCACTTTCAAAAATTTTAAATATTATTTAAAAAATGAGTGTAAAACGTAAAATTGTATAATAAATTATAAAAAAGAAAAATATATAACACTTAACGTCAAATTAAAAAAAATTTTGTCAATAACTTTTTAAAATCACAGGACATATTAGGTATGTAGCTTCTGTAATAGATGATGTTTCTTGTACAGTGCAACATAAATGTACATCTCACTCTGGAGAATTGAAGAGCAATAATGTATGTATATTCCCAAAGTCCCAGCGTATCTTTTTAATTTTTTTAAATTATAGATTAGGTGTTATTTAGATAATCGATAATATTAAAATAAGAACTATTTAAATTTTCTATATCTGTTCGTTTGTTTATACTGTTGGGATTCTTAATACAAATCATTTCATTGAACATTCTCTTCTTGTAATTAGCTATTATTTTGGCATCATTAAATGCAAAAGTGTGGCCCTTTTCTATAAAGTGCTCAAACCAGTTGTGTTGAATTTTTCTGGTATGGAAATTTTTACGGTCAGTTACATGTTCAGATATTCGTTTTTTAAAATATCTGCCTGTGGTGCCTATGTATACAGCATTACATTTTGAACGCGGACTTTCGTATACATAAGACTCTAGATCTTTAAGTGTTTTATCTTTTAATCTAGTAAAAAAAATACCAATAGTGTTTTTACTTGCAAATGCAATAGTTGAACAACTTTTTGTAAGTATTGTTTCAAAAGGTAAGTCGATGACATAGTTACAGCAGTACCAAAAGATAAGTATGAAAAACTACTATATGTGTTTAATGACTTTCAGCCGGAAATACTAAATGAAAACACTATTGCTAAATTGCTAATTTTTTTTACTAGATTAAGAGATAAAACACCTAAAGACCTAGAGTCTAATGTCGTATACGAATTTTTTCTTATTTTAACATTATCGACAATCTAAAAAAGATATAATCTATAATAAAGAAAAGATAAATAAAAAAGAAATGCTGAAATTTAGGGAATATTAAAGGTACATTGTTGCTCTTCAATTTGACAGAACGAGGTGTACCAACGTATAGTTATACATTTATGTTATCCTGTACAAGAAACATTAACTATTACAAAAGATACGTACCTAACAATATGTCCCGTGATTTTAAAACGTTAATGTAACCGTAAGTGTTTATATATTTTTCTTTTTTATAATTCATTATACAGTTTTTATATTTACACCCAATTTTTAAATAATCTTTAAAAAATTTTAAAGTGCTTCTTTCGTATTTTTAAAGTTTTAATGTGTTAACAATGTAATATAGTTATAATTTTTTGTTTTTAATTTTTTAAGTATAAACAACAATAGTTAAATTTTATTTATACCTACATCTATATGTTTTGTTTTAGTGTCCTGGAGAAGTTTTTTTTTTTTCATACATTTATTTAACGTCGGCCTATTTCCGCTACTGAGGCCTAACACCGACGCCTGTAGACGAGCTACCCCCAACCAGGAATTTTGCCGAACCTCTTCCCTTAAGAAGAGTAGGGATCTTTTACTTGCCTAACATTTAATAGACAAGGGACCGACGGCTTTACATCCCCTCCGAAGGATGGTATATCTCCTATACAACCCTCGCCTAAGGTTGTATAGCTTCCGCGCATACACTGATATACAAGCCGCTGGAAGATGTGTGAGGCGAGAACGCGGTTTCCGTTGGAATGGTCACCAATCCAAGTACTAACTGCGCCTGTCGTTGCTTTACATCGCATACCGAAGTATGTACATAGTAAAGACGCACCTACGCTCGCCCCGAGAAGTTTTGTTCATTTTTATGATACCAAAAACCCACCTAAAAATACATTACTACAATATTCATATTGGATCACGCAAAACATTCAAGAAATTGATAAATAAAACTAATAACGTTAATTTCTTGTGACGGAGGTCATATTCTAATGTCTACTTATGCCCAGCTGGAATAAAATCAATAAAATTCCTGTATTATTACTTTCTATTGTAGCGAAAATCCTTAGTATAACTATACTTCAGAAATCTATAAGGCATTTGAATTCGAGAAGTTATATTTGGTAAATGTGCACTCAATAATTAGTACCTCAACATATTCAGAGACAATATCAAATTTTTCTGTGTGAGCATACCTTTTTTTATTTGTAATTTAATTCCCGGATTTGAAATACTACTGTTTAATGTTTCTTTATTCATTCAAATTGGGCACTAGTACTGGTAGCATCTCCTAAAGCTATTTGGGAAGTTCATTTATTAAAGGTACATATTATGTTGATTTACATTTTATATGAAAAATTTGCTCCAGGTTTATCATGTCGATCCATTACTCTAATTAAAGCTTGGTTGGTGCCCTGCAGGCGTATTTAAAATTTTAAATAAATGTGTCTAAATTAATAGCATAATATTTTATGAATGAGCAGTATTTTCTAAATTAAGCGTTCGTTGAAAGCCGAAACGATGTTAATCCAATCGTACTATACATTTGCGTCTGCATTTAGTTTCAACAAGGTGCATAATATTTGAAGAAAATTAGTTTGTGGGATTTTGAGCAGCAATAAAATAGTTTCTGAAATGTTTACGGTTTTTATTAAACACCTACCTTGAAGAGATAGCAAGTACAAAATAATGTACCATAAATCAGAAAACTATCTAACAAAATGGTCCTAAAACTAGTATCCTCGTCTATTGAGTCCCTACCTTTGTATAAGCCGATTTCCCTTCTCAAAAATATAATTTTTTATGAAAGATTTATAATTTATTTTTTTAGTTTCTGATAATTTTAAGTTTAAAAAACTGGGTTGCTATGACAGGCCAGCCATCAGGGAGTTATTGAAAATGAATTGAATTGAATAAAAACCGTCTTAAATCGGACAAGAGGTTTTACTGTTAAGACCAGTTTATTATAGGCCCCTTTTAAACATAGTAATTTTTCTCCCTTGCTCGCCGCCCGGAACACCTTAAATTTTGAGCCAATATCGCTAAAAATAATTTTTTTTGCAAATTTCTCGATTGTGAATGGTGTTACGAAAAAAAATGGCTATAGAAGTTAAAGATAAGTAAATTCTCTATCGAAATGGTTCAGACACGTTTTTACGTAGTATTAACATTTTTGAAGTTATAGACTCTGGAAACACCATATCGCATTCACTCTGTATATCAACACCTTTCCTATACACTTCCACGCTTTCTAATTGCTATTACGTTTAATTGTCTCTTTTGAAGTTTAAGAAAATATATTTATTATCAATTTTGAAATTGCAAATGTCTTCAACTATCGGTGGTTACTACCATTATGCGCTTATTTCCACACAACCCAATCCCAAAGATTTGGTAGTTCGAACTTTCGGGGAAACGCAAGGTATCTGCAACTACCATGCTTGCTATTCCTGTTCAGCTCTTCTACCCTTTGGAGTAATGAAATGGTCGGTAGATGAGCTGCACCTATTAGATGTACCCGCAAGATGATGAACACCCCTTTTTTGGCTTCTCGACGTCTCTTCTTGGCCTTACGTTTCTTCTGGATGTATGTTTCCTTGCTCCTCTTTTTCTTCTTGACGTTTATTTTCTTGTTCTACTATAATTTTTCTATAATCTTATATCAAATCTTGAGTGTACTGGTTCGCGTCATTTTATACTTCTTGATAATCATTTCGGTATCCTCTAGAACCTTTTCTAGTATTCTGGTTTGTGGTTGTTGTGATAAACCACAAAACTATTCTAGAACCAGTGGCGCTATCCTTCGGCTGGTTACCGAGCCATCATCCCAACAGTGTGATTCTATTACTTATGTATCTCCTGTGCTAGGGCATACTACAAATGTCTGTATACTTGTAATGCTATATAAATCCATAACAAGTGACTTGGTCTCGTGCACTACCTATCTTATACAACCCCATTATTGATTGAGTGTCATAGTTGTCTGGATACAATTTTGGTTGCCCACATAGAGTCTTTTCCTTGTGACCCAAAACCTCACGTTCACACAGGACGTGGTAGGTCCTTTTTGTTGACCTACTGCATTGTCTTCATTTTATATCTCCAGTATACAAATTTGTTATATACAGGAGTCCCTTCAGACGCACTGTTGTATTAGGAGACCCAATTCTTGCTTGGAAAATTATGCAGATCATTTATCCCAGTATTCCTTAACCATTCTCTTATTTGATCCGTTATAAAGCATTCCCAGGGTTGGTTCTGGCCCAACATTTGGACTAATGATCTTCTTTTTCCTATCAATAAAATGGGAAAATTTGGATGAAATAATCCAGAGCGGATTCAAATTGTGGGAACAGGCTTATTTTATTTTACTGTAAAATATTTACATATGAAAATAATTATAGGTAATAAAAATCCGCATTATGGATATGCTGAACTATGAAAACTACAGATTATGTCAACTCCAGAATTCTGCTTATAGGATGCTTAAAAATATTGATCAAAAATCCCGTAGACTAATTTTGCACAATTATTATACACCAGTTCTAATTTATTTATAGTAGTCGCATTAATCTATATACCAAATCCTCTAAATTTGCCTATTACGATAAAGCTAATAACTGCAAATTGGCTCAATAACAAAATTTTTCCTTGGTAAAATATACATCGTCTCATTTAAGTATCCGGTAATGTAAACATGATTTTGCAATCAGTGTGGGACCATAGATATAATTTATATAAGTACCTATCTCAATAATTACTAAACAATTAGCTGGTTAGACCACTGGCAATTGCCTTGAGCTTACCTGTTTCAATTAGATATCACTAAACCTAGGCTGAAGCAGATTTCTGATTTCACATACAGAAAATTCACTTTAGATGATACTGCACATTCTGTTGTAGATAGATATTTTTAACAAATATTAGCCAATCAAATACTTAAATAGAGACAACTGGTTTACATAAACTGATGTTCAAAATGGATGTGTCAGTTAAGAATTTTAGTCTAATTTAACACTTTTATAATCCGAAATATGGGCACGATTTTTGTGATTTCAGTATAGCATTAAAGTTTTCCATTGCGTAACTACCTGTTAAATTCACAGAAAAAGGTTCTTTTCGTTTAACAAGCATTAAACAAAAGAGAAAGTGGAGAAGCGTCTTTAGAACGTCTTGGGTTTCTATTTCTTTATGCATTAGCAACGGTGTAATTTATATGAGCAGTAAATGAGAATTAATGGATACAAAAAATTTAAGAACATTAGAGTGAATATCTCTGCATACCGTTGAGATATATTACAATTATTAGTTGCCCTAGAAGGAAACCCTGTGGCAGTCCTGAGGCTTATACATCAATAGCTAGAAAGCAGTTATACTGCATAATTAATGTTCTTTCATCAAGGGTTTAAACAAATTTAGAAATGAAAAGTAAATTCAAATTCTCAAACTTTCTTGCCATAGAGGACTATCAGGTTTGTTTGACCGGTTTGTATGAATCGCATCTGCTTAACCAAATCTGAATGGATTTAGAAGAAATGGTAAAAATTTTAATTTCGACCACTATTTTCTAAAATGTAGTATACTTTTATTTTCGGGGTACATCATGCCTGTATTTCGGAAGACATAAGCAGCTGAATATAATTGAAATTTTTTACTGGAACCTTTATTTTGAACCACATCAGTTTATATTTATGTGTTTTTATAATACTTGTAAATGGAAATTCGTTAAACTTGTTAGCAAATTATAATGTTATCTTCCTGTTGTCTTTATAGAAGTTTAATGTATTTACGAAGCAATTATGAGACATGATAATTCCGAAAAAATCAAAAACCACATATTAGTGGTTGATTTTCATGAATTTGAGACTCATCGTCCGATATTATTAATAATGTTAATGTTCTCAACTCTAGTAGTTAGATGCCTGTAATACATTTGTCGTAAATTTCGTCAAGCTTCTGGAGGTTACGGAAACTAATTACAGTACAATTAAATATAATATTGGATGGTGGTCGTCAAAAACTATGCAGGAGCAGTGCCACTGGTTTTTAGTTTTAAAAAATCATAACAAAGACAGTAATCAAAATAAAGACAAAGCTTTTTCAGTTTTCGTACAAAATTCGTAATGTAAAATTGGGAATGATGATTTGAATGAATTTTTTGTTGTTGATCGAACAAGGACAATATTTATTACATCCCAACTTTATGCGCTGTTATTTACCTGAAAGATATATTGCGCCTAGCGCTTCATTTAACGCCTCTAGCTGTAAATAGAAATTATTTTATAAAAATACTGTTAAAAATCGAGCTGTTATTATTCCTGACGTACCTACTAAAAATCCAAAATATTGTTTTTAACGTTACACCATAGGATACTTGCAAAGCAGTTGAATAGTGTTTCTAGTCGATATAAGCATTTTGTATTGACATGAACACTCTTTTGCTGTTTTATAAGATGGGAAAGTAACAATTTAACGGATGTATGAATTGAGTCAAATGGATGTAAATGTTTTATAAAAATAAAATATTTGTGCTGAGTAATAATTTATTAAACCCCCCCAAATAGGTATTGGTTAAAGTAATTATGAACCACTTTCTATCAATTACACCCTAAAGATAAGTAGCCAAGTGGTTTCTACCAACATAGTGTTTGTTACAAGTTTGCATGTGTGTTTGCAAACGACTTTGTCCTAAAAATCCAATCCTGATCCTGAATTACCTTTAAATTAATCGGAATCTCGAAATGTCTGAATTTCATAATATTAGAGTTAATATGTTCATCCGCATACCTTCACAAGGGGCGAGCGTAGGTGCGTCTTTACTATGTACATACTTCGGTATGCGATGTAAAGCAACGACAGGCGCAGTTAGTACTTGGATGGTGACCATTCCAACGGAAACCTCGTTCTCGCCTCACACATCTTCCAGCGGCTTGTATATCTTCCACCGGCTTGTATATCAGTGTATGCGCGGAAGCTACACAACCTTAGGCGAGGGTTGTATAGGAGATATAGGAGGGGATGTAAAGCCGTCGGTCCCTTGTCTATTAAATGTTAGGCAAGTAAAAGATCCCTACTCTTCTTAAGGGAAGAGGTTCGGCAAAATTCCTGGTTGGGGGTAGCTCGTCTACAGGCGTCGGTGTTAGGCCTCAGTAGCGGAAATAGGCCGACGTTAAATAAATGTATAAAAAAAAATACCTTCACAAGAAGGAGAACATATCATAATTATCTCAGTTAATAACAGAGACATGTTATAAAATCCTTGTATAAACAATAATCCAGTCACTTTATACAAAAAAGGCCGAACCTCCAAAAAAATCCAATCGAAGATTTTCCAGCAGGATTCTTCTTGTTCTGTCACAAATAATTTCCCAAGAGTCCATAAAGCCAACAGGACGGTTACCAAAGTTACAGATGGTGACAGGTCATGAAAATCAGTTTTCTTAAATATCTCGTAAATTATCGGTTTTATGTTAATTTTGGTTATTATCTGGATAAATCTGCATAAAGAAAGTTCTATACAAAATTTACGTAGAATCAATAGTTTTCGAGATATTGGGCTGAGAAAACTTCGGAGCAAAGCGCATGCGCCACTATATGTATATAGTGGCGTAATATTGAATGACGCGTCGTACGTTAAATTCAGTTTAACGCTGCATTTTGTGGAATTCTGACGTTTCATTCATCTCGTAATGTTTTGTAATTGATTATAATGGCAGATAACACTTGTTTTATCTATAATCTTTGCCGACTGTTGTTCGCGGTTTAGAAACTCTTAGAAATGCAAGTGTTGAAGGAGGTGATGATCATATAGACTATTTGCGAAGCGTGGAAATTGTAACACCACAGCAGCAGCTACTCAACAACATCTATTAAGGGTATATTACCAGGTTCAAACTTGACTGGAAAAAGATCTAGACCCACAGCAATGAGGTTGGACTTTAATCAATAATTTATTAGAGCCAACAACTACTCTGATCCCTCCTGCACCAGATGAACTTCTCAATTCTCTTTTCTGTAATTGCACAAAAGGTTGTGGCAACAATTGTGGATGCAGAATAGGATTGCTATGTTCCGCAGTATGTGGGTCTTATATGTGTCGTGTCTCAATACGATGTCCGAGGATACAACCGCTGAATCTGAGTTCAACGATGATGAAGCTGAACTCATTTCGTTATTTTTTGCTAAGATGATTGTTGAAGAAATGGAAATAGAGGAGATAGATGGAGACGAAGAAGTCAGCAAAGACGAACAATAATCAACAAAATTGTAACATAACTGGATGATGTAAAAAAAAACGCGCATTCTACTCGTTCCACGCATTCTACCTGAAAGGCGGTGCGGAAACGAATACAGCGCAATGCCCGAGTTTTCTCAGCCCTTTATCTCGAAATCTATTGGTTCTACGTAAATTTTGTGTAGGACTTTTCTTATGCAGGTTTATATCACGAACAAATTTTATAATAAACATAATATTTTTAGTCGCAAACTCCTCTATAAAATCCTTATTTTACTATAAGGAACGTGACCAGACTGCAACCAACAGCTACTCTCCGGGCTATGTGCCCCGCCGAGCGCTGAATTACAAGTTACTGGCTCTGACTCTGGCGCGTTAAGTGTAATAATTGCATATTACCATAAAAACGCTAATGCCTCGATTGCAACAAACATCAGCCGAAAGACTGATCCTACATAAAGGAGCTCTCTTACCAGCCGTCACACACCACTTGCAGACTGCAGTTTCGAGCTGTTGGCTCTCGTCAGTGCAAGGTAGGCATGTGACGACCGGCACGAGGATCCTTTGACCACTTGGTACATCCCGGTACTTTTACAATAGCGACATGTAAAATAGTCAGCAGGCGCCATCTAGCGGTCCAGTGTCCAGAATTAGCGTTTTGATGGTAATATGCAATTATTACACTTAACGCGCCAGACTTGTAACTTGTAATTCAGCGCTCGGCGGGGCACATAGCCCGGAGAGTAGCTATTTGTTGCAGTCTGGTTACGTTCCTTATAGTAAAATAAGGATTTTATAGAGGAGTTTGCGACTAAAAATATTATGTTTAATATTCCGCCCTCTAAAAGCACATTTGAAATTTTATAATAAACAAAATTAACGAGAAAAACTGATGGTCGTGACCTTTGACCTTCTGTAATTTTGTAGCCAACCAGTTGGCTTTATAAACTTTTGAGAAATTATTTATGATGCCGAAATAAAGAGAGTCCCGCTGGAAAATCTTCAGTTGGATTTTTTTAGAGATTCATATATAAAATGACTGGGCTACAACAAATATTTTTAAAACTTACTTTGTACGATTGAAGTGTAAAGCGGGATGTGTATAATGAGAAATGCTCCAAAGTAAATGGAATTTGTGTACATGGTTTATTAACTTTCGATAAATAAATAATTCCCGTCAAGTTTTAAGTTCAAACTTCTACAATTTTTTTTTAAACCGAGTTCTCTACAGCTTTCCATGGGTAGCTTTTCATCGAAAATGCAATAATAAAAAAATTATAAGCCGAAAAAATAGAATTTGGTTAAAAAATTATAAAGTTATAGGTCCCAAGAGATAATTTTTTCATCAGATTCTATCCTCATTGGCGTATAATTTTTTTATGTTTGTAAGTTACTCATGTAAAGTTGTAGAGCTTATTGGACTCTACCGTCTTTGATTAAATTATTCGATTCCTTCGGATATCATGTCAGTATTGTACAAAGGGATAAAATACTTATTATATAAGCTCATAAATAAGGAGATAAATACTTTAGTTATAAATTTTATTTCAGTTCCAAATAGTTCTGCTTTTTAACATTTCATATTCTTGAAAAAATTATCAAATTCTGCTTGTTGTTTCTCAAGCAAGAGATTATTTAATATTTCCTTAAATAGTAACCAAAAAAATAAGAAAATATTAATATTACACGAACTATTTACAAAATATAACAATAAGCCAAGGCAAAATTTAAGTAGGTGCATGCAGAGGCAAGTTTTTGATTATACAGTGGTATATTTTATGTACAAAGCAGTTTCAGCAAAGAACGATTGCTCCCTAACAGAGGACAGAGTAAAAAAAAATATGCATGTGAGCTGTCTTAACCAAGTACGATCAAATTATTAGGCACTATATCCATTTTTTTCTAGGTCTCCTCCGTATTTGTACATATTATTTATTATTTTGATTCTGCAAAATGTGAGATATTTTTCCACAGATTTTTTTTTCAGTATTTTAAACTGTTTTGTAAGCACCAACCCGCCTCATAGCGATTGGAGAAAGTTAGAAAAAAAAGTAGTTGATTACGTTCTTATCTTTGATTTTGAATTTTGATCGATATTGATCAGCCATTTCAGAAATATTATGAAAATTTCGTTATTCCCTCATAAAATCACTAAGAAGTAGTTGTGAAGAGACCTAAATCGTAATAATAGTACCATTAAAAGCTTTAAAATACGTGTAAGTCATGAATGGAGAAAATGTAAAATAAAAAAAGTAGAAAACTACAGAAAAACTTGAGCAATGGATTCTTTTCCAACAAGAATCAGTTGTCGAAATATATTCATCAAAATGGTAAGTACAGCATTACAAAGCATTGGTCCATTACCCTTATAGGGAATCACCAGACATTTCGGATTCTGAGTATTTAATAATAAACAGTTCCTGAAATTCTACAAGACAGAAACAAAACAACAATAATATTAGAGTTTTTGGATACTAAAAAGTAGTTCTACTTCAATAATCAGTATTCTCATATATAGCTCTAATATAGGCTTCAATCTGACAGGACATGGTCTTAGTCAATTATCATCAACACCTAGGGCAAGTTTATTCATTATAGAAAGAGCCTTGAATGTGATCAATTTCAGTTTGAAAACGGTGCTGTAGTTCAGTAATTACTCTCCGATGACTACGTAGAAGAAATTCAGGATTTTAAAGAGCGCTGGTGAATGTGAATTAAATAAGGAAGCAATGGAAGAAGGACAGTACCTGTTAAAGAACTATTAATTTTATACAGACGTTGAACTCTCTTGTTATGATTCATCTTATTATCTTGTCACGAATTGCCATTTGCAGGAAATGTAATGTTAAGTATAAAAATAAGATATTGAGCGAATGACTAAAACCCCCATAAAACAAGCAACGTGTCCGATTTTCAACAAAACGAATGATTTGCTGTAAGGTTATAAAACTGCATATAATTAATTCTTCTCCATATTTAGTCCCAGTAATGGCCGCAGTAAAAACGATTTCCTTGCAAACTGTCCTCCTGAAAAGTGAAAATAATTGTGTATTTTTAAAAATAAAGTACTTCTCAAATGAAAAGATCAATCAGAAATTAGAGACTTGGCAGATTTTCAGATTTTTTAAAATTATAAGTGAAGTGTTTTTATCGTGGGCATATTATACTTTTATAAATGTTGTTTATTAATCGAAAATAGTGCTTTTATTTTTGGAGCATTAAACACTTTTTAAAAATAGAACACCTGCTAAGACTAGAATTTCATTGAATTTAAGTGATATTTACAAAAAAGGATAAAGGCGAACAAAAATGATAATTCAAATGTGCTTTTAGAGGGCGGAATATTAAAACATAATATTTTCAGTCGCAAACCCCTCTATAAAATCCTTATTTTACCATTAGGAACATAACCAGACTGCAACCAACAGCTACTCTTCGGACTATGTGCCCCGCCAAGCGCTGAATTACAAGTTACAAACCTGGCGCGTTAAGTATAATAATTGCATATTACCATCAAAATCGAGTTTGCAACTAAAAATATTATGTTTTAAAGATGATAATGTTTGCTGACAGTTGTATGCTTCTTCTTCAGGAGGTAAACATATTAGTCATGTCAAAGGCGAATCTTATTCTACAAACACAGGTAGAGCATAATATATCAACTCTAATCTGATTGACACTTGAAGTGTTGAGCTAGCGTGTTTTTGGCTCACAAATATGCCTTATGCAAAATATGTAGTTGTACACGTAAAATGAGTGATGAATGTGAATGAAGTCCAGATCAGGAAACACTACTCTATGTTACTACACTGAGAAGATTGCCCGAATCGGGGCTGACGAGTTAAAAAACAACTACTTAGTTAAACATAATATTTTAGTCGCAAACTCCTATATAAATCCTTATTTTACTATAAGGAAAGTAACCAGACTGCAACCAAAGTTACAAATCTGGCGCGTTAAGTGTAATAATTGCATATTACCATCAAAACGCTAATGCTTCGATTGCAACAAACACCAGCCGAAAGACTGATCCTACTTAAAGGAGCTCCCTTGCCAGTCGTCACACACCACTTGCGAAACTGCAGTCTGCAAGTGCTAGCCATAAAGGCCTTGGAAGTTTTTTGGAGTACTAGTGTGGTCTATAGTGCTTGCGAGACCTTTCGAGCGCTCGACAGCACTAAAGTACTTGCAAGTACTTTACGAGATTACTTAGCACTAAGCTCTTTAGAAAAGTGCTCTAAGCACTATGCACTGATTTTAGAAAGTGCTTTTAAGCACAGTGCTGAAGTTCTTAGACAAGAACTAAGCGCAGTGCTTAGGAACAGCTCTGTCAAGGTGTGTGTTTCGTTCTGGACAATTTAAGCACTTGAAAAGTGGCTTTAGGAGCGTAAATAATATACTTCCAAGACCAATACGTATAGATTGGACATTCCATTAATTAGCTACCATACGAAGCTCTTATTTTGAGCCAATCACACGCTCACATGTGAATATTACCTAAATGGATGAAATAGAATAATGGAATTTCCGAGTTGAATGTTTTGGATTCTTTAGTGTGTCACTGTCTCTAACAAAGTTTCCACAAACAGTAAAACACTGGAACACTACCTTCGAATACACTACTCGACGTACGTCTGCTAACCATGTCAGTATCATCGGGAGATGATTAAAGTTTTTATCGTCTCTCGATGATGGTAACACGGTTGTCGAAACGCATGTTGGGTGTAATGTGTTAAAGAATTTTGGTTTTTGTGGAAATTACACTCGAATGCATTACTTGACACAGGTTTCGTTAACGATGTTAGCATCATCGGGCGACGATGGAAGCTTCTATCATTTCATTTAATACCAACATAGGTATGGTAGGTAGTAGGAACATAGGTAGCGAAACAGACGTCAAGTATACTGTAGTGTAGTGTTGAAGAGTTTTTATGTTTGTTGAAACTACTATTTTCTTGACTGGCCAGCCGAAAGACTGATCCTACTTAAAGAAGCTCTCGTACCAGCCATCTCACACCACTTGCAGACTGCAGTTTCGAGCTGTTGGCTCTCGTCGGATCAGTCTTTCGGCTGGTATTTGTTGCAATCGAAGCATTAGCGTTGGTTGGTAATAGGCAATTATTACACTTGTAATTCAGCGCTCGGTGGGGAACATAGCCCGGAGAGTGGCTGTTACGTTCCTTATAGTAAAACAAGGATTTTATAGAGGAATTTACGACTGAAATATTCTATTTTTATACCTGTTTTCTTGTAAAATTAATATTTAAAATGTTATAATACAAACCTTTTTGTCCCTATTAAAACATCCCATGTACATTCTTCTTGTGTAATTATTCATCGTTGCAATATAACATGGCAAGGCATTTTTAGTGTTGGTGGTATTGTACAGAATTTCCTGTGGTTCAGGTGACTTGTGATCTTCGTCTGACTTAGTGCAAGCTTTGTCTCCGTTAACAGCCAGAAACAATAAATTGGTATTTGGGATCCTATCAACTACATATGGCCTAAAATAAACGTAGTGTTATTAAGGTGTTTGGAAATAAAATCTGACTAAAAATGTCTCAACATGACTAGAGGCCGTGGAGCTGGAATTATTACAGAGCTGGTTGAGATCAAAAAATCCTCTTTGTTAATTACCTTTCCAATCTTAAACGTTAGATTTAACAATTTTAAGCCCTGATACGCATTTCTCGACGATAATAACACATGAGCTTATGCACTTACCAGTCACAATCGAATTTAGTTGTAACTCTACTGAAAGGGGCATACGGAAAAGTCATGCTCTCATTCAAATTATAGAGCCACATCTCATGATCGCAAGGTGTTGGAACTGTTTTATTTATGGCTAATCTGTTAAAAGCAATATACTCTGGTTTGGTACTTTCATAATCATCGGATGAAGACATGTTCAGATTAAGAAGCATGAAGATAAGATTTAGTAACCAGTTCTTTATCGTGACTAGATGATGAATTATCTGGAACAAAATTGATACCGTACGTATTAAGTTTCGTAACATCGATTTACTTCATTCATAGCAGATAATGGTAACTCTCACATAAAAATAGAACTAATGTTGGCTTACCGTCCTAAGTTTGCTGGCTGAGTTTTTTAGTCGTGGAACTTTCTTTCTTCTTTCTTCCTCTTTCTTCTTCTTTGGGGGTATTTTTTGGCAGATGGCTTGGTAGTCGAACATCCTCTTATGGATATATACATGCTCATCAGTAAGGCGAGACATAATATATGGTCTTATATCTCCCATGTACCTCCCGATGAACTCAGGTTCATCGCTCAAGACAACATAAGCATTATTGTCCAAAATGAAGCAGTTCAAATAAAAGGACTCGCAAGTGTAACCGCAAGGTCTATCATGGAAGTCGATACACTGTAATACATTTTAAGTATATGATAAACTATCTGTTTATTATTATTTTCATTTTATTAAATGATCAGCTCAGTAACTATTATAAACATTGAATCCAATAGCCCGGAAGGCAGGAGTATTTTTACCTAGTCATATGGAATTTTTTTACATGACTTCTGAATATAGAAGAATATAGAAGAATATAGAAGTATAAAAATAATAATCAGCTACATGTATAGCGGGGAAAGACCATCAATTGGTGCAATAATATATGATTGTGTTCATAAATATATATGACGCGATTTTCATATAAAAAGTTAACTTATGGTATTCAGGGTAATGCATTAAAATGAATTCGGGAATATTTGTCAAACAAAAAGCAAATAATCAAAGTGCATGATTCATTTTCTAGTGAATTATATTGTAAACATGGAGTACCCCAGGGTAGTATCTTGGGCCCGTTCTTATTCATTATATATACAGTATGTCCGTGGATGAGGTTAACGATAGGTGTAATGGCTAAAATTTTTCACATTTCAAGAAAATGGTATTCTTTATAAAAGTTTTTGCTTGATAAAAAAATAGTAATGACGTTGAGAAAAATTATATTTTTATACAGGTTGTTTAAAAATTACAAAAACTTAAAATTCCGCAAGAGTAAACTAGTTCTATTTTTTATTGTGGAACAAAACGTGAAATAAAAAAGTTGTTTCAAATTGTATAGTCTATCCAATTCCAAAATTTCATTTGAATATTGCAATATTTCCGAAATAAGTGATTTTTTGGTAAAATAATTATAGTTATTGCTACATTTTCTATTTTTCTATAGTCTATCTAATTCCAAAATTTCATTTGAATGTACATTGTTTCCGAAATATTCTGAATATTTCGAATTTTTAAGAAAATGCTTGTCGGTTTTTGTAAAATTTTGATTATTTAAAAATTTTGTTTTATTTCGACAAATAAAGGGGTTGTACCCTATAAAAATTTGGAGTCCTATTTTAGGAACAATCTGCATAATTCTTGTAATGTTCTATTTGATTGTTAGTTGTGTTGTTACCTAGTTACGTCTACATATCATGACATATTTGAATTAAAAAATATTTTATAAATGTTAACTGTCAAGCAAAGAATTTTTTTAGTAGAGTGTTATGGAAACGGTGAAAGTTCATACCGTTACGTTCTTGAAATATTCAGTGAGAAATATCCCAATGTGTATGTTTCGAGAACGGCAGTTCATAAATTGGTGAAAAAATTTTAAAAAACTGGTTCAGTGCTAGACGTAAAGAAAAAGAAAAAAAAACACACACAATATTAGTGTTAGCATCTGTTGCTAAGAATCCACAACTTTCATTACGAAATCGAGCCCGGCATTTGGAGTTGGTTAAGGAAACTTGCATCCAAAAAATTTTGAGAAAAAATAAAATATTTCCATACAAACCACATTTTAGCCATACCTTAGAAGGGGGAGATGAAGCAAAACGACTGGATTTCTGTTTATGGGTTGGAAATGAAATTTTAAGTGGCAACACGAATTTTTATAAATTTATCATGTTCTCCGACGAATCAACCTTTTCAACAAATGGGACTGTAGCTTCACAACATGTTCGGTATTGGAGTGAGACTAACTCCGAATTTAGAATGTCCACCGGAAGGCAATATGTAAACAAAATTAATGTCTGGTGTGCCATTTCATATCATGGCATAATAGGGCCATACGTTTTTGAAAATACGTGCAATAGTAATTCATATTTGCATATGCTTCGTACCTTCTTTTCTGATCAGCTAGAAGACTTGCCATTGGAATATCGCAACAGAATGTTTTTTCAACAGGATGGATGTCCAGCACATCATGCCTGCGTCGTACGTAATTGGCTTAATAGAAAATTTGGACGACGATGGATTGGTCGAAATGGTCCAGTTTTGTGGCCCCCAAGAAGTCCAGATTTGACAATTGCGGATACATTTCTCTGGGGGCGTCTAAAACAAATTACCTACCGACAACCCATAGACAACGACGTTGACATTCTAAAGCGCGTTTCGGCAGCTGTGCAATCAATTTCCATTGAGGAAGTTAGAAGTAGTTTCGACAACATTTGGAAAAGATTGAAAATATGTGTTCAATTTGGGGGAGGAATTTTTGAATTGTAATATTTAATAAAGTCAGAAATAGTACATTATACACTAATAATCATGGTACTTTCAATATTCTGCGAATATTCAGAACCTTCAAATATGCATTTATTTTAATGAATTCAGAATTGTCTATCTGCTATGTATTCGCCTTGTTCGAATGCAGTTAACTAAATAGAAAATGTAGCAAAAATTATAACTATTTTACTAAAAAAATCACTTATTTCGGAAATATTGCAATATTCAAATGAAATTTTGGAATTGGATAGACTATATAATTTGAAACAACTTTTTTATTTCACGTTTTGTTCCACCCACAATAAAAAATAGAACTAGTTTACTCTTGCGGAATTTTAAGTTTTTGTAATTTTTAAACAACCTGTATAAAAAATATAATTGTTCTCAACGTCATTACTGTTTTTTTATGAAGCAAAAACTTTTATAAAGAATAACATTTCTTCAATGAATTCATTGTATTTAATCACGAGGTCCATGACTATCTTACAAGGTCAAGAGATAATATCCATTTAAATCAGGTCCATCAAAAATGTCTATGAATTTGTTGTTCTTCAAGGGGATTGATAAATTTAATAAACAATCTGCTGTAATCATAAACAGCCCTTCAGTTAAGCCGTTTAAATACAATTTGATCAAGAATATTAGAGAACGGTAATTTAGTATCATTTTAATACAAATTTCAATAAAGTCCTGTGACATTTTAGGAAAATATATTTTATTTATTTACTTTTATATTTCAAATTCTTTATACTCCATATATATCTATATAAAGATTGTTAATAATTCAAACCGTTAATTAATCCGTATATGTATATTTTTGTATTATTATTATTATAAAGTAATGCACGTTATTTGATGGAAATGGTATAAAAATATATGTATATAGTATTTCCTATTTCAAATAAATTACTTACTTACTCTACTTACTAACATATTTCCATACCTTTTTAGTTGTAGTATTATATAGCTCATACATGGCTCTGTGATTGAATTGTAAACCTACAACTGCTACAGGTGTCTTCAGGTCCTCATTTTCAACAAATATTGCCTTGGTGCTAGTTATCACAGTATTATTTTCGTACCCTAAAATGTTTTAAATTTTATTAGCCAAAGTGCGAATACTGTGATCGACGTATTTCCAGCTTCGCCCTAATAATAACACGGGGTTAATAGTCTGGTCGATAAGGGAATGAACCTTCCATTTTCTGATTAAAGAATGATGATTTGCAGGGATGTTGCACATAGTCTAAGGTACCGATTTAGCCTTGTAGACATTATGCAAGCCTGGTGGGTTGCTGCTGTTTAGCGGCGGAGGCAAAAAAGCGCTATAATTTTGCTGGGTGTAATCGCATATACTTTCTATGAGACTTTTTAACTGACTAAAGGAATAAGTAACATTAAAAACAATATAAATTTGTTTTCTGAGATTTAGTTTTTCATTTTTTCAGAATAATTGTTATATACTAGTATTTAGCACACTTACAAACACACTAATTCTCTCAAATGTGCTTTTAGAGGGCGGAATATTAAACATAATATTTTTAGTCGCAAACTCCTCTATAAAATCATTATTTTACTATAAGGACCGTAACCAGACTCCAACCAACAGCTACTCTCCGGGCTATGTGCCCCGCAGAGCGCTGAATTACAAGTTACAAGTCTGGCGCGTTAAGTGTAATAATTCCATATTACCATCAAAACGCTAATGCTTCGATTGCAACAAACACCAGCCGAAAGACTGATCCTACTTAAAGGAGCCCTCTTGGCAGCTGTCACACACCACTTGCAGACTGCAGTTTCTAGCTGTTGGCTCTCGTCAGTGCAAGGTAGGCATGTGACAACGGGCACGAGGATCCTTTGATTATTTGGTACATCCCGGTATTTTTACAATAGCGACATGTAAAATAGTCAGCAGGCGCCATCTAGCAGTCCAGTGTCTGTTGCAATCGAAAAATAAATAGCCTGACTGTGCTTAGCATAGTTCAAATGTGCTTTTAGAGGGCGGAATATTAAACATAAGAGAGCTCGTAACTTGTAATTCAGCGCTCGGCGGGGCACATAGCCCGGAGAGTAGCTGTTGGTTGCAGTCTGGTTACGGTCCTTATAGTAAAATAAGGATTTTATAGAGGAGTTTGCGACTAAAAATATTATGTTTAATATTCCGCCCTGTAAAAGCACATTTGAACTATGCTAGGCCCAGTCAGACTATTTATTTTTCGATTCCAACAGACACTGGACTGCTAAATGGCGCCTGCTGACTATTTTACATGTCGCTATTGTAAAAATACCGGGATGTACCAAATAGTCAAAGGATTCTCGTGCCGGTCGTCACATGCCTACCTTGCACTGACGAGAGCCAACAGCTTGAAACTGCAGACTGCAAGTGGTGTGTGACGGGTAATTTGCAACTCAGCGCTCGGCGGGGCACATAGCCCGGAGAGTAGCTGTTGGTTGCAGTCTGGTTACGGTCCTTATAGTAAAATAAGGGTTTTATAAAGGTGTTTGCGACTAAAAATATTATGTTTAACACTAATTCTCTGTACACTTTCCATCACAGAAGCACAGATTTGTGCATTTCAGTTCTCTATTTACATATTGGCATCTGTTACCGCAGTTTGCCTTACAGCCACATCGCACTAACTCAAGGAAGGCCTCATCAGCTACTGGGGCGCCATCTCTCCTCGGACCTTTCTAGATCTGGACTAGGCAGGCCCTGCGAAAGTTGTAAATATTGGCCCCAAACATGAGCGCCTTGAAAGTTGGCCCGCTTTGTGTGAATTTTTAGTGCATCGAAGGTGGGCTGGATGTTTTCCAAAGTGCGTTTTTTTTTTCTACATTCATTTACACTTTTCTCCTGTGAAGATCTGTAATTTGATTTCGTTAGTTTTGCCGAAAAATCTCGTTTTCAAGCTCTGCATAGGCGGAAAACCTCTTACCTGTCGTACATAACGACAACATATGTCTTAAGGTAAGACATAGTATCATCCAGAAGCGGCTGCCAAGAAACCATTTGTAGCGTCCGAAAAAGCTTTCCAGGCCTCATACGCCGATCATTTTCCTTTTCCTGCAAAAGATGCCACCGTGTCGCAACCCAGAAAAATAATGAAACATTGCATTTTCCATCGTCTGTAAGAGAAGACGAATTATATACCTATGCATGTAGGTACCGGTACTTAAATAACTGACACTAACGTAACCTATTTGAAATTCTCACCTAGGACATCAACAAGAGTGTCCACGGTTATGTAATGGTAGTTCTGTTCTACTCCTAAGTACTCATATTTCGTCAATCTGCCAGTTTTGGCGCATACCTCACAGCCAGCACCAGTACGTCGGTGTCAACGGTTCGAATCAGAAATGCTTCTTCATGGTTGCAAGGCGAAAGTTGCATCAGGTCTCATTCGGTTGTTGAATAGGACTTGGATACCATCTGTTGCGTAGACCTCCTTGCCCTCGGTGTTCAAATCTACTATTTGAGAGGAGATTAAGTGAAAGAGTGATTTGACTCTCTTGACTCTCCTAAAACATTCGCCCAGTTCTCGGGTATTTTGGTAAAGGGGGTTACACGTGCTCTGACTCCGAAACCACGGTTCTCTCTAGCCAAATTTTTAAGACCTTCAGGGTCGTATCTGTCCCAAACAATGTCAAGGTGCTCGACAGATTGGAGCTCTTTTTTCAGAAAAGGAAATACAACATTGTCAATGTAGTATTTAAAAGTTTTCGACTGTCCGGGTTGCAGCATGTGAATTAGCGCAAGATCGTCAATAATCTTATACCGTACGACCAGCATCCTGGAAACTCTCTGAATAAGTGTCATTCAATCATTTTAAAAGATCAGACTTGTTTGTTGATCTCATTCCACCAAAGACTGAATCTCATGGCGGAAGAATTCGCCAAGATCTCCCGACCGATGTTCACCTGGAAGCATTGCTGAGCTGTGCCCTGTTTGGTTGTTTCCAACAATGCATAGGCCTTGGAAGGTGAGTTATGCGTCCGTTGTATAAGGCCGTGACGATAATGGCGGGAGATTTAAACGTGAATTTTATGGCGTCGCACCGTACAACGCTGTTTCAGTACAATAAGAACCCGAAAATATATTTCTGGGACATAGTACAATGTGTACAATTTCGGAAAATGATAGAAAAGAACTTCGGCAGAAAGAAAAACATAAATGTCAACAATGTTTAATTTTTAACTTACAACATGAAACAATATTAGCTTTTTAATATTAGACTGTAAAATATTGTTTTTTTAGTCTTTCTTGGTAGGATTTATTAAAAACAAAGCATGTGCTGTCGAACAAATCTTAATTTTCACTCTTCTCCATCTCGCCCTAAGCAACCTGCTATAAGCAGCACCTTCGGGGGTTGGCGGGGGCTACAAGGCTAAATTGGTACCATAGACTATGTACATCATCCCTGCCAAGTATCATTCTTTAATCACAAAATGGAAGGTCGATTCATTTTTTGTTCCCTAACGGCCCAAGTATAAAACTGACAGTCAACTGGGATTTGAACTTCGTGTGTTCAACCGATATTGTCATATATCTGTGATATAAAATCATAGTACATCTGTACCGCATGAACCATGTGACGTCAAATCTTTGTGTTGCTGATTGACTCTGATAGCAGATGTAGATCGACTTTCATTAAATATATAAAAAACATAATTTGGTGGTTTTTACATAAATTGGTAGTATAAAAAATAATACGCAGTCAATCATTTGTTTGTTACCTGAAGTTTCAAACGGTACCGAATATATAAATCTAGTTTCGTCATGGAAATTCATCTCCACAGCCCGTCTGTACCAATCTTCATCTATTGCCTCGCTGTTTCTATCTTCAAAGCTCTTTTGGTCGCTTTCGATTACATCTTTGAGAGTTTTCCAACGAAATAATCCGGAACGAGTCGCCAAAAATACTTTGTGTACTAAATATTGTGATGTAAATCTGTAATAAATAAGGACTATAAAAACAGGAAAGCAGTGAGAGCCAAACTCTAACACTGAAGACTAGTTAAATTAAGAAGTTTAATTAGTAATACATTATCATTAGTGAACAATTTTAAAGAGAGAATTTGTTACCTATCCTCAATGTCTATAAGTGAATCAAACCACTTGGTCACTTCCAAATCATACAAGAAGGAATGAAGAAGGTTGGCTGAAAATAATATAATTTGAAAATAATACTCATACATCCCATTTAATAATATGGAATTAATCTACTTACATTCTTCTTCGCTGGTGAATGCCTTTCGTACCTTTTCTTCAGGTGTATCACTTTTACAATGCTTACAGTATATCCTGAAAACAATAGATGATAAGTTTATTTATGTACAAAAACGAATTTTTTTATTATGTCTTTATGCGGAATTAATAATGAAGCAATAGATTTCTTTTTAAAAGGTTTTCATTAATTCATCTCAATATGTGTCAGACATAAGTTTCAGCAAACTATAGTTCGATAGAACATTACAATAACTACAAGATCGCGAGAAGAGTGAAACTTATACCATTTTTGCCACTAAAATCATTAGTTCATTGTATGTGGTAACACAGGCCATATTTCGGCAAAAACATACAGAAGATTCGTGCTCAATAGTCTTGACTTCTATATTGCATCCTATGCTCTTGGAATTATCTACAACTTTAAATATACGAAGGTTTTGTTTAGTCTGCAGTATCCTTAATAGTCCTATGTACAACGTAATTTAATTCTTGACATCTGGAGATGGTATGTGTCTAGCTTACAATTAAAGCTGCTGTACTTACAGCTTCTTAGATCACTTCAACAGTTCATGTGCTGAGTGTATAGTTCTTTATCAAGGACTGTGAACTGGATCTGCTAGCGCTATAGGTTCCTGACCATAAAAGGTGCTCTCAGAATTTATAGCGTCCGCTTTCTCATTAACCTGACTGCAATCTTGTTCTCTCACCCAACAATATTGGACGCTGAAAGCCTTCTTAATTTGTAATACCAAACCGTTTTATGTCCTTCAATTGTTTAAGGCAAGCTGAGCTGCTCTGTTGTACGTAGACATACGTATCGTTTCCCAATAATGTTTGCATTAATGGTTTCTACTTTGCATGAGTCCCACTAGCTCTTTCTAGAATATGGCGGTCTATGTACCTACTGGTATGGTCTCTGTTTGCTAGATTAATTTTGTTTATTACTTGCTTTTCTTTAACTCCCAATGTAGTCTTGCGCAATGTTTGCATTGAAGTTTTGCATCTTTTATTTAACACACTTTCTTACATAATCAATCGATGAAATTTTGCACAGTTACTAAGATCGGATGACAATACAGTATTCCACCGTTACTTTTGCGAATATCCGCACTTAGGGGGCGCGGGGATGAAAATTGATCAAATATACTGTCCAACCGGCACCTCCGGCAAAACGTAGAATACAAAAGGTTTCTCGTCTGATCAGAGAATTCTACGTCCGTTTTTTCCGTACAAATGGTATGATATTAGTTCCGGTGACATAATCGATTGCCATTAGGCTTATAC
This sequence comes from Leptura quadrifasciata, assembly GCA_963675555.1. Classification (NCBI taxonomy): domain Eukaryota; kingdom Metazoa; phylum Arthropoda; class Insecta; order Coleoptera; family Cerambycidae; genus Leptura; species Leptura quadrifasciata. The sequence continues at coordinate 120,167,069 of OY776678.1, forward strand.
CTTGGGACTCAGCTCCAATGAATGAATTTATGTAAATTGATTCTATACGTTATAAATAATTAAAGTATGACTAAAAAGCAGAAAATAAAAAAATATAATTTTTTTAAACCTGCTTTTCTGAAAGTCGTAAATCAAGGCGTGCAATCACACAAAGTGCGCACGCCTTGCTTTTCTTGTAATTATTTTTTACTTTTTAGTACGACTTTTAGAGGCAAGAAGCAAAATTTCATTTTTTTTTTCAATTAGTAACGTACCACGCCCAAACTAATCAACCAAAAATTTTATACAAAACTGCTTGCACTAAAATATAGAATAATTTGTTACTCTTACCAATCCGGGTGAGCTTTCCAAGTGTTGGTAAGTAGGGAGTTGTAAGTAACATTCCGCTTTGGTAACTTCAGGTCCATGTTGTTCACTTTAACAAAACCATATTGATCAGGAAGTACTACGCCTAACGTAAACGGGCCTACTGGATAGTAAAAATAATGTCGCTTGGCTAACATCAACCTTCTCTAGAAACATAAAATATTCTTACAACATTAAGAGAAGAATGGGAAAGAGAGATAGTCAGTTCTGGATCTAGAAACTATTTGAGGGGGCAAGATTGAATTCTCCCCCCCCCCCCCCCAAAGAAACGAAAGGTTCCGGAAAAAGTCCAATTTGTGGTTACTTACTTATCCATTTTCTTATATGAAAATAATACTGTGCAAACCAAATTATCAAATTTACTCTTTCTATTTTAATTGTTTCTTTCTTATTTCTGTTAAAAAAGAATATGAAGAACGGAGAATCAGGGAATCATTATATTTTGTATTATTCTGATCGTTTCTGTTAAAGTTATGAAGAACGCGAGGGCGGGGCGGGGGTGGCGGAGGGAGTGCAAAGAATATCCGCTACATTTAGGAAAGTTCACAAAGACTATTGCCCCCCGATTGGTAACACTGTAATTTTTTCATTTTTAATAGAGAGAATTGCCAAGTTTGGTAATCTTTCTTAAGTCTTCATAATAATAATAATAATAATTTATTCATACTTAGGCCATTTTTACAATGGATGTACATGTCAATAAAAAAGTATTAAATAACTTGAGAAAAAATGTGTTTGGTTTAGCCGGGCTAAACGTCGTGATAATAAAAAAGAACATATATAAATATAACAAACTATTACACTGGGCAAATACAAACAAACATTTACACATACATTTACATACCTAAAGTCGAGGCAAGAATTCAAGCGATGCATGTCACGAGTGATCTCATTAAAGGAAATTTAATACTAACATAATTTTTAATCATTAATAACGTCAAAAAGAGTAATCCTTGACACCCAGTTATTAAGCTTTTTTCAGAAATAGGTACAGTTTAATGGGGCTTCATGATTCTTAACAATATTGTGCAATATGGTGTAAAAACATTTGTTAACAAGAAGATTTTTCAGTATGTTTTTAAATGAATTATATTTTTCCCTTTTATAGTGTTCCGGAAGCTTATTAAATAATTTTAATCCTGCCTATGATGGTGAATGTTTACCGTACTCAATTCGTTTCTTTTTCTCGTGTTATAATTGTGATATTTACAATTTGTTTCATACAAACTAATATTTTTCTTTATAAACAGTAATAGTTTAAAAATATATATGCAAGGGAGCGTCATAATTTTATTATCAGTAAAAACAGATTTACATGATTCTGTATTCCTCATGTTGAATATTAATCTTAATATCTTTTTTTGCATTATAAAGATTCGGGGGCATTTCCCCAAAGCACAATATTATATGAGAGATGGCGGTAGACCAGGGAATAATACACATTTAACAGATAATGTGTAGAAAGCACATTTTTCAACTTTAGAATGGTATAAAATGATCTGCTAATCGTTATACTGACGTGTCTTATATGGGCTGACCAGGTAAGAATATCATTTAATCTAATATTGTTGACAACAATTTCATCGATGCGATGGAGTGTTTCTTTTTGTTATAAAAATTCAGGCATGCAGTTTTGTCTACATTTAAAATGAGATTATTTTTCTTACATCAACTCTGAAAATCATGTATAACTCTAATTATAGATTTATTTAAATCCTCAGCAGTCATTGCTGATACCGCCACTGTGGTATCATCTGCAAACATTGTAACACATGTAAATGTAAGAGAATTTGCCAACTCGTTGACGTACAAAATAAATAATAATGGGCCCGGCACTGACCCCTGATGTACACCTCTATGTATGTATACTATAGCAATTTGAAGTATTATCTTGTACTTTAACACATATTTTTCTACCTTCAAGATAGGACATTATCCATGATAAAATGCACCCTCTTACTCCTAAGGTATACAGTTTTTGTTTAAGAAAAAAGTGGTCTATACAATCAAATGCCTTTGACAGATCAAAGAATGCTACAGCTACCAACATTCCTTGATCTAAATGTTTATAAACAGATTCCATGAGTTGGTAAGCTACAGTTTCCGTTGATCTGTTAATCAAAAAACCATGTTGACAGTCGATTAAGATGTTTTGATTCTTTAAAAAAGCTGTTAGTCTGTTATAAATAAGTTGTTCAAAGATCTTTGAGAGCACATTTAAAATTGCAATAGGTCTATAGTTGTCTACACTATTAGGATCGCCTTTATTTTTATAAATTTGAATTACTGATGCAATTTCATCATTATCATCGTCATTTTGCCCGTCCTCAACATGCCAATCGGAGCGCTTGCCCCCTTTTGCCCCTAGATCCGGCCCTTACGTTTCTAGTAATTTCAATAAGCAATATGAAACACTTACCATTTGATTTAGAGAGTATTTAACGTTCAGTGAAACTTCGCCAGATTCATTTTGATTGACAAGTCTTTCGCGAAACTGAAAGGAAAATACAATTATTATGATTATTGATTTTTTATATTGGGCTAAACTTTCTCTGCTAAACATAAGGAGGATCTGGAGCTCACACGGGGCCCCAATTCAAGCACTATTGAATCAAAGCACGTTCTTTAAGTTTTCAAAATTTGAAAATTGAATTTAATGTAAAACTTTTTCAAAAAGAATAAATGTGTAGTAAAGTAAAAGTACCTACTACTAAAGTCCAGTATTCCACTGTTTCATATGAAAAAAAATCAATTCATTGCCACCAAAATCAATTGAAAATAATGTCCTGTAACTTGCGACATACTACGCCTTCAATCGGAAAACGAAAAATATCTGATTTCAATAAGCCCCCAGCAGGTAGATTAATCCCAAAGAAAGGACTACAGTGCAGGGCTGTTGTGCATCGCCAGCCGTAAACTAGTTTCGAGCTTATTAGCTCTCATCAGTACGACAAGGCGAATGCGCAACAACACTTCACTGTTCGTCTACCTACACTAATGTAAATTTGATTCTAAAAATATTCATGCCGGATATTTTCAAAATAGTTAATATCGTAATAATATACTTCTTGAATAAAAATATTTTAGGGATACTCTAAGAACACACCCAACAAAATATGCAAAAAACAGAATATTGTCAGTTTTATTTTGATTCTCAACATTTTGTACTATCTGGGAATTAATTCTCACGAAACAATGCATATTTATTACCTTGACTATAGAATCGCCAAATAACCTGGGGCTATTTTCGTCATCTAATATTTCCACTTCCACTATATCTACCCTGTTGAAGGTGGGTTTCAAGATTTTCTTAAACTAAAAACTACTTCGGTTATATTTATAAATACAATTGTATTTGTTACTTACCTGCGTTCGATGGTCAGGGTGAATTAGCACATAACCATTATTCGTTACAATAAATGTATAGCCATTAACTCCAAGCTGAAAACAACCAAATTTATCACACTTGAACCACAGAATTGACACATTTCATTTACTTTAAGCTTTTAAAGGAAGTATTTGAACACTGGACAACACAATATTAATAAACTGGAAAGCATGAACATTATTACAAATGTATCTATTAAATTTCAAATAACTTGTAACAGTGCTTCAGATTTCGTTTCGCAAAAACAAAGACTGAAGCCTAATTAATACCTTGTGCAGGTAAATATTCCATAGAACCATACTTACTTTTTCATACGGTATGTGGGCCTTAAATAAATTGAGGGGTACATCTACTCCAGCGACGCCGATTAACTCCACCTAAAATATATAAAAAACAAGAAACTGTAAGAGTTTTGAAATATATTACTTATGACATCTAGCGCCCAGTGACTGCACTAGTCCAGTAATTCCTAACTTGTTAAACAGTAATCTAGTTGTTAGGAAAGCGGATCAAATACACATACAGGCTGTCCATTTTATCAGAGCACTCGAGAATACTTTATTCTTCTTAATTGTGTTAATGTTTTATTATAGCAAAGATTTGAACGACTTATTGAATTATTTTATCGTTTTATTTAATCATACTTCTCCACGGCAAGTATAATGCTTGTTAAAAAGAAATTTATTGGTTTTAAAAAAATGTTTATATAATTACTAACGTAGTAACAATGAATAAATATGGCATGTGATATATCGTTGAAAAGAGAGAAAAATACTCTATTTAATGGCCCCATTCCCGACCATTTCAAAATATATTTTTTAACGGCCTGAAGAGTAAATCTCAAAATACAGCGGTTTTGAAAAAAATTAGATAAAACTTCGTTGAAACACTCTGTTTTGCAAAAAATTTTCGCCTGAGAATTTTTCTCGTATCTCTTCAAATAACGGAGATATTTGGCCTAGACGTTTTCCACATTTTCGATATTTTCCGCCATAACTCTTAAAGTAGGCCATGGATTTCAAATGTCTTTAAACCATTTTGTAGGTTATATAAATCGCCACAATTTTCGTAAAAATATTTTTTTTGTACGACCGATATTAAGTGAGATATTCTCGAGGGCCCTGATAAAATGGACAGCCTGTATATTGGTCAAAAAAGTATACGACTGCCTAAGTAGAACTATGACAGGTGTAGTGATATGAATTTTCACTCAATAATTTCAGTTATTTGCAGAATTAGTTAATTTAAATTAAAATAGTACCAACATTAATATCTTAACTAATTTTACAAACAACTGAAATTATTCAGTAAAAATTCGTACACCTGTCATAGTTCCACTTAAGTAGCCTTATACTTTTTTATCAATATATGTATTTAAAAAAAGAGTCATGGCCAAAAATAATAGATATTTACTTATCGGATCTCTCTCTTGAATATGCCCACCAAACTGATATTTTATATCATACCAATTAAACAGTCATCATTACCTACCTCATCTTTTCGCCTTCCATATACTGGTAAAGATACTGTGGTCATGTATTTATAATTTATGTCTGTCTCATATTTGTCGAAATCCTGAAAAAATATTTGATAGTAGCTAGGATAAAATAGTTTGTATGTAAATGTCTCTGTTTCCAGATTTAATTTAGTAACACTCACATGTGTTTCCTGCAATAACATATGATTCGAGCTGGCGAAAAACTTATTCTGTCTAAATGCGTCTCGCTTCACGTGGTCTAAAAATACATCCCTCTGTCGTATACCCTCATACTTTTTCCAAAGCCAATTTGACAATCGTCTGTCGGCCAAGTCTACGTGCAAATAACTCCAAATGTATTGGTGATCTTTCTTATCTCGGTGATAGTTTATAGGTCTGGACATCACATTTAGATAGTTTAACATTTTCTCTCTTATGTCTCCCATGTATGTCATATTCGCCCAGTAACCTATAAATATGCTCAATTTATATTCTCTATACTAATTCATAACAAGAAATAATCTGGTAATTGTACATTCAACGACTTTTATTATAAGAGAGTTATAATGAACATATTGAATATGACAAACGTGAGTGTAAAATTATATTTACCATATTCTTATGTTTGTCATATCCATTATGTTCGTTATATTTGCCCTCGGGCCCGTCCCTGCATATAGAAAAAAAATATAAAAAAAAATTTTATAAAAAAATATTTAAAAAAAAGGTTTTATTTAAATGCTCTAAGAAATAGAAAATAAACTTTGAAGTAAATCAACCCCATCATTTTGTTACATTATATAACAAACTAACAAACTAACTAACTAACTAACTAACTAACTAACTAACTAACTAACTAACTAACTAACTAACTAACTAACTAACTGACATTATAAATAAATAAATAAATAAATAAACACCACAGAAATTAGACAACCCCCAATTGCAGAAGCCAGGCCTTGTGCGGAAGGGGGTTACACATTGAAAAAACGCGGACATACAACCATTTCCTCCGACAGTGCCGGAGCCAGGATTCGAACCCAGTGGTGCGATGTCGGTGTGATTAATCGCGATTGCCACCTCGCGCCTTAACCCACTCGGCTATTGCAGTTTGGTGGGTATATTGCAAGTTTAATAAAAGCTTTTAATTAAAAAGTGTATATTTACCCATATTGGCACAGGCTATCCATTCTAACTTTACTGCATCTGTCGAGGCATCGCCTATTTGGTAGGTGAAAATTCGAACAGGAAAACCCTTGTCCTTGTTGTGCTTCTTAAATATGTTTATGTCGAATTCATAATCGATGCCCTCGGTAATTATCATAATTGCCTGATTGCATTTTGAACCTTGAAATTTTAGTATGCAAAATACAATTTACTTATAAAAAAATTAGGATTTTATGATATAGGAATTAGAAAAGAAGAGAGTGAAGTGAAAAGTGTATAATAGCGAATTTTATAATAAAAAGAAACTACTTATTATTTTAGAAAGAAATGTATCACACGATGATAAATATCATTAAATACTTACTGGTTTTTGTCATTCTGAAATTTTCTAAAATTTCAAACGCCTTCTTAAAACCAATAGCTAAATCTGCCGTAAATTGTTCTAAATATACTGGCAGATTTTCCCTCAAGAGCCTTAAATTTTCTTCGTTTGCCTAAAAAGCAAGAAAGATAAAGTGTATCAAATGCTTTATCAGGCTTTGGAGTTACTTCAATTTATTATGGAACAAATACCGATTGTTAATCAAGTTACTAATTATGTTATGTAACAAATACTTCAAATTATATCACCAGATACGTCACACGCTATATTTCCTTATAATTTGTCATGACAAACATCAATTAAAAATACGTACTTGTACCAGAGTGTCGTTGAAGCAGTCCACAAGTGGTTCTGTAGTGTTTGTAAACGTATAAATATTGACAAAATCATTATCGTTTAGCGTATCAAGAATTTGATTAACTATCTGCATAGACAAAGCCCTTCTCGTGCCCAGTATGGATCCAGATCTGTCCAATAATATTATAATATCCTTTGGAGATGTAAGCGCTTCGGTATACCATGTCCTAGTTCGAAAGTCATACGTTTGATCGTATCTCTCATCTGACCATTTGATAGCTGAAAAACATACGGTAAAATTAAATTTAAATAAGTATGTTTCTCTATGTTTTTCAATGTGCTTGTCAATCAAAAAGAGGTTCCTTAATTTTACTAAAAGTTTGTAGATTTTCGAGCAAAGAGCATATTTATATTTAAAAATATTGTTGGGGGCAGAAAAGGACGACGAAGCGATACAATTTTAGCTAAAAGTCGAATGCATCTAAACATTGTTTATTGGTATATCCTCAGATTTACTTATCGCGGTTACCATCAGCTTAAAAGATGGGAATAGAAGCAGGTTACCAAGGAAGTTCTTATAAAACATTAATATGCGGTTGGTAATTATCGTATTGAAACCTTTTTGTGCTGCGCTACAAAGGGTTCACAAAGAGCCCGACTTGTTCCTTGCTGCTAGGTAAATAACTAAAATACTTACCAGGATAATGACGCATAAAACCTCTAGGACTAGCGAAGTATTGCCATGTTAAAGTTGGGTCTGCCACAAAGTTTTTCTTAAATACAAGATCTAAGGGTTCTGACCACCTTACTCCTTCCAATACAGCTTGCTCTGAAAAGTATACACTTATTTATTGTTACAGAATAACGTAATGCAGTTGTGCTTATAAATAAACACCACAGAAATTAGACAACCCTCAATTCCAGATGCCAGGGTTTGTGCGGAAGGAGGTTACGCATTGAAAAAACGCGGACATACAACCATTTTCTCCAACAGTGCCAGTGCCGGAGCCAGGATTCGAACCCGGTGGTGCTATGTCCGTGTGATTAACTGCAATTGCCACCTCGCGCCTTAACCCACTAGGCTATCGACCAGACACCACCAGGCTTAAAGTATCATATTTATTTTTCACTACTTTTATATACTTGAGTTCAATAACTTCCCACGTGCTGATTTAGTCATTACTATAACGAAGCTTGACATATAGAGTTTTAGATTCCATATTCAGTATAACACTTCTCAACAAACCATCTTTATAGTAGAGTACCAGAGAAAATCGGTGAAAGTCTAAGGAAATTTTACCATATCTAAGAAATATTCGAGATAATATGGCTAATACCCGAAGCAATTCAAAGAGAACCCAAGAAAATCTGGAGCTAATTTAAAGTAATCTGTATAATCTTTATCAAAAGGGAAACATGGTTACAAAATTTCGAATGAGGTTTATACTTTGTTTTCTCCTTTATATTCCAAAGGCTATTTTACTGTACTATTGTAATATTTGTAATACTTAGTAATGGTAATGATTGATATGGCAAACTTAAATCGAACTGAACAAGTAAAATATAGAATGCTTAGTACCGAAAATACTTCTAGCCGCGTCTAGAGGACCGTTTACCGAGAAATAGAACGACATGCGACAGATTTCTCTGCCGGCACAGCAGCGGAGAATGAGAGAACATCAGATAGACTTAGGTCGATCGCAGTCATCGACAACGCTAGCGGTAGGTAGGTTCGAATAATGTTTTGTCAGCTATAGACTGTATGTCGCTCTTTCTGTTGAAGAGGTTTAGGCAAAATTATTTGATATTATCAAATATTAGAAAGTAAAAAAGGCGAAACATGAGAACTTAAAATAAATAAAGACGACTTAAAAATAAATTAAGGGGAGAAATAGAAAATATAAAAATTTAGATAAAATGATAGTTGTTGTAGCGAAACTTGAGACCGGAGATGGGACACTTTAGGATTCCGCGTGAGGTATCACAGCGATACCTAGAATGATAATAAAATGTTGATACAGGATTGTGTCGCCAAACGGGCCTTGCCTTTAACATTGTGTAAATTCAACAGAGCAAAGATTAAAATTCATGAAACAATTAAGCCAACAAAATTCTTGATCAGTCAATATTTGACCACCTGAATAGACGAAGTAAATTAGTTCCATGAAAATGCTTCAAGATCTTTGATCGAAGTAAAATTTTATGTAGATAAGGTGCAGGTATCATCTTCAGATGTAAGGTCTGTCATTTTGTTTCTAAACGTAGGCATTTAATTCGACATTTATTCTATTATTCTCATGAATATATGTATCTTCAAAAGCGTTTACGGTTTCGGTACAATAGAAAATACACTCACCTCTCTCATAAACATTTATAGGAGTTTTGACGATACTCAAATTTAAGTTTACTTTGTCGTCAAATCTATAATCATATGCCATAGAAAGGTTATGAAAATTCTCCTCTGGCCTTATTCTTTCAGATAAAATATCACAGTCGCAATCACTTCCCGTTTCATGTCTCCTTTTTTTGAAAAGCTCCTCTCTAAATGCCTTATTGGAAAATATGTTGTTTGGAAGATGATCCAAATCCGTTTGTTGACAAATCCAGTGACATTCATCCTGGAAAGAATATCAACAATTTTATTGGTAAAGTTTAATAAATTTCCACATTTTCTAAAATTTCACAGGGGGTGGTTAAAAATGTGGAGACACAGAATAGTAGGTAGATGTGAAGCACTAAAAACCCAAAATTTTCTTCAACTTTGTTGTTTCAAAAAATAAAAACTACAAATATGGATACATACGAATTTTTCTTCACCGCCAATTCCAACTAGGAAATTAGTTTTTGGTACAGAAAATAGCATTTGGTAGACAACCGGCTCTATCAAAAACATTAGCATGGATTCAAAAGCATTAAAAATAATGATTATTAATGAATGACTTAATGGGTTACATATTTTAAACAGATATTGCATAATACCTCTAAAATTTGACTGGCCACCTCCTCCTGTCTAGTTGCATTCAAATCATTGTTTGTTATATTATCGGCATTAAAATAATGATAGGACGAATTCGCGAATAAGCTATCATTTCTTCTGTGATATGATAAAAATTCTGCATATTCGGCTATGTGCTAAAAAAAATTATATAAATGTAAAAAGACAAACAATCAATTTAACATATTATACCTTTACAGATCTTGCCTTCGTCTCCATCATTATTCTTATATCTTGTGCTATGTCGAAAGCAAGTTTTGCTCCGTTCACTTTCGTCAGCTTGGTTTCCAGAGGTTTAAAGCTCTGAAAATGGGTAATTAACGTGACTTATTAGTAAAAATTTTGGACTGATCTTGAAAAAGGTAGTTAAGATTTAAAAAAAAATTAAAGTATTATAACGACCATAAAGTATAGTAAACATTAACTTGGCGTATTTATGAACTGACACTCCGCGTACGACTTTTTCTCTTGTATACAAAGTTAAAGAAATAGCCCAAATACACTGTTCACGTATGTCTACTAAGCCTCTCTTTCATTTAAAAAGAGACGGAAATATAAAATATACTCTGAATAGAGAGATACATAATATATCCTTCCATAAGTTCAGCGATTCTCAAACTCTAAAGATTTGTCAAGCGTTATTATTAACTGTTACTTATTTGGGTTGAAAGTCATCTCATATTGAAATGAAATTCGTCTTTATATTGCTACAAGAGTTTGCTCCTTAACGTGAGTGATACTGGAAGGGTAGATTTTAACTATAATCAGGGTACAGTGTTGTAGCATAGCCGTGGCATGGTTAGCCCGAAACTGTGGTGTAGTGTTCACGACAAAAGAAAAGTAATATAGCTCAGTAATCTCTGTTTGTATACTTACGGGATGAATTAGTGGCTGTTGTCTCTTTTACTGGCTTGACAATAAAATAAAAGGATCTGGCTCTCAATACAAACATTTTATTGCTGCGACAACTGACATGGGACAGACTATAAGTTTCAGCTTAACAATGTACGTGACACACAAGATGCAATTTGTAGGTTATGTTGTCTATGAGATAAAAATGTTAAAATATAAATTATAGATTACCGTTTGGTAGTTAATGCTGGCGTACAGAAATAATGATTAAATTAAATTAAGTAAAAAAAAAATATGAGTAGCAATTAATTTTCCAAGAAGGTCTATCAGGTGTGTTGTTTTCAATGTAGAATGCAGCCAACAAAATATGAAATCAGGTGGGTATAAATGAAGTTTTACATACAATATTTACCAGCTTCGAGCCCCCAAAGATAGGACAGGGTGTTCGACGATTTCGTAGGCCCTAAGTAACGTGGTCTGGACCAGGCGACGTCCGTGGCGCGGTCCTAAACGACGGTGAATGCGCTGTTAGAATCATAATCAGAAAAGTGTAAGGATATAAACCAAAAATGATATTTAAAAAACAACGTACAGCAGCGTACCCAGAATCGTAGGTGTTAAGGGCGTACCCGAAGAGGGAAACGGCCTAAAATGTCAACAGGTGAACGAGGAACAATGTAGAAAGCGTGCTTACCGTTTTGTCGCCTAAAATTCTACTATGTAGTGGCAATTTTCCCTCAAGACTAGTTTCTCAAAATAACTCAATATCCAAAATAAGGGAAAACTTCTGTTGACGCCTAAATTTACAAATCCCATGAGGATGACTACAGATGAATATGGCAATCACGACAATTCGGCCGCGTGCTTTTTAAGACGAACGTTGAATGGATAATGGTCGAGATGGATGTTATTTCAGAGCCCTCTACGTTCAACGATTTAGCATGCTATCTTAGATACATTATGAGGTATAGTGAGTTACTTTTGGTTGAGCGGTATTAACGTGGCCAGATCGCTGTAGGCCCGTAACAATATGAAATATTTAAGTTATTTTAAATGCTAAATATTGGACATTCATCCAACAAACGGACATTGCCAAATCACTAAACGAATTACAATTTTCTGTTGCATATTGCAAGTTATATATTAGAATTATCTCCTAAATAAAATCCTTATTTTACTATAAGGAACTTAACCAGACTACAACCAACAGCTACTGTTCAGGTTATGTGCCTCGCCGAGCGCTGAATTACAAGTTACATGCCTGACGAATTAAGTGTAATAACTGTGTATTACCAACCAAATGTTAATGCTTCGATTGCAACAAACACCAGTCGAAAGACAGATCCTACTTAAAAGGGCTCTCGTGCCACTGACGAGAGCCAACAGCTTGAAACTACAGTCTGCAAGTGGTGTGGCACGAGATAATTCCTTTAGTATTTATTCTCTAAATCAGACTTCTTATTATTACCCTTAAAAGAAGTTTACTGATTGCTAGGCCTAACACGTCGGTGAGTGATTTACTTACCGACGTCTGAACGGTAAGTAAACGTCCGTGCAAAAAACAGTATGAGCATCACAAACGTTAATGATTGTACTGGTATCCGGAAAAATTGGAGACTCAGCCTACAAATATTGCCGTCGACCGGTAAACGTCCCTTACCGTTCTCGATACTCAATATACTATTGTTTTTCTACTATCCTTGCCCTGAACACGAATTAGCCTTCGGAGTTGGGTAAAAAATATATTTCAGCTAGCTCAGAGCTTATGTGAGACTCCCAAAGGCCGTTGTGCATTTTATTTGTTTGTAGGAACTTCTGTTGCTGTTTCAGATAAATAACCTTGAGCACGTACCAGGGCCAAGGCTTCACCCTGTACAAGCATTCGGAGCACTTGGGTTTGATTAAAAAGTCAGAAAAACACTTTATGTGGTTCGGTAGGTCACTTTCGTCACCCCCTGTTTACTCTCTTGAAGTAAAACACAATTATATTAACACAAATTAAAATATTTATTTAGTTCACTTCACAGGATGGTTGAAATGAGTACAAAACAGTGAAAATAAAAATAACTTCTAATAAACGGATAACTTTTCAACCACGAAAGTTTCGTCGTAGATAAAAATTAACTTGCTTGTTATTTATGGAATTTCACAAATTCACTTTTATGGCGAAGGAGCCGGTTATATATTAAATTAAAACTCACTAAAAATGTATTAAAGGTGCACTGGGGCAGAGATATCCATATCCATACTTTTACTTGTATCACCAAGGAAGACAAGTACGGTTATAGAACACTAACGGAACTTGCTCGAGCTTGGTCTCGCCAGAGCTTAAATACTCTCAAGAAATTGCGTTAATCGTGCCCGATCGAGTCAGGCCGAAACGTTTTTTGGAAGCTGGAAAGGACCCCCAGACTGCGTGCGGGCTGCGCAATTATTGAATCTGTTGGGAATCCTACTTGAAAGTTATATTATTAATTTGAGTTTAAAATTTGGGGCAGTTTGGTTTTTGGATGAGTTGGAGTTTTATGAAAATTTTAAAATTAAAGTTTTGTTAAGCGACCGTACTATACTGATCCCCGCTGTCGAGGACGTATGTCTAAGATTGATGCAGGCTGGGGTATTCCTTATGCCTTGGCTAGTCGAGCTGAATGTTCAAGAGTAGATACCGATACGCTATTGTGGTTTGTTGTTTATTGAATACGCAATTACGGATAGACTTGTCCGAACAGGTCGGGGAATGCATATAAAATTTTTAATTGAACGAATTAAAATTTGACATTATTTGACGAGTGGAATGAAAATCTACGGGGGCGATATTTTTAAAGTTGATAATTTTGAAGGTTTTGTCTGTAAAATGGATAAATTTTGTAATGTGAGAGTTTTGATGGTATTTTCGGTGAATTATCAGGCGGTGCTGATTTTTTTCGGAATTTAATTTTGAAAATTACGGTTTTTTGTTGAACTAAAATATATGCGTACTTTTTTATAGATTCTGACATGATGCGCGGATAGATTTAGTGAGTTAACAGATTTTGACAATTTTTTAAGTCAATTTTTTGCTTAAAAGTAGTATGCTCTACAACAGCCCCTACCAATATTACCATCATTTTCTTTCCTGGGAGGAAATACCCATACCTCCCCCACTGTTCTTGCTGGACTATAACAATATAAGTTTTCGAACAATATTACGTTTCGATTATTATTATTTTTTTCTAATAATTAATATTATTATTGATTGAATTGTGCAATTCATTGTTTGATGTTTTTATAATTATTTAGGAACAGCCGTCTGGATATATTAATCCAAACGGCTAGACAACCTCTGGATCTGCCAAGTTAAAGCTTACTAGGCTTTAACGTGATCTAACATTTTATTTAAAAGGCATTTAAACTGATTAAAATCTTATTTTAATCTAAGGAAAGATTACTCACTTTTTCCACTTCATCTTCTCTTGTCATATTTTTGCTTAACTCTGTAAGTTTCATACCTATCTCTTCGGACCACATTTTCACCCTTAAACAAATGAATGATTAACTTGGAATTTAAAGAATTAACCTTGACCAAGCGACATGACAGCATTATTTCAAATATTAATTTTCCCAGCATTTCAACATAAGGCAAGAGGGCGGAAGCCTGCAAATCCATCTATTCTTCATTGGGTAGTTGAAGACTACTTGCAAGAATAATATAATTTGACGTAAATTTATAAATGAAATTTACAAAATTGAATAAAACAGGAGTATAGGTCAGAATTTCTGGATTGCAGTAATGATAAAGTCACTTGTAAAAAGAAATTTATAAACTAGAAGCCTAGAATGTAAAGTACATTTTCTTTTCGTAAAAAAGAAGCTGGAGAAAAGAAAAACAATAAATGGAGGAAAAGAATTTTTCTAATAAAGAAAAATTTGGCTTTTTTGTAAATAAGAAAATTTCCTTTCATTCGAAACATTTTCAAGAAAAGTAGCAGGGCTTTATTAATAGCGCAGTCTAAATAGCACAAAAATACAATATAAAGGAACCTTTCCCATAAGAAATTTTATGGTCGGATCCTGTTGGGGAGGCACTCAGGAATACCCAAAAATTTTTGACGTCAAAGACATTGTACTCCAATTGTTATTAAGAATTTAATTTTTTTAACCGCATTTTTCAACCTGAAAATGTGAATAACTCGAGATGTATAGGTCCGATTGGGAAAACCTATTTTGACCATTTTTTGCATTTGCTTCAAATCCAATAAACAAAAAAATTATTTTTTTCTTCCATTTTGAAAAAGTTTATATCAGATCGGAAAGAAAATTTTAATACTTACCTTTATTTTTATGAAAAAGAGAGTTTATTTTGGTCAAAATGTTTTTCAAAATGGCCGATAAAATTCATTCGGATTTTAAACAAATGCAAAAATGGCCAAAATAGGTTTAAAAAATTTTTTCTTACGGCATCAAAAAGCCGAGGCCTAACTTTTGAAGAAAAAATTATCTGTTTTAGACTTAATGGCATAAAATGGCGGCCAGTTCAAATTTTAAATAATAAATTCAGTTGCGCACATTGTTTTTAATATTTTTGCACTAAATTGTCAGTGTTTTTGTTAGAGCAGAAGGCAGATTATCTGAAAGTTTGAAGATTATCGGTTCACCCAGCGGCTCTGGCAAGCAAACTGAAAAAAAAAACGATTTTAGGCCAATTTTTTCACTTTTGTGGATTACGGTTGCACTCCTAAGACTTACACTAAACGTAGATTGGTAGACAATTTAATTACAAAGACTTTGTTTTTTTATCCCGATCGGACCCACATATCTTGAGTTGTCCAGATTTTTAGGCTGAAAAACGCGTTTAAAAAAAATTAAATTTTTAATAAAACAGCCATTTTCAAAAATTCTTTACGCTATAATAGTATTGTTTTATTTAATGCTTTGCCTAAATCAATTAAAGATATGAATCTAAAATCGTATAAAAAAGAAATAAAGAACTTACTGCTACGAAATGCCTTTTATAGTGTTGACGAGTTTTTGAATAGGAAGGTGTAGCTTTCTCATGATGCTATCTGTTTATAAAATGGAAAACTTTGAGTTGATTAGTGAGTACATATGTATGAAACATTGATGTGGTATATATAGGTATATGTTTATGCATGTTATAATATATGTTGTTTATGTAAGTGTTTTATTTACTATTGTTTAATATGTTTGTTTACACTTTGTTTTATTTTGTATAAAATATCTTGTGTTATGTTATCTATACACTTGTTAAATATGCCTACTAATTAATGTTGTAATGCTATATTTGCAAAATATCTATCCTGACGTGTCAAATGTATAAAAATATGTATCAGAAAAATTCTACTACTTCTATTCCATTCCATTCTATTCTACTCTACTTCTACGCTGCTCTACTCTACTCTACTCTACTCTACTCTACTCTAATCCACTCCACTCCACTCTACTCCACTCTACTCCACTCCAATCCACTCCAATCCACTCTACTCTACTCCACTCTACTTCACTCTACTCCACTCTACTCCACTCTACTCCACTTTACTCCACTCTACTCCACTCTACTCCACTCTACTCCACACTACTCCGCTCTACTCCACTCCCCTCCACTCCACTCGACTCGACTCGACTCTACTCTATTTTACTCTACTCTACTCTACTCTATTTTATTCTATTCTATTCTATTTTATTCTAATAATAATTAAAACACGGGGTCTTTGAAGTACAAAACTTTTTTGGGTACTCCTTAGGGCCTCCCCAATAGAGTTCAACTATAAAATTACTTATGGAAAAAATTTCATTCCAAATCCTATTTTGACTGCTTAAGTTCCAACTTTTGCACCTCGTTTATTGAACCCAGCTGCATTGAGCTATTCACAAATTGAAAATGAGGCTTGGTCAAGTATTTCCGGTATTAAAGAGTTTGTTCAATACCTATTTGGACAAAAATTAATCGTATTTCACTGATCATAAACTTTTGTTCACAATTTTTGATGATAAAAAAGGTTTACCTGTTATTGCGCAAATAGGTTACAGAGCTGGTCTCATATTTCATTAGCTTTTAATTATGAAATAAAGTAGGTAAGGCCTAGTAAAAATACAACTGATTTTTTACCATTGGGTTGAATACACTGAATCTGTCGGGAAATAACAGGTTTGAAAAATGTTAAGAAATACAGCGAAAAATTATAATTGTCTGATATATTCATAGGTATAATATTATCGTGTTTACAAAATTCAGGATTTTAAAGATTTTATATTTGAACTTCTCAAATAGTACTCAATTTCTGCTTAGACTGTTTCAGAATTATATATAACGTTATCACAGGTAAAATATTATGATACTCATAAGTTTTAGCAGACTATAATAACGAAATGTACAATTAAATCTCCTTATTTTGATCCAAACTATATGCTGCTAAATGATAGCCAAATATTGCTGGGACACCCTGTATATAAACAACAAAAATGTCATCACATCCATTAATGCATTTATTTTGATTATTTTACCAAAATACTATTATCTGAAAATATCGTCTTTATTATATGTTCTAAGCTACACATAAATAAATGAATTATTTGAATATTAAGCATGTACTCTGGTTATTTTATTTGCATAATATTTAATCAGCAAGTGGTAGTTGAATTCTCCGAATTAAATTTTAATTTATACAAGATTTGTGCAACGTCTACCCAAAATCAATAGGAGCAGGACATTTTGGCGCCAGCCAGCATCCAAATTGGACCATTATGCTTAAGGTAAATAATTAGAAGTTAACTGTAAACGACTGTACAATTTTGAAAAGAAACCGTTAATTGTCAATTAATTCTACAATTTTCAATGGAAAAATAAAGCGAGTTGAAGAATTTAATCATAATTTGTTATTATTACTGTCACTGTATTATATCGATAGTAATTTTCAAATATTTAAAAGAAATAAGTAATATGTCATAACACAATCAATTTAATTTTATGCAGAAAACTTAAAAATAATTGACAATGATAGGCAGGTAACTACAATTATTATTTTAAAATAACAGAAAAATTACTCACATCTTTTGGACCAAATTCTGTAATTCTTTTCCTTTTAATTCTCTGCCGTAAACACTACAGATATATAAAATAAAAACAAGTGCTTTAAAATGCATTTGTGACTATTTCTTTTCATTCGCGTCTTGACTAACTAATTCAAATGAAAGACTCGCTCCCTGCATCATGCTTGAGCGCATGTCTCTTAGTCACGTTAATATATATTTCCCCTAATAAATATATATATAATTTATTTCATACAGTATATAATAAATAAACAGATATGATAAAAGATGTACACTTGCAAGTTTAAATGAAGGAATATAGAATAGAATAGAATATATTTCTCTCTTTTTCACACAATGTGTATACAGTCGTCAAAATAAATCTAGTAGCATACAAATGTACTAAGTTATATATATACATAAAACAAGAAAACAATGTATATAATAAAAACAGTTAAGCAAATAACATACATAAGTAAAACACAAACAAATCTATAACAGACAAAGAAATAAAAAACTGGCTAGGCTAGAAGTCAGATAGATAATGAATTGCAATACTGAAAGTATTCTTCACTAGGTACTATAAAAACAATTTTTAAGTAGTAATGTCCTAACATTTTTTTTAAAACTTTTTATACCTGTATTTTCATTTTGTAAATGTCGTAGCAAAGCATTATAAAATTTACTGGACATGTATAAAAATGAGTTTTTTATCTTTGTCAAGCGTACACTTTTCAGACATACGCTTTTCGTCTCTCTAGTATTATAACCATGAACATCCTCCTGAGTTAGAATCGAACCCAGCATACTTCTCTTTTTAATATACAGCAAATAATAATAAATAAAACATGAAAGTAGAGTCATAATACACATATCCTTAAAAAAAGGTCTACAAGAGTCAGTAGGCTTGGCTTTAACTAAAACACGTATTGCTCTCTTTTGTAATATGAAGACCTATTGAGCATGACAAGTATTACCCCACAGAACAATAGCATACACCATTACACTATGAAAAATAGAAAAATATGAAATCTTTAAGTAATTAGCAATAAGTTCACTTTGTAATTGCCTTAGAAAAAATATTATAGTTAATAGTCGCTTACACAGTTCATTAGTATGATGTGCAAAAGTTAAAGAACTATCAAGAAAGACACCTAATGGCTTTACAGGATTGTTATTTACGTTAGAAGGTACCACTGCAAAGTCAAGTGTATTAGTTTTATCCAAGTTCAAACTTAGGAAGTTGCTAGAACACCATTTTTATAACATATTTTCAGAGCGTTCAATGTCATTTATTATTTAATTTGAAGATTTACTTTTAAATAGCAAAGTTGTATCATCAGCGTAGGCAACTGGAAGAATGTTATCGCAATATTTGAGAAGAAATCATTAACATAAATAATAAAAGGAACAGGTCCTAAAACCGATTCTTGAGGAACACCAAATTTAACATACTTCTGGTTAGATACTACATTATTCCATTTAACAAGCTGAGATCTGTTATATAAATATGATGCAAAAAGATTTAATGTAATGTCTCGTACACCATAGTATACAAGTTTAGTCAATAAAATATTATGGTCAACAGTGTCAAAAGCCTTTGACAAGTCATAGAATTTTGCTGTACAAAATTCTTTCTTCTCAAAAGCTTCAAAAACATTTTCAGTAATTTCACAGGAGTAATACATTTAGTAGAATGTCTCTGAATATTCTACAGTAATTTAGGTAATAACTTAAGCGCGTGGAAAATCCGTGTATTTTGTATTATTATAGTTAGTTCACATCAACGAGAAATACAAGAACAGCAACAAACTGGAGTTATAGAAAAATTACGTTTGAATGTATATAATGATGCTCAAGTTCTCCCCCTATAACTTTGAAATATATTTATTCATTGATTACTTAACTACATAAGAGGCTAACAAAGCAAATGGTACAATTTTAATAAACGGGGAAAACCCGAATGTGCCGAGAAACTTCATATGGTTTCACAGGATAGTACACCACCACATTATTTGGTAATAGTGCGAAATTCTGTAAACTAAAGTTTCCCACACAGAGTGGTAGACGCAGATCGGTAGAATGACCAGCTAGATCTCCAGACCTAACCCCATTGGATTATGTATATGGGGCTACCTTAAATCCAAAGATTATTTTAATAGACCGAATAATGCTGAGGATTTAAAATACAGAATCGATTACGAAATAGGAAGAATTGGACCCGAAACAAATGGTAACTTTTGCGAGAATTTTGGTTTTGGCTTGGACATCGTCAATCACATTGTGTTATTACATTGACTATTTGTAGATTTTTCTAAAGCTCTTGACTGTGTCGATCACTCTATTCTATTAACTAAGTTGGAAAAATATTGGGTTGCTCATGAATGGTTCAACTCCTATTTGTTATATTACCTTCAACAGGTAAAAATGAAAGATCGTCCTTGTAGCTTGACAGCTATTAATGCTGGAGTTCTGCAAGGAACCATATTTGGCCCAACGCTTTTTGTTATTTTTATTAACGTTATGCTAAATTATTTAGGACATCCATTGTGCTCAATCGTATCATATGCAGATGAAACTAATATTTTGATTAAGTATAAGGACTTGTCATGCGGATTGTGCCATTTTAATGTATAAAAGAAATTGATTGAAAAAACAAATTATGAATAAACCACGAAAAGACAGTGGTCGAAGATTTTTAAAACATCACAGTCTAGTCCTAATGTAAATAGTAGTCTAGTTTTAGATGGCAAGACAAATATTGCTCAGAAATCCAAAATACTAGGGGTAAGGATTGATTGTCACCCTAAATGGTCTAGTCATATACAGTATGCCTGTACTAAATTGTCTAAAGTATGCTATGCATTAGCTTTAACATCCAAACAGTGTCGATTATCAATTATAAGGCAATTGTATTTCGCTTTATTTCATTCTACAAAAACAAGAAGTGCGTATCATGGCCAATTTAATATACAATGAATCTTGTAGTGATGCTTTCAGATCGTTTAATATTTTAACTATGACATCTGTATATATTTATGAATTTACTTGTTTTATATAAAAAAACAATGCAAAGAAATATCTCCTTGTACCACAAAAACAAAAAACTACGATGTATCAAAAAAGTCTTTTTTTACTGGACATAATTTTTCAATGATCTACCTGAAAATGTTAAATGTTTACCAATAATCTACAAGGACAAAATTGCAGTAAAATCATTATTTTATCAAATAAAAATTTCTACATTAGTGATGAATTGTTATTACTACTCAAAGAATAAGTTTTGTGGACCTTTATACTATTGCAAGTCATATCTAATAAAAATATTGTAAATTTTATTATTTATATACTATGAATTTATGTGTATACAGGCTGTCAATTTTATCAGGACACTCGAGAATATCTCACTTAATATCGATTGTACAAAAAAAAAAATTTTTACGAAAATTGTGCAGATTTATATAACCTAGAAAATGGTTTGAAGACATTTGAAATCCATGTCCTACTTTAAAGGTTATGGCGGAAAATATCGAAAATGCGGAAAACGTCTAGGCCAAATATCTCTGTTATTTGAAGAGATACGAGAAAAATTCTAACGTGATTTTTTTTTTGCAAAATAGTGGTTCAACGAGGTTTTATATAATTTTTTTCACAACCACTGTATTTTGAGATTGGCGCCATTAAATAGAGTATTTTCCTGCCCTTTCAACGATATATCACATGCCATATTTATTCATTGTTACTACGTTAGTAATTATATAAACATTTTTTTAAAACCAATAATTTTTTTTTAACAAGCATTATACTTGCCGTGGAGAAGTATGATTAAATAAAATGATAAAATAATTCAATAAGTTGTTCAAATCTTTGCTATAATAAAACATTAACACAATTAAGAAGAATAAAGTAAATTCAGGTAACAAAAACAAAATAATAATCAAGGAAGTAACATGGAGCAATTATGGAAAGATTATTCGCAGTTATGCCAATGTATAGAGGTCCTCCATAAAAGCGTCACTCTTTGCTCAGAAAGTTAAAATATCTTTACCAATTAATTTAAGTATAATATCCATTTGTTTGTATTTCATGATTTCACTATTATTTCAATTATTTTAAAATAGTTGGCTATGAACAAACTTGACAATTTAATTTTTTGACAGATCATCTCAGTTAATACTTAAACTCTCACTCAATCACAATCGTTTAAGAATTCAGAATGTTCAAAAATGATTTTCACTCATATTGATCGTTATAATCTGTTCGTTACATATTGCCAATGCAATTTTAACTCTGGATTAGCTCAAGTAGAATATAGAAACAGATTTCCACAAGCACTGCAGCCGAATAAAACTCTGTTCAGAAAATTTGCTACGAAACTGAAAAATAATGGTTCATTTTTAAAGAAGACAACGTTGAACAGTGTCACTGATAATGTAAATAAGGTAAACCGAGTTATTAATTTGTAAGAAATAAAAATACAGAAAATTTGGAAACATCATTAAGAGAAATTCAAATTGCTTGTCATATAAATAAAACAAGTGCTAGAAAAATTTTAAAGGAAAATGGTTATCGGTGTTATAAAGTAAAAAAAGTTCACAATTTACAAGCGGGGGACAAACCAACAAATGAACTTCTGAAAATACACACTGGCATAGATCGACTGGGTTTCAAAATCGTTTTTCAATGAATATGTGAATAGGTATTTTAGGCACCAATTTAATAGGTCTTTATTTTTATGATGGTCACCTCAGTGGTCAAAGGTACATAAACTTTTTGAGAAATGAATTTAATGAATTCTTAGATGACCTACCTTTAGAGAATCGACACAACTTTTCAGCAAGATAGAGCTCCTCCCCACAATTCCCAAATTTGCCTAGATTATTTACACGAAATTTTGCCTCAACCTTGGATAGGTACCAATGGATTTATTCGATGGCCCCCTCGTTCTCCAGATATAACTCCAATGGATTTTTTCTATGGGGGTATATTAAAGATAAGGTGTTTTCGACGACACCGCAAAATGTAGAGGACCTAAAAGCTCGAATTCAACAGGCGTGTATTACAGTTACCCCCGAAATGCTGAGTAATGTTTTAAATGCAGTGCCTCGCCGCGCTCTATTGTGCATAAGAAATCGCGGTGGACACTTTGAACACTTGATATTATATCTTAAAAATTATTTTGCAGATTAGATAAATATTAATGTTCTGTGTGCTATATTCTTTTTATTATTAATTTGTTTTTGTTACCTGAATTTACTTTATTCTTCTTAATTGTGTTAATGTTTTATTATAGCAAAGATTTAAACAACTTATTGAATTATTTTATCGATTTATTTAATCATACTTCTCCACAGCAAGTATAATCCTTGTTGAAAAATAATTTATTGGTTTTAAAAAATGTTTTCATAATTACTAACCTAGTACCAATGAATAAATATGGCATGTGATATCTCGTTGAAAAGGGAGGAAAATACTCTATTTAATAAATCTCAAAATACAGCGGTTTTGAAAAAAATTAGATAAAATCTCGTTGAAACACTCTGTTTTGCAAAAAATTTTCGCCTTAGAATTTTTCTCGTATCTCTTCAAATAACGGCGATATTTGGCCTAGACGTTTTCCGCTTTTTCGATATTTTCTGCCATAACTCTTAAAGTAGGACATGGATTTCAAATGCCTTTAAACCATTTTGTAGGTTGTATAAATGTGTACAATTTTCGTAAAAATATTTTTTTTTGTACGACCGATATTAAGTGAGATATTTTTGAGGGCCCTGAAAATGGACAGCCTGTATATATTTAGTACTTGAGGCTTTCTAAAAAATTTGAATTCAATGTATCACTTTTAAAATTAGTTTTTAAGAACAAAATTTTATTATGTATATTTATTATTTCTTTAGACAAAATTTCTTAAACTTACACGCACTATGTAATAGTGTAGAATTTTGGTTTTCTTTATTTTGTCCTCCATTAAAGGCCTCAAGTTTTGTGTCTATCTTGTCTTCACATTTTGAATGTGTGTGGGCTCCTAAAAAACGAATGTGTTAAGTTATATTAATTTATTCTCTCAACAGTTTAAGTAGACACATCTACATTACATTCTACTAACTAATCGAAAACTCGCCGCGCCAAAAGAAATCTGCCATTAATAACCTGCATTCAGTTGGTTTAAATCACTTCTAAATAAATAGTCACTGAAATCGTTTATAAATACCGACAATCCTTAACAGATGTCTCGTCCGACAGCACTGCTCAAAATTCAAGAATCCTAGAGATTTAACAAAATTCTAATTTAATGGTGAATGTGAATACTGTCGTCCTCAGATCTTTAAATTTTACAGTGTACTAAAACAGTTGATTAGAAACAAAGACAAAATCAATAATACGTAGTCTTTGTTAAGTGAATCTAACCGCACCGTTTGCAGAATCTGACAACAACTGCACATACAACTTAATTCTACAGTGGAGTAACTCCGACACCCGCTAGCAGATGGCGTATAAAGTAACTTTTGATGGAATCGGTTATATTTGAAGTAGCCAGTGCTCAAATGCTTTCCATAAAGGACGTAGTAAATTACTAGAACGATTATTTTCGAGTAAATGTTTACGGAATATTGGAAAAATACAATTCAAGCTCAGGAATGAATCGGAAGATTAACGGAGTGGTTTTTTCCATTAATTTGAAACCAGATGCGGTTGGTTTTAAAACAGAGGCCCATGATTCATGTTATTCAGCATCAGCGCTGTATTGCATTGGATATCCAATCTAAATATCAATTCTGCTTCTTCTATTAGAATTATAGAACATATTAAAATATAAAATGCACTATACTGAAGTGCCCACTATGATTTAAACAAACATTAAATGTAGATATTATGATTTCCGTTAGTTTAATAGTTTTCAAATAATTGTTAGACATTTTATACAACAGTTTTTGCAGTTTGAACATTTCGCGATGACGCCAGCACTGTTGGCGAAAGTCTTGTCGTATGCTACGCAATTTTTTGTAATTATGAAGGATTTGTGCGTTTTTTGTCCGCATGAGTTCATGTGAACGATTCATCTTTTGGAGTCTGAAGGACTTTTTCTATATTTATCAAAAATGAATGTTGACGTTCACAAAGTAAGGGTTCAAAACGACTGTTTCAGATGGAGGATAATATAAAATTTATACTTACTGTTCGTTTTTTGCTTAACTGCTGCTCTGATGGTATCTATTGGACGTCGTAACACTATAAATCTAACACTGTAGGTACTAACACTTTCTTAAAATTATATCTGAAAGGGAATTTTGAAAACACAAGTAAAAGATAATATAAAGTTCAAAAATATATATTAAATCTCTTCAAAAATGTATGTTTTACAACCACTTCAAGAAATATGTTTTGACAAACAATAGTCTGGCCCGTGTACAACACATGGTGAGTAACAGAACGATTTATAATATACCAACTACCATCCAATATGCGGTTTTTGAGCTAACGATTACACAAAAAGATTCAAGAAAAGTTCAATGTTTATAAAATTTTGGTAGGCTTTTGCTTGCCTGTCTATTCACGTATTTTTATTTCAATATCAATTTTGATCGCTCCTCTGAGCTTTAAAATGCTTGAATCGCAACGACTTTGAATTATATTTGGGCAATCACAATTTCATACGTTCAGGCAAGGCGGTCCCATGCACATATGACTACATGGTAAAGATACTTTTCTGACACCGAATCACTGAGGAACCGGTTTAGGGCAAATCCCGTTAAAATTCGTCATTTTCCCATCAAAATCTACTGCTAGGAAATGATGGGGGTCCCATGTCGCTAAAGGCTATTTTCGCTAAAACTCACAATATACTTTGAATAGAAGCTGGATTAACTTGTCCTCATATTTAATACCACGTATGAGTTGCAGTGCTTAACAATGTATATTTGTAAAAGGGTCTTTATTTTTGAAATTTCCGAAATTTCAAATTCCGTTATACTTTCTAAATTTTAATTACTTCCCTGTGCAGCGACATTTACTACACTTTCTAAAATTACGCTCCTTGAGGAGTTATTGGAATTTTTGCATAAAAATCGCTCCGTAGAGCGAAAATATGATTAAGAATATTAAAAATCTCTTCCACGATATTTTTACGTGAAGCACGGATTTTGTTACAGTTTCGAAAAGTACACCGAGGGTTTTATCGTGTTCTTTAACATTCACGCCGCTTATGTTTAAAGCAGAAGAGAGATGCGTATTAACGTGAAAACTAATTTTGTTTTTAGAATCGGTATATTTAAACCAGTATATCATATATTGGTATGTGCGCGACTACGCCACTACCTCATAGGAAATTCGAGAAGAGCTCAGAAACGCTGCGAAGGATAGACTGGAACATTCTAGAACAATCGTCGTACATAGGAAGCGAATCTGCACACAGAGTTCAATTTGGTATGAGATGAACAGGTGAACAGACAGAATAAGAACAGTAATAAGTTGTGAATTGTACTAATGTCTATAGTTGCACTTAGTGTGTTATATTAACGATTAATTATTGTAGTTAATTAAGTATTCAAGTAGTGGTCAGTGAAAAACTTGTTGCAATTTATTGAACCTATGTACAGGGTGTTTATTGGAGATTGTAAACACGTAACAATATTTGTGCATTCATGTAATTATTACACTACACCCTGACCTAAGCACGAATCGTAATGAAGCAACTGTTCAAAATTTAGTGTAATACATTTTAATCTACGTCAATCAATAAATATGCATACTGCACTAGGCTAAATCAAAATTAATGTCATTTTATACGAATTATATTTTGGCAAGTGGATTCCATTTTATTGAAAAAATTTTGTTCACATTTGTATTTCAGGATTCAAACATGTTTAGCACCAAAGGCTGATTACTGTTTATTTTAATTTCCGCCAAGTGAGCGAATATTGTAGTCTCTATAACGTAGAGGTAAAATTACAAGTGGTCTATAAAACTAAATAAATTACATATACTAAATTGAAATAAACGTTTTCTAGTTTTTTCCGCACTTATGTTCCCTGTAAATAGCACATAAAGTTAATGGTAAGTATATGAGTAACTTTCCTGAGCAATTACGGCATTTTTCTAGAGGGTTGTTAATGACTCTTGGGTTAGTTACAACTACTCTTGCTAATATTGTATATGAAGGGAATGCTTCACAACATTACTATCATTACACAAAGTTTCTGGTAATAATAGTTGAAAAAAAGTAAATAAAATTTTAGTTTTTTTTTAATAATATAATAATAACAATATTTATTATATTTATTTAAAATGAAAATTGTTATGAGACCCAAACGCCGAAGAACTCAAGTAAAACGTAGACCCCGTCTCTGTATTAGTAAATTGCGTGACCAACAAACCGTCGAACAGCTAATGCAAAAAGTTCAAGAGAATTTGAGTGCACTAGAAGAAACCAATTCTGTAGATGTCGCTACTACCTGGCCACCAATTAAAGACAGTTTAAAAAGTGCGAGTGAGGAAATTCTTGGCACTGCAGCAAGTAAAAAACAGGAGGACTGGTTCAATGATAATGAAGCTTTTATACAAGAACTTCTTGACCGCAAACATATTGCCTTCCAAAACGCTATCAACCACCCCAACGACTCATCAAAAGCAAATTCTTTTACCCAATCTAAGTATGAAACGCAACGTGAAATCAGAAGAATAAAGAACGAGTGGTGGGCAAGCAATGCCAGAGAAATTCAAAGGTACGCCGATTCACTCGACTACAGGAATTTCTTTCAAGGAGTAAAAGCAGTGTACGGCCTCAGTCGGAAAAATATGTGCCCTATTAAAGATTTAAATGGAAATCTCCTCAAAGAAGACCAGGAAATAAGAGCCCGATGGAAAGAACACTACTCTAACATTCTTAACCAGCAAAGTCAAGCCGATCACGATATTATAAATCTTATCCCTCAATATGACACCTTCGAAGACTTAGATAAACCACTAACAACGGAAGAGATCTTAACCGCCATTGGGCAGCTAAAAAATAACAAATCTCCCGGCGCCGACTCACTCCCAGCTGAGATCTTTAAAGCTGTGTCGTCAGAGCTCATACCCTACCAGAATAAAGTTTTTTCTTGGTTTATTCACTCTCAAATTATTTCCGTTTGTTTGTTGGATGTCGCAGCTAATTTCAGATCTTCCTGAACAGTCCTATTTTTTGATTTTTTCACCTGTGTTTTTCCGAAAACGTCTTTTAACAACTCCGACTATTTCTGTCTTGGGTAAATATCATGCTTGACCATTTACATCACGCGATAATATTTGTCACCAACTCAATTTTAACTCGCACGTTTTTTAAATTATATAAATCGATTAATCCCTCTACCTCTATTTTTAATTTCGTTTATTTGCAGAAATGTCAATATTTCAAATACACAAGTATAGTAAATATTGACTGTCACTAGCATGTTACTGGTAGCCCAATGTTAGCATTTGTTAAAATTTAAACAAATATAGATCGCTTGTACGCCATCACATTTATCATAAGTTAAACGGGTTGCTGCCATCATATTACAAATAGAATGGTTAAACATAAAATACAAACATACTGACATTCAACTTTAATGCAAAAACACTGTGCCGTCTGTTGACGTAATGGATAATGGAATTTCTGGATTGAGAGAGGCTGAAATAATGATATAATATCTAAACATGCCTAATAGATGGGAAGGTCTGGTCGGTGATATGGCATGTTCCAAATTGATTTGTGTTTCATATTTGCTTGTTGTCCAGTAGAAAAGATGAACAAAATTAAATTTATAGTTGAGTAAATATGGAGCTGAAAACTGAAATAAGGGTAGGGATAGGGTAATCTGAGGTACGCAATATTAAACAATAAAGTATTTTTGCAGTGGAAATTAAATTCAAATTGGACTGGACGACCTAAGCATCAATTAAAGTTCTGCTCGCGTCATACACGGTCAAGCCAACAGCAACATCGTGATAATTGAATTTTTTCCATCCTTATTCCTTGAGAGCAGTGCTTTAATTAATACCAAGATAAATATCTATGACCTGTTAAGAAATTCCGGGGCGGTGAAATAAAACAAGTAAAGTAAAGTACGAAATGAGCCATTTTATGGTTTAATCTCACCACTAATATAACAAACTTTTACCATAAATCTTTAGCACACGTGTTGTTCTATGAGATCGCAACGTGCGTTCGCATAATTCTATAATTTAACAGAATCCAACAACGCTGCAGTAATACGAATGGTCGTTGCATGCGTTAGCAACAATACTACCAACCCATGTATAAGAATTTTGTTGGAATAGTTGTAAATTTTGAAAATGCCTGTCACCTGCGGTTGGCCGATGCACGAACGTTCGGCCATTTTTTAGTACTCTCTAAAATTGTATTCAAAATCTCAGAAGATCATGGAAGGATATACCGGGTAACAACGAGATTATCTGTGACACAAAAGCCATATTTTGCACTTATTAAGCGAAAAACATCACTTCCGGTCCAACCGGAAGTAGCAACAACTTTTGATTTTTAAATAGCAACCTATATATACAGGCTGTCCGTTTTGTCAGGGCACTCGTGAATATCTCACTTAATATCGGTCGTACAAAAAAAATTATTTTTACGAAAATTGTGCCGATTTATATAACCTACAAAATGGTTTAAAGACATTTGAAATCCATGGCCTACTTTAAGAGTTATGGCGGAAAATATTGAAAATGCGGAAAACGTCTAGGCCAAATATCTCCGTTATTTGAAGAGATACGAGAAAAATTCTAAGGCGAAAATTTTTGCAAAACAACGAGAGGTTTTATCTAATTTTTTTCAAAACCGCTGTATTTTGAGATATATCACATGCCATATTTATTCATTGGTACTACGTTATTAATTATAAAAACGCTTTCTTAAAACCAATAAATTTTTTTTAACAAGCATTATACTTGACATGGAGAAGTATGGTTAAATAAAACGATAAAATAATTCAATAAGTTGTTCAAATTTTTGCTATAATAAAACATTAACACAATTAAGAAGAATAAAGTAAATTCAGGTAACAAAAACAAAATAATAATGAAGAAAGCAACATGGAGCAATTATGGAGAGAGTATTCGCAGTTATGCCAATGTATAGAGGTCCTCCATAAAAGCGTCACTCCTTGCTCAGAAAGTTAAAATGCCTTTACCAATTAATTTAAGTATAATATCCATTTGTTTGTATTTCATGATTTCACTATTATTTCAATTATTTTAAAATAGTTGGCTATGAACAAACTTGACAATTTAATTTTTTGACAGATCGTCTCAGTTAATAATTAAACTCTCACTCAATCACACTCGTTTAAGAATTTAGAATTTTCAAAAATGATTTTCGCTCACATTGATCGTTATAATATGTTCGTTACATATTGCAAATGCAATTTTAACTATGGATTAGCTCAAGTAGAATATAGAAACAGAGTTCCATAAGCACTACAGCCGAATAAAACTCTGTTCAAAAAATTAGCTACGAAACTGAAAAATAATGGTTCATTTTTAAAGAAGAAGACAAGGTTGAACAGTGTTACTGATAATGTAAATAAGGTAAACCGAGTTATTAATTATGTAAGAAATAAAAATACAGAAAATTTTGAAACATCATTAAGAGAAATTCAAATTGCTCGTCATATAAATAAAACAAGTGCTAGAAAAATTTTGAACAAAAATGGTTACCGGTGTTATAAAGCCAAAAAAAGTTCACAATTTACAAGCGGAGGACAAACCAAATACTTTTTGTAGGTGGCTGTTGGAAAAGAAGCATGGCGATTAATATATAGTAAAATACTTTGGTCCGACGAGGCAAATTTTTCCAATAATGGATTTTTAATCGCAATTTTCATTATAAATGGACTTCTGAAAATACACACTGGCATAGACCGACTGGGTCGTTTTTCAATAAATGTGTGGATAGGTATTTTAGGCACCAATTTAAGGTCCTTATTTTTATGATGATCACCTCTGTGGTCAAAGGTACCTAAACTTTTTGAGATATGAATTTAATGAATTCTTAGATGACCTACCTTTAGAGAATCGACACAACTTTCAATATATTCAACAAGATGGAGCTCCTCCCTACAATTCCCAATTTTACCTAGATTATTTAGACGAAATATTGCCTCAGCATTGGATAGGTACCAATGGATTTATTCGATGACTCCCTCGTTCTCCAGATATAACCCCAATGGATTTTTTTCTATGAGGGTATATTAAAGATAAGGTGTTTTCGACGACACCGCAAAATGTAGAGGGCCTAAAAGCTCGAATTCAACAGGCATGTATTACAGTTACCCCCGAAATGCTGAGTAATGTTTTAAATGCAGAGCCTCGCCGCGCTCGATTGTGCATAAAAAATCGCGGTGGATACTTTGAACACTTGATATGATATGTTAAAAATTATTTTGAGGATTAGATAAATATTAATGTTCTGTGTGCTATATACTTTTTATTATTAATTTGTTTTTGTTACCTGAATTTACTTTATTATTACTTAATTGCGTTAATGTTTTATTATAGCAAAGATTTAAACAACTTATTGGATTATTTTATCGTTTTATTTAATCATACTTCTCCACGGCAAGTATAATGCTTGTTAAAAAAAATTATTGGTTTTAAAATAATGTTTTTATAATTACGTAGTACCAATGAATAAATATGGCTTGTGACATATCGTTGAAAAGGGAGGAAAATACTCTATTTAATGGCGCTATTTCCCACCCGTTTCAAAATAATTTTTTTTAACAGCCTGAAGAGTAAATTTCAAAATACAGCGGTTTTGAAAAAAAATAGATAAAACCTCGTTGAAACACTCTGTTTTGCAAAAAATGTTCGCCTTAGAATTTTTCTCGTATCTCTTTAAATAACGGAGATATTTGTCCTAGATATTTTCAGCTTTTTTGATATTTTGCGCCATAACTCTTAAAGTAGGCCATGGATTTCAAATGTCTTTAAACCACTTTGTAGGTTATATAAATCGGCACAATTTTCGTAAAGATATTAAGTGAGATATTCTCGAGGGCCCTGATAAAATGGACAGCCTGTACATATATATTTATATTTAGATTCCACTTCAAATTCTCATTACAATGATGTTTTACTCTCGGTGCCTTATGGATAGGTAACATTAAATTTATGCAAAAGCTACTTACTAAAGCTCTACAAACTTCAACAAACCAATACATCAGTTAATGCTAACGGAAGGCTTAGTTATGATATGAATTTGGTAACTGCGATATAAAAAAAGTGAAATGGATTAAAAGAAACAATCCCAAACCTGAAATATACATCAACCCGGAACAATTAAATAATTTTTATACTAATAATATTAGTAATCATTCGACAAAAGATGAGTTATTTAATTTTGAAATCAATGTTATAAGTGTAAATCCTTTTTTTAAAACTGATATATGTTTCAGACGCTGTTATAATCATTTATAATATAGAATCAAAGGTCTGAATGTGATAGACTAAATATAAATCAATACATTTATGATATTTTATATATTTTCATTTTTTGCACATTCACATAGGATGCCCAGAAAATATTGTGTAATCAATACTTTATTAGCTTTGACTACTACCTAAAATAATAAAAGATAATTTAAAAATGGCTTTTATTTAATTTCTCCAACAACTGTGAAGGTAAAATAACGAAATTGTGCAAAATTATTATTTTTATGTATAACACCATAAAATGAAAATAACTTGTAAATGTTATGTATAGGTGTGTAACACAATGAATATTTTTTATTCAACCATCTTATTTATATTAATATCCTGGAGAAGCTTAGCCACAGCTATGCCACCACTTAACCGGAACACACACACACACACACACACAAAGATAATTATACAGCAACCATGCCTTGCGACATTGTCATCTGTGGCAGCTGAGACTCGAGCTCAGAAGTGTTTAAGCAACTAGCTGTACTGTTTCTCATACAATCCTTTTTAGTTTACTACTACCACCTCGGTAACATATTAAAAATGTAAATAGTAAACGTCCACACTCTAGTCGGGATTCTAACCGGGGAGCTCTTGATCTCAAACCAAACATATATGCGTAGTATTATAGGTAAAATTGTACATAACCTATTCCAGTTATTGACAGTAAGAAATAGCGGCCAATGGCTAAATTACCGGCGAAAAAACAGTAGAAAATGAAATGAAAATCGAATCTTCCAAATAAAACGGAAATCTTGTTAAATATCGAAAGACACGTGTTTAAACATCGATTTGATAATATTATTAAATGCTGTAAAATACCTATTTCGAGACATGGAGTACTGTTTTACTTTCGTTACTTGATAATAAACTAATTTTATTATATTCGTACAATCACTATCACTAACGGGGACGGTAGCACAGTGGTTAGTGCGCCTAGCTTTTACTTTGAGCATACCTAGCGAAGTGGGTGCGAGCCCCACCTGTTGCAAAGTTATTTTCAATTATAAATTACCCCCAAGAAGTGGTTCGGATCGCGCTATAAACTGTAGGGCCGCATCTCCATTACCCACACAAGTCTAGGCTTAAGAGGGTCATTCAAGTGATCTGGAAGGCATTATTTATAAAGTTATAAAATGAAAATGTAATCATTGTTCAAGCATATTTCAAGCATGCTCGCATTTGATTGAATGGTTGACTTTATCGTTCCAAGCAGTTCACAGCATAAAATAAGCTGTTCGTATACTCCACACATAAAAATCCAATGGGCTTAGCCGTGGTGAACGAGGTGGCCAATGAAGTAGTTTCCGTCGGATTTTGTCGTGAATTTGACGTTTCGCTGATCATACTGTCGGCTTCCTCACAGGGATAATAACTGAAGTTGTTTATTCTGCTCATCGTTATATGTATTGTCGCTGCTTCACATCATTGCTAATTCATCATGCTCCATTGACCGTGTTTGTTTAAACTACTCGGGAACATAATCGGAAGACATGTTGCAAGTCAACTATGTTAGACAATAATATGGACGTGCCGCAGGGCTCTGTCTTGGGGGCCCGTGCTTTTTATCATTTATATTAATGAACCCTCAGATCTTAAATGAAGCATTAATTTCATTATACGTTGATGACGCCAATATTCTTGTATCTGATAAGTCCCACATTTCGCTACATAGATACCACTATTGAACATTTATGAGGCTGGTTTAGTAACAACTTATTTATTCTTTAACGTAGCCAAAACTAAATATATGACTTTTCATGTTTGCCAAAACAACAATACCCTCTCCAGTCTTCTGGGGTATATAACTCTTTTATAACACAGAAACTAATGTATATGTAATATATATAGCGGGAGTACCTCCTGCACATTCACGTCGCGATCTTTTTAAACAATATGAAATCCTTCCGTCTCTAAGTTTATATACCCTGGAACTATTAATATATGTTTACATAAATCAACATAAGTTTGAAAAAAAAATGAAGATATTCATTCTTATGATACTCGTAGAGAAATTAACTTTCGTACCCCAATTAAACGTCTAAATATATCTACAAAAGCCCTTAATATCTTGGGACTGAAATTGATTGAAACATGTTAAAGATCATCTTTTCAGTTTATGTGTATACTCTGTTCAGGTGTGTTACATCATATCCAAACATGTATCTTGTCATATATAGATATATATTTATGCCTGCTTGTACATTCTATACATTGTATAAATCTTGACTTGTCTAATAGCACTGCTCTGAGTGGATTAAAAAATTGATTTGATATTGATTACTGATGCTTGGCAAAGCCAGTCTCCATGTGTTACTCCGTCGATGCCCATCCTCTCTGTCTCTGTTCTTGTTTTTCTTATTGGATAATAGAGTATTGATACAGTGAACTTTGACCTTTAGTGAGTCCTTCATGCGTTTGGAACAATAATTTTATTATCCAATATATACAAGTTTTGGCCAATCGATATCTCGAAAACTTTTTAAACAACGATTTTGAGATTCGGTGATTTTAAACAGTGAACAGCGGGGTCCATTTCTGGTACAAGAGAAACCCTGCTAATACAAATTCATCGTTACCAATTGTCAGGTTTTTTTGGCACCAACCCAACCTATCTTTCACGGAAAGTGGTATCAATATGTCGCCACTTCCTGGGTATAGTGAGGAGGTGCACCATCTCTCTGCCACCACATCGTCACTCTCTTTTAACCGAATATCTTCAAGTAAAGCTGGAAGTATGTATACTTTGTACCGGTCAAAATTCCTCCATAAACCTCGGCCCAATCAATTGCCCGTTGAATACCAGATATTTACACCCAATATGGTTTGAAAATTAATTTCTCGCATCTGTTTTGGACCACTAGTGATAATTGTGTTGATTAACGGTACCGTTGTTCTGAAAACGCCTCCCATCAGCCCACAAAATTTTATTTAACAAAAATGGTTCAGCAAACTTCAAAATTGTATTTGAGATATTGACTGCCCAAAACCTCGTTGGCCGCCCTGTATAAAATTTATATAAAACTGGCTTCCTAGTAAAATACCTGCCTTTGTTAAACATTTGAAAATTATACAGATTGTCCCGAAATGCAATGGGCAATCTCTTGGTTTTGGGTAGTACTAGTCAAAATAAGGTCACAAGTTCGTATATTTCTCTTTCCCTCGAGGTACCCCTACTCTTCGAATATCTTTATTCGCTCTTGAAGTTGAAGGTAAAATATCGATTTTTCGCGATAACTTTTTTATTGTCCAATCGATTTTAATCATTTTTGTATCAGTATCATATTATTTCAATCCAGTTAGGTCAGTGTATTAGAACCTTCGATGACATTCTTGGGGGCTCGGGGGCAGAGCACCCATTTCCTTAATAAGTTGAAAAAATATTATTATTTTCAAATTTTTGAGCCATTTTTACGTAAAAAATGTATTTGTTTGATGTCGGTAATATGAACCGTTTTCGAGATAAATGCACCTAACGATGAAATTGCGATTTTCAATCGCACAAATAATAGTAACTTTTAAAAATAAATAAACAAAGACTACTTACTTAGTATTACTTTGTCATATTATTTGTGAACTTCCCATCGATTATGTGAAAAAACGACAAAAAATGATGCCGCACATGTTGAAGCCCAAGTTCTCGGGTCAGCATTGAACGTGTTAATATTAATTTTATTAAATATTTAAAAAACAGCTACATCGTCTTATCTATGTAGATAAGACGATGTAGCTGTTTATGTACAAAACCAAACGAGTAATAATGACAGTTTATGGTTGCCAAGACTATACGCTCTACGGTATCGCTATCGAAGGGTTCCTGATCGCAAACTTTTGAACGTGTTGATCAACGGCCAAGAGAAACTGGTAAAAAATATGATAATTTTTTTTGAAAACTAAAAATCTAAGAATTATATCTCTACTTAGGTCGATTTGCGCCAAATCACGTAATCAGGGGTGCTCCGCGGACAACACGTACTGTTGAAGTAGAAGTAGAAGAGAACGTATTGGATGAATTCATCTGTCAGTATCAGATCATTATCATTACAAATGAATGTCCCAAAATCGATCGTTGGAAGAATTTTGACAGAGCAACTGCTTAATCCGTACCACATACAGAAAGTACATGCCATTAGCCCAGATGACTTTCCTGCTAGGGTGCAATTTTCGCAGTGGTTTATACAGAAATATGTACAAAACCATGCCTTCATTCGATCGGTTTTGTATACGGATGAAGCGAGCTTTGGAAGAAATGGAGTCATTAACTCCCACAACTGACACGTTTGGAGCGAGTAAAACCCACATTCCACAATTCAAACACGCTATCAAAGGCAATTTCATATTAATGTTTGGGCCGGAATTATTGGCCTGTACTGGTTGGGCCCATTCATGTTACCAAATCGATTGAATGGGCAACTTTATCTTGAATTTCTCCAACAGCAGTTACCACAACTTTTAGAAGACGTTTACATTGCATCTCGAGAGAACATGTGGTTTATGCATGATGGGGCGCCCCCGTATTTTAGTCTTATAGTGAGGGGTCGTTTGAATAGAGTATATCCAAACCGATAGGTCGGGGTGGGCCTGTTCCTTGGCCTCCTCGATCACCCGATTTAAATCCCCTTGATTTCTTCCCGTGGGGGCATTTAAAGAGTCTCGTATATGCCACATCAGTAGAGACAAGAGAAGAATTATACGAGAGAACTATGTACCATTCAAATGCAATTAGAGAAAACGAAGGAATGCTGTGGCGATCGTCAATTAGTCGTGGACAAGCATGCATGAGAGAAGGGGGTGTTCATATTGAGCATTTGTTATGAAATTTCATAAATCTTCATTTTTCCATGTAACTCATTAGTTTTCTGCAGTAAGGTTTCAAATTTTATGTTTTGTGTGTTCAAGATTTTTTGTTTTTATAATTTTAGGTAAGTACTTATTATTACCTCATAGAGAAATAAATGTTGTTTTGTACATAATCCTCGTGTTTATTTAATTTTTAAAAATTACTATTATTTGTGCTATTGAAAATCGTAATTTCATCGTTGGTGCATTTATCTCGAAAACGATTCATATTACCGACGTCAAAAAAGTATACATTTTTTACGTAAAAATGGCTCAAAAATTTGAAAACAACCTTAGAAATAAAAGAAAATAAGCTGAATTTTTTTTTTTCAACTTATTAAGTCAATGGGTGCTCTGTCCCGAGACCCCAAGAATGTTATCCATGGTTCTAGTACACTGACCTAACTGGATTGAAATAATATGATACTGATCCAAAAATGATTAAAATCGATTGAACAATAAAAAAGTTATCGCGAAAAATCGATTTTCAACTTTCAAAATCAAGAGCGAATATCTTCGTAGGGGTACCTCGGGGGAAAGAAAAATATACGAACTTGTAACCGTATTTTCACTAGTTCTACCCAAATCCGAGAGATTGCCCACAATTTTCGGGACACCCTGTATATAAACCAATTCTTCTTGGCTTTTTATCGTAATATCACCAAACGCAAAATTATATCTTGATTGTTCAGTAATGTTTTAGAAAATTTAGTCTAATTGTACAGATACTAAAATAATTTGTGGTTCTTATTTTAATAACGTTAAAATACTTCTGAATAATATCAAAAATCAAAATGTAAAATATATTAATGCTCTCTGCAAACTAAATAATTCTCTTGCTGTATTTCCACTGTTTCAACGAACAATACCTCGTTTAATATAAGGCAGATGTTTTATGATATTTAGGTGGCACGTTTGATAATCTTGTAATGTACAAATTACAAGCATTATTTGCACGTTTGGATATGTTAATATGGTATCCTGACGCAGATGCTTTTGTGGAGTTTTATGGTATCCTGCAATGCAACGGTTTTTGAAATAATTACACATCTGAATTGCCTTTAGCAGAAATAATTGCATTAATGTTTGACCAATAACTTAAGAGGCTAGAAGCATAAAATGTGCCAACAATTTTTGGTGGCAAGTGCTCGAGGATATATTTATATTATTTTAAATATACTAATTTCTTTATTGGAAAAGCTATTGCTCACAGCTAGTATTCTATTATATAAATTCAAAAAGTACACCAATCCGTTTGAAGAATTCTTAATGCCCTTCCAGGTGAATTCAAAATACTTGATCCGACTAATTTTTTGCTCAATTCTCTACTTTTATCGATAGTAGTAACCTTATTAAGAATTCCCAAACCAATGACATTAGACACCTACATAACATCAGCGATTTAATATACTTGTATACCATATTAAGATATACCGTAGTATGTTATTAAGATATGAATATAATTATATCATGTATGAATAATAGTAATAAATAAATGCATGAAACGTTTTATTTAATTTTTTTTATTTCGCGATGCTAATTGAAATCTAGTTACATCAATTTTTGCACAGGCTTCACCGGCGACAAACATGGAGAATGCCTAAACACATTAATTAGCGCCGAGACTAAGTCTATATACTTGTAATTATCAATCATGAATACGGTTGTAATGGGATTGGTTACTCAGATTATAAACAGCGCTACTATGGGTAATTAATTGGACCGGTTGTGTGCACCTCCGGACGTCCGCATGCCAG
This sequence comes from Leptura quadrifasciata, assembly GCA_963675555.1. Lineage (NCBI taxonomy): Eukaryota > Metazoa > Arthropoda > Insecta > Coleoptera > Cerambycidae > Leptura > Leptura quadrifasciata. The sequence goes on from OY776678.1 coordinate 120,206,078, forward strand.
ATTATAACCCTTTTGTCTCCTGATATATCAGCTACGGAATCAAAGGTACTAGGTCTCTCGCTCTGCTGAAAAGCGGTTTCGCTTTGTAGGACGCTGATCGGCATCGTGACAATTCTGACAGGTCGATAGTTTAACAAAAATTTCAGTGAGTTAACGATTCTATACACAAAGAGAGTTTAGATTAACATCAAAGATTCAGGGTGCTATACTTAACATATTAATTACTGGTTTATATCACTCACCTAATTCGAGCCATGTAGATTTTTTAAAGTAATTGAGGAACTCGTTGCTGAATTTAGCGATAAGCAATTACTTTTAATGGGTGATTTTAATATAGAAATGTCACAGAACACATTTTATGCTAATAATTGCAACAGATTTTATTACGAAATATTCAATTGATTAAATAACCTACACGAACAATAAATAAATCGGCAGCAATAATAGATTTAGTTATGACTAACTGTGGCATATAACCAAGTTAATCACACTCCGAGAATATCAGGACATGAACATATTTTAGTAAATTTGGCAATGAAAAAAAACAGTGGCACTAGATAAAATTTGTCCTGTAAAAGTATTGAAAGTACCAATGCAATATGCAGAGATGAAATGGGTGAATCAAAAAAGTCTGGAATGCTTGCCAGAAAGGGATCAGAGATATACAGCTGCAACAACAAGTAATACAAATGAAGGCTGGGAAATATATAAGAAAAAACGAAACGAGGTAACATCATTACTAAGAAGAAAAACACTGAATTATTATAAAGAAATCGACGACAATAAAAAGGATTAAAAAAATATGTGGAAAACATTAAAAGAAATATATCAAAACAAAAACTACTAGTCACCCAGTTTAGGAATGAAGTAATTGAATATAACTTTATAATAGCGGAGAAGTTTAATGAATATTTTGTATGCAGTGTTAATGAAATTATTTAAAGTATTCCTAAACAAAATGGGTGTGAGTTACACACTTTAGAAGTAAAAAATAAATTTAACAGATTTTTTTTATACATTTATTTAACGTCGGCCTATTTCCGCTACTGAGGCCTAACACCGACGCCTGTAGACGAGCTACCCCCAACCAGGAATTTTGCCGAACCACTTCCCTTAAGAAGAGTTGGGATCTTTTACTTGACTAATATTTAATAGACAAGGGACTGACGGCTTTACATCCACTCCGAAGGATGGTATATCTCCTATACAATCCTCGCCTAAGGTTGTATAGTTTCCGCGCATACACTGATATACAAGCCGCTGGAAGATGTGTGAGGAGAGGACGCGGTTTCCGTTGGAATGGTCACCCATCCAAGTACTAACTGCGCCTGTCGTTGCTTTACATCGCATACCGAAGTATGTACATAGTAAAGACGCACCTACGCTCGCCCCCCTTTTAACAGAATTAAAACCTATTGAAATGCACAATCTGAGAAAAATTATATCTGACTTACCTAATAAATCAGGTATTGATGGTATATCCACAGGAATTACAAATACTGCTTTTGAGGTAAGTGGTAATAGAATTTTAGATGTTATTAATAGCTCCCCACAGAAAGAAATTTGTTCTTATAACTGGAAAATATCGGTAGTTACACCCATTCCAAAAATCTCGATTACAAAAATATCTGAAAAATTTAGACATGTTAACACATACAAGTATATGACAAAACTTTAGAATTGGTAGTAAAAGAACAATTGACTACACATTGTATGGTTAATAACATTTTAATAGAGAATCAATCTGAATTTAGCGAAGTCGCTCTTGTGAAACAGCACTTCAATCAATTATATCGGATTGGGTTAAAATGAAGTTATAGTTGCAATTTTCTTAGACCTTAAACGTGCATTTGAAACAGTGAATCGGCAATAATTGTTATCAAAGTTAGAAAAAATAGGCATTGGGAGGACTGTACTTAAATGGATTGAATCTTGTCTAACTGTAAGAAAACAAAGAACAAGATATGTAAATAATACATCTAGTATAATAGACAATAACTTCGGAGTACCACAAGGATCTGACCTTTATTATTTGTGCTGTTTATAAATGACATCGTAAAATCTATAAAAAATTGTAAGGTGCATTTATTTGCAGGCGATACGTTAATTTATTTTGGAGAAAATGTAAAATATTATCAATGTTAGCAATCAAGATTTATAAGATGGATTTGTTTGGTTGTGTGATAATACAGAAAGAGAAACCTATAAGGAAGTATTGGGGTCAAAGCTCGTAACAATAGAGAACTTCAACGAGGAAGAAGTAAACATAGATAAACTAAATGATTAAATTGTTACCTCTATCAAAGAAGCCGAAAAGTACATCAAGACAGAAAATGATAATGAAGGAAAACTGGGTACTAACACAAAAAGCTTGATGAAGAAAAGAAGAGATATTCTATCTAAGCAAAGTCTCCTCTGATAATAACAGATCTCAAGAGACTGAACAAGGAAATTTCTGAGCCATAAGGAACAATATATGAAAATATAATACAGACACAATAACTAAAGTGACAGAAGAAAATAAAAGTTTGAAAATTCTGAGGAGAAAACTAGCTTCAGGAAAGAAAAACATATACAAACTAAAGGATAAAGACGGAAAAGTTAAACCAAATAGAAACAACATTCTTGAAATCGCAAAAGACTCATATGCATAACTTTACAAACAACATATAGTTAACGAAAACCAGCATGTACTAAAAGTTCAAAATGGAGGATCTGAGGACATTCCAGATGTGTCTGTGGGTGAGATATGGTCAGCTATTTCAGTAATAAAAAATAACAAATCGCCTGGTGACGATCAAATTGTAATAGAATCAATAAAAGCACGAGGAAAACAACTAATACTCATAATGAAGAAGCTATTTAATGCATGTTTGGTTAAAGGAATAACACACTCACAATGCAAAAATGCAGTGATCATTATAATGTACCAAAAAGGAGACATAAAGGACTTGAGAAACTGTCGACCTATTAGCCTGTTGCCTCATATATACAAACTATTTATGAAAATCATATCAAGAAGTTTTTCTCATAAACTTGACTACTATCAAGCTCAAGAGGAAGTCGGATTCAGAGCAGGTTTTCGAACAAATTACCATCTCCAAGTTATAAAATCCTTAACAGAAAAATACATTGAATATAGCAAGCCACTTGTATTAATCTTCGTTGACTAAGAAGGAGTTCGACACAATATAGCAACATAAAATGTTAAAAGCCTTAACGGATTGTAGAATCGACCACAGACATATAGCGTTAATTAAGAACATCTGCGATACTGCCAAAGTTATTTACTAGTCTGCTAGAATATATGTTTAAACAAGTTGAGTGGGACGACATAGGTGTCAATGTCAACGACGAATACTTAAACCATCTGAGATTCGCCGACGATATAATACTCAGCAGATCGTATAGACCATGCTGTAAAAATCGTCAATCGTCTCCATCAAAAGTCAAAAAAGTAGGACTTCAAATCAATATATTCAAAACGCAGGTCATGACCAACTTAGTTCTGAGTGAAAATATCTACATAGGGACAAATGCAATCGAACAAGTCGCTCCATACAAATACTTAGGGAATGAAATTAAAATAAATAGGGATAATCAGACATGAGAAGTATTTAGAAGAATAGGCTTAACATGGGCTGCATTCGGATTCAGTAATCTGCGAAGTGTATTCAAGCCCTACCTGTCTGAAACGAAGGGTATATGAGCAATGTGTACTCCCTGTTATGACGTATGGAGCAGAAATCTTGACGTTGACAAAAAAATCCGTAAACATGATCAGAGTTGCTCAGCGCACTATGGAAAGGTCAGTGTTAAAACTTACCTTAAGAGATAAGATATCAAACAAAGAACTGCGAAGAAGAACATGTCTAACAGACGCAGTAACAAAAATTGCGACCTTGAAGTGGAATTGGGCTGGTCATGCCAGACTAGTGGACGGCAGATGGACGAGAAAAATCCTGGAATGGAGACCAAAACACAAGGCAATAAGAAGTAGAGGTTGACCGCCGACAAGATGGACGAATAACCTAAAACATATAGAAAGCAACTGGATGCAAGTGATTTAAGATAGAGAGAAATGGCAAAATTTGAGGGAAACTTATGTCTAGCAATGGACGATAATGGGTTGATTGATGATGATGATGTGATAATAGCTTAAAAGTACAAACGGATAAATGTAAGTACATGGTTCTCGACAAAAAACTTATACTAAATCGTCAACAAGTTGGACAAAGTATTGTATTAGATAATGAAATGAAAAGTCTCGGAAATTAAATAACTTGGGTTTATAATAGATGAATCCTTTACCTCCAAATATAATACTGACTATATCATAAAAAAAGGTTGCAAAAAAGATTTATTTTTTACGTAGAATTTCAAATTATTAATCAATATTATTAAGAATATTAGTTATAAATCACACCTCCACATTTTGAATATTGCGCAACTCTACAGCTATATTTAAATGACAATGATATACAAAAGTTACAAAAAATGCAAAACAAAGCTATGAGGACGACATTAAAATATAACAAATATACACCCTTAGACACAATGTTAAATTATTTAAACGTTAAACAACGTATAGTTTCAAAATCACTACAATTTATATTTAAAATAAAACATTATATGAATCTAAGTTATTTATGTGATGAATTGAGTATCGTACGAAATACTAGTAGATATAACACGCGTAGTGTAAATGACGTTGTGGTAGAAACGCATGACAATTTAATGGAATAGAAATCTTTGTTCTGTAAGGGCATTCAGTTATTCAACAGTTTACCAAATGAAATAAAATATTGTGAAAATATTACTTTCATCAAATAATGTGTTCGTTATATTACAAAAGTAGACTGATTATTTTGAGAATAAGTTATGTGATTTTACGATAAATTATGTTAGAATACAAAAGATTGGTAATTATTTTACATTTATTGATGTATGTATAGATTTGAGATAAGCTAGTGAAAAGTTAATGGACTTCTGTTTTATATATTGTCATGATTCAGTTGTAGCTTTGTTAGCTAATAAAGATGAATCATTATTATTAATTTAAGTAGTTAGTCTCAATAAACAGAATTTGCAATTTATCGTGTATTTTTGGATTTAAAAAATAAAAATAAACCAGAAAACACTTCGTAAAAGAAACCTTCTCATATGGTAAACGAACACATATTTTATACTATCACACGCAACATTGTCTGGTCGATAGCCGAGTGGGTTAAGCCGCGAGGTAGCAATCGCGATTAATCGCACGGACATCGCACCACCGGGTTCGAATCCTGGCTCCGGCACTGGCATGTCGGAGGAAATGGTTGTATGTCCGCGTTTTTTCAATGTGTAACCCCCTTCCGCACAAGCCTTGGCTTCTGGAATTGGGGGTTGTCTAATTTATGTGGTGTTTATTTATTATTTATTTATTACTGATTAGTTTGGGACAATTTCAGACCTGTGAGCTCTGCCAAGATAGTTTGCTTAAAGTCGATTTCATATTTTCTAATTTTTAAAATTAGAATATCCTGAAGAAGAATATTTTAGTTTGACAACGTCCTAAGACAAGCAAAGATTTTGACTTTTTCCGGGAAATCAAAAATAAGAAAGTTTACAAGAGTGGGGTTCCTCATTCAGGGACACACTGTATATGACTTCTAAGGAACATGTGCCTTGAAAAACCAGACATTTTTATTTAAATTCAATTCAACGTTATATTTCATAACCTTCTGAAATTAAGGAGATATTAGATACGAATGTGAAATTAATATGAAACCTACATTAGAGAAAGAAACGGAGTACCCTAACCATAAGCGATTTTTGACAAATCATCTAAAATAAACCGTTTCATAACGTTAAAAGAAGCTGTTATCGGAATTCGTTCTGGTAATATTACAGTATTAATATTCATACCAATGACACACAAATACTCCCGAGTTAATCGCAGGTGGGGATGATTTATTCCTGCTGTCGAGTCGGGTTCTATGACTTCGTATTAATATATCAAACTTGCTGCGCCCTCTAGATATATCAGCGATGAAATTTCGATTCTACTATCTGGCGAATCTGTTTGCAGGTGCAGCTTGCAGAGTCAGACGGGAAGCGATGATGCTTGTTGTGTGGTATTTCGCAGTTTAAACATCAATTAACAAAGTATTTAAATTATCCATCAGGTGTTAGTTTAGCGTAGGGCCTTCGAGCGATAACGCGGAAATATCTTCAAATACACTAATGTTCAAATGTGGCAGTAATATTTGAACACAAATGTTTCCACAGAAAACCTTGCATTGAAGTGGATAGAAATCCTTCAAGGAATATATCAACACTATGTTTTTAATGCCAACAAATCGAAACGAAGTACTACATTAAATCGCTTGGAATAGACAATATAAAATCTACATTGAAAAACATTGCTGGTCAGATTTCTGAAACATTAGCATATATTATTAATCAAATGTTTATGGTAGGGCGCTATCTTTTTTATTTTAAAATATCAATAGTAAACCCTGTAATAGAAGCGGAAATAAAATGTTAGTTATTAACTATAGACCCATTTCGCTTATCATAAACTTTGTTAAGCTGCTTGAAATGCTATTAAGAACAAGATTATGTAACTTTATTAACAAGTATAACATTTTATCTGGCGATCAATTTGGGTTTATAGAGAACAAGTGGACCCAGGATGCTATTGCCGATCTAACTAAAGAAATGGACAACTCACTAGATAAGAGTAAACCTCCACTATGCATCTTCTTAAACCTAGCAAAGACCTTTAATACGGTTAGCCACAAACATCTCCTTGAATGCCTCGGAAATATAGGTGTAAGAGATATGGAACTAAAACTTTTTGATAGTTATTTAAGTGAAAGGGTTTTTTGGGTTGCCGATTTCAAATCCAATGTCGAAGGTGGCAATTGACAATTGACAGCTGTCAGAAAGAGTGAACGCACTAGAGTTTGCTTGCACAATGCACTAAAGCATTACCGGCCGCGTTTTTCTCGCACAAGTTCTAAATAAACTTCTTCACTGACCAGCACTGTTGAATGCGTCAAATGTAAAGTCATGTTATAAATCGGTCAGCAATCGACAAAAAGAATTTCACCTCGTACTGGCGTGTTGAGTAATATATTATGAAAGTGCTCAAACAAAACATATTAATTGGATTGTTCACAGCGTGACCTGGGAACACTGATAAATCATTTCGGATAATACAGCTAACACTGCAACCAAAAAAACCTCTTGCATGTATTCTGATAAATCTTTTCCGGAAAATAAGCCAAGTTGACAGTGCCACTGACAGCTGTCAACTGTAATATACTACTTTTGACATTGGATTTCAAATCAGCGACCCGAAATACCTCCTTAGAACATTAGTGAAGCCGCTTTGAAGGGACCATGGTTATTAGTGAAAAAATCCCGAAAAATCTACCTTGACAAAGCCATAATTTTTAAAATTTTCCAGTATGCGTTTTACAGTGTTTGGTGACGGTTTCCGTTTTTCTGGATATCGAGTAGCAAATGTGCTGCAAGTTCTTGATATTACTTTATCACATTCTCCATAAATAATAAACAAATTTAAAATGTCTTCGTGGGTGTAATTTAAACGTGCTGGCATTTTTTGACATAAGATAATAACTGATTGTTTCTAATCATGGCTATTTTGATGAAATGAGTACAACAATTCATGAATTTCTAATAAAATCGCAAATATTTCAAAAGGTTGTAACTTTAACCCCCACAATGCTAATATCAGAAAAAAGGGAATTCAATTTTACACAACTTGACGTAAAAAAATACAGGGTATTCCATGTGACCTAAACAAGTTTTCGCGGTTTGAAGTTGACAAAATGTAACGCGAAAAACTGAACACTTGGTATGATATTATTGAATTAATTTCAGTTGTAGAACGTAGTTCTCCTTGTATTCTTTTTACGTGACAAGAAGCAAATGAGGATCTTTTACACGAAGAAAGTTATAACGGTTCTTGCAAACCGTTGCACCTGACAAGTTTTCTATAAAATGTCAAATATCTCTGAAACGGCTAGGTCTAGGTATAGGATATGCTACATATTTTAGACTCAGAATTTTATACTCTTTTCGAAAACCCTAAAATATATAGGGTGTTCCGTTTGAAAGAAGCAAGTTGATATCGACTTCCGGTATAAGCGGAAGTGTCAGCTGCTTGTAATTATTTTAGTTGGATTGGCCACGCCGACATTAGTAATTATCTAAATTTTCAAAATTTTCTGATACATACTTCTCGCTATATCGATCGATTCAGTTCCCGGTGAGACACCCTGTATATGCAATGGTGTTTTAAGTTATTTGGAAAGGTAGAACGACAAAGTGGATGGTTTTGTAATTAAAAAATTTCTAGATAGATTCCTAGATTTAGTTTAGAACTGTTAGATTTGTATATCGATAATTTGAAAATATTTAATTATATACAGAAATTGAGGGACCACCATGATAAAATTTATTTAATTTGAGGAACTTGTATAGTATTTTAATCCCTTACCCGCTGACCAATCCTTCTAAACAATTACCCTCATCGGCCGTTACTTTATTCCAAGTGATTTCGTCCTGTCAAGTTGACTAGGAGGCTTTAGGGCTAGGAACTGTAACACATATAATCTGTTACCTGAGATTTACTGGCCATGCACAGCTTGTATCTATATTTATGTAGAAAGCATAGCCGTGTGTTCTCAAAACTAATTTCGGGTAGATATATGGCAACTTGCTTGTTATAATTTAAGATAATTCTACCTGGAACGAGTTTTCATTAAATAAACGAAAGTTCATTTATCTGAAACTCGTATTTTAATTAGAGTACCTTGTTTTGTGCCATAACATTTTCAATAGTATCTCGTTACTTTATTTCTATTTAAAAGGAAGATATTGCCTGGTACATTGAATTTGGAATGTCTGATATACAAGGGTAATTTTTAGAAATCTATGTTGTTATAATTCATGTTGCTATGTTACTGTTTGTCTGAAATAAAAATTCCTATTCATTATTGCAAAATATTGCACGAAAATTCCGAAATCGTCAAACCTACTAAAATTACACCACGTTAATCGTGAATTTTATTTATCACTAGCCTGTGATTCTCGTATTTTCTATAAATGTCTGCAAATATGTCAACATAATCCTAAACCGATCTAATATTGACTAAGTAATTAATAAAATTAATGAAAGCTCATATGTACTCTTCCATGTTGAATAAATAATGACTTAATTTGAGGCTGTACCTATTTTCAATTCTATTAATATTTACAGCTAAATTAATCAAATGAAAATGATACATGTAAATACCGCGCAACACGCAACAAATCAATAACTTTACAATTAATAATCATGTCTAATTAAGGCAGGACTTGGTATTAAAAATAACAGACAATCAGTCAAATTCTATAACCGAATGGTTATTTTAACCACTGTTTTTTAAGTGTTCATTTTTAAGTGTTCAAAATGAAGGTCAGTGATTATTTAAACAACTTATAAATTTTTTAATTCTATAAGAGCAAAATGACTAAATGTTTTACCACTTTCCCACATTTTACAACTACCATAGTGATTAATTTAAACACTGTATTTTGTTAGTGGATAAGCAAGTTTCAAGTTGTTAAACGCAGAAAAAAGGGTCCCCATGGCTGCATTGGCTGCCCCACAGAATGTATTTAACATTTTATTGTTAGATGTTGTCGAGGAAATAGTATTGAGGTAAGTAAAATTCACGTTTTGAATTATATAGTAGGTATCTATAGGTAGTTGTATATTTCACTTAAATTTTTTTTATGAAGTATCACATATTTTAAAATTTTTTTAGGAGAGAGTTAGCATCAAACAACAGATATCTACGAGACATGAGCGATCCATTTTCTATAAGCGATGCCAAGTTCAGGAAAATTTATCATATGCCAAAAGTATTAGTACTGGAAGTGTTGATACCTCTAATACAGCCACATATTCAGGGCTTTGGTATGAGAAGGACTTACATTCCCTTGCATGTAAAAGTAAGTTAATTTTATACTTTATAAATAAAAATAACGCCATATATATTTGCAGGTACTAACCACATTACATCTAATAGCACAAGGCAGTTATCAGAGCTCGCTAGGATCTGATTGTCATATTGCAATATCGCAGAGTAGTGCTAGTCGTGCAATCAAAGAAATCGTAACAATCTTAGGTATACATATTTTCCCACAAGTAGTTCAATTTCCAACACGCCCAGATGGAAAAATGGATGTAAAAAGAGGGTGTGTTGGTAATATGCATAATCAAGTTTTAAAAAAATTAACATATTATTTTGAAGGTTCGTGGAAAAATTTCAGTTTCCAGGTGTGGTAGGTGCTATCGATTGCAGTCACTGTGCAATTATAGCTCCACGAGAACAAGATGCAAATAATCCTCAAATTATTTATCTTAATAGAAAGGGCTATCATAGCATAAATGTGCAAGCAGTAAGTCGCTGTTGTTTTTTATTGATCTAACCACAATGTTATATATAAGTACTAGTTATTAGAGATCCCTGAGTACCTACTTTTTTCAGGTTTGTGACTCCAAACTAAAACTACTAGCTGTGAATGCACGATATTCTGGTTCTGTCCATGATTCTGCAATTTGGAATCTTTCTAATGTACATGCATACATGAGAAGATGTTTTCAGCAAGGTGACCATGAATCATGGCTAATTGGAGATTCTGGATATCCATTATCTCCATGGCTTATTACACCAATTCCAAATGCCCTACCCCACACCCCAGAGGCACGTTTTACAAAAAAGCATTGCAGAGCCAGAAATGTTATAGAGAGATGTTTTGGGGTACTCAAGCAAAAGTGGAGATGCCTTCTGAAGCACAGAGTACTCCATTACAATCATAGAAAGGCAGGTTTAATCATATACAGCTGTGCGGTACTTCATAACCTTTGTATAGACTACAATTATATTGAAGAACTAGATGAAGACGATGAGGATTATGAAGACGATGAAGATTATGAAAACGATGATAGAGAAGACAATGGAGATGTTGCCGATATACGTAAATAAGAGCTTTTAAAATTTATTAATAACTTTCATTCTATTGTTTTTTGGATCATACTTATTTTTACTTTAATTAATCAGGAAAACTAAATGATTTACTCAAATCGTTCAATTTATCTTTTAGTAAATATAATAACCCATTTTAAAATAATACTTTTTAGTTCTAGATCGAAATGTGTTGGCTGCAGGACGGAATGTACGAAATGGGCTTATTAGATTACTAGATAATTAAAATTTTTGATTATGAAGTTATGTTTGTCACTAAAACTAAGGTAATAAAGTGTTACAAATGATGAATATGGTTTTATTTGTAAATAGTAGGTAGACATCTTGAGATTAGCAAAAGAAATAACTAAAATAAACAAATAACAAAATTAAAAAATATTCTTATAACAATACTTTATTTAATCGAGCAGCTGCCTAAAAAGGAACATTACAATTTTTGTCACGAACCACTTCGGCATACAGTTTGATGCTTTCTGATAAAGCATTTATACTATTGGCAAATGAATTTACACTTTCAGCAAAATTATTTATTGCTGCGCTTAACTGATCTGAGCCTTCAGCATATATTTTGGCAGATGCTTTTAAAAGATTTGCTGAAGAAGTATATTTACGTTTCTCTATTCTCTTCTTTGTCCTATTTTGTTGGTAATTTTCATTGTTTTTATCCATCCTGTTTAGATTATCATCATCATTTATTTCAATTAGAATTTCCTCCACAGTTCCTAGAAATGTTTATATTATATTAATACCTACCCTAAATTACAAGCAATTTAGATTCGAAAAAAAATTATTACCATTATATACAGTTTATAGAAGACTGAGAATTATGGAAACGGCTTGTTTACTTACCACCACTATCTATTATACTAGACTCTATTTCCAGAGGCTCATTGACTGTCTGATTTAACACACAATAATCCTCCAAGTCTTTAACGTGCTGATAGTCCATTGATTGATCAGCTGGTTGGCTAGATAGCTGTTCTGTTAACATTCCTCGTACATCCAATGCAGACTCGCTTGCAGAGATTGATTGTTCAGACGGTAGGTTATTATTTCCAGTCACAGTAACCCATCCAACCAAACTCATTAATCGCTCCTCAATATCATTTAATTTCTTCGGTTTTCCACCTCCACCTGTACACTTAATGTTAAAGGCTATATCTCTTGCTTTTTTCTTCGTTTTAGACTTCAATTCGATAAAAAATCTTTTCCATTCATCTACTGCTTTCTTTGGGCCCATCAGTGAATTTAGTTGGTTTGTGAGTTCATTCCATAACATATTAATTTCATTAATGTTAAGAGGATGAGTTTTTCCACTCAGTAAAACTCTATTTTCATCAAGAAACTCCAGGAGACATTCTATTTGCTCTACAGTAACTCGAGCACCTCTGGGAATTTTAGAAGCCATTCTTGTATTCTTGATGTTGAAGAAGTATAAAAAGATATACTTGAGAACATAAACAGCCACAACCCACAGTATTTTAACTTTAAACAGTTTTAGAACAATTTCAAATAAAATATTTGAAAGGAAATATGAGTATTATGACATTAAAATGACGGAAATACGTTAGAAGAAGAAGAATTGTTACTTACTTCTAGGCTATTTTTAACAACTAGTGGTAAACAAAATAAAATTAGGAACGTTGCTAAAAGTCAGTTTTATAGAATAGCTAATTTGTACAAAGTTGAAACATAGGTGGTTAAAAAAGTTATAATTAGCAACGTTGTTATTTTAACCACCAATTTAAACACTTTTTATAGAATTTGGGTGATTATGTTAGGTGCATTGTTGTTAGTGGGAATTAAAGTTTTTTGAAAATGATATGGCATTGTTAGCCAGCGACAGAAATGTAGAAAATGTTGTCCAACACCACTTTTAGATGATCCCTCTGCAGCAAATTTAAATATGGACCAGGACAACACTTTTTCCTTGCAGTTTCATTCTCAACTTTCAAACTATATAAGTAGTGTTTTGATCAAAACAAATGGAAAATCTATCGAGCAAGTTAAATGTTTCAAGCTTCTTGGTTTATATTTAGACCTATTATTGAACTGGAAAGACAACGTGTTGTATATCTCTAATAATATTGCTGAACAATGTCTTGTTTTAAAAAGACAACCAGATTACAAGTAAACATGTATCTAGAGCATTTTATCATTCAAGCTTTGAATCAGCGATAAGTTATGGCTTCATTTGTTAGGGAAACGCAGCTGAAGTAAATAGAACTTTCATTTTACAAATGGGCCATAAAGTGCAGGTTCGGGTTAAAGTTTAGGGAAACAGGTCAATCGGACTCAAAAGGTTGTATTTGATAATAACTGTTCAGATAGTGTTTCAGTTCTATTAGGTGTACCTCAGGGATCAGTCCTTGGGGCTTTGTTGTTTTCTATATACACCACTGACATATTACACTTGCTGTAAAACTCAGGCATATGCTGATGATACTCAGGTTTACTTAAGTTTTTCGCATCGAAACTCAGCCGCTGTCCAGAAGCAACTTAAATACGACTCTAATATTTTTAAAAAATTAGTCCCTAGAGCATAATTATCCAAGTAAATGTAAACTTGTATTATTTGGCGCAAACAAAAGCCTGAACAATTTTGAAATAAAAATTGATGATAAACTTTTAGCACCTGAGAATGTTGCAAAAAATGTAGGTCTCTATGTTGATAATAAATTAAAATTTTCTCAGCATGTTAGCTCTGTGCTGTCTAAGGCTTATGGTGTATTAAAGCTACTGTATGCCAATAGATATATTTTGGAGTTAGATCTAAAGAAAAATCTCAGCGAATCTTTAGTACTCTCTGTCTTTAACTACTGTGATGTTGTATATGGTAACTGTATAAATAGTGTTGATAAATTATGCATTCTAAAGTTGCAAAATTCGTGCTGTTGATTATCCATGGCCCGAAAAAACATGATCACATATCGCATATATTCAGTAGTCTTAACTGGTTGAACATGGAAAATCGCAGGAAGTAATATTTTCTTTTTTTTGTTCATCGAATACTTTTATCCGCACTCCTCCCTATCTTTTTGACCGACTTAAACCTAGATTCTCTATTCATTCAAGAAATATTAGATCTTCTCATATACTTCACATTCCAAGACATAAATCTGGATTGTTCAAAAAAAGTTTTTCTTATTAAGCTGCTAATATTTATAACAAATTGTCAGATGCAATGAATAATCTAAGTACTTTCAAGATAAAATTAGAAGACAAAGTTCAAATTAATTGAATTAAGGCATTTGTTTAATTGGGTAATAATATAAAGTCCTTATATAGTCATTAAAATTTGTAAAAAGTAATATTAACAATATTAATTTTCAAGATATTTCTCATGAATATGACAAGATATGGTCCACAAACAAGTTGAATAGAAGTGGGCCTAGTATAGATCCTTGTGGAACACCAATCAGGCGGCTGCGAAAATTCAACAAACCTGTAACCACAGTGTTGAACATTAAACATATACGAGCCTCTTGGTACAAAAAAATAAAAATGTTTTTTGCTGGGAAACTTAGCTTGAGACATGGTCGTAAGCGCTCTTTATTTTTTAAAATTTTGAAGTCCGGGGCGGGTTGCTTCAAATCTGCTGGTCAGGGTCAAAGCTACACCCTGATGATTTGGTTTTCTTAATATTTTATACACTGTTTGTTTTGTTAATAGTTTTTTATTTAACATTGAATGTTTGTAATGTTTTGGATAGGGTCAAAGACAGAAAATTGTAGAATAAATATTTATTTGCATAATTCACTTTGTGTAAGGCGCTGGGGCAAATTTATTATTAATATTACTCTTTTTTACTAGGATTCAGCCTAGGAAGTAGCACGGGCACTGGATTTGATTATTGCGAGTACACCGAAAAACTGACTCAGCAAGAGTTCGTCGGGATCGGCTATTTATGTGGTTCGATAGGGACGGTGCTTGCAGAGATCTGGAAAGAGCTGGATGGCTATCCCCCGCAAGTCATTTGGGCTCGATTGCGCAACATTTCGTAATATTGCGCAATAATGCACAACATTGCATCATGGATTTTGAAAAATTCAAATCATAAGATGGGCCATAAAAAGGGTAACTTTTTGATGTATGAATGAAGTTCGAGTTGATTTGGGTTTGGAAGTTATTCGCAATAACTGCTTAAAGAATAGAATTTGGAAGTGGTCCCGTAATGTATTCGAAGGTCTTTTAAGCTGTGTTGATCTCATGAGAATGTTCTTATGGGTCCAAAGTATATGTAATGTGAGACGAGTTTGTGAGGAGGCTGTATTTCTTAGGACATTAGTTTGTAATTTTTGAGTTATATTTTGGTGAATATGAATGTTGGAGTGGGATTGTTGATGAATTGGGACTATTCGCGAATTATCGGTACTTCTTGAATTTTTTCAGATTTTATTGGCTAAAATTGTAATTTTTTACAAATTTAAAATTCCTAGGACTTTTTTTAACAGCATGACTTGGGGAATGTGATTGATGAATTATTTTGAAAATTTTAAGCCATTCAAAAATCTGTCTGTCTGTGATGAGTGAAAGGTACTATAACAACATACTGGTGTCTATTTTGCAGATATGTTTTGATTAAGTTTATTAGATCTACACATAAACTAAATGTAGCAATATTAGAGAGTACAACATCGTGACAAGTCTATCGAGAGCTTTGGAAAAGTCTTTGTAAATCATATCAGATGTATCAATTTTTTCGCTTTGATACTAAGTCATGCAAACGGGGTTGGTTATTGAGATTGGACAGATTCGCGATAATTTATTTTTATCCAGAAAAGGATGCCTTTTGTATCAAATTAAATATGTCTATGTGGGGTTTAGCAAATATTACTGTACAATCTTTAATTATAAAAGATGGAATGAGATAAATTCCCCATTATTTTTAGCTTTTTGGCAGCGGTTAGAACTTGATCTTGCGTTATTTCTGTTAGGGCAAGCAGTGGGTTGTTATTGTAGACTTGTAAGTTCCCTTGGTATAATTTTTTTGATTTATGTTTTTTAATTGCCTAAATTTGCTGTTTTTCTTTTTATTAACTTTGTGATCTCCTAGATGTTTATTACTATATGAACTTTTTTTTTCATATTTTTACATATATAATCTACAACATGTCTACGAAAACGATGTGGATAAAAAGATATGTCTACGAAAATCATGGTTGGGTGTTGAAATGAATTGTTTTTATGTTAATCGGAGGCTACAAATTTTTTGTAGAAAGGGCGCCAGCAGCCTCGATAGTGGTGTTTCGTAGTTCTAGGTGTGGGCGAGCTCTCAGGGTCGATTTTGGAGTAATGTAGATTTGGTATTAACGATTTTATGTTGATGTAGGTACTGCTACTTCCCCTTGGATGGCTATGGTGTGACTCAGAATACACTTATGCCGCTTTTGGCGATAAGGTACCCAACTGGTGCTTTATTTTAGGCGCTTTTGCCTGTCGATGCGTAGTGTAGAAATAAAATAAGTCGTACAAATGTAACGAAGCAGAACTCTTAGGCTGTACGTTGCACAATTATTTACGTTAATATTTTACCCCTAACTTTAACTAGCTAAACTGGTGATTTCGTATCGGCTTTAAAGTTTCGCGTCACGATTGTAGATGAAGTTGGCCTTTCTCCTCAACGCTGGCAGGGTGTAGCTACACAGGTAACTACGACGCCGTACCGGTCTTGGTCCGTCAGGTTGATGTAGCTGGATGCTGAAGTTCTGGTAGGTTGATATAGATGTTTTCGCGTTTACTGCTCGCACTGGACTGCATGAGAGTCGGAACTGGACTGCATGTCGCTGCAAACCTCGCCGCTGTCCTGAGCACTTCGGGGCGGACGGAATCCTGGACGTTGGGCCGGCCGGCGTTCTGAACGTCGCTCGCCGAATGAGTGGCTGGGACCTCCGACTGCGTCACGTTGGAACCGCCCAGTCATGCCGAGGTGGACGGGATCCTAGACGTTGATATAGTCTTGATAGTGTAATTGCGTCTTACTTATTTCGCGCTGAGATATGGATGAATGAATATGTAAATATGCAAATTGTGACTTTCTGATTAATTTTTAATTATTTAATTAGCCTTTTTTGGCTTCGACAACAACCAGAAATTTGTAACTGGCATTTCTAGATACCTTGTACATGTATGTTCAATGTGTATTAAAATTTGGAGAATTTGCTCGTTCTGGAGGGCGATGTTTACAACTAGAATTTGAAGCAGAGACGCGTAAGGATTGTAAATTTGCGTGTAATTTTAAATTGAAACAACAAAACGATGTACTTGTTGTAATAATTTTACAAAAGGAGAAATTACGTTGATTGTATTGCCGAACGGTTGACAATAAATTGAGATCTAATTAAAAGTTAACCGAGTTTATTCCCGCAAAGCCGTATTTATAAATACGAAACTAACGAATTTGTGTTTTTAATTTCCAGAGCGCAGTGGAGGCTGGTATCGGTGCCTGGAGACATCCCCGCAGATGCGGTCTCCATGAAGTAATGATCTGTACCAAGGATTAAAGAAGGCAATTAAAAGTCGCGTGAGGTAATAAAGATGAATATTTGTGCGGGTTTTCTTTGGCTTCCTTCCGGATCCTTTCGGAGTGAAGAAGCGGCCGTTAAATGAGGCGTGGCGTGACAGATGGCGGCAACTACACTGAAATGCCCAGAAACTTCACTTTGTCACACTTTTTTATTACCCATCTCAAGCCACTTTATTTATTAGAATTAGCGAGTTTTACCAGCCTATCCTATTATTATACCGTCCATTGAGTTTGTTGCGTCTGGGGCAGTTGTATTCTATGGATATTTGTCAGTGACATGTACACAGTGAGGCAAGTTTACGACCATCACATGCTCAATTCAAATATGGCATGATTTATAAATCTAGTTTTGCATAGCATACTTTTGAGAATGTATCATAGGCATATATTAAAACTTATGTAACATGTAACCTTTACGCGCTAGGAAAATTTGGTCTAGTAGTAGTAATATATACTCTCCCTACACTTAGAGTTGGATCTGGTTTGATAGCTGAGGTGTGAGGTTTCCCTCACATGCACTTAGGTCTCGAAAATGTGCTATCTCCGCAGATAGTGGCATTATCGCAGGGCCAAGCCTTTTAACGCTTGTGATGGAGACCCGGCAGTGTCCCACATACAGGCTGTCCATTTTATCAGGGCACTCAAGAATATATCACTTAATATCGGCCGTACAAAAAAAAATATTTTTACGAAAATTGTGCTGATTTATACAACCTACAAAATGGTTTAAAAACATTTGAAATCCATGGTCTACTTTAAGAATTACGGCGGAAAATATTGAAAATGCGGAAAACGTCTAGGCCAAATATCTCAGTTATTTGAAGAGATACGGGAAAAATTCTAAGGCGATATTTTTTTGCAAAACAGAGTGTTTCAACGAGGTTTTATCTAATTTTGTTCAAAACCGCTGTATTTTGAGATTTACTCTTCAGCCTGTTACAAAAATTAATTTGAAACGGGCGGGAAATGGCGCCATTAAATTGAGTATTTTCCTCCCTTTTCAACGATATATCATATGCCATATTTATTCATTGGTACTACGTTGGTAATTATAAAAACATTTTTATTGAAACCAATAAAAAAATTTTTAACAAACATTATATTTGCCGTGGAGAAGTATGATTAAATAAAACGATAAAATAATTCAATAAGTTGTTAAAATATTTTTATAATTACTAACGTAGTACCAATGAATAAATATGGCATGTGATATATCGTTGAAAAAGGAGGAAAATACTCTATTTAATGGCGCCATTTCCCGTCCGTTTCAAAATAATTTCTTTAACAGCCTGAAGAATAAATCTTAAAATACAGCGGTTTTGAAAAAAATTAGATAAAACCTCGTTGAAACACTTGTTTTGCAAAAAGTTTTCGCCTTAAAATTTTTCTCGTATCTCTTCAAATAACGGAGATATTTGGCTTAGACGTTTTCCGCATTTTCGATATTTTCCGCCATAACTCTTAAAGTAGGCCATGGATTTCAAATGTCTTTAAACTATTTTGTAGGTTATATAAATCTGCACAATTTTTTTTGTACCATCGATATTAAGTGAGATATTCTCTAGGGCCCTGATAAAATGGACAGCCTGTATACGTTCATATGAAGTTTTTGCTCCAAAAATTATGTGTAACTTTTAAAACCCCCGTTTTCAGTTTTGACATACAAAAGAATCGACCAATGAAACCACTTCGTCAAAATTTTTCTATTTTAATCCTCCTTTTAAAACCGATACAATGAATAACATTTATTTACAACTCGTCCGACTTATATTAATGTAATTTACATGAGGACCGCAAGTACTGCTCCAATACCAAAATAAATAATACCCTTTACTCAATGGGATATTCTCATAATCCTTCCGAATTTCACATGCCATTGAAATTACATTAAATTTACTGCATCATTACGTAAATAACGAAGCTTTGTCCAGCAAGTTGCACAGTCCACGATCCCAGTAATGCTGATAATGTCGGACCAAAACGCGAATAACTATATCCAGTGTTTGCGATTAATTATCAAAAACGTACAAAAACCAACGGGGATAGACACAAATCACCCACCCTCGCCGTATTGGAAAAATCCAACCGCTGAATTTACGAGCGATCATATATTTATTCAGCATTTTCAATTTCTCTCCCTTTAGACCACTATCAGTGAATATATCAGCACAAAGCAATATATGATATACATACGTCTTAGACGGCGCGGCGGTGGACCCCAGCTGCGGTACATCCATCATGTCATCTTTCATGTTGGGGCAGCACCTCAACAAAAACCCAACGGGACTTCATCAAATCATTAAAAGGGATTTATACTAATACACTACGTTGGTAGAGAATAAAATATGATTTTATGTATATATACTTTCTTCTATTAAAAAAAGGGTGATTTATCAAATTTTGTTGTAGGTTTTACGACTGCGTTGACTGCCGTAAGACAAATTATTGTTGGACTTGCCTTTGGATGCTTATGCTGCCATGCATAATTTAGGGTGGATTGAAAAACTATTTTTGAAAATCAAATTGGTATATTTTACTGTTAAAAAGAAATAAAACAAAAAGTTTCTTCCGGTGCCTATGTGAACGATCCATCTTTTCGCGGCTGAAGGACTTCTATTATATTTTACAAAAATGAATATTAACGTTCACAAAGAGGGGTTCAAAACGACTGTTTCAGACGGAGAATAATACAAAATTTATACTTACTGTTCGTTTTTGCTTAACTGCTTCACTGATGGTACCATTTGGACGTCGCAACACTATAAATCTAACACAGTAAGTACTAACACTTTCTTAAAATTAAACCTGAAAGGGAATTTTGAAAACACAATAAAAAGACGATATAAAGTTCAAAAATGTATATTAAATCTCTTTAAAAAATCATGTTTTACAAAAAAATTCAAGAAAAATTTATTGACAAACTATAGTCTGGCCCGTGTACAACACATGGTGAGGAACGGACGACTTATAACATACCAACTACCATCCAATTTGCGGTTTATAGCTAACGATTATACAAAAAGATTCAAGAAAAGTTCAATGTTTAAAAATTTTTGGTGGGCTTTTGCTTGCCTGTCTATTTACGTATTATCAGTTCGATTACAATTTGGTTCGTTCCTCAGAGCTTAAAAATGTTTTAATCGCAACGACTTTGAATTATATTGTAGCAATTATAATTCATACGTTCAGGCAAGGCGGTCCCATGCACATATGAGCATATGGTAGCTATACTTTTCTGACACCGAATCACTGAGGAACCGGTTTAGGGCAAATCCTGTTAAAATCCATCATTTCCCCGTCAAAATCGACTGCTAGAAAATGAATGGTCACCTTTGTCGCTAAAGGCTATTTTTGCTAAAACACTCGATATACTTTGAACAGAGACTGGGTTAATTTGTCCTCATATTTAACACAACGCATGAGTTGCAGTGCTGCACAACATGGATTCGTAAAAGTCGAATTTAGTTACACTTTCTAAATTTTGGTGGTCGGAGCGACATTATGTCCCCGTGCGGCGACATTTACTATACTTTCTAAAATTACACTGCTTGATGAGTTTCTGAAATTTTTGCATAAACGAAGCTCCGTAGAGCGAAAATATGATTTAAAATATGAAAACTCTTTCAACGGCATTTTTACGTGAAGCACACTTTTCATGCGAAATGTCGGATTTTGTTACAGTTTCGAAAAGTTTATCGAGGGTTTTGACCTGTTCTTTAACACCTACAGGGTCGGACTGGCCCGGTCGGCAATTTCTGACGGGGTCAAACACATTTTGGGGCCAAATCACTTTTGGGGGGCCAAAGCGCAAACGAGAATCACGTGAAAATCATTTTTTTCTATAGAAAATTGGATTTAATCTTCTAGAAGCAAAAAATGAACTAAATTGTGCATAATTATTTCTTATCAAGATACCATAACCATGCATACATATATCACAAAATGCATATTTGGTCTTATAACACTATATCTTTAAGGTATTAAGGGGCATATACCCGTTGATACAGAAGCATGTAACGCCTAGTATCTTTTTATTTTTCAAAATATAATTTTTAGATTTGGATATGTTTATTAAGAAATAAATCCGCTACTTTTGTCATGCTAAACGGTTTTTTTCTACTTCCGGCTAATTCATTGCAAGCAACTTTACTTTTTTAAAGGGAATTGTAACTTTTCCACAACTCCAACATGAAATTAAATTTTTTTATAGTCCTTTTTCGGTCTTTAAATTCATTAAGAAAAATTCGAATTAAAGTCAATTTTTTGGTAACAGAAAGGCCACGGAATACATCTAAATAGTAAAATTTTAACAGGCTGACCATATTATAGTTCAAATGTGCCTTTAGAGGGCGGAATATTAAAACATAATATTTTTAGTCGCAAACTCCTCTATAAAATTCTTATTTTACTATAAGGAACGTAACCAGACTGCAACCAACAGCTACTCTCCGGGTTATGTGCCCCGCCGAGCGCTGAATTACAAGTTACAAGCCTGGCGCGTTAAGTGTAATAATTGCATATTACCATCAAAACGCTAATGCTTCGATTGCAACAAACACCATGCTAAGCCCAGTCAGGCTGTTATTTTTCGATTACAACAGACACTGAACCGCTAGATGGCGCCTGCTGACTATTTTACATGTCGCTATCCCAAAGATACCGAAATGTGCTAAATAGCCAAGTGATCCTCGTGTCGGTCGTCACATGCCTACCTTGCACTGACGAGAGCCAACAGCTCGAAACTGCAGTCTGCAAGTGGTGTGTGACGACTGGCACGAGAGCTCCTTTAAGTAGGATCAGTTTTTAGGCTGGTGTTTGTTGCAATCGAAGCATTAACGTTTTGATGGTAATATGCAATTATTACACTTAACGCGCCAGGCTTGTAACTTGTAATTCAGCGCTCGGCGGGGCATATAGCCCGGAGAGTAGCTGTTGGTTGCAGTCTGGTTACGTTCCTTATAGTAAAATAAGGATTTTATAGAGAAGTTTGCGACTAAAAATATTATTATATTATATTGAACATATTATGTTTGTAAAACAATGCAAAAGAAATTTTGGGCAATAATACCCCGTTTTCTATAACTTAATAGGCCATTAATTTTTAACGTAAAGAAAATTTTCTCAATCTGACAGCATTCCTAAAGTGCCACCTCTCTGTACTAATTGGTCAATCTTATTTTTTGGCCGCTTTTACTTCACGGCCTTATGTATTACTTGATCATTATTAATATTTGAAATATGTTACGACTTGTCAATAAACTATCTAGTGACGTTTTCATTATTAACTTGGAAACGAACTAAAACTGTCAGCCTAGTAGGCTTCTTGCAAAATGTTGTCCATGTTTTCAGCAATTTGTACGAAACCAATTTAAAAATATTTTATTTTACTTTTTGAGACAGTTGCCTAAAAAATGTTGTGTGCACCTCTGCCAAATAATCTATATAGGCCTCATCCGAAGTTTGCTTGACCTTGGCCGGACTCGATACACAAGCAACTATTAAATGAAAGCCTGTCTTATTCTCGTTGTTTGAATCATTCAATATCACATTTTTTAAATTAGGTTCACATTATGCAAAATGCAACTAACTTCACTAATATTAAATTTGAAATGATACCGTTCTCTCGGTAATATTTGATTTTTGGCGATGAAAGATGTGTCCGTCCATAAAGTTTTACAATAATTTTCAGACATCCCGCACTACATACCTCTACAATCGAGCGCGGAGCATTGTTCTCCGACATAAAATAGCTGAAATGTCTATTACCAGAATACTCATATTGTGAGAATTCTTTCACCTAAATTAAGTTTGAAGTTTCTACTACAATATTGCTCGTACGTCATAGATCGTATTTCTAGAAATACAAAAAATAGCTCGATGCAACGTTTTTCTCTACAAAATTTTAAGACCTTTGCGTTCTTTATTGTTTCTTGGGAGACAGCAAAAAAATAATATATATTTATGTACGATTTTATCTTTAAGTGGTAAATTTAAATACACTACATATAGCCGACAACCCCCCACCCCAAGTCTAAAAGTAAGACTGTCTCGAAGGGTTTTCTCAATACACTTATTTAACGTCGGCCTTTTTCCGCGATTAAAACTTTATTTTGGGAGGGTGGCTAAGTCGTAGGGGCCAAATTACAGAGGCCAGTCCGATACTGGGTGCCTAAGCCCCTTTAATTTATTTTAAATTTTATTTTGAAACTCACTCAAAACTATTTTTTCGAATGATGATCATAAAAAAAATATATATATAATGTAACAAAATGATGGGTTTGATTTACTTTCGCTGGACATGTTTCTGTTCATTTCACTGCAAAGCATCATTGTTGCACGGAGCTAACTCTGAGTGCACCATGTCATCAAATTCAATTGAAAAAGTCTTCATTTCTTATTTTAATACAAACAAGTACGTCCCCAGAACCCACACCGGGTCCGACCGTGCAACCACCGCGCTAATGTGGTGGTAGATTGCAGGGCCGGACGGAGTGGGACTGGTTCGGCTAAAAAGAAAATTAAAACAACTAAACCTGGGCTCCTTCCGTCGCAGACGGATTATAAAAGGTGTTAAAATTAGGAACATGTTTAAGGAACAAACTTAACAAAACCGAATAAAAACTACATACTAAATTAATACACTTGCTCACTGATCACTTTTAATTTCGTATCTGACGCTAGCACCTCAATTTGAACCGCCTTCCGCGAGATACGTCAATGCTGGGCTGCGCATGGCTGGCCTAAACTTTGATTTTTTAAAAATTTGCGTTGTATATGTTTTGATTTTCTAAAAAATTGTGAAGCGAATGAATTTAGAGACAAAAATGTACAAAAAGAAAACAAAAAAAACAAATGCGACAAAAAGGTTATAAACAGAAAGGAAGAGGGGGACAGGAAATATTTAAAGATACGAAAGGTATGAAAAATGTTAGTAAAGGTGGACAGGGTAAGCGGAAGTTATAGTTGTTGAAGTTTGGCTACAGGGGTTGTCTGAAAATCGGTAAGGTGTGGTACGGTAAAGGGTGTTTAATCCGAAATGGGGCATTATGCTGTCTAATTTGTGTTATGTGTTGTTAGCGGACTATCGCCCAGCTTGAAGGAGTAGAAGTTTTGGGAGATCTGCTGGACGTAATCAGATATCGGGGTTATGTCGTTGCAACGCGCATATAGGTCTCTGAGGGAGGTGTACCTTCCAGAATTTGAAATGAGGCGCATAAATTTGTGCTCAAGCACTTGAAGTTTTTTCATTGTCGTAACCGGTATGCTGCACCACACCGGCGCTGCGTATGTGATGGGCGGCCTGATTACCATTGTGTACAACAATTTCCTATTTTGTCTGTTAAGTCTGCTACCCCTGATCATGAGCGGATACAGACTCCTGGAGAGGGAATAGACCGTCCGAATTGTCTCGTTTATGTGAGTGTTGAACGTCAGTCGTTGGTCCAGTCTAACCCCCAAGTATTTCACGCATCTTTTAGTTGAAATTTTGTTTCCCTTGATCGAAATGGATGTTATGATTTTATTCTCTGTAAACCGACACGTGAACACTATCGCCTCGGATTTCACAGCATTCATCCGAATCTTCCACTGGTAGTAATAAGCCGTGGCACGAGCCATGTGCGCCTTCAGCAGCATATTCGCTGCTAGGGTGTTGTGTGAAGGTGCGTACATGGCTGTGTCATCGGCGATCTGCCTGTCAGGAACGAATGAATGAGCTTGATGAAGTGAGTCGTTAGTTATAGTCATGGAGTTTGTAGAGTAACCCCGGGATCCAGACGATGTCGAACGCCTTCTCAATATCGAGGAGCACCATGGCGGTGTTCTTCCCGAGGCTGTATTGCACTTTGACATCGTTAACTATCCTAACTACCTGTTGTGCCGTACTCCTGCCCTTCCTGAACCCGAACTGAGACTCATCCGCGATGTGAAACTCCTCCTGAACAGTGTTCAATCTGATCAGGACGACCTTCACCACCAACTTAGAGATCGTCGACAGCAACTAGGTGGGCCTGTAGCTGCCGACGAACTTTGCGTTCTTGTTCGGCTTCAAGATGGGAATGACTTCGGCGCCTTTCCACTGGCTGGGCCAGTGCTGTAGTCGCAGGATCGCGTTAACGATATACGTCAATTGCACAATACCTTTCTTCGGGAGATATTTGAACAGTTTATACTCGACGCAGTCCTTCCCCGGAGTTTTATTGTTTGCGCCATGTCATGGTGGCACTTAGAACGGGCTATCACAACTGAATGCGTATACAAAATTTTCTGTCTGTGCTGTTAACCGTTGATGAGGTCAAAGGGAGGCCATCTTGGAGCGGCGGCCATATTGAATTTAGTGTGATGTCATTTACTTTATCGTTTTCTACTCTTTAAGCCCTTTCATTTGATACCCATATTAATTTGATACCTATATTAGGGAGGTTGACAAAAAAATGTAATCCGCCATCTTGTGGCCGCGGCCATTTTAAAATGACCACACTCAATTTTATCGTTTCCTACTCTTCAAGCTCTTTCATTTGATATCCATATTAACAGGGTTGACAAAATATACATCATCCGCCATCTTGTGGCGGCGGCCATTGTGAAAATATTACAATATTGAGTATTGCATATTGTCACCAAAATTAAAGGTGCATGCAAAATTTCAGCAAAATCGGTTAGGAGGAGCTGGTTCTAGTCAAAAGTGCCTCCTCCGCTTTTTCCTAATTCGCTGAGTCTCCCGGAACAATATAAAACAGCGACTGAAACGAACGTGAGGTGTCATAACATCGCGCCATTAAGTCCTCAGACGTTAACGCAATTCTAACAATACTTCGTTGAATAGTTCTTATAAATATGTATCGTATCGAATATCATTTATTAGGTTTAACTCGGAAGGGGATATGAGTGATTGACTCTTTAAGAGATTGGTTTTTCCAACGAGGCATTATACAGTTCTCTATAAGCGCTGACGAAGCTGTAAGTCACCCTCTCGCACCCCTTGGCTTCCAGAGACATGGTGAATTTTTATCCACCCCGACTACCGAACGCCCACTAATCATCTACAAGAGGGCGTCGAAGTGAAATATACCGGAGATCGAATTACTTTTTATACGGTAATAGGATTTTATCAGCCCCTGATAAATTAATTTCAGTTTACAGTGGATGTGTAATTATATGCTTGGTTCGAATTGGTTAGAAAAAATAAATTAATGGAAAAATTAATACTGTGTTTCTGACAAGAATCAAAATCGGAATTTGTTATTTGAAAGGATGCCTTTCAATACAGAAAAAATGAGTCTTATGAAAATGCGCAAAACGAAAGAAAATCGATCGATTAATAATTACTTGGTTTTTATTTGGGGGATTCGCAATTTTAGAAAAACTAAGTATTGGACAGAACTTTAACTGCCATATTGATAATGTAACGCGTTTACACCCTCCAGTAAACACCCCCAAGCGTAGGTCCAATAATTGCAACAATAATTTTCACTAACCACTGATTTATTAATCACTAGATTACTTACAATAATTAGTCCTTATAATTACACACTAACAATAACTAATAACTATAATTCGTAACTTGTGACTAGTTTATTCACTGTTCTTTATCTTATTTGATCACTTGGTTCATCTAAAATACAACTGGCTCCCGATGCGCTGGTCCCGCTTCTTATACAGGGCCAATTGGGCATTCAGCAACGGCCATTCAAATTTTTCTGTCGCTCTTAATTTCTGAGATACAGGGTGATAAACTGATTTCGGCCTAAATTTTGGCCAGAACGTCCTTACTATTAATCGAATTTTGTTTAAATTTTAGACACGTTATACACTTATCACAGTTGATAGATTGCTATTATATTTTTTTTAAATACCAGGGCCGGACTTTTATAATGTGCTTTCTCCGATTCCTGTAAAAAATATCACCCTGTATATATTTTTTTAACATTCAGTTGCCAATTAGAAAAGCCCATATATCACTAAACAAAACCATGTGATTGGATTTTTTGTCGCACCTTAATTGATTTTTTTACAAGCGATTGAATATGGTACAATGGGGAATTTGAAGAAAAACAGTTTCATTATTTGTTTACATTAATTCCAAATAAATCAAAATGGTCAAATAAATATTTACAAAAGCATATTTGAAAATATCGCAAATACTTAGAGCAACTTTTCAAAATGAGAACTTCCAGCCTCTATACATTTTTGTTAGCGTTTATTTAAATTGCCAATAGATCTTCTAAGTTGCGCAGGATTGTTTCTAATTTGGTCATTACAGCGGATAATTCGCTGAAGCAACTGTTCTTTACTATTTACTGGGACACTGTAGACTTCAGTTTTGGGATATCCCCAGAAAATAATCGGCGAGGCTGAAATCTGGTGATCTAGAAGGCCAAGGATGAGGTCCCCCACGTCCAATCCATTTGTTTGGATACTCTTTGTCCAAATGCCTTCTAACCTCAATACCAAAATGTAGAGGAGTTCCGTCATGCTGGAAGTATTATTACCTTGCATTAAACCAGGTAAAACATTTTGTAAGAAATCTAAATACACCTCTGTAGTTCGCCTTGGCAGAAAATGATGTGAACCAATTAGGTTGCTGTTAATTATACCACACCAAACATTTACCGATAACTTATGTCGAGAATGGACTTTTCTTCTAATCGGTCTGTGATCAATAATTCACTGGCAAAATTCTAACCTATTTACATTGTCACCCTGTTGAAGTATTTGCGCTTGCTGAATATGTGATGTAATCTTTCTTTATTTAGAGTCCTGGAAACCCGCACATCAGGAACACCTAATTGGGCACTTATACGTCAGGTACTTACTTCAGGGTGTTCTTGAACAATATTAATGATATTTTCTTCCTCCTCAACGTTTTGAACAATATTTCGTTTCACTTTTGATGATGGAAACCTCCCGTGCTCCCTTGCATAGCGATACACAGTTGCATGTATCTGATGATTTGGTGTTCTTCCGTTAGGAAAACGAATATGGTATTCCTCTGCGGCTTGTCTACCATTACCATCACATAATCCATAAACATAAATAAAATCGTAATTTTCCTCATTTGTAAAATTATAAGGCACGATTATTTGCAGACTAAGTTAACTAATGATAAGAACAAAACAAAGAGGAATGCGTAAATAAATGTTTAACGAGTACAAATAAAAATTAACCAATACAGTACATAATTGTCATAGGTACGGGTAGCGGGTCTAGTGGTAAATATTCTCAGCTACTATTAAGAAAGGATCATCTGAATAAATAATCATCCAAATCGACGCAAAGTCACCCATGCTTGTTCATCTACGGGTGTGCAGACAACGTGAAACCGTTGAGTGAATAGAATTTATCACTCAACGGTGAAACCATAACGTGTACGCGCCCAACTTGCTCCCATGTTCGAACGTCCTAATTAAAAAATGTTTAGGCGAAAATCGTAGAGTGAGCAACGTCTACATTCTGACAGTTTAACCTTATGTGTTATTGAACGACAAATCAATTTGCTAATGACGTTAAATGGAGCCTAATTTTGTTAAAGTGATAATTTTTTATTTTATTTTGTTTATTACTATAAAATATCCAACGAGCAGTGCCCAATTACACGATAAGTATCCTACTGTAGTACATACATTAAGTATTGTAAAAAAAGCATAGTAAAAAGAAAAAAAAATACATGAAAATGAAAATGGGGATATTATATAAATAACACGTTACATAAGATATTTTTTGACATCATTAAGAGTACAAGGCAAAATATCCAAATTATATTCAATATTAGAGTAGTTATTTAATATTTGATATGAAGGCGACTTTAAGAGAAGGTTAGTGCGCGCCTGAGGGAGCAAAAATAAGCTGTTATGTCTACTATTGATTCTAGGGACTCGATATATAATCTTCGCAATAATTGACTCACATTTTATCCTATAGTGAATTAATTTAAACAGAAAAATAACAGAATGCAGTGTGCGTCTAGTGATAAGACTTTGCATGTCAAATCGCTCGAGGAACTGATTATGAAGTGCCCCTCTGGCGGGTAGACACCATGTAGAAGAAAAATAGTTGATTTGAAGAATCTTCGTTGAACTCTTTCAATTAATGTTATGTACGTTGTGTATATTGGACACCATATTACTGAAGCATACTCAAGCCTAGATCTTACGAAAGTAATAAATAGCAAGCGCAGAGTAGAAACATTTTTAAAATCCTTAGATTTGCGTAAAACAAAACCAAGACTTTTGTATGCACCAGCCAAACATATATCTATGTGATGGGAAAAACTGAGATCAGAGTCAAAGGAGACTCTTAAATCTTTAATATAGTCAGGCCTCTCGAGAATTTGACCGTCAAGTTCATAATCAAATAAAAGTAGTTATTTTTTACGATAAAAGGACATAACGTTACACTTGTTTGGATTTAGTGGCAATATGTTGTTATGGCACCAATTGTCGAGTGTAGTGATATTATTTTGAAGGTTCTCACAATCAGAGACGGAAGAAATGCTACAATATAATTTGAGGTCATCGGCGTATAACAAACAGTGAACAGTGATATCTTTAGCAATATGGTTAATAAGTATTATAAAGAAGAGGGGTCCCAACATTGATCCTTGGGAAACGCCTGAGGTTTGAGGAAAATAGTTAGATCTAAACCCTCGATATTGCACAAATTGAAAGTGTTCCGTAAGGTATGACTGGAAAAGACTTACCAGGCCTATGCAAAGTCCAACTTTGTTGAGACTGTTTAAAAGTAGAGCATGGTCAAGCCTATCAAATGCTTTGGAGAAGTCAGTGTAGACGACGTCTACCTGACCTCCCTCATCAACAACTTCAGATATAAATTGAGTCACACACAAAAGATTGGAAACTATAGAACGATCCTGTATGAAGCCGTGTTGCTCTGGCATAGTTATATTGGAAACATGAGACGACATAAAGATGAGCAAGATAATCTCAAATACCTTACAGAAATTGCATAAAATGGCTATGGGTCTGTAATTGGTGAAGTTGTTCTTAGTACTTTTTTTTGTGAACAGGTGTAATTCTAGATAGTTTCCAGACATTAGGAAAACCCCAGAGGTTAATATCAAATTATGTAAGATGAGCAATGGTTTACAAAATATTATCGCACAGTCTCTAATCAGGAATGCTGGCACCAAGTCCGGACCCATGCATATTTATTTTTCCACGTCCAGTGGAAGTATAGTAACGCAAAATTTTTTTTTCTCTTTGTTGAAATGGGCTTAAAATGTCATGAAACATCGAGATTTTAAATTTGAGCGAAAAAACATTTTCTATCTGTCGGTTTGTCTGCGTGTAACTTTTTTTGTGTGCACATTTACTCTGGAACCGTTTACGATATCGACTTGAAATTTGGTACACTTATGTATTATAACGAGATCTGGAACTAGATTATATTTTAATCCAATTCTGTTGAAGGGTTCGTGGATAAATGGGGTAAATAAGGGTAAATAGGCAAAGCGAGCAGGTAAGGGTCCATAAAATTGCGATTTAGGACATGTACGAAAAGTCAAGGTCTCAATTTTTTTTTGGCATCAGCCACCAGCCTCTATCACCCCCAATACCACCCCCACACTATTATGAAAGAAGGCAAAAAAAATTTCGTGTATACGGCGTTTTTAGTTTATTTTATACTATAATTTTGTTTCACCCATCTCCTCTTTTTTAATTGTCAGTAACGTATTTGTCGTTGTATAAACCCTTGTTAAACGCTACTTCCAACTTTAAGCAGGCGGGTATCAGCTGGTTTCTGCATGTATCGGTGTTCATAATGCTAATTCTAAAATTCACCCAATCCAATACATTGGTGAGAAACGTGCCGAGGGATGAATGGCAAGAGGGTGACTAAAAATGCCATGTCGCTAGCATCAACCTCAGGGAACCGGGCACACCCTGTTATATAAGAGCCTTATCCATCTATCGGACCTCTGGAACGGTTGGCCGCTTGTTACTAAATACATATTAATAACCGCGGCGCCTCCGGAAAAATCTCGACAATAGATTGGTCATTTTTTAAAAAAAATTTCTTCTTTTATCCTGATGATTCTGGTGAGGACATTAGGACAAAGTTGTCAAATTATTGTATTCTCATCGGTCTTTGATAAGTGTGCAAAGTTTCAGTTTAATCTGACGTTTTGAAGTGGGTGAGAATCACGTTCAAAGATTCCGTTACAAACAAACAAACATACAGGTGAAGCTAATAAAAGCGTGTTAAAAATATACTAGACATAATTTCATACTTGTTCGTCTTTTTAAATATTTTAAAAAGGTATAAAGTTATGTATCTATCACAAGACACAACTTTAATTCAATAAACTATTTTGTTTAATGTGTATATTTCTAATGTTAAAACTTTGTTATTCACTACTCAATTTGGTAATTTATAAATTAGCAGCGCCATCTATTGCTGGATGATTTTCGCCTATACCTTCCATAATTTCTGTAGCATAAGAATTTTTTTAACCCTAATTAATTTTTACACAGTTTTTCGTATCAAGTTCTAAATTTCTTAAACATATTAATTGTTATCAAAGAAAAACTCCAGTCTACTAGAGAGCAGTATTTATACATTGTTTGAACTACCGGGAAAAGCTTGAATGAACAAAGTACCTTCCATTGTATTCATTCGGGCGAAACAAGTCTATACTACCTATTATTACAAGAATTAAGCTAATAAAAACCTTTCACACATTTTATATATAAAATGAAATTAATAAGTTTTCTAAACTATCAAATAATTATTAGGTATTAAAAAAGCGTGAAAGGTTTTCATTTTATTAATACCCATCACGTCATTTTCTAACAAAGGAAACATATTTCAACCTCTTAATTATTTAACTATGCTAGATTAATATTTATTTAACATTCTGAAGTTTTCCTAGGGCTTTTAAAACTACGGTCTGTCTACGGGAGATTTACTGAAGTTTCGTTATATATTCCCAGTAGCTATAATGCACCTTAATGTGTTTTAGTGCTTTTAAACAGGTCGACTCTTATTAATGTTAAACAAAAGCGCACCGGGCGAAGCTGATACAGGATGTTCTATATTTTAGAGATGAAAGTAACGTCCAATATAAATTAACAGGCTGCATGTAGGGCCAGGTGGTAATAAGAGCTTTCATATTCGTAAATACAAACGAGAAAGTAATGATAGGATGGACGATATGTTACACAATTTGTAACACTCATTTAGAATTAAGTTTGCTATGGCGATTTGTTTAAGTACTCTAGTATAATATAACATTACAGTAAAAATATGACAACAGTCATGCTAAAATTCAATAACCACCTATACACGCCACACAAAAAGTATGCAAGGCAATAAAATATATTATAGATAGATATTACTGAGACAAAGCTTTACATGAGGCAGTTTTGACATCACCAAAACTACAAGATAACATATCTATTTTTTTAAATCGTAAGTAAAGTGAAGTGAAGTAAAGTAATATTCATTTATCCAAAGAACTGATATTAATTTATAAAGTATAAAATTTTAAAATGCATCTATCATATATTTACAGCTGCGAGCTTACAGACTAAATTTGTGAAGTTATAACCTAAGAAACAAAATATATAGAATTAATACATTATTACACCTAAGCTACTTGTACACATATACATACATAAGTACTCTATGTTTGCAACTAACTAAGATTTTTATGGACGAGCGTAGGTGCGTCTTTACTATGTACATACTTCGGTATGCGATGTAAAGCAACGTCAGGCGCAGTTAGTAGTTGGATGGGTGACCATTCCAACGGAAACCGCGTCCTCGCCTCACATATCTTCCAGCGGCTTGTATATCAGTGTATGCGCGGAAGCTATACAACCTTAGGCGACGGTTGTATAGGAGATATACCATCGTTCGGAGGGGATGTAAAGCCGTCGGTCCCTTGTCTATTAAATGTTAGGCAAGTAAAAGATCCCTACTCTTCTTAAAGGAAGAGGTTCGGCAAAATTCCTGGTTGGGGGTAGCTCGTATACAGGCGTCGGTGTTAGGTCTTAGTAGCGGAAATAGGCCGACGTTAAATAAATGTATAAAAAAAAATCGGCAGCTACTGGAAGCGGCTGGAACCTACCCACTCGGTGGATCTTTGAAGCCGAAAAGAGCATTAAATTGAGTGGCAACACGGCACTAAACGTAATCCGATCTCATCCAAAACATTTTCAGATCTTCTGGTGCATTAAAAAAACCCTCAACTTAATGAATTTACAACACTCGCGGCTCGAGCTGCAAATTTTATCTATGCGAGTTATTACCTACATTATCGCTGGTTGAATAATATACTATTAGGATATTAACAACTTTAACATCACTTGAACGACTAAGAAAGTCTAGTTATCCTAAATACTACAGATTTGTAAAGCAACAAACTGAAAATTGGTAAAGTGATAATCTATAATAAATTCACCAGCGAAGGTACAGAAAGCATATGATATTGATATTGTTACATCTACCTTTAAAGTTTGTGACAATCTACTGGTGCAGTCACTAAAAGTTACAAATATGCCGAAATCTTATGAACATGACATGACACCAACGTTATCGGATGACAAACGATGACAATGACAATCGTCAAAATTTGCTCATTGCAATCCGATCGCTCGCGGCTGTCTTTGTTAAATGAAACATTAGCATTTCAGTAATTTTACTAGATTTTAGAGGAATATTTGTAGTTTAATTATTGGATTTGTCTGTATATATATATTTAAAAACGGCACTAAACGTAACCCGCTCTACTTCTAGAGCAGTGAAGAAACCCTCACACGTGAATTGACACGTGATATGACGCGTTTCACGACGTAACGGCTACGTGCATCGATCATGTCACGCGAAATGCAAAATAGTTGCTTTGTTTATAAATTTTTTTCACGGAAACCAAATCGAAAGGGTAGAAGTGTGGTATATCGTTGAAATCAGAATTTTAACTGCTTTTCAATGGTTCCATTGCAAATTGAAAGTAATTGTAAAATAAGCAACTTGTTGCGTCAAACCGGCACTAAACGTAATCCAATCTCAATCAAAACCTTTTCAGATCTTCTGGGACACTAAAGAAATGCAAGTACAAAGTTTCATTCAAATCCGTTCAGTAGTTTCAGCGCTACCGTGCTAACACACGCACACAGATATTTTTCAAAAACCACTTTTTTGGGTTCCTAGGACCTCAGTTTTCGTTTTTGAACCAATTTTAGTAACCTCTCACAATTTTATTGTGGTGAGGTTAAAAAAAAAAGATTTTTATATTAGCTTTAAATACTTCAACACTTTTAAGATCTTTAAGGTTATGAGAAAGAAAATCGTACTGATTGATACCTTTATGAAACAAACTATTCATTGTAGAATTTTTTAGAGTTCGTGGAAAAAAGTTTAAGGCAGATCTGGTATGGTAAGGATGTATTTTATTAACGGCAAATAGCTGATTTTCTTGAAAAATAATAATAAATAGTAAAAGCAGCACAGTAAAAACATTTTTGAAACCTTTGAAATTATTTAAAACAAAATTAAGACTTTTATACGCGCACTAGCCTGACATTTCTTCGCCATAATTCCGCTTGACCATCTATTTACAATTTGACATACATACTAGATATAGCTCAATTTCGATTATTTAACTGTTAATTTCCTAAAATTGATACTTGTAGTATTTGTTTGATAAGTACAACGGTCACATGATCAAAGTGTTGTCCTATCGATTAAACATCCGTTTTCCAAAGTCATGCATGCAAGGCGGTGAACAATACCTGACTGGAACCAATTAAATATATACCTAACATTTCCCTGGAGGGAGCTGTGGGTGTATTGGCTTTTCATCAACTTTTATAAATGACACTCGCCTGTCTTTGTCCTACTTTTGTTACATTATTTGCAGACGATCTATCCGAAATAATTAAGTTAAAGTTACGCTTTAAAGAAAGAAGGGATATAGAATGTAAGGAAAGCTTTACTTTTCCAATTGGAGACGTATCAAATGTCACTATACTATACTTGATTAAGGTGAAACACAATATTGTCTTAAGGAAACCCAATTTCGTATTTGAAGATTAAAATAACGAACCTCGTTGTAGCCGTTGCAATAACTTATTTTAAACTTGTTGAAATTGTTTTAACCGAATGTAATAGAGAGGGACGTTCATAATTTGACAAGTATGTTTTTCTTTAGTCGGTTCACTGAAATTAATAGGTCTATATAGTCTAAGTCAACGCATCCCTGCAAATAAAAAAGCACAACAAAAATTTTACGACATAATTATTATCGCCGCGGACCATGCGGCATGCCTGTCATCAAACAACCCGACACACATTAAAAACCTATAAAATTAGGCGAGTCAATTGCGATCGAGACATCACAAAGAGTGTTGGTATTTTAATGAGGTCGTGAAGTTTTTGTTGCGTTTTTTATTTGCAGGAATGCGTTGACTTAGACTATAAATAAAATTTAATTTTTAATTTGAAATGATAGATTTATGGGTGCTATCAACCCCTGCAATTTTTTTTAGAAAGAAGTCATTATATTCTTATTTGTAATAGAGGCGAGACTAGAAAACGATGCCTTGGTGCGAAGCTAGGCGGGTGACGTCACATGCCTGCTACGCGATATGCGCTGCGATACCCTAGGTGTTGCTATAGTGATGTAGCTAATTTTGCAACTGTCATGAGCTAGGACGGGCAGGATATTTTTGCCGATATTTGTAAAAGTCATATTTATCTGCGCTTTAAAAGAAAATCGGATACCATAATCAAGTCTACGTTCGGCAAATTATGTAAATCTCCTTTCTGGAAATCCTCCTCCATATTTGACAACAATAAACAAACTCTATTTGAAGTTTTAAATAGTAAAAGCACTGTTACTGCCGTGAATTCAAACTTTGTTCTAACAAGAATGACACGGAATAAACCCAACGCAACGTACAGATGATCTGGCGCCTGCCGAGCCAGCAAGCATGTGACGTCATACGCATTTGTCTGACCGAAATAAAGCAAGAAATTCCTACGGCCGCTGCTTGACTATTTTCAGCCGCAGTACTAATATTGTTATTATTAGGTAAAAATATTAATTTTGCACTACTTTTATTGCATATTAATTCCTTTGTAGACAGATCTATTATGACCCCCAAGTTTCTTGCTCTGTCAGTAAATGATAACCTTTCATCATTTAGTACAACATTTAAGTTAGATTTAAGATTTTCATATTCATGTTTTGGACAAAATAACATTTTAGCCGTTTTTTGTGAATCAATTTATGTTTTTTACATTTACTTTACTTACTTTACTACTGCTAATGAGCAACAGCATTGCTGTGTATTGTATAAATATAAATAAATAACATCACGGGTAATTACAACTTCCTTTATCCCGGAAGGCTCTAGAAGAAACAGCCTTGTGTGGGAGGGGGCTACACATTTAGAGGCAAGGGACACACACCCATTATCCGTGTATAGTGGAAAAATTCCTCTCACAGTATTTTTCACTGCCACGACTAGGAATCGAACCAGGAAGTTTTGGGTAGTGCGCCTACCTCTCGACCATCAGTCATTCAACAGTTGTGCTGTTAACCGCTTTGGCAATACCTTGGTAACTAACAGCGATCGGAACATTATATCAAGGCATAAAATCAATTTCACTTTCCTTCTGGATAAGTCTTCAATAACAAATAAAATTATTGAAACTCGTTACTACATTGCATTGAAATTAAACCATTTGCTCCATTCTAGAATTATTTTTTCGTAATTTGTATTTTATAGACATACTATGAAAGCATTAGTGTGTCAGATATGTGAAACCGAACCCAATTTGGGATAAAATTCGAAACAATACCATTTGTTAATTCACTGTTCACCCCTACACAGTAGAAAAGTTCCAGTTAAATATCCTTTTTCAGTGAACCTATAAATATAATTTTATACAATACAACGTGTTGTACTATGCATAATATTGATCGATTACAAATATATTCGCGCTGAAACACAAAATAGAATTTATATATAGCACATGTTCTTAAAGCTTTCGGCTTATATTTTGCAGCAATGGAAATAAAAAACTTATTACTTTTTTACTAATTTGCTTCGGGGAATGAAAGACACTCTCTTTCTTATATTTAAATACATTTCAGAGATCTTCCTTGCGAAATGCCTTATTCTGGATAAAACATGGATTTTACAACATTTTTAATTCATTGTGCTTTAAAATGGGTTTTAGCTGTTTTCCCGTAATTGCCTCTACCTAATTTTCTACATATACGGATAATACAGCTGAAAGAACTGTGCTTGTAATAAGTATTAAAATGAAGAAGATTTTTTATTAAATACGCCCCGCACAAAGCAATGAATCATCGGTGACTCAGCTAAACTTCTTAATTATTAAATTTCGAATAAAACTGTGACTGTAAAAGATAACTTTTTAAATTACAAAGAATTGCTTATTTGTTAAATTGTCAATATTAATCCAAATAGTTCAGCCGAAATAGGATTTCTTCCGAGAAAAATTTGGAGGTATAGTCGCGTCCGATTTTACTGGGCAGTCAAAAAACAACAAAAACTTTACGAGCTAATTATTAACGCTGGTGAACCATTCGGCAGGGTCTCATCAAACAAGCCGACGTACATTAAAAACCTACAAATATAAGTTATTCAATTTGCAGGCGAGATAGTACAGAGACTAACGGTATTTTAATGAGGTCATAAAGTTATTGGTGCGTTTTCTGACTGTCGAGTAAAACTGCACCCGACTTTAGCACTATTTTGACATAAAGTTGTACGTTCTGATGTGCTAAACATGGCAGCCAAATAGGCGGGGGAAGTTGGTTAAACGTTTTCAATAATTTTAGCCGAACACCAAGTATATCTCTATATGTTCTTATAAAAAAAATCAAAATAAAAAAAATGAAGTGTTATTGTACTTCCGGGTGTTCTCCCGCGTCGATGGTGGACTCCTCCAGAGTCACGGTTGTCTGAACGACGTTTGGGCAGAATCTCATCTGCCATCTTCAGGTTCAGCGCTCGGCTCTGACTTCTCGTGATAAATAGTGCAAATAGTGATAAATAATGCAATAGAGCAAATAGTGAAGAAACACAGCAACCTGCCCGAAATAGACCTATCACAAGGAGTCAGAGCCGAGCTCTGAACAATCAGAGAGAACCTCGGCATTCTACGGCAACGATTGGACACGAGGATGCCCAACCACCAACGAGAAGTCACGTGGAGCGTAACGTTTCAGCGAGGCAACTTGTCGGGTTGGCTCAGCCGCCCGCTACGCCTCCCACAAGTAGTAGGGGACCAGTGACACGTAGCCAGTCACGCAGGTGCGCCACACGACCACATCCTATATAAGGAGCCGCACAACGCGGAAAACGTGAGTTCAGTTCGAGCAACGAGGAGCAGCAGTAGGCAGCTTTCAGCGAAAACCTGAAGATGGCAGATGAGATTCTGCCGAAACGTCGTTTAAACAACCGTGACTCCTGGAGGAGTCGACCATCGACGCGGGAGAGCACCCGGAAGTACAACATTTTTCACCCGCTTTTGACCAATCAGAAGAAAACGCGTATTACATAAATTAAAACTCGCTGATAAGTCGAAAATTATGCACTTTATCAAAAAATGTCAAAGAACGAAAAGTGGTTAAATCTACGTTTACTACAAGCAAATAAAGAAAAAAATCATAAATTTTACACCCGCCTTTCCGCGATAAATCTCGAAAACTGCACCTTTCGATGAATATCAAACAATAAAAAGTATGTAGTTCAACATTTTGTAGTAGAAAAATAATTAGCCATAAAGCAACGTATTTTTTTATGCATGATGATGCTCCACCCCATAGTCGTACGAGGATGAAACGTATCCCAATCAATGCATAAGTCATGGAGGACCTATAGCATGGCCACTCCATTCCCCAGACCTTAATCTACTGGATTATTATTTATGATCCATTTATAATCTTATGCTTATAGTGTTCCTATTCCCGATGAACAAACTCTTCTTTCTAAAACCGAAGAGGGTTGCCAGCAAATCCGCGAGAATCCATCGAACCGAAGCATCTAAATTAAATGAGATTAGGTAACTTTGTTAAGCGTAACCTTTTGTTCTGTATTCGTAAATGCTATGCTTAAATTTTTCTGATGAGCTAAACAATTGAAAACACCGTTTAATGCAAATTTTTTGGGTCTGATTGAATCTTGATCTGATTGAAGTTTCAGTATATAAACAAATAAAACGTCAAAAATATTTGAACACTACACTCGAATACACTATTCGAATCTTGATTCGCTAACTATGTCATCATCATGATCAGGAGGTGAACAGTACCGGTTTTCAGTTTTTTGTAAACACCCAATGACACTAACATGGTCAGCAACATGAGCGTCTAGTAGTGAATACGAGTGTTGTATGTGTTTTGATGTATAGGCGTTTTATAAAAGTGGTCTACCCTTTCTACTGATGTCAAATAATGCGCTCAAGGTCAGTCAATGGACATTTTGTGCAGATTTATAATCAAAGAAAGATTTATTCTTAAGTTGTCATCTTACATTTGGAAGCAATAATAACATTGTATGACTGATGGTCGAAATATGACTGATGGTCGAGAGGTAAGTGCACTTGCCTGGTAACCCTAGATACGAGACTACGCTTCGGACCTCACATAACTAGAGTAATAAATAGTACGTATGCTGCCTTAAGTCGACTATATCCATTAGTCAACAAAAGGAGCACATTAACTAAGGATAACAAGTTAACCCTTTATAAAGTTATGCTAAAACCGATCCTTACCTATGCATGCGCGTCTTGGAACACAATTTCAGATGCGCAATGTAATAGACTACAAAGGACACAGAATAAAATCCTTAGATTACTTACAGGCACAAATAGGTATACTCCTATCGAAACATTTCATAGAGAGTATAACATCCCTCTAATCAGGGATTATATTATAGAAACCTCACAAAAATTCTTTAAAACAAAGATACATAATTCCCCGCTTACCACTAATATGGTAGACATACGGGAACATCATAATTTTGAGCACACCCATAAGCTCATACATGAAAATCTTCCGATTTATTCGGAAAAATAATAAATTTTTATAACGTATAATTTCTTACACTAGTGGAACTGCGATGATTTGATGTGTCCCTGGAACATTGAATACACACTTGTTTTAAATAAAAATATTATTTTAATTTATCTTGAATATTTGTTTTATTTTCTCTATTTATTTACCACATCACTGACACCATCGGTGTATTTTTAAATGTATATATTATTTTCTTTTAAACAGGTTTTTTCTCTCTAATGAGTTTCCTGTAAATGTATTTAATAATTTCAATTTTCAGACAGAATTTCATTAATTTTCAGCCTTTTTTAAACTTTTGTATATAAACTAATAATTAGTTCAATCTTTTTGGAGAATGTTTTTTATTTGATTAATTTTAAATTTGTTTGTTAATTCATTTGGCATAAGATCGGCCGCCTGCCTCGTTTCTGAGTTATATACTCACTGTAACGCGTCGGGAAAACATACTTTGTAAACCATATGATGAATAAAATAAATGATATATAAACAAATGAAATGTACATAAAAATAAATAAAGCTTTTTAAATTGTAATTATTGTAAATTATTGCCTCTCACCCAAAAGTCCCGGGTTCGATTCCCGGCCGTGGCAGTGGAAAATACTGTGAGAGGGATTTTTCCACTATACACGGATATTGGGTGTGTGTCCCTTGTCTCTAAATGTATAGCCCCCTCCCACACAAGGCTCTTCTAGAGCCTTCCGGGATAAAGGGGGTCGTAATTACCTGTGGTGTTATTTATTTATATTTATTTATTATTACCCATGAATTAATCAATAATAAATAACCAAACGTTCAGAAAATAAAAAATGATTTACTTAATAAATACAAAATCCTGAAAAAATTTCTAGTGGTTATCCTCAAAAAAATACCAAATCTCGTATTGCTATTAAAATATTACATAACCCACTGTTTATGTACTTTTGCTTTCGATATATAAAACATAGATACAAGTTTCACTTCATTAACTGCTTCCCAAATAAGTTTATCGTACTAAAACTACAAAAAGTGGTAATTCTAAGCAACTTTGTTCTTTACAAAATAATACTTAGGTGCTAACGAATAGAAAACTTTAAAAATTAGCAAATATCAATTTGCTTACATAATTGTTAAAGCAGACAATTCTTTAAAATACTTTAGTGAATTATAAATAGTATAGTTGCTAACTTACATCTTCTCAGAATGTGTTAAAAATATAGTTTTAAATATTAAATATTGATATCAAAAATTATTTGAACAACGACTAAATATATTTTGTATACTTTATACGGGCAAAATTGAAACTGGTCAGTGTTAAAGCACAGGACCGTGCGCACTGGTCTTGATATTTTGTCCTATATATTTAACAATGGTATCGAGATTCGAACGGTAGTTGAAACTGTGCAGGCGAGTCCGAGACTTGCAATGTAATCAGCCTGAATGAACCATCTACGACTGCACTAGTTTAAAGATAATAAAACGGGCAGGCCTACTAACAAAAAAAAGAACTCGTAAATTGTTTCTCAGAAGTCGATGAGGTGTGCTGTCAATGTGCCAGTGCAGTACATAAATACCTATTATAATATCAAGCGTAGAAGTTTAGTTAGTTATTGTTCATATTTATAAATATTTACTACTATATAAAAGGTGAAATATTTTAATTATTTACTAATTTACCATGGCTTTCTGGAGACCATTTGAAACAGAGGATAATATAATAACGCCCGAAAATCTTATCATTTTATTATGACAAGCATTTCTATTTACCTCCGCCCGTATACAATAAAGAGATGCCGACTGTTTTTGCCGGCTTTTAGTTTTTATACGGTTTCAATTAAGTTCATATACACTAATATATAAATTGGGTGTTATAAGTCGCCCAAGTGCTTACACTTTCCCGAATTCCGAATATTAATCTTGTTGCATGTACATTTGCAGATTTAACGCACTCTATATTTTAACAATAGCTATCTTTGCATCAGCAAATATACTTATTACTTTCCTATACCAAAGCATGACTACAAATTATACATTGAAATTTGGACTTACCTAAACAGTGAATCAAAACGCACAAAACACAATGCTGAACAATAATAAAAAATATATTACAATCTATTTCACTAAACAACGCGTTAAACATTTATCATCCACGATCAAATAATCCGTTAAACGCAATATTCACTGTTGCAACTGACGCGATCGTTTTTTGTCTTCATTAGGGAGCACCGTTGACAGCAGGCCTACTATAATTTTCTTACTACTCGCGATTCAAATATTGCCTTAATCGTACAGACACGAGTTTTAATAATAAATTGTGCTGATAAAATACTTTTACGTAAAATGGTATAAAGGCTTTAAATTTGAATATTTAAACTTGTTTGATTATAATTTTATTGAAGAATTATTGATTATAAAAATATAAAATATAGGAATTATAATATTCCAACCTATCTGCAAGTGCCTTATATAAATAAAGATTCAATAAATTAAACCAAAACAGCTATTCCCCCTTGCGCGCGCCGAATTATATGGCAAAATTTTGCGTAACTTGTCTAAACACAGTTGGCACTAAAATACAATGACTTGGAATGCTCGAATGCTACGAGGAATGCTCGAATTTTATTTTCGATTTAGATTGCTTCGAGACTACTGAGAGATGGCGTTAGTTACGCTCTAGTGCGGTGGACCTTAACAGTGTCTATGAGATGAAAACTCCGGGTATTGAAGGCATCACCCTAAGCCTGAAAATACTCCCAGCCATTTCCTACAACTTACAACTTTCCAGGCAACTAGTAGACTTAATACAATATAAAAATAGAATCCGCAAACAATACCACCGCACAAGAAATCCAAACTTGAAATCCCAATTCAATCTCTTAAAAAGACAAATTGATTCCTCAATCAAATTATTCCGAAGCGCATCTGTCGCCCAACTAGTTGCCTCCCAACCTGAAGGTCCACACTTTGCCCCACGTATTTTCAACCGTAAATCAACCCCAATCCCACCCCTAAACACCCCAGTTGGTGTGGCGGTTACTGACTCTGATATTTATTTTAGAAAAAAACAAAAAACTGTAACTACCACCCTCGCTCTACATGGCCATAACCTCCCATGGTTAGAGGATATA
The DNA here is from genome assembly GCA_963675555.1 of Leptura quadrifasciata. Classification (NCBI taxonomy): domain Eukaryota; kingdom Metazoa; phylum Arthropoda; class Insecta; order Coleoptera; family Cerambycidae; genus Leptura; species Leptura quadrifasciata. Next base: position 120,249,836 of record OY776678.1, read on the forward strand.
ACATATCTCGGTGTTACGCTTGATCGCAAGTTATATCTTAAAAAGCATGTTTCTAACGTCACTGGCAAATGCTGGCTGCGTACCTCTCCCCTATTCCCCATCCTTAAAAATTCCCCATCCCACGTAACCACTTTAATCTACAAATCCTACCTTCGCCCTATCCTTACCTATGCCTACAAGCCCAACTACAGACAGTACAGAACAAAATTCTTAAAAGTCTCGTTACACCTTCCATCCCGAACTCGCAACACAGACCTGCACAACATCACAGGCACCTAGCTTCTTTCGGACTTTGTATTCAAAAGACTGTTGCCAAACTTTGCAAATACTCTCGTCTCCTCTAATAATCCTACCCTCCTAGATCCCCTCACCCCCAACTTTTACACTGCCCCTAAATATCCATCCCTAAATTACATTTTCACCCCCTAACATTTGTACTTGTTGTTTGAAAAAATGCAAAAAATACGAAAAAATTAAACAAAATATTAAAAACCAAAAAAAAATTGTTAAATAACATATAAAATTAAACCAAATTTTTTTTAAAACATAGCATATCTCACACACCAGCTAGCCATGAGCACGACATTTCTACATACAACTTAACTTGCGGCAAGCACCTAACGAGTGGAAAGCCGACGTACCTCCAGAAAGGGGACAAATACTTACAATGAATGAAGGCATCACTTGCACTGCACTTATGAGGCACTTGCAGATAGGTTGAAGTATTATAATTCCTATATTTTATATTTTTATACAATTTCCTTCTGCTATAAAATTGCTTATTTAGTGATGATGACCAATTATCGATTATTTAAATATTATAAAGAATTTTATTATTTGTATTTGATTCTATTGACCAGTGCTATATGAATAAGACACTAAAAGTTCAGTTTCATTATACACTACTTTACTGGTTTATTGAAATTTGTCGTTTATTTGCTACACATTATGCTTCAATTTAGGGAATTTTCAACTCACATTGCTACTAATCGTATAAAAATTACTAGGGATGTGGATTTTGTGGGTTTTACTATTCTACTCGTAAGTTTAATACGCTTGTGAGACTAGTGATTAGTAGGATATGATAAATCTCTATTGTCCCTCATAGTTAGCAGAATAATTGGGTAAAGCAGATATATATCCATTGATTATAATTAATGGGCAGCATAAAATCCTGTAGATCGTCTAATTTGAACGCTTTGGAATCCTATTAAAGATGTATGAAAAAGAAAAAAAATACAAATAGTGTAACGAATCAAGAAAATATTTTTTTAAAAGATTGATTGTAATCAATCAATCAATTTTCGTTGGGCTTGTGTTACATACGATTGTAGTTTCGCCAACAATAACTTCAACAGGAACTTTTTCTGCGGCTGTGTTCCTCATATTTAGTGGATAGGATATGAATATTTAGTGCATTGAATGCGTTACCGAGGTGGTACTAGTGGAGTAGACGGGGCTATATGAAAAATAACAGGGTTAGTCGTTGGTGTGCCACTCCTGAGTTTAGGTCTGAGCTGTGATAGATGGCAATGTTGCCAGGAATGGTTATTGTGCACATGTGTCCTGGTAAGCAGTGGAATAGTTGTGGCTAAGTTTTACTAGGACGTTGATATAAATAAAACCATTAAACAAATTAATAAATATATACCATGTACGTCATGATTCTTCACCAGGTACCAATGGGATGCACCTCAAATTTTTATCAATATGTGCTAAAACTCTGTGCAAACCCCTTTCTAAAACTTTGCAGGAATTGATGAGTCGAGGTATCATCAAAAATGGAAAATTGCCAGCGTCGCCCCAATTCATTGGAGGTGCGTGATGTTTTGAATGGGGTACATCAGGGCACTGTACTTGGTCTCGTGTTGTTTTTAGTGTACGTGTTCGACCTCACCCTAAAATGCTCTTCAAAAGTTTTATCTTATGCAGATGATTTAAAATTATTTCAGTCGTCATCTACATAGCTGCAAATGGGTTTGGATGAAAAAGAAAACTTGTATTCTAACTAGCTAGTTCTTTTAAATCAAAACAAATGCTCGGTGCTACACATAGGCAAGAACAATTCAAAAATGTAATATAAAAATATCAATCACGACGTTAGTTATCGTGGAACGCACACGTGACGAAAGTTGTTAGTAAAACAACCCAAAATGTATATATAATTAGAAAGTCCTTCCAGGATCTGAATGTTAACTCATTTATTAATGATATATAATGCCTATATTATTCTTTACCTTGAGTTTTCTATCGTTGCTGGGTCACCACTGCCTTAAGCAGTATATAAATAAGCTGGAAGGCGCACAAAGAAGAACCAGAAAATTGCCCCAGGATTTGATAATAATACTAATCATAATAATAATAATAACTTATTGATCAAAATAAATACATATTGTACATGTGACAAGTCAGGAAAAGAACATAGAGATATACAAACAACATTAATATAAGAAATGTGTGACAAAAACCCAATAAATAAAACAGATAACATAATTTCCCTTCAATTGTAAGTTTTTTGAAATAGCACGAATACTTTTAGGGAGAGCATTGTATAGGGTGATACAGTTATACATGGATGATCATTTAAACGAGCTCGTATGGTGACTCGGTACACTTCTCGTTGGATAATTATGATAGTTAGACCATTTATTGAAGAGAGCTAAGTTATTTTTTGTAAAAGTTAAGCATTTTAAGATTAGATCGAAGGTGTTGTAAGAATACGTTTTTCTATAAACATTTCTCTAAAATTTTCGTTTGTTCTTAGGTCAAAAATAAGCCTGATAATTCTTTTTTGACAAATAAACACTCTTTCACACCCAAAGACTGTATCCCGTGCAAGAATATTAAATGAGGTGACTATTCGCCATAGCATAATATACGTTGATTAAACTTTCTTTGTCTAGAGTGGATTTTAACTGTAACATTGCAAAAATGCCTTATTTAATTGACTACATACACGACTTATATGTCTACACCAGAATAACTTGGACTCAAGTAAGGTACCAAGTAATTTTGCAGACGCCGATAGCACAATATCATTGAGCGGTAAACGCTTTTGACGGTCAAAGTTTAGGCAATCTGTCTATTTTTATTTAGAATCAGCTTGTTTCTTTGACACCATGCACCTAAGAAATCTGTTATATTGTTGATCTTAATGTGAAGCTCCTCGGATGTATCAGCTGACACGGTGATTGTTGTGTCATCTGCAAACATTGCTGCATGGCTATGCTCCATGTAACTGGGTAAATCATTTACATAGAGCATGAACAGTAATGGACCTAGCACTGAGCCCTGAGGAACCCCAAGAGCAACACTAAGTATGTAATAAATTACCTTATGAAGAGTCCTTTCGCAGCCTCAACGGAAGCTCTTTTCTAGCGTAGTGACTTAATTGCTACTTACAGAATTCTCCACGATGAGTTTTACTGCTTTGAAGAGGCATTCCAACTTAACACTGACAATCTACTGAGAGGAGATAGTCCGAAGCTTCGTAAAGAAGCTTGATCAGCGATATTCGTTGACAGAAAACGTCATCTACGTCCAGTCGCGTCATTGAATTCATATAAGGCACACACAACCCCGGGCCCTAATGTGGTATTATGATTTCTATTTAGAATGTTTTCTTTTCTTTTTTATTATTTATATTAATTCATCATATTGTGTTAAAATATTGATATTTTTTGTTAATCTTGCATTTATAAATAATTTGGCAAGTGCCAGAGCATTATAAGCCTTTGACTTCTAAGAGCTGTGGTGAAAAACTTTATACTGATCAACAATTACAATATGCCAAAGTTCAGAATCAAATTAAAAATATCAGTATACATTATCAGTCATATATTATTTGGAACACAATAATTATGATTATATTGTACATGATGTTGTTTCATAAAAGAAAGTAGCCTATTTTTAAATATGAAAAATATGTAATGATTTTCAATCCCAACGGGTAACATAATCGTGTATACTTAACTATTCATGGACATACTATTTACTTCTTTTTTACGTAAACATACATTGTACTCGATTACTCTACTAATGTAATAGGTATAGGTATATTTCCCAAATGTGTAATTTCGTTGCATGGTGAACTAATTTGATGGGTCGGTTATTAAAACCCTTAAATTCCTCATGGATTTGCTGTGTCAGCTATTTATTGAATTAGTTGTAATGAATTTGCCGAATTCTGTAACGTATACTAGTTCATATAAAACTATAGTAAATACTAAGACTTCGTTGATAATTTAATCCTTTCGTTGTATATCAATGTTTCTACTTGAACGAAATAATTTAAAAGTCACTCTGTCTTGGTGTATTCGTAGCATTTTTATAGTCATATTTGTATAACAGAAAACAATACATAATGTTTTATAGATACAGGTGTACCTCACGGTTCTACTCTCGGACCCCTGCTTTTTCTGCTATTTATAAATGATTTCATAAATGTGACAAACTACTGTTTGCCGATTATATTAAGATCTTTGCAGAAATAATCAGCATAGAGGATTGTGAAAATGTTCTAGCACAACTAGGAACAGTAGAAAACTGGTGCAACCAAAACTATCTTCATTTGAATGCATCTAAATGTAAGGCTGTTTGTTATACAATAAAATATAAGCCAGTTGTATTTGACTACTTCTTAAGTTCGCAAGTACTTGAATGTTCTGCAACAATAAATAATAATATTTGACCAGAAATTTGCTTTCTCGAACCATGTGACACAAGTAAAATCATCTGCCTTGAAAATGCTAGGTTTTCTTGTTAGAAACTCATTCGTTTTCTAATGAGTTTGCTTTAAAACACTCTACTATTCCAACGTATTAGTGGATTTTGTGAGTCGGACGAACATGTAAGTATTTTCTGACGCGACCAGATATATCTTTATTTATAATGACTGTGGCATTACCTTTGTCTGCTGGCAATATCTTTATACTTTCATCATGTGTGTGAGTCATCCAGACCTTTCAGTATGAGGTTGGATAAGCACAAGAATTACATTAGAAAGAATGAAATTCAGAAATCAAAGATTTGTGAACATACTTGGGAAAACGGACATAGAACAAACTGGGACTCGGCAAAAATTTTAACAAAAGAAACAGATAACAAAAAAGAAAAATTAAAGAATCAGCAATAATCTTATTAAATGAAGATAAGTACGTATCGAATTGTTCTGTAGATATTTGTACAACCTGGCTACTATTGTTAAAAGAAGAACTTAAAAAAGTCAACATTATCTATAAGAAAATATTATCAGTTCTGTATAAGCACTATCTATGGAAATAACATAAACAGAATCTTAAAGCTGTATATTTGACATACACAGCAAATAAGAGTTCTTCGAAAAATGCTTTGAAAATGGAAAGAGACTACTTTCCGAAACATCAGCAAAATACATTATTTCTGTGTTTATTTCGATTTATATTATTTGGAAAACATAACCTCTGATTGTTCCTTTGACGTAAACGTCAAAGGCGCAGAGGCTTTTTTCCAATAATTCAATTATTTTGTAGATTCGGTTATTTGTTTTTGAAGAGGATAATACATGTGGTAGAAGACCCAAATAAAAGAAAATAATATAAAAACTGTATAATACACTATAAAAAAGAAAAATATATAAACACTTACGGTTAAATTAAAAATTCTTTTGTTATTAACTTTTTAAAATCAAGTGACACAAATGTATAATATACGCTGGTAAACCTCGTTCTGGCGAATTGAAGAGCAATAACCTTTAATATTCCCAAAGTCTTAGCGTCTCTTTTTTTATTTATTTATTTTTTTATTATGGATTAGGAGTTTTTTACATAGTCCATAAAATTAAAGTAAGAACTATTTAGATTTTCTATATCTATTCGTCTGTTTAATACTGTTGGGATCCTTCTTAATTCAAATCATTTCATTGAACATTCTCTACTTGTAATTACAAAATGTGGTTTAACCATTGCATATGCAAGTGAAAGCGCTATTGGTTAAAAAAATTACTAGATTAAAAGGTAAAACATCTAAAGACCTAAAGTCTAATGTCGTATACGAAATTCCATGTTTAGAATGTAATGGTGTATACATAGGCACCACAGGCAGATATTTAAAAAAATAAATATCTGAACATGTAACTCTGCAAAAATTTCCATACCAAAAAAAAATCCAACACAACTTAAACCGTAAGTGTTTATATATTTTTCTTTTTTATAATTTATTATATAGTTTTTACGTTTTACACTAAATTTTTTAAATAATTTTTAAAATTTTTGAAAGTGCTTTTTTGCATTTTTAATGCATTTAATGTTTTTAATGTTTATAATGTCCTTAATGTTCTTAATGTTTTCAAATGTTTTTAATGTTTCTAATGTTTTTAGTTAATTTAATGTTTTAACAATGTAATGTAGTTATAAAAATTTTTTGTTTTTAATTGCCTTCAAGTATAAACAACACTTGTTAAATTTAATTTATACCTACGTTTATACGTTTTCTTTTAGTGTCCTGAAGAAATTAATAAATTTAACGAAACGTTGATAAGTTAAAAAATGGAAATTTTGTTCATTTTTATGATCCCAAAACCTACCTAAAAATACACTACTATATTATTATTATTATTTTTCCGACATACCGTATGTTTTGAGTCCAACGATACTGTATTACTCCCATAAGTGTAGGTTACTAAAAACACAGGGCGGGGTAGAAATTTACCTCAGGTCCCTCTTTGTTGCATGGGGATTTTTAAAACTTTATTCAGAATTCTGTCCGCAGTTAATTTGCCAGACCGACAAAGTTTCCAAATTAAAGACATTAAAGCCTAATAATAGTTGGCAGTGAAACTATTAATAAACAAACAAAATGCATCTTCCACGGAATAAATTGTATTAATTACTAAATTAGTTGTCGGGAAAGGCGGTCTGGGTGCCGGCGGACCCCTCTATTACTTTAACATTCATTTGGCTTCGAAATAAACCTATAATACAATTATTATTAAAAAGCAGATGGTAGACGTTTTTCTAAAAAAACCAATATAATGAGTCACTGAACCTAGTCCGACGTATCATGGACACTAATTAAATACTTAATGATAATATATTAATTGCAAAGTATGCAGTAGGGTGCAGAGCACCGACCCACCCCGAGCTACCCCGAGAGCTCTCGAAAATGTGTTTGAGTGGGAGTTTTAACTCTACGACGCCAGTGTACTCTTATCCGTCGGGACGCTACTAGAGGAAGCGCATAAAAAGTGCCCGTGTTGCCGCTAGAATTCGAATTATGCGCAAGGCTTAATTCTCGTAACTAGTTCTTTCTTAATCAACTTAGGTGCTTGGTTCCACTCCAAACAAAAGGATATTCATTTCAGTTTGCACAAGTGGTAACATTGTAAACAATAAATTTGTGTCAGTAAATATAATCACAAGTGATTAGTGTAACATTTTTTGGATTAATTAAGATACAAGTTCAAGGATATTAAACAGCTTGGGATTGTTTTATAATGCATTTGGGGAAATATGAGTGTTAAATGTTTGTGTTTGTGTACATTGCCAATTTGAATCAGTGCCAATACTAGTGTGGAAAAATAGTTGTTTTTTGTGTGTGGAAAGATTTTTCGTTGCATTCGTTCAGGATGGAACTGAAGTTTTTGGTTTATATAATCGCCCTTATTATTGAAGGTAATTTTTGCAAATCTTAGTAGATAATCTATTTCACTCAGGATTAGAATGAGAAAATCATAGTTTTTTAAATAAAGGAACGTGCACAAATCCCAGCAAATATACGTTTATTTTATTGATAAATGTGCAATCACAATGAAAAAAAATTTATTATTTTTAAAAATTCGATGATATTAAAAACTAAAGGTAATTCAATTTCGGTTGATCTAAGATCAACCAGTAGCTGGTTCTATAAGAAAATATAAGAAATAAATCACATAAGCATATACCTATTCGGAAAGACCTCACAGTTGACCCGTACCCCCCGAAATGAAGGAATAAAAATAGTTTTTATTTATTATATTTTACCTATTACTTCAGTGGTAAACAAATTATGACATTTTAATTTTTAAATACATTTTTCTCATTTATTATTGTTTACTATACATGGTGTTTCAAAGTTTAAGGTACATACGTTACTTGTGGATAGAAGATACTTTGACGGTTCCAAATTATCTGGCATTAATGCATCCATCGTCCTTACTTACTGAGATACCTACAGGACATTTTATTGATTTTGGCCAAATTTTTCTTCGATCATAACTATTGAACAACCCTGTATAATCGGTTCATACTTAGAATATATGTTTCACTTATTTTAATAAACCAAAATAGAAATCCAGGTCTGGCTTAATAAAAAACTGACAATATGTTGGTATGTCAAAATCAAGACCTGGTATGACAAAATTTTGTAATTTGTTTGCGCATTTCATCCATCAACCTTGATTACTTGCCGTAAATCCAATTTCATTAAAATGGTCGAGACAGTTGGAAACTTATGTGAATACCAGTTAAGAGACATCTAATTAATGTTTTTGAATCATATTCATTTCCTAAAAATGTACTAGGTGGACAAAAATTATTTTTTAATTAAGAACATTTTAAATTGAATTTTCTCGATTTTTTCAAATGGAACACCCTACCCTGTATATTTTTCGACGATGTGATATAGAAATGAAAAACGAAATTTTTTTGTAAATACTTCCCTTGGGCTAATTGCAACCAATTTCGTTTTATCGAGCAATAATTACAAAATTCAAAAATAAACTTAAAAGAAGAGGTTTCTTCAAATAAAAAAAAATTAGAATAATAATTCCACATGTTGCCCATTTTGATTAACACACATTTCTGTGCTTTTGAAATGAGGTTCCCACTGTTCCTAAAACTGCCGGTGTGATAGATGAAAAGGCAGTTATTATTTTTTCCTTCCTATTTTGTACTGTTGTTGATGTGTCTCTATAAACAATTTCCTTGACGTATCGCCATAAAAAGAAATCCATTTTTATAAGATCTAGGGATCTAACAGGCCATTTAGTGGGTCCATTTCTTCCAATCTATTGATTAGGGTAAGTATTATTTAAGTGGTCTTTAACTGCATTTAAATAATGTGGTTGGAGCACCATCTTGCTGAAACCACATTCTATTTCGAATTCTTTCAGGGAGGTTTACCAATAATTGTGGCAGATAGTTTTCCAAAAAATGAAGATAAATAGCTCCAGTCAATGTACCATCAAGGAAATGTGGCCCTATTACATGTTCTCCAATAATTCCTCCCCAAACGTTTATAGACCATCTGTGTTGGTTATCAACTTGCATAAGGAGATCAGGATTTTCCGAAGCATAATCATAATGTACATTAACAAATCCATTTTCATGAAAAATTATCTCATCACTGAATAAGGCAGCATTGAAGAAGTTGACATTATGTTGCATTTTACCTCTGGCTCAATTACAAAATTGTAGGCGCTTTTCAAAATCGTCCTCAGATAATTCCTGGTGCATTTGAATATGATATGTATGCAACTTATTTGTTTTTAAGATTCGAACCACAGACCGGCTACTTATTCCTACTAATGAGCTCATTTCTCTTTGACTAACATATGGATTCTCTCTTAATGTATCTAAATGCAACGCGTTTACTTTTTGTAGAGCCCGCACTCATGTCACCTACAATTACCATTTAAATAACCAAGAGTTACAAAGGCCTGATATCATTAAAGATCTTGGTGTTACTTTTGACAGAAATCTAAGTTTCAATGAGCATATGAACTTAACTATATCGTCAGCGTTAAAAAACTTAGGGTTCGTAATTAGGAATTGTAAGGGTTTTAATAATAATAATAATGAAACTGTTATATTTTTCCTTTGTAGGTACGGTCGAAATTAGAATATTGTTCACTGGTATGGTCTCCGGGATATGCTACATACATAAACAATATAGAGAACATCCAGCGTCGTCTGGTTAAGTATTTATGTTTTGTTGAAGATGGCAACTATCCTACAATCGGTTACCCACAAAGTTTTATGTTAGAAAGGTTTCACATATCCAGTCTACAAAACAGAAGAATGGCACACTCCGTGGTATTCTTATATAAAATTATTCACAATGTCTTTGATTTGCTCATCTACTTTGGAACAACTATGTTTTCGGGTACCTCGTATAGAAAGTAGAAATCGTGAAACTTTTTATCTCGTTACCCCTCGGACTAACCTATTAAAAATTTCACCATATATTTTATGTGTAAAAATTATAATTCGCTGCAAAATGAGCTTGATATATTTAATTGTAGCCTTGCCTCGATAAAAAATCTATTATCTGTGTAACATGAATATTAGTGTATAATAAGCTTAATACTATTTGTATGATAATTGTATCTCTTCTCTGTCTTTTTCACCCATTCTGTTTTCGATAAATCTGCATTCCGTTTATTGTATTATATTCTACTGATCTGTAGTATATTTGTACCTTATATACATTATTATTGTAATTGTTCCCACCCTGTAACTGGTTACCTGTTGGGTGGTTGTATCTAATAAATAAATAAATAAAATAAAATAAATAAATTCTCAACCGGACCAGCACCACAGAAAACTCATTTTCCTCTTTCACAACACGTTTTATTTTTTCACTTTTTTTATATTCGACATTTCCAGTTTCGAAAAATCTATCGAGAAGGTTTTGGAAGCTGCTAACATCAGGAATCTTTCTATCAGGATAACGTTGGGGATAAATTCTATTGGCAAGTAAACAATTTCTGTCTGACTCGCCCAAAACAAAAGTCATGTCTACAAGTTCCGCTTTATTAAAATTCATATTGTAAAATTCCAAATATTTTAAATTCAATACAAATTGTAACGATCGATAAGTGTGATAAATGCTCCTTTGTACACAAAAATTTATACCAAACTGAGGTTTTATTGCTTGTCGAATAAAGAAAAGAACAAAAAAAAAAAGTACAATAAAACATTACAGCAAAAAAACCGGTTAAATACTATTTACTCATTTTAATGGATTGAAAGAAATGGTCCCACTAAATGGCGTCATTTCAAAATTGCATAAACATGTATGGCAATCAAAATATGCAACAATTTTTCTAATGAATCATTTGAGGGAACCTCTTTTTTTAAAGTTTATTCTTAAATTTGACACTTGTTTATTTATAAAACAAAGATGGTTGCAATTAGCCATAGGGAAGTACTTATAAAAAAATATTCGTCACATCGTCGAAAAATATACAGGGTGTTCCATTTTGAAAAATTGAGAAAATTCAATTTAAAATATTCTTAATTGAAAAATAATTCTTGGCCACCCTGTACATTAAATGATTCAAAAACATTAACTAAATGTCTCGTAATTGGTATTCACATAAGTATTTCTTAAAACCCATAATTGTGACTCTGGTGATTTTTTTAATATCCATCTGCAGATTGCATATTTCAACAAAAAAATTCATTACATCCAAGTGGTTGGGAGATATTCAATGCTAATATAGGAATAAATAGAGCCTAGAAAGAGGCTTCAAAGTATGTACCGATATACACAGCATTTCATTTAAAAAAGGCACTTGGCCCTGTAATTTTGTCTTCGCTCACCTTGTATGTTCGAAAATAATTTCCAGTTATAGACTTCTTTATCTATTTTACTTGCAATTTAAAAAAAAAAAATCAAGCTATCGTAGATCTCGAGATATCGAGGTCCGACACATTCTTGCTCCACCCTGTATAACAGCGTACAAAATACTGTTGATATTTTTCATATCGCTGACAGTAGCCTAAGACATATACTAAGGGATGTGTGGATACCATTGCAAGTCAATACTCAGTAAGAGGGCTTTGCCTGTTAAGTATTTTTTCCTAAATAAATAGATGTCAAAGTAAGATATTCTAAAACACCTTTTCAGGTGTACTTTTCGAGCTGTCTGTCTCGAGAAACGTCTCTTGACATTTTTTCGAGAGATCTATGGTTTCCAACATATTTGCAAAAAACTAAAAAACAACATAGCGGTCATATTTTTCAAAACTTTCCATATGCGAATATTGTCTGAAAGTTATTTGTGGCATTCTACGAATATTCTTTCCTATTATTTGAGTTTTCTACCACACATATTATTATCTTCTTCAAAACAAACCACCGAATCTACAAAATAATAGAATTATTGGAAAAAACCTCTGCGCCCGTGACATTTACGCCAAAGGAAAAGTCAGAGGTTATGTTTTGCAAATAATATAAATCGGAATAAACATAGAAATAATGTATTTTGCTGACGTTTCGGAAAGTAATCTCTTTCCGTTTTCAAAGCTATTTTTTTGGAAGAACTCTTATTTTGCTGTGTATGTCAAATACACAGCTTTAAGATTCTGTTTATGTTATTCCCATAGATACTTACTACTTATGCAGAACATAGAACTGATGATATTTTCTTTCAGATAATGTTGAGTTTGTTAAGTTCTTCTTTTAACATTGGTAGCCAGGTTGTACAAATATCTACAGAACAATTCGATACGCACTTATCTTCATTTAATAAGATTATTGCTGATTCTTTAATTTTTCTTTTTTTGGTATCTGTTTCTTTTGTTACAATTTTTGCCGAGTCCCAGTTTATTCTATGTCCGTTTTCCCAAGCATGTTCACAAATCTTTGATTTTTGAATTTCATTCTTTCTAATGTAATTCTTGTGCTCATCCAACCTCACACTGAAAGGTCTGGATCATATCATATTTGCACGGGATATTGTAAATACAGTTTTTTGAATTCTGCTCCCTGTTTATCGGTTTTGTTTTTGTTAAAATAGATCTTAAAGTGTTCCCCGTTTGAAATATCGTCCTAACATCAAATTTGTCACCTATACGGCGTAGCTTTTCCGATAGTCCGTATACATAAGGAATTATTGCTGTATAATGACGTTCAGGTTTTTGTCGTACCTGATTGTCCCTATTTTCAACATTTATGAAAACTCTATCAACAAAGGCTTCAGGATATTGATTTTGTACTAGAACCTCTTTGATAAATGTTTTTCTCGTTATTTAATATTTCATTATTAGATGAAATTATTTTGGCCCTATCGCATAAACATTTTACAACACCCCTTTTAACATTTATTGACTGATTTGAGTTAAAATTTAGATACGTATTAGTATGTGTTGGTTTTCTATAAACGCTTGTTTCAATTGTATTATTCACCCTTCTAATTAAAGCATCTAAAAACGGTAGTTCATTCCTACTTTATACTTCTAATGTGAATTTAATAGACGGTTCCTTACTATTTATATTTTCTAAAAAACTGTCTAATAAATCGACACCATGAGGCCAAATTGCAAAGATGTCGTCAACATATCTCCACCAGACAACCGGTTTGTTTATACAATTTTGAACATGTGTGTTCTCAAAGTTCTCCATAAATATGTTGCTTAAAATTGGTGATAATGCAGACCCCATAGCCATACCAAAATCCTGCTGATAGAACTCATTGTCCAATTGAAAATAGGTTGTTTTTGTACACAGTGTAAAGAGTTCCATTATGCTATTTACACTTAATTTAGTTCTAGTTTCCAAATTATTATCATTTAGCAACCTGTCTTTAACTATTTTTAAGGTTTCATCTACCGGAACATTGGTAAAAAGACTAACTACATCAAAACTAACCATCAGGTGTGATTCATGAACATCGTTTTCATAATTTTTTTCTATGAAATGTTTACTATTTTTAATATATGACCAGACCTTTCAGTGTGAGGTTGGATGAGCACAAGAATTACATTAGAAAGAATGAAATTCAGAAATTAAAGATTTGTGAACATGCTTGGGAAAACGGACATAGAATAAACTGGGACTCGGCAAAAATTTTAACAAAAGAAACAGATACCAAAAAAAGAAAAATTAAAGAATCAGCAATAATCTTATTGAATGAAGATAAGTGCGTATCGAATTGTTCTGTAGATATTTGTACAACCTGGCTACCAATGTTAAAAGAAGAACTTAACAAACTCAACATTATCTAAAAGAAAATATCATCAGTTCTATGTTCTGTGTAAGTAGTAAGTATCTATGGAAATAACATAAACAGAATCTTAAAGCTGTGTATTTAACATACACAGCAAAATAAGAGTTCTTCCAAAAAAATAGCTTTGAAAACGGAAAGAGATTACTTTCCGAAACGTCAGCAAAATACATTATTTCTGTGTTTATTCCGATTTATATTATTTGCAAAACATAACCTCTGACTTTTCCTTTGGTGTAAACGTCACGAGCGCAGAGGTTTTTTCCAATAATTCTATTATTTTGTAGATTCGGTGATTTGTTTTGAAGAGGATAATAATATATGTGGTAGAAAACCCAAATAATAGGAAAGAATTTCCATATGCGTATCTCATGGGACTTCTAGGAGGTTATTCAAAATATATTTCCGTATAAATTTCCATTGAGAATACCTTGAAAATATTTTTTTTCACCTTAGCCCTTTTTTCGAGCTAACTTTCTTACCCTGTTAATAAATTACTTGCAACGTACTCTTATGTCCTAAATTAGCCAAAATATGGTCGAATGTTCTCATAAAGTGTATATTCCTTAAAATTCAATTTTGTTGATATAAATTTAGACAAAACTGTTTAGCATTTTTTTGATAAAGGTTTAATTTTCGAAATTTTTGTAATGATAATTAAATAAATAAATAATGATAAAGAATAAGTTGGATGAATAAAAATTTCTTCGCCTCCGCCTTGAAATAACAATTTATTTCTACCTTGTATAAACAAACCTGCATTAAATTTCTTTTCTGCAATAATTCTTTTTCCACCGAACTATGCGATGTTATAATTTTTATTCGAAATAATTTCACAGGAAACGCCGTTCCGCGGATAGGCGATGAGGTTTGCTTTAAAACAATTAAGTAATGAATGCTTTGCGAATTATGAATTACGCTCTTTGCCGTTCCTCGTAGCGGTATTATAATATAGGAAAATTAATTTCTCAGATAAGAATACAGTTGAGAGGTTAGTTGTTATCTTGAAAGATAAGAATTAGCGTGGATGCAGAAATATGTGTACAGGAAGTTGATTTAATAGTTTGTAACTGTAAAGGCATTATTAGTTTATATAATATGCAATTGCAGAGTATTATCTCTTGCCAGATTATTATTGACTTAGCTTGCTAGAACAACACCTAGAGAATTGAAATACATGTACAGAAATTATAGAGTCGAGTATGAATACATATACAGAAACAGTAAAAATATATTAGATATACATTAAAATAATTAAATTTCTGGAAAGCACATAGTGAATTAATTTAAACATGCAGATCTTATATCTATCACACTACAAATAAGAAAGGTTACATTATCCTCAACCTTGTTCCTATTTTGACACTTAAGAGTTGTTCGGAGTGTATTAGTCATCCATGCTTCCAATTTTAATTGTAAATGACTTCACGTCAATAAAATGACGCAGCCTAATGTACGGTGTGCTTGGAAAGAGAGATATAGAGATGTAATAGAATATGACATTGGACAAATTTATTATACCTAATCTTTAAATTTCTCGGTGCATTTGAGGACATTAGGGCTAATTTTATTTTAGTTCTACAAAAGGGAAAATGTTTATTTTAATAATACCTATGTGGGATGATAAGAATTACTTTTGCAAATCGAAAATAAGAGAAAAAAAATATTTTTTTATATATACTTTTTTTCTCTCATCATCCCACATTGTAACATGTTTTTAATGTCTTCTAGTGAAAGCCGTTTTTTAAATTAATGATTTATATGAGAGTAAATTGAACCGTCTTTCCGGCTTATATCCGGAGCACTCTTAACGAATATTTTAGTAAGTTTCTTCTTAACGTGGGTAAATAAAAAAGTTGATCTTCCTTGTTTGCACCAATGATATACGAATATATTATGTATGAATTTTTTCCAACAATTCCGGACTTTTTATTTTATTGTTAATAAATCTGTGCAAAAATATTACTGAGTGTAAAGCCGATAAGTTGACATTGAATCTTTCTAAGAAAGTGTCATGTGGAAAAAACCTATCGGTGGAGAGGTTTTATCCTCTTTAAATATCATGAGTATTAGATATCACCTCTGAATTTGCTCAATAGCATTAGCATATATAGCGCAATTTGAATTCCACATGACAGAATCCGTACTCCAGTTTAGAATCTACAAATTCTGCAAATAGCATGTTTAATGTCATCAGTATTATTAAATTCACCAGAATTTTGAATAGTGAAACCCAAAGTTTTATAAGCTGATATTACAACGTCATCTGTTGTGCTAATTGAAGACAAGCTTACCACCAAAAGTTATTCTGAGATTTTTTAATAATTTTGGTTTAAGTATTCAGGTAAAGCTGCTGATTTATATCGTAATCATATTGCACAGGATTTAATTTTCTGGATGGAATCTGCGGTAGATTCTTGATGAAACATATTCAATAGAATAATTATAAATATTTATAAAAGAATAGTTACAATACGCACTTGGTTTGTTGTTTCATTAGTTTTGTTCAGATTTCTCTGATTTGTAAAAAATATGAAGAACAATGGTCCCAATACGGGACCTTGCGATACACCGGATGTGGAAACAAACTTGTCAGATTTATGACCCCGATATTGAACAAATCGTTTTCTATTTTTTAAGTATAACAGTCAAAACAATGGCTTGGAATATATGAATCAGCCAATAAAATTTCCTAAAACTACATGTTTATATTTAAGTAAACAGTCCAGTTTTAAAAGAGTATTATAAATATATACATTATGAAAGCAAAATTATCTTACGCAACTGTCGCTATCCAATGCTTTTCATCCATTTCAAAGCAAATATTGGTTATTATACGGTTGGAATGCCTGTTTAAATTGACTTTGTCTATATGGAGAACGAGGTCAACGCTTACTGTCAATAGAGAATGGAAAACTCTGAACGTACCACATTGCAGAACTTAGTTCGATCTGTGCATAATAATTACAGCTTAAAAATGAAATATGTGTAATTACTTGGATATTGCATTTGTGAGATTATCCATTTAAATACAATGTTATTCCTTGCAGCGGAATATGAAAACCTTTAATATTACAATTATATACTTTGTAATACAAAAGAGTAAGATATGTACTCTATGCCGCAAGGAATTTAAATTTTATCGAAATCTCACTAAACCGCTCACATTATCTTTATTATCAACTTAAAAACGGGTAATATCACACCTATTTATAAGAAAGAGAATTTGACTCTATTGGAAAATTATAGACCAGTCACTACTCGCGATAGTTTATCTAAAGTATTTGAATACGCTTTTTATGATCGTTTTCTAAATTTTATAAACAATCAAAATATTTTAACATCAAAACAACACGGTTTTAGTTTAGGAAAATCAACATCCACGGCATTACTCATCTTTTACAATGAACTAAAAAAATCTATTGACGTAAGCGACTGCCCTGCTGTAGTTTCGGAATGATCAGTTCTAAAACAAGTACTCTGCGAAACCGTTTTCATGGAACAGGGCAATGTCGTACGTTTATTTAACCTTGCGCGGTGGTTTTCTCCTAATAAAAAAAAGTAAGTTGTTTGTGTTGTATTTGCCTAAAATAATTATTATTAGCTGTAATATTTATTTCAAAAAATATTTTTGAAATGACTTTTTGCAGACCATTGAATATTTACATATTGACAGATACAGGCATTATAAAAAGAATGTTTGAATTAACTAAAATTTAGATGCCTGCTATTAATCTTGGTATTAAAAAAGGGGTTGTTGTAGATCACTCGGTTAAAAGAAAACGGAAAAATTACGTTATAAACAAAGAAAAGGGTTATCCCATTTTGCCGCCCTTAGAGCCTATTGTTATTCAGGTAGGGAATAATTCTAGTAGTGAGCTTACTGATGACTCCGTTACCATGCGAGCATTTTTCTCTCTCGAAACTATGACAATTTCTTTTATTATTATTCAAGCTTTCCTATTTTAATAGGAGTTTTATTTTAATTGAGATAATATAACATAACTAATTATGTTTTGTTTGCGATACGGCGGTGTTTTAATGAAAATTATGTATTATTTTATTTTTATCTTTATTAACAAGAGTATAATTATGTCATTAATGTTATTATTGTTATCAGGTTGGTTAAGGTTATTCTAACGTCCGACCTTACGAACATACCTTTCCCCCTCCCTTACTGGCAAAAACTACTCACACCTATCTGTTGGTTTTTGCTGGACGGCAACATTTTCGACAATATCAAGTTTTAACATTGAAAATATTGAACAAATAGAACGGTATACTTTATACGAGGACAATTGAAACTGGTCAGTGTTAAAGCACAGGACCCGTGCGCACTGAACTTGATATTTTGTCCTATGTATTTAGCAATGGTATAGAAATTCCAATTGTAGTTGAAACTGTGCAGGCGAGTCCGAGACTGACAATGTAATCAGCCTGAATGAACCATCTACGGCTGCACTGGTTTAAAGATAGTAAAACGGACAGGCCTACTAGCATAAAAAACTCGTAAATCTTTTCTCAGTAGTCAACGGTGGACTTATGAGATGTGCTGTCGGTGTGCCAGTGCAGTGCATAAATACCTGTTATAATATCAAGCGTAGGAGTTTAGTTAGTTATTGTTCATATTTATAAATATTTACTACTATATAAAAGGTGAAATATCTTAATTATTTACTAATTTACCATGGCTTTCTGGAGACCATTTGAAACAGAGAATAATATAATAACGCCCGAAAATCTTATCATTTTCTTATGCCAAGCATTTCAATTTACCTCCGCCCATGTACAATAAAGAGATGCCGACTGTTTTTGCCGGCTTTTAGTTTTTATACGGTTTCAATTAAGTTCGTATATACTTTAATACGGAGGTTCACTAGCAATTTCTCTAACGCTTGGAAATTTCGCAGTTTTTTCGAATTTTGCAAGTATGCTAGGTGGATGTTGTTGGTGTCACTTTGAAGATCTCGTCAAATGCAAACTTTTGGGAGTAGTTTCGAACATTTAAGATTTGGGGGGGGGGGGGTGAAAATACGGGAGTTAAAACGTTTTTTTTGGACACAAAATCGTTCGGTGCTGTTACATCGTATAATTCTTGAAAGATTCAAATTTGATTTTATTTTAGTTAGAAAGAGGATGATCTCATCGCGTGGGATGGTTTTGGAGTCTATAATGCACAGGGATGAAGTTACATAGGTGTAAATTGGAAGTACATTTTTAGCAAATTTCGTATAAGGGGAGAGAAAAAAATGTCGAATAGCGTTTTTGGCAGCATGTGGACAAATCTGTGTATATTTATCAGAAAGGCCTGAAAATTAATATTTGCGTAAAATGCGGTGTTTTGAGAGTATTACGAATTGATTGTAATTTTTAAGAGAATCCGGGAATCGGTTGTGAGGGTGGTCGTGATTGTTTTTTTTTTTGTTTGGTTGATGTTTTGATGAGCAAAGAATTAAATATCGAATTGCGTTTTTTCAAGTATAATGACGAATCTGTGGGTTTTTAAGAATTTTATGGTCGAGTTGAATTGGAGGGTTGAAAAATAGGAAAGAGTTTTAACTATCGGGAAAAGCTGAAAATCGATATTTGTGTAAAATTCGGAGTTTTGAGGCTTTTTACTCTTCGACTGTAATTTTTAAGAGAAATCGGGATGTAATTGTGGGAGTCGGGGGTAAAAATCTTTCTTTGTGTTGAAGTTTTGTTGCGAATCGCTTCAAAATCGATATGTAGCGAGTTTTTAGGATGTGAATAATGAAAAATGAGCGTTTTGTAATTTGTTCGTTTATTTTCTCAATTTTTAAATAATGTTTGTGAATTTTTTTTTGCCCTTTGTAAAAGTGAATTTGCAAGTAGATGTGAAATATCGTTATATGAACAGTATGGACAACTGTCGGATTGTATTTTTCTGAAATTTAAAGTGATGGTACTGGCTGAAGTTTAATTGAAAATGATTGGATTTTGTTCAATATTATCAGATTTTTTTAACTTTAAAAAATAATTATATTTACATATATGGTTGATACTAATCAAGGCAAAACCATTTTTTTAAATCTTAAAGGAGATGATTTCACAATGAACGGCTGTATTACAGTTTTGCCTTCGACTGCCACACAATGATTGTTATCGGTAACATAGCATTTGAAATGGAGAATGTGTGTGAGTTGCGTTGCAGCGAGCGGGGATCGAAGAGAGTCATTTGTAGAAAATAAAATATATAAAGTGCGTATCGAAGACGATTTGTGTTGTGAGTTAAAGAATGAAATAGTGCGCGCTATATGTAACCACAGGCATAGAATACTCCAGTGGACTATTGGAGTATTCTGTGGTGATACTGGATAAGGTGTGTTTGAAAAATAACACAAACAACATTACAAACCATTTGTTCTATTTCAGAGCTCAAAAAAATATTTTAGGAAATCTATTTTATGATATGGGGCTTTTTTGTGTTCCCATATTTGGTAACTTTCAAGTACGTTTTTCAAATGAAGAGTTTTGCTGTGATGCAACCATGTTGCATGATATTTAAAACTGTGAACATTTTTTAAACTTTTCTTTATTTCTATCTTGTATATTTTTCAGATTTTGTAAATTTCGTGTCAAACTTGAAAGTTAGCCAAGTTCATTTTCAATGCATTATCTGTAAATTTTTCTAGTTTCCTACATTAAGAGTCAATGAAATGTTCAACTTTTTGTAGAAGATGTCATTGGCTAAGTGAGTGAAGTTTGTTAGGTTATATAAAAGTATATAGATATTATGGGTATTATAATCCTTTATACAAACGAATATATGATGTACATATACCTATCTATCATTTCACCACTTTCAGTTATAATTTATTGGTTAATAAGTCAGCACAATAGTGTGTATACTAAACGATTTTTACAATATTGTAGGGCATGTATTGCCTTCAAAAGTAAGTTACGCTCGCCTATGGATGACATGCGTCGATGTCAGTGGCCGCGCTCTTGTTTTTTATACAGTTTCAAACTAACATTGGATTCAGTATGTCTTCAAGGAACTTCGATTCGCCAGGAAGCATTTTTAAACACTAGTTATATACCAGAAATTTTCCTTATATTTTCTGTTGCAATTTTACCACGTGAGTTCGCTTTGGCCCAAAGTAAAAGGATCAGAAATCAAAATTTAATTATTGCGTTATTCCTGCATGAATTAAATTTATACTGTTTATGTTCACTAAAATTTGTAATGACCCTGCTATACATCACCCGACCTGCTGTGAATTTTACTACTGCATCAGTAATCAGTAAATCATATTTATGTTATGGTTATGATATATAAACCTATAACTATTATTTGCTTTTATAAATTATTCCACATTAAATTATAATACAATTTATAGATATTGGCGGTTAAAATATGTTCATAACTGTTTTATCTGGTTTACTTCTGTAATTCTCATTATGGACATTATTTATATTATTGATTATTATTGGTTTCAGTACAGACAAAACAAATATAGAGTTCATGTTAACAGTTGACTGTCACATACATTTTGTATCGGACAATGCAATGATAATATGAGGGACAGTTGATAAATAACATTTTTAATATTTTGTCGCATCGGCTACTGTGAGTGATGGAAATTAAATTTTGTAATAAACCGTTCCCCACAATTGGTTTCTAGAAATATGTATTTTAGGCAAAAGGAAATTTTTGCATGCGAGGTACAAGTTATATGTATAATCCACGTCAGCACTTCCCGACACTCAGAAAACGCAACAAAAACTTTACGACATAATTATTATCGCTGCGGGCCATATGGCATACCTGGCATCAAACAATGATGAGGTCGTAAAGTTTTTGTTACGTTTTTATGTGTCGAGAACTTCTAATCTCAACTATGCCAATCAATACTAATACATAAAACTACTCATGCATTTCGATAAAATTTCCACTGCATGATAGTTTCTTTTAGATAAAGCATATGATACGTCAAACTGTGCTATCATGAGTGAAAACAGAGGTATAGGTGATATTTTACAAGCTGCGGTAGGACCAATAAGTTCCGAAGTTATGCAATTCACATTACAGGACAGTGTTATCTGTGATACTTGATTTGCTCATTTACATTGAATATGTACAGTGTTCAAGATGCTCAAAGGTGCCTTGATGCAAGCATGTCGCTTCATGTAGATAATTATATATTAAAAAGTGAGTTCAGCTCGCGTTCACACGGTTTTTATTATCGATTGTTTGGAAACTCTAAAGAGATACTGTAAACTGGTGTAGGAATCTCCAGTTCCTAAAAATCGTAGCGGCATTACTTACCTACGCTGACATATTGCCTCGTATAAAACTGAATTGTTCGCCTTGGATCACCCTGCCTCGTGCACTTGTCTCGAACCGTTGTCCAGTCATTCCGAGGCAAAAAGTTTCTGAGGCACGCCTCGCGAGGCAGCCTCGCAAAGTCGATACACGGCTTTACAATTTTGGCAACAGTAGGAAGCTTTAACGCTGCCAGGTAAAAATAATATATTAACTATTACGTAGAGTAACCTATGTTAGTGAAAGATGGAAACAATTTTTATTATATAATATAACTATTACGTTACAACAAGGTGGTTAATTGACAATATTTACAGGAGTCCTATATTAATGCTATATTAACGGAGATTAATGCAAATATACTATATACAAAAAAAGGTACTATATACAACAAAATACATAACAAATAATGGTATAAAATTACCCGTGACATATCAAGTTGCTCCTTAATTTGAAAGGTTCAACTATATAGGGAGTTACTCTAATGACTTAAAAAATAAAAGATATATATCAGCCTCTACGCTACAATATCTAAAAAATATTTGATTACTAGCTCATGAGGGCACTTGTATGGACAAAAAAAAATTGGTTCATTTTCACGTTGCTTTTCTTAGAATCTTTTCCGCGATTGAAGGAGATGACATCTATTCTCACCAAAGGGATTGTTCAGCGAAATAATAGTCATATGGTCACCACGTTCCTTCTTTTGCCCAAACCAAGTCCTGGTACTAAAAGAAATGGCCCCGTTTCACATGGAATCACGTTGCTCCATTCTAATGAATAAGGTGTGAAGGAATAATTACCCGCCATCCATAGGTATATATATATATATATAAATAAGATTTTAATGCAAGATGTACAATTAACATCTAAATGTTCATTTGCGCCAAATCCTTACAACACGGCCCTCTTACATAATAAAAAAAAAATTTTGAGACCTTGACTCTTCGTACATGCCCTAAACTGCAATTTTTGGACTCTTACCTGCTTGCTTTGCCTATTGCCCATTTACCCCGAAACCATCAACGGAATTAGATCAAAATATAATCTAATTCCAGACCTCGTTACAATACATAAGTGTACCAAATTTTAAGTCAATATCATAAACGGTTCCAGAGTAAACGTGCGCACAAAAAGTTACAGACAGACAGACAGACCAACAGACAGGATTTTTTTTGCTCAAATTTAAAATCTCGACGTTTCATGACATTTTAAGCCTATTTCAGCAAAAAAAAAATTATTCTTTTTTTGCGTTACTATACTGGACGTGGAAGTAAAACTAACTCAGTTAACGTTTAAAGACGTAGTTTAATCATTGGATGTGTAAGCGATAGCCTACTAAGACAATTTTTTTCGTAGAGAGAATTATTGACAATTTTCACAATATATCGAGCCGAGTGAGGATATTTTGAAAATAACATTTAATTAATTGTAAATATTTTTTTATCATAATATTTGCATTTCTATTTTTCATACATATTGTTCCGCTCATAATTTATTATTATTCTGTTATTATGTACATTATTGATATGTTATTTTGTTGCTACCATTATTGTTGTTGTTGATAGACATGTTATGTTGCTGTTTTACTAGCTTTCAACAGATAAGTGCAATAAAATAGATGATTTGTTCGATGATCTCTAACATTTATGTTTTTATTTATTCCTGCCCCTCCCTAATAACACACAAGTGATTAATGTTAAAAATTGTTAATTACAACGTAATATTTATTGTTGAAAGAAAAAGTAAATGAATAATTTCAATTCTGGAAGCATTTTTAGCATCGACATTTTGATAAGTCGCATATTTTATTTTATTTTTACACCATCCAACAGTACTTAAACCAAATAACGGATGGGAACATACATATAGCATTGGCAACAAGTAAATAAAAATAAACACAATTCACAATACGATTAATTCGATAAATACGCTTTTTTTAAAGACCTGTAATTACAATTGAATATATCCAGACTGTCCTGCAGGTTATTGCAGTTTTCACACATAAAGAAAAGGGGGAAAATTTTAACATATTTGACCGCGGAGTACTCAGATAAAATGTACACCAGCGACGATTCTCAACTCTAGGAATATGGAAGTTAAATTGCTCTAAAAGTTGGGGATAAGCAATTTTGTTATTTATTAATTTATTTAGAAAAATCAAGGACTGCGTTTTTCTACGGTCTTGCAAACTCAATACAGAAAATCTGTTTAATAAGTTCTGCTGAGGTATTCCAATATGAGGGTACTGGCCATCCATTTTAAAAGATAAAACTTCAGCGTGAAAGTTATAACCTGGTTGCCATATTATAGCAGCATACTCAAGTTTAGATTTCACAAATGCATTAAAAAGTAGCATTAATACCTGTATGTCGGTGAAACCTTGAGAGTTTCTTATAACAAAACCTAGATTTTTGTAGCCAATCTTAGTAATTTCATTTACATGCAGGGTGAATGATAATTTGTTTTCAAATGTAACCCCTAGATCTTTAATCGAGTCCAACCGATTTAGGGTGACATTGTCCAAGATATAATTGAAGCAAATAGGTGAAATTTTTCGAGAGAAAATTACAATATTGCACTTTGCAGCATTCAGGGGGAGATTATTTGATACACACCATTCATCTAATTTACTAAGATTATTTTGCAATTTTAGGCAATCAGAAATATTATTTATTGAGCAGAATATTTTTATGTCGTCAGCGACAATAAAAAATGTACATCAAGATTCTCCACAATATCATTGATGAATATTACGAAGAGAAGTGGACCAAGAATGGAGCCTTGAGGCACACCTGAAGATACAGAAAACTCCTTTGACATAAATCCGCGACATTCAACAAACTGAGTTCTATTAGATAAATATGACTTAAATAGGTCAATCAGTGGTAGAGACAATCCAACTTTTTCACGCTTTTGAAGTAAGATACCATGATCTAGCTTTGGAAAAATCTGTATAAATTACATCCACTTGAACATTCATATCAAGATTCTGAGCAATAAATTGAGTGATGCAATATAGTTTTGTTGTCGTTGATCGATTACGCATGAAGCCATGTTGATGAATAGAAATCTGAACCTGAATGTGCGGGTACAATATGTCATGTAACGTAATCTCTAAAACTTTGGCAAAATTACATATTATTGTTATAGCTCTGTAGTGTTTTTCCTATCACCCTTTTTAAATACGGCACAAACTCGAGCAGTTTTCCAAACATTAGGAATAACACAAGTACGCAACGTTAGATTAAACAATATAGTGAGAGGTTCCGCTAGAGCATAGGCACAGTCACGAACAATAAATGCTGGAATGTCATCAGGAACTTTGATAAACTCTACTATACTATACTATACTTTGGTATATTGTGGTATTTAGTGGAATGTATTTCGAGAAATTAAACATTTTAACTTGCAACTTATATAAAATGTATAACATTATAATCTACATCCAGTACCTCTCAAATATTTTGTGAAGCTAAATTGTAAATCGACCCAAAATACTTTTTGATACCGCCTCTTTATTGATGAAAATTCCGAATCAAATTAAAACTTTATTATTGCAATTTTTTTAATTTGGCTTTCGCTTGTTTTAATTAAATCGCAGATTGACGAAAAGTTAGAGAAAACAATATGCAAAAAATAACTTTTCAATTTTTTAGCGCTCTACAAACACGACAAACTTTCTGGCATTCCTTGCCACAAAATATTGAATATTCATAATTAAACTCTTAAAAATAATTAATACATTTTATGTCGCTTATAAATCCACAAAGAAACAAAGCTAATTTATGAAAAGTAATACATATATGTTTGCGATTTTTCGTATACTCTGATATTATTTATTGCAATATTTTTATTTTCAGTATAACTTTTAACATTGTCTGGCCGAGTGGAATGAGGTGCGAGGTTGCAATCGCGATTAATCATACGGACATCGCACCACCGGGTTCGGATCCTGGATCCGGAACTGTCGGAGGGAATGGTTGTATGTCCGCGTTTTTTCAATGTGTAACCCCCTTCTGCACAAGCCCTGGCTTCTGGAATTGGGGGTTGTCTAATTTCTGTGGTGTTTATTTATATAGCCTAGTATACTTTAACTTGGCGTGTGTATGTATGAGTTAATATTTCCGTACGATTTCATTTTCTCCCATATTGTACACAAAGTTAAAGCAATAGTCCAGAAACATTGTGTACGTGGACAATATTTCTGGATCTTTGTGTACAAGAGAAAATAAAATCGTACGGAAGTATTAACTCATACATACACACGCCAAGTTAAAGTATACTAGACTATATCATACTTTGTCTAACGTGAAACTTTATCTGTGCACTCAATATCCTACCTATTTGTGAGCGTTAGTTTGGATAGATCAAGTGGACACTTCCACATTTGGAACTGAATTAGAAAGTTCGGGTCAGCATTTCTATCACCAATTTTTTTTCTTTCTTACCACAATCTCAATTTACCTAGAAACATGGTTCCCAAGTCTCAAAAGTGTCATATTATTTTAATTTTAAACAACCAACAAGTATCTGGTCTTGATTTCTATGTTACAATTTATTGATATCTTAATGAAAACGTTCATCTTATTCTTCATTATAATCACCTGCATTCTTAGTGAAATAAATAAGATGATAGTCCAGAATCGAATTTGGTTTAAGAATGATACTATGCCCAAGATATAGTAAAAATAATAATTATAGCATTAATTTACATTAAATCTCTAGATACACGACAATAACCCCCTATTTTTTTGTTACATTATTAGTGTATTGGCCCCATCTCATTTGTTTATTCATGGTAACTTTCAAACATTTTGCAATATTATGTTCCGTAGTTTCCTTTTGTTCTTTAACATTTTTGTTTTATTAAAAAAATAGGTCGATTCACATCATGGGAACTGAGGGTTACATATTTCGATTTTAAAACTTCATGTACTAGTTCGAAACAACCGAAATATATTTGACGGATCTTTTGTAAAGGTGTCCAACGTTAACTTTTATAAAAAAATGCAGTATCGTCAACAGAACTTACAATTCTGCCACAGGTTTTTGATTTAGTAAATCATTTATAGATTGATAGATCTTCATTAACCATTTAGCGATACATTGAATGTACATTATGGTAGGTCAAAATAATAATGAATAACTAAGTAAAACATAAAAAACCCTATTTTGTAGTCAAAAATACAAACTAAAACATGATAAGAATTAAATATGAAATATAAAAATATAAAAAAATTAAATGTATAAGAATATAAAAAAAGCATACATAAATAAAATATAAATAATAAGGTAAACCCACCAATAGATTACACCATCAATTCCCACACCAATACATGACACCCTTTCAAGTGTAAGTAAACTGTTTTAGTGTCACTCAGGATCAGACTATTTCTCTGACACCAGATATTGACTTCCTCAGACACAACTCTGATATTTTATGAGAGTATGCTGCCCATACTGATGAAATCTGGCAAATCATTGACATAAAGCATAAATAAGAGTGGGCCCAACACTGGCCCTTGAGGAACCCCAAGTGTGACGTCTTTTAACCGCGATACATGACTTTCAGCTTCACCCTGATCTTCCTATTCCAGTCAAATGCTCCGGATAAATCAAACATTAATGATACTAGATATCTTCCCCGATCAAGCTCAGAATACAGAAAGTTTAATAAACTGTAGGAAGCCCATTCTACTGATTTATTTGTGCTAAATCCATGTTTAGCTGATGATAGAATTTTATTAATATCTAAAAAGGATGAGCTTAAGTTGCGGACAATCATCTCAATTAATTTTGAAAAATTACTCAACAATGATATTTGTCGGTAATTACCTATATCAATGGGATATGTAGAGGTAAGACACTAGCAGTTTTCAGTGTATCCGGAAAAATACCTTGTTCAATGGATTTATTAATTGATAGTGTTAATGGAGTGATTATTGTTTATAATTGATCTTATCAGTTCCAGTGTAAAACCGTCTAATTCAGAAGAATTCGTATTTCTTATAAAATTTAAAGCTTCCATAATATTATTTTCATTAATACAGTTGATAACAATAATGTTTTAAATGTTATTAGAGAGTGTATATGGTAGAGATACGTTTTCTCCAAAATGTTCAACTAATTTGATACTAGATATCGTAAAATGTGAGGCAAAATTTTGTGCTATGTTCTCAACATTTGACTGAATCATACCATTGTCATTTAATTTAATTTTGTCATTTGTATTACTCTTTGTGCTGAGCTTTTTGTTTACTATATTTCAAATTGTTTTCGCTTTATTAGAGGAAGAATTTATTTGATCTTTATTTAGCCTGTGTAAATTTGATTTTATATTTGTAGTGTTTTTTTGTTGTTAAATATAATTGCCTACTTTGATCACTATTTGTGTGTATGAATGTGTGCTAAACATGGATTTACGATATTACACTGATATGATTCTTTGGACATATTTGTTACAGCGTAGTCAATTGTTGAACGAATGAAAAGAAAATAATAGCGGCCCAAGAATTGTCTCTTGTGGAACTTCATATTGGACAATTCTTGGTTTTGTTTAAATATTTAGCAGGTTGCACGCTTATTTCTTAAATCGTATAGTATAAAATTTAGATAGTAGTTTAAAAAAGTTTTAGATAACCTCGCGAAGATAACAGCTGTAGGTTCGCTTTTACCTGTAAGCCATAAATACTAAAATTAAAGTAGTCACAAATGGCTTCTTGTGTATAATTCTTCACGTACTTATTAACTAATAGCAACATGCTGTAAAAAAACCACTAGTAATAATTACTAACCCACTCTGTACGTTCACTTCCTTTTTTACTAGACAGCTCGGCTCGGGTTAATTTGTACCACATAAGAAAGGCAAGATAAACATCGGGCACAAGCCGAAAATTGTGCAGTGTTATTGGAACAGACGCGATAAAGGGCAGTTGGTAGTGTCGGTACTTATCTATGACGGCTATATGCACTCTTCACGGCACGTGATCGCACGCAGGTGAAACGTAAACCGGTAAACTCCCCGAACGTGATGATGTACACATGGCTCCCATTAAGAAAATTTTATGTCGAAGTCTATTATGTTTGAACACTAACGTGGCGTATTTGTTGGCTACATAATGCATTATTGGTGCAGCTGAATTAATGCGTGTCTACAGGAGGAACCAGAAACTCTAATTTGTAATACTTAATTTATTGCGCGTTTGCCTAGTCGAAGAATAGATAAAATGGATGAAAGTCATTAATTCTGTGGATATACTTTATTTGGAAAAAACAGAGAGTAATAAAACTTTATGCCATTATTATGACAGTTCTTGGTTAAAATTCTATCTGCTTTGTATCTATCAAATTTTTTGTCATTTCATCAATTGCGTCGTTTTCATATCATTGGAGGCTTCAGATAAAAAGGAGTAAAGCGATGGATGTTGGATAGGTAGCTATGAACACCTGGTGTACGACAAAGAAATGCCACTGTTGGATTCTGAACTATAAAAATAAAGATAAAATATATAATAACCAATTTGTTCAATTTATCTACTATCAATTCAATAATTTATATTTCATTTATATACTTTTTGTTTTTGTTATTCCCTAGTTACCGAACCAAAATTATAATTTCTAGTTGGCCATCAAGTGGTTAGTATACGTTAGATAGGAATGTACGCCACATAGGCTGTCCATTTTATCAGGGCCCTCGAGAATATCTCACTTAATATTGGTCGTACAAAAAAAAATATTTTTACGGGAATTGTGCCGATTTATATAACCTACAAAATGGTTTAAAGACATTTGAAATCCATGGCTTACTATAAGAGTTATGGCGGAAAATATCGAAAATGCGGAAAACGTCTAAGCCCAATATCTCCGTTATTTGAAGATAAGAAAAAAATTCTAAGGCGAAAATTTTTCGCAAAACAGAGTGTTTCAACGAGGTTTTATCTTATTTTTTTTCAAAACCGCTCTATTTTGAGATTTACTCCTCAGGCTGTTAAAAAAATTATTTTGAAACGGGCGGGAAATGACGCCATTAAATAGAGTATTTTCCTCCCTTTTCAACGATATGTCACATGCCATATTTATTCATTGGTACTACGTTAGTAATTATAAAAGCATTTTTTTAAAACCAATAATTTTTTTTTAACAAGCATTACATTTGCCGTGGAGAAGTATGATTAAATAAAACGATAAAATAATTCAATAAGTTGTTCAAATCTTTGCTATAATAAAACATTAACACAATTAAGAAGAATAAAGTAAATTCAGGTAACAAAACAAATTAATAATATAGCACACAGAACATTAATATTTATCTAATCTTCAAAATAATTTTTAAGATATCATATCAAGTGGTGACCATTCCAACGGAAACCGCGTTCTCGCCCCACACATCTTCCAGCGGCTTGTATATCAGTGTATGCGCGGAAGCTATACAACCTTAGGCGAGGGTTGTATAGGAGATATACCATCCTTCGGAGGGGATGTAAAGCCGTCGGTCCCTTGTCTATTAAATGTTAGGCAAGTAAAAGATCCCTACTCTTCTTAAGGGAAGAGGTTCGGCAAAATTCCTGGTTGGGGGTAGCTCGTCTACAGGCGTCGGTGTTAGGCCTCAGTAGCGGAAATAGGCCGACGTTAATAAATGTATTAAAAAATATATATATATCATATCAAGTGTTCACCGCGATTTCTTATGCACAATCGAGCGCGGCGAGGCACTCCATTTAAAACATTACTCGGCATTTCGGGGGTAACAGGTAACAGTAATACATGCCTGTTGAATTCGAGCTTTTAGGTCCTCTACATTTTGCGGTGTCGTCGAAAACACCTTATCCTTAATATACCCCCATAGAAAAAATCCATTGGGGTTATGTCTGGAGAAAGAGGCGGCCATCGAATAAATCCATTGGTACCTATCCAATGTTGTGGCAAAATTTCATCTAAATAATCTAGGCAAATCTGGGAATTGTGGGGAGGAGCTCCATCTTGTTGAAAATATTGAAAGCTGTGTCGATTCTCTAGAGGTAGGTCATCTAAGAATTCATTAAATTCATTTCTCAAAAAGTATAGGTACCTTTGACCACTGAGGTGACCATCATAAAAATAAGGACCTATTAAATTGGTGCCTAAAATACCTATTCACATATTTATTAAAAAACGATTTTGAAACCCAGTCGGTCAGTATGTATTTTCAGAAGTCCATTTGTAATGAATATTGCGATTAAAAAATCCATTATTTGAAAAATTTGCCTCGTCGGTTCAAAGTATTTTACTACATATTAATGAATCGGCACGCTTCTTTTCCAACAGCCACCTACAAAAAGTCGTCCTCCTTGGTTTATCCCCCGCTTGTAAATTGTGAACTTTTTTGGCTTTATAATACCGGTAACCAATTTTTTTTTTAAAATTTCTAGCACTTGTTTTATTTATATGACAAGCAATTTGAATTCTCTCTTGAATGTTTCCAAATTTTCTGTATTTTTATTTCTTACATAATTAATGACTCTGTTTACCTTCGGTCTTCTTCTTTAAAAATGAACCATTATTTTTCAGTTTCGTAGCTAATTTTCTGAACAGAGTTTTTTGCGGCTGTAGTGCTTGTGGAAATCTATTTCTATATTGTACTTGAGCTAATCCAGAGTTAAAATTGCATTGGCAATATGTAACGAACATATTATAACGATCAATGTGAGTGAAAATCATTTTTGAAAATTCTAAATTCTTAAACGAGTGTGATTGAGTGAGAGTTTAAGTATTAACTGAGATGATCTCTCAAAAAATGAAATTGTCAAGTTTGTTCATAGCCAATTATTTTAAAATAATTGAAATAATAGTGAAATCATGAAATATAAACAAATGGATATTATACTTAAATTAATTAATTAAGGAGTGACTTTTATGGAGGATTTCTGTACATTGGCATAACTGCGAATACTCTTTCCATGATTGCTCCATGTTGCTTTCTTGATTATTATTTTGTTTTTGTTACCTGAATTTACTTTATTCTTCTTAATTGTGTTAATATTTTATTATAGCAAAGATTTGAACAACTTATTGAATTATTTTATAGTTTTATTTAATCATACTTCTCCACTGCAAGTATAATGCTTGTTAAAAAAAAATTATTGGTTTTAAAAAAATGTTTTTATAATTACTAACGTAGTACTAACGAATAAATATGGCATGTGATATATCGTTGAAAAGGAAGGATAATACTCTATTTAATGGCGCCATTTCCCGCTCGTTTCAAAACAATTTTTTTAACAGCCTGAAGAGTAAATCTCAAAATACAGCGGTTTTGCAAAAAATTAGATAAAACCTTGTTGAAACACTCTGCTTTGCAAATAATTTTCGCCTTAGAATTTTTCTCGTATCTCTTCAAATAACGGAGATACTTTTCCGCATTTTCGATATTTTCCGCCATAACTCTTAAAGTAGGCCATGGATTTCAAATGTCTTTAAACCATTTTGTAGGTTATACAAATCGGCACAATTTTCGTAAAAATGTTTTTTTTTGTATGACCGATATTAAGTGAGATATTCTCGAGTGTCCTGATAAAATGAACAGCCTGTATACTCCCTCTGCAACAGAAAAAATCTATCTGTCAAAGAATCAATATTGAAATGTACTTTTTTGAAGGCGGGTTCAACAGAAGAATCAGTAATACTATGTAACAAATACGCAGGCTTGGCTCTGACAAGACTAATGGTAGGTAAAAGGCCTCCCTCGTTTAAGGACCGTTATAATTTTATCTCTACGAGAAACTACGAAAAAAGATCCTTCGTACACAGGGGTGAAATATGGTTTCATTCCATCCTGACGAATAAAAATATATTTACAAGAAGTGATGTTTAGTGAGCAAAATTTGGTTTAAAGGATCTAAAATGTAAATTATCGAAATAGGTTTGCAATTTAGTAATGAAGAGTGAGACCTGAATGTCGGTATATGACTTGGTAAAATAATCACCAGGGAGGCGCATGGTGCCACCTAACGTGTACTAACCTCTTGATGGCCAACTGAAAATTATATTTTTGGTCCGGTAACTACAGGAGAAGAAAAAACAAATATTATTATTATTGAAATATAAAATTATTCAATTGACTTTTGGATACATAGATTGAATAAATCGGTTATTATTTCCCTCTCTTCTCCTCAAGGATTACACTCCCACTGTAGTAATTAGCATATACCCCATTATACAAGTACCTAGTACTTCCTGGGGTCTTCATGTTTATTTACAAAATGAGACGAGTGAAAAATTGTAAAATTGTAAATGTTTCCTTTTCCCTCTTCCCTTTATAGAAAAACTGTTGTCAAAATTTCCCTTCCTTTTTTGGGAAAACATATTATTGTTGTTATATTTATTATTATGTATTTTGGTAAATAAACATTATTATTATTATCCATTTTTATCTGTATTTTTATAGTTCAAATTCCAACAACCTACATTAGAAGTATTCTTTTATTTTAAAATTTTCTCCAATTTTCCAAACAAAATCGTCATTTTAGAATTATTGAAAATTTTTCTAAAAACATGCCAATATTCAAGACGTTGGCAATTTTCCTTGCAATTTCCACCCTACGGATTTGTGGGGAATTTTCATGTTATAATACAACTCTTCAAGGAATACATTTCAGTTCAGAAAATTCCTTATTTAATTTTTTTAATTTCCCAAGTATAAAACTTTCTATAAATCCCAAGCTAACAGTTAAGCATTATTATTTCTCTCTCTGTCTCTCTCTCGCCATTTTCTTCGTTAAACCTGTACAGTTTTAAATGGCATTTGTTAATCGAATGCTTCTAAGAAAATAAATTAGAGCCATGAGACGATAATTGATGTTAAAAAAATACAGATTGCGTGTATGAGTAGATAAAGGACTATATTTAGTTCTTAAAGTAAATAAATTCGAGCTAATCTACGTTCCCCAACAGCGTAGATGAATGTACAAAGAGATGTCAGATATGTTAATAAGGAATTTTAGCCGGCGAACAACATCAAATATTACCAAGTACATCATTTTGTATTTCGACGAGAGGTTTATTCTTTTGCCCAGTCTACCTAATTTCAAACAATGGCTCTAGAAATGGTAATAATTTCTGAATAGGTACTTTATTTGTGAATATAAAGGATGCATTGTTACGTAAATGTACTTAAACAGGAGTAACTGAGCGACGAATTAAAAAATTTGGCATAAAACAGTGTCGTGCATACGAAACTACGAAAATAATTAAGAAATATTAACCTGCTTTCAGATATGGAAACATACTTCCAATAGATTTTTAATCTTTAACAATGTTATGTATTATGAACATATTTAAATTGAATCGAAAATTATAAGTAGTATTTTGCTATACAATAAAAGTACCTCCCTCCCCCGTTTTCGAGGATACTGAATACGATGATGCTGGTAGATTTCTCTTTAGAGTTTCGGCTAGAAACCACGCCCGTTTTCGAGGATGCTGAGCACGGTGGTGATGGTTAACATTTCTTCCGACCTCCCTTCCAACGGCTAACGAACACCCCCGAAAGGGATGAAAATTATTATTTTTATATCACCAGTAAAATATACATACCGCCCATATTCGAGGATGCTGAACACGGGGAAAATAATCATACTTCTCTTCATGATTATAATTGTCTTCCTTTACCCTTTAGCTAAAAAAAGATAATCGAGTACTTACAAAAACGGGTCTATTGAATCTTATTACAAAAAATAATAGAAACATTTATATTGACGCAGACAAATAAGCTTAACTAAATTGTTACAGTCGCTTTCCCTACATGAAAAATAATAGACGTTTTCTCCCTTAGACTTCAGTAAGGCATTTGATACTCTAGACCATAATACAGGGTGTTTCACCGGGAACTGAATCGATCGATATAGAGAAAAGTACGCATCAGAAAATTTTGAAAATTTAGATAATTACTAATGTCGTTGTGGCCAATCCAACTAAAATAATTACAAGCAGCCGGCACTTCCGCTTATACCGGAAGTCGATACCAACTTGCATACTTTAGGGTTTTCGAAAAGCGCATAAAATTCTGAGTCGAAAATGTGTAGCATATCCTATACCTAAACCTAGCCGTTGCAGAGATATTTGACATTTTATAGAAAATTTGACAGATGCAACGGTTTGCAAGAACCGTTATAACTTTCTTCGTGTAAAAGATCCTCATTTGCTTCTTGTCACAGAAAAAGAACACAAGGAGAACTACGTTCTACAACTGAAATAAATTCAATAATATTATACCAAGTGTTCCGTTTTTCGCGTTACATTTTGTCAATTTCTTGTTTAGGTCAAATGGAACGCCCTATATTTTTACGTCAAGTTGTGTAAAATTGAATTCCATTTTTTCTGATATTAGCATTGTGGGGGTTAAAGTTACAACTTTTTGAAATATTTGCGACTTTATTAGAAATTCATGAATTGTTGTAATCATTTCATCAAAATAGCCATGATTAGAAACAACCAGTCATTATCTTATGTCAAAAAATGCCAGCACGTTTAAATTACACCCACGAAGACTTTTTAAATTTGTTTATTATTTATGGAGAATGTGATAAAGTAATATCAAGAACTTGCAGCACATTTACTACTCGATATCCAGAAAAACGGAAACCGTCACCAAACACTGTAAAACGCATAGTGGAAATTTTAAAAATTATGGCTCTGTCAAGGCAAAAATGCAAAGAAAAAAGCCTATTGTTGATGACGAAAACATTGAAATAGTCATTCTGGGATATTTTCGTGCATTTCCAAGGATGTCATTAAGACAAGCTGCTCTGGAATCGGGACTTGTCAAGGATTCAATTCACAGAATCTTATTGAAACATAAGTTTCACCCGTTTTCATTCCATATGGTTCAAGGATTAAAAGAAACAGATTTCCTAAGAAGACAGAATTTTTGTGAGTTTATTCTAATAAGGGTCGCGATTATTATTTCGGAAATATAATATGGACAGATGAAGCAAAATTGACTAAAAAATGGACTTTTTAATAGACAGAATTCGCATTATTGGAGTGACTCAAATCCTCATATGTTCAGAGAGCGAAACTTTCAGGAAAGTTGCCAGTTCAATGTTTACTATGCCATAAGAAACGATAGAGTGGTGGCATTACAATTTTATCAGGAAAATTTAAACGGTAAATTAAATTTTATCTTCTGCTAATATGTATAGGTCAATTTTTCTTTTTTTTTTAGGTGAAAGATATCCGAATATCTTACAAAATTTAGAAAATTTACCTCTCGCCGAACATAGAAATATTTTTTATCAGCACGACGGTGCTCCCCCCACATAACACATATTTAATTAATAATTATTTACAAGAAACTTTTTATGATCAATGGATTGCCAATAATGGACCTTTCTTATGGCCTCCTCGCTCGCCCGATTTATCAGTTCTGAATTATTTCATTTGGGGAACTATTAAAAATAAAGTTTATGAGAGCCCATTAAAAACCATTGGAGATAGTATGCAAAGAGTAAGAAATGCATTTCAAAACATATCACAGGATTCAATTAGAAGAGCTACCCATGAGGAACTAATCCGAAGGTGTGAAAAAAGTGTCGATGTTCGAGAGCGGAATTTTGAGCAATTATTGAATTAAAATGAAATTATATTTTAAATTGATCTTATCTCTGCTATTTTAGTTCATGCTATATCTTCAATTCGATTAATACGCTACAGTGTTAGTGTTATTTTGCGTTTTTGTGGATATCGATTAGCAAATGTGCTGCAAGTTCTTAATATTACTTTATCACATTCTCCATAAATAATAAACAAATTTAAAAAGTTTTCGTTGGTATAATTTAAACGTGCTGGCATTTTTTGACATAAAATAATGACTGATTGTTTCTAATCATGGCTATTTTGATGAAATGATTACAACAATTCTTGAATTTCTAATAAAATCGCAAATATTTCAAAAAGTTGTAACTTTAACCCCCACAATGTTATATCAGAAAAAAGGGAATTCAATTTTACAAAACTTGACGTAAAAAATACAGGGTATTCCATTTGACCTAAACAAGTTTTCGCGGTTTGAAGTTGACAAAATGTAACGCAAAAAACGGAACACTTGGTATGATATCATTGAATTTATTTCAGTTGTAAAACGTAGTTCTCCTTGTGTTCTTTTTACGTGACAAGAATCAAATGAGGATCTTTTACACTAAGAAAGTTATAACGGTTCTTGCAAACCATTGCACCTGTCAAATTTTCTATAAAATGTCAAATATCTCTGAAACGTCTAGGTTTAGGTATAGGATATGCTACATATTTTCGACTCAGAATTTTATGCTCTTTTCGAAAACCCTAAAATATATAGGGTGTTCCATTTGAAATAAGCAAGTTGGTATAAGCAGAAGTGCCAGCTGCTTGTAATTATTTTAGTTGGATTGGCCACACCGACATTAGTAATTAACTAAATTTTCAAAATTTTCTGATGCGCACTTGTCTCTATATCGATCGATTCAGTTCCCGGTGAGACACCCTGTATATTGCTTGCAATTTTGCACTACACGGGCCTTACAAATCATTCTATATTATTATATAAAAATTATTTATGTGATCGAGTTTAACGGGTTGTTAGTAATGATAAATATTCACTGAAAACAGTAGTGACTTCTGGAGTTCCGCAAGGCTCAAATTTAGATCCACTTCTATATACTTATATATTACACAATACATTTTGAAATCTTTATTTCACATTGTAAATATCATTATTATGCAGATGACACCAAATTATATCTCTCGTTTCCACCATCTGATGTTATTGCTGCTAGTCGTATAATTAACGAAGATATATCAGCTCTAGCCAATATAGCCTCAGACCACTCCTTAAAACTTAATAGTACTAAGTCATCAGTCCTGATGATTGGCCGAAAACAATCCCTTGATGATGTAGTTCACTCAATACAAATAGAAATTAATAATGACAAGCTTGCAGTTACTGAATCTGTGTGTAACCTTGGACTTCCATTTAAGATGCAAAACATTTATAAATTGTATGTTAAAAAAGTTATATTGTAACTTGAAACTTTTATATAGCAATAGACATATATGTTATCCAAAGAACTTAAAATTATGTTATGTGAGACTCTAGTTCTATCACAATTTAATTACTGCGTTATTCTTTATAATTCTTGTATTGACAGTGTTGACTCCAACAGAATACAAAGAATGCACAATGCATGTGTTCGGTTTATTTGTGGCTTAAAAAAGTTCGCCCATATTTCTCATGAATTTCAAAATTTAAAATAGTTGTCAATGAAAAGTTGACGAAATTATCATGCACTTTGTTTTTATCACAAACTGAACATCAGCAAGACTCCTTCATATCGATATAATAAAATAAGGTTTAGGACTGACGTACACAACATTAATATATGTAGTAAGGGTCTGCTTTCTAAGCAAATGCACAAAACTGCATTATTCAAGCGGTCATTCTCTTATAATGTAGTAAAACAGTACAACGAGCCAAGTACTTCTTTAAAGTCAATGTCTACTGGTAAGTTTGAATTTCCCTTAAGTCTAAGATTCTAAATATTTAGTTAATACATTTATTTCTCTTTTTATTTATTGTTTCCTCTCATGTTTTCTCGCATATTTACACAGTATTACCGTATGAAATAATCTATCTTATTTAGGATTCGCGGAAGAACAGGGGCTGCTTTGGCAGTAACTGAGCGTTCTCCTTTTTATCCATTTTTCTTTCACTTTTTATTGCATTAAACATTATTGGTTGTAAGTTATATGGATAAATAAATTTCTTTATTATTATGTATTATTTATCTTTCTCTATTCAGTGTATATTTCATATTTCCGTCTCTCTTTAGATGAGAGAGAAGCTTTGTGTGCAAAAGAAATGAAGTCATGCGTGTAGTATCAGTTCATTTTGAATAAAAACGTTTTGAAAATCGACATATTTGCAGTTTTACTTTGTCAGGAGAGCTTCTTTTGTTTAAAGTAAACTATAGTCCATAATTATGGATAGACTTATTGTGTGAAATTTTTAACCCTAAATTTGAATCTGTACCATTTAGGATACATGATATTTGAACACGGTAATATTCATAACAAACTGGCTTTTATAGAAACTTCCTTTGTAAAAAGCACCATTTGTTTAGTAATTCCGGTATAGTAATTTATTGAAAAATTTCACAACTACCCGGTGAAAGCAATGCACTTTCTTAAATTAAATGCCCAATTTATTAAACCTGATTTATTGCTTTCGGTTGCTTCGTACTAAATATTTTACGATTATGTCTGACAACAAAAAAATGGTGTTTATTTTTCACGCGATCATATCTTAGTTAGAACCAGGTGTGCTTATTCGGGTTTATACCGACAACAAGAAGAAAACTCTACGTTACATTTGTTTAGTTTGAATTACTTTATAGCAAGTTTGAATTAGAGCTGAAGCAGTTATAAAGATATTATTTCGCACGAGAGCACACTCCAGAATTTATTCATTGTCGTAATTTTCACTTTTTTATGCACATTATATCGCATTTCATTATAAAAGTGTACAGAATGTACTATATGAAAAAGCTTCTAGTGTGCTTTAATATGTATACCGACTGTAATTAAACCTGTGGGAATTTTCTTCACTTTGCATACATATGAAAGCTCGTACATTCAAGTTTGTCGTCTTATAGTTGTGGACCAAACTGTCCTTAATTAGAAAGATTTATAAGCCTGTCTGTGATTTTAATACTTCATACGCCTCATAATAATATGAAATTTAATGTATAGTTTATCCGATCTTTTCTCAACTCGTGTTTTACACTGCCCCAAATCAATTCAATTGGATTAAGTATGCAGTAATATGGCGGTGAATGTAACGGGCTATGGCCGTGTGTTTCGCAGATATGGTCTACATATTCTTTTTTAAAATTATGTTCTTTGTTTTTAATACATTTTTTTTTACTGGAATTTTTTCGGGAATATTTATATTTTTAGATCTCATAAATTTTATTATATCGTCCTTTTTCATATTATCATTTGGTACTTTATTTAATAGCCGTGAACGGCAAGAAGCGTTATTTGGGGGAATATCTTCGTAATAGTCAGAAGAACACTGTTTTATATTTTCGGCTGACAAGAGCAGTGCGTTGGGTACGAACCTGTTGAAGCAAAACAAAACATTTTTAAATTTGCATATAAAATGTCAGTCATTAATATTTCTATCTCCATATGCCATAGTTGTATGCAAAATAACCTCCAGAGATGTAAAAATATACAGTATTTTCGAAATATATCCCTTACGGTGCTTCCTAGAGCCAAAATAGTTATTACAAATTAAGGGAGCGGAAATTAGCTATAAAAAAAGGTCCAATGCATTTTTTTTAATAAACTTGTTAGTTTAGGCGTTCATTGCAGGCATGTATGTTATCGCGTGTATTTATTTAGCACTTTTGTGCATCTACATTAGCTTTTATTTGTTTCTATACTAGTTTTTATGGATAAGTTCGGTGCTACCGCTTTAATATTTGTTTCCACATTCCACATCACCTATACGAGGTAGAATATACGGCGCGCTTTTTTTATGTGGTATCCCCGGAAGTAGGCCTATTCACAAGTAGGATGCATTTTAGTTGGACCTCAAGTTCATTGTTATAGATATATATGGATGGACGGAACTCATCGATTTGATACTGTATA
Organism: Leptura quadrifasciata; assembly: GCA_963675555.1. NCBI lineage: Eukaryota > Metazoa > Arthropoda > Insecta > Coleoptera > Cerambycidae > Leptura > Leptura quadrifasciata. The sequence goes on from OY776678.1 coordinate 120,290,758, forward strand.
TTAGCTGCCGTTGCAGTGTCAGATTGTGTATCAGCGTCTTCGGGGTCGAATTCAGTGTCGGCGTTGATCATCAACGTCGACAATTTCCGTCGACAATTTCCTCCTGTTTATTTGCACAGTTTTTCCCTTATCCGAATAGTGTAATCCGGCTTTCCGGCACCTACATGCTGCCCCACATCCTGTCTTACACTTCCATGATATGAATTTTAGTAGCGCCTGGGGAGCAGGATCTTTCAATGTTGTTAGTTAAGTATATTAAGTCCGGTATTTAGTGGATTTTGTGAGTCGGAAAAAAAACCGAAAAACGTAAGTATTTTCTGACGCGACCAACCCCCCCCCCATTTTCGAGGATGCTGAAGACGATGGTGGTGGACAAAAATTCTCGATATCGATTCACTTTATTGTGTTACTTTTCTGACATATTTCGGTTTTGGATCAGGTGGTTATTTTTTTGCTAATTTCATATTTTTGTCTATCGATTAGTGGTTATTGATTGATTTTATTGTGTAATTGCCTTCCAACATATTCTGGTTTCGTTATGAGAAATCAAAATCAACATATGTCGTAAAAATCTGAAATAATTCGTGGATATGTAACTTGAGGAGAAAATGAGAACGGCGCAAACCGAAACTCTCTAGCTTGTTCCTATTTCGAGATATCGATCTCGGATACTTCGAAAATCCACCATTTCCTCGTTCGGTAACTTTGAACGGCCAGATCTCAAAGCAGGAATGAGATAGAGAGTTCCGGCTAGCGCCATTCGATTTCTCGTTCTTTTTTCTGGAACTTACGGCCGTTTAAGTGAGAGCATGTCGGGCAAGAAGCGAAATCCTCGTACTTTTGAACATTGAAAATGATAATCAAAACGATACTGAACACGATACTGCAGATTTTATGGTATTGGAATCCATTGTACAGTTCACCGATTCGGATACTGAAACGGCTGATGAATCCTGTAATGTTGAGGGGTGTGAAGTTCACTTCGATGAAAATCACATTTGTAACCCCACTTGTAAGCATCCTAGATTAAATTGACTTAATCAATACATAGATAATAATATAATGGACTTGATTAAAAGATTATATTCTTTCTTGTATTAATAAGTTTATATAAGTTATTTCGTGTTTTATATGTAGTAAATAAGTCACTGTGTTCATTTATAAAAGTGTTCTGGCTAATTTAATGTTATAAATAAAATCTATGTGCAGTTCTGTATACATGATTTTTCCACGTCAACCCTATAGACGCAGTGTACGCCGATTTTTTTTCTGTTTGACATTTAACCCAGAGACATATTAGTTGCATGCAGTACGAAGGAATAGATGATTTCCTTACATTTTCTATATTTCGCGTACACAGACATCCGTCAAAGTAACGATTTTTTTGCCATTTGATAGATGGAGTCATCTCAGGTGAGATTTTCAAATCTGGCGTCGATCTCAGCATCCTCGAAAATGGGGATAAACCGATGGTTGTTGGACGGAAGTCCACTCCCTCGCGCTTCGTCCCCTTTTCCGGGGCGTTTTTGGCTCTTTGGGGGGCGGGTTTGCTTCGGGAATGATTTTCAAGGCTAGCGTCGGTCTCAGCATCCACGAAAACGGAAATAAATCAATATTTGTCGAACGGAAGCCCGTTCCTTCGCATTTTATCCCCTTTTCCGGGGTATTTTTGGCTGTTGGGGGGTGGGTTTGCATCTGGGATGATTTTCAAGACTGGCGCCAGTCTCAGCATCCTCGAAAACGGGGATAACCAGTGTTTGTCCGACGGAAGCACGCTCCTTTCCATTTCACCCCAATTTGGGGGTGTTTTTTGGCCGTTTGGAGGTTGTGCTTGCTTAAAGAGAATTTTGCCTACCACCATCGTTTTCAGTATCCATATACTGATAGAAGAAAACACTCTCCTGCATTGGCAACATCATCAGAATTAGCTGTAGGGTTTTTCAATATCTCGATGACCTCGCTTAGAGGTTCATTTTTCCCAAGAACTGTAAAGAACTTCAATTTCTCTTGCTAAAAAAGAGCTAGGTTGTGTCACAGCCGCTGAAGGCATGTAAAAAGAGGATATTTTTCTTAATTCAGCTACCACTATTCAGACTGTGCTGTGAGATATTTCCTTTTCCCGGATTATGGAAGATGAGCTGAACCCAGTGCTGTTAGGAGAACAAGAAGGTTCTCCAACAATAATTACCGAAGCATACCTATGCGGACGATAATTCTATTGCCGTATTTACGATAAGTGTAACTGCATCTTCCGTAGCCTGTTTAACAATGAAGTTTTTTTTTTTTTTTTTTTTTTTTGGCATTAGGACAGCGTCCACACAGCCAGATCCTATTTTACTACCTACGCCACCTAAACAACATTATACAGTTATAGAACCAAACGATAGGAAGAAACAGGGACACCACTCTCTTCTCGCCCAGGGGTCGGTCAGGGCCTTTTAAAAAGTAAACACACAGGTGGACCACGGTTAAGTTTTTTAACATATAAAGGTTAGAAACAAAGGTAACAAAAACTATCCTAATCTAATCTAAAGTTTTATTTTGGTTTTCCTCAAAAATTGTATCATACAATGGATGATATTTTTATTTTGTAGATATAACAAATACATTATATTAAAAGGAGTTTCAATTTCCAACTTTGTTAAATTATTATATAGCTCATTATTTTCATTAGAAAATTTACTGCATCCAAAAAATATATGTTCTAGATCCCCTAAAACATTGCAATGTTCGCAAGCATCACTCTGTACTATTCCTATTCTGTAAAGGTGAGCCGGGTAACATCCATGACCAAACCTAATTCTAGAAATAATTGTACTATATCTTCTTGGGATATTATAATCAGAAAACCAGGGCTTTTCTGGTATAATTGGTTGTATGTGTGTATATCTAGTAGGGTTCGTGTGGCAGTATTCATTCCAGAGGTATGTCCATTTTTTCCGTATCATTAATTTTCTAGCGTTTACGCAATCGGAGACACATAACCCTTCCACAATTTCTCCTGTGTGGATACTTTCTTTGGCCAATCTATCCACTTGCTCATTATATACAATGCCAGTATGTGCTTTGACCCACATAATTTGAACTTCCCTATCATTTGTTTCCAAATTACATAATAGTTGTTTTATTATTAATATATGGGGATGAATTTTTTTTAAATTGTTTGGATCATCCAACTCTTTCAAAGCTAATAAAACCGATAAAGAGTCACTTAAAATTAACACACGGTTGAGTTTATTGTATTTTACATATTTTAGAGATTGCAATATGGCAAAAGCTTCAGCAGTAAAAATTGATGTTTCTTTGTGTAATCTGTATTTGCCTTCTTTTTTAAGTGTTGGTGAGAAGAAGGCACTGCCTACACCCGACTGTGTTTTAGAAGCATCTGTATAAATATGAATATAGTCCCTGAATCTATCCAGGTTGTAATTAAAAGTATTGATGCTGACCGATGGAATCTCACTGTAACTAGGAATTATAATAGGTATATGGGTGATTAATTGCAGGAATTCAAAGTTTGTGACATCCAGGTTGAGGTTTTCTATAACAATGAAGTTGGCTTCTCCAAATTTATTTTTCAGTATGAAGATGAAGCGCTGTTTGTTTGTCTCATTTGACAAGAACTTGCTTTGTGTCATTGTCGGAATCATGAATTCATCAAATAGGACTTCTGCTGCCATTTTACGTCTGGATCTGGGTCGTTCTGATTCCAAACCACTTTATGCAGCAAGTAACTACCATCAATGACATTAACGATTGCTCCAGATAGGTGGAATATTCGTATTTTTATACAAGGTAGATTTGTTGGATTTTCGCATTCCATCTTCAGCAAATAACGAAAGCGTTCCCTCTAAGAGAGTGTCGTTGTAGATAAAAGAGTTTTCATAATCCATGGCACGACAAAATAAGCAACGTTGTTCATGGTATGCTATATCGTAGCCTCACCTAATGAAATAGATGCTCAAAGGGGGCGAGAGGGTCCTAAACAACGCAAAAAATATATAGAAATGTATGAACGGTTGGACTTTCCCTATTTGGTACATTTCTATATGCAGCAATAATACAGACGCAAATTATAACAACATACCAGACATAAATAAATAAATAAAGTTCTACCTAAAACGTGCTGTGGATAAGAGTATTAAAGTAGTAACACCTAACCTATCCGTGAAAACTAACATAGAATCAAATAAAAGCTAATATAGAGGTGCAAAAGTAAATAAATACAAGCGATAACATACATGCCTGCAATGAATCGCCTGTAGCGCCTAAACTATCAAACTTATGAGAAAAATGCATAGGATATCTCTTATAGCAAATTTCCTCTTCTTTAATATTTATAATAACTATTTTGGCACTAGGAGGCACCGGAAGCGAGGTATTTTGAAAAAACCTAGTTTGGGCGCCATCTTGGCAATATGGAGGCGCGAGCGGCAAAGATACGAAGGGGCAAAACTAATATGTTAAATAGGACACTAAAATCTATCGATTCCCAAGAAATCAAAACTTCCTCACTTAATCGGACCAAAAATCATCTGGCTACTGGGTCTATTTCACCGACTAAATGTAACACCATCGAAAGAGGAAATGACTACATAATTACTGATATACAAGCCACAGAGATAATAGGGTTGTTACAATAACATGGTATGTTTTTAAAGCGTGTCAAGAATTGATATAGTATAATATAGCCGTATCTAACCCACCTGACTATTTTAGAACAAGGCAATAAAATACTGACGCAGAAAAATTGATTCCTGTTTTTCTCTCTCCATAAACATCCTTATGCCAACTTCAACACGCATATATATTATTAGTTATTCTGTCAGATTATTTCGAAGGTTCTATAAAAACCTCATAAATGTAATACATGACTTCATCTTCAACGTTTTTCTTTCAAATACAGGGTAATTCACGAATTATTTTGTTTGGTCAATACCAGTTTAGTAATTCTAATAGAGGGATGGCAAATTAATTACAAGATATTTGAAAACGGAAGACGGTTAATAAACAATTATATTACATATGGCCATTAGCTTATGTGATCTCTCCAAGGCCTTTCGACATGAAATTCTTCTCTAAAAGATTAATTTCCATGATATTAGAGGTTTGCCATTAAATCTTTTCCATTTTTATCTTAATAATAGACAACCAGTATGTCTCTATCGGTAATATAAACTCAGAGTTCCTTCCGGCTAAGCATGGAGTGCCCCAAGGCGCTGTCTTGAGGCCACTGTTTTTTATATTATATGTTAATAAGTCATTAACATAAAGTGAAACAAGTGTTTCACTTTATATCACCTAAAAATTACGTCGCTTATGCTGATGATACGTCTATTATCGACTTTAATTTGAACTTTCATAATTTAACTGATGATGGCATTAGTTCTGTTTGGCGGCGGCTTGGTTCTCTTCAAATATTTAAAATTAAATGAAGACAAAACCCAGAAACTCGTTTTTTTTACAAATAACTTTATAATTAAACGCAACAGCGTTGTTGAGCAACTATCATATAAATTAGCAAGTTCTATGTCCATGCTACGTAGGCTCAAAAACCAACTATGTTCTAGAAAAACTTAAAAACATGTTATTTTTCTTTATTCCAAGCTCACATTAATTATGCACTTCCTCTCATCTCATGCAGTTAAAATATTCTCTTTACAGAAGAAAGCAGTCAGATTAATTGTTAATGCTGGCTGGAGAGATCATTGTCTACTAATATCCAAAAGTCCGGGTATAATACCGGTTACTTCCCTTTATATTTATGTTACACTACAAGAAATTCATAAGATTATAAACTCATTTTCTTCAAACTCTGATTTTCATTCTTGTAGTACCAGGTCTGCAAACCAAGTCAGACAGCCTTGTTTTCGATAACTAAATCACAATAGAACTCTCTAAACTTTCAGTTATACAATCACATTCCCAATGATATAAAATCACTTAACTAACAGTTTCAATTACACAATAAAAAATCCCATTTTACACAATTGTTGTCCCTATTCCATTGAAGAATTTTTAAACACATAAATTAACATTTAATGTAACTTTTTTGTGTTTTTTTGCTTACTGTCCCAACTTGTTTGGTGCACTAGTCGATATATTGTATGAATTTGCCCCGTCTTTTTGTTTTGTTTTTTGTGTATTTTATATTGGTAATACCATGTATTCCAAATAGTATGCCCAAATATTTTACAATGTTTTGTGTCTATATTTTTATAGTCTATTGACTTGGTCAAATAAATTATTTTATCTCATCATGAGGACCATGCTTTGGGCGCACTACTATTTTCCTTCGTATTCACAGGAATTTTACATAATATATAGTGGTTCGATTGTCTCAGTTTATATAAAAAAATTAGAACATCACAAGTTGTCTATCTTTTCGAAGGAATAGCAATCACATATACAAAATACCAGTAACCTAAGTGAAAGTCAAAATTCTCTTGGGGCACCTGAAGAGGCGTCTAGGAGCAACCTATCAATAATTTACCAAAATGTAAGGGGCCTTAATACAAATACTTCCACATTATTAAACAATATTAGTGCTACCATAGATGAATATGACATCATAGGAATAACAGAAAGTTGGCTGACCGAAGGTGTATATGAAAATGAAGTATTTCCCAGTGATTTTTTGGTGTTCAGAAAGGATAGATGCCGTGAAACTAGTGGAAAAACCAAGGGTGGGGGAGTAATTCTTGCTGTCAAAAACATATATAGTACAAAGCAAATACATATGGATTTTAACGATCGATTTATTGATACGGTTTGTGTAAAAGTAAATACATCTGAGTCTAATGCACTATATGTTATCTTAGTATATATCGATCCGGCCTGTAACATCAACACTGTAAGTAATTTTTATAATTTCTTGGAAAATTTACCATTTCTCTATAACAATAATTTCCTAATCATGGGAGATTTTAATGTCTCCAAACTGAATCAGTATTATAAGAGCAATACATTAAATGATCAGTATGTTAGAGAACTTATAAATTTTCAAAACTTTTTTGACTGTAAGCAGTATAACAAAATAGCAAATTATTTAGACCGTATATTAGATCTGGTAATATCGAATCAAAATTGCACAGTCCAACGTAGCCCATTTTGTTTAGTAGATGAGGATGCACATCATCCAACTTTGTATATAAAGGTCTCTATAGTAATCAATAAATTAACGCAATTGTCGTCTCCATTAAAATCTACCTATAATTATAAAAAGGCGAATTTCAATCTATTATATGAACTATTTAGAAACACGGATTGGACTGATATTGGAAGGTTTTCTGATGTAAATGATGCTGTAGAATATTTCTATTCCATTATATACAATATATTTGATAAATGTATCCCAAAAACAAAAACTTCCAAGAAATATCCAGTTTGGTTTAACAACCAAATCATAAAAGATCTAAGAAAAAAGGACAGAATTCGTAAAAAATATAACTTCTCTCAATCAAATGATTTAAAAAATGAATATAGTAATCTAAGGGCAAAACTAAAAAAGGGTATTGATCAAGCATACAAACAGTACATAAATAAAATACAAAAGGATATTAGCGATGATTCAAGGACATTCTGGCAATTTATGAAGGACAAAAAAGGGGCAGTCTCCTTCCCAAATACTATGCACCTAGATAACCTAGAATGTAAAAGCGGGGAGGCAATTGCAGATGCATTCGCAAGTCTTTAAAAGTGTATACAATGTAGATTTTCATGGAGATGACTCACACATAAAGCTAAATCCGCACATGGATGAAGTAGTTGTAAACTCTATTACACAAAATGAGATACGTGATGCTGTAAAGAGACTAAAGTCAAACAAAGCAGTTGGACCCGACAGGTTACCCTCTTACATCGTTAAAGGTTGTATCGACTTTCTTGTATACCCGCTTCACTACTTGTTTAACCTAAGTTTAAAAACCAAAGTATTTCCTGAAATCTGGAAAGAAGTCCGTCTTTGCCCAGTACACAAGAAAGATGATAAAACCAACATTAAGAATTATAGGCCTATTGCTATACTATCAGTCCCAGCAAAACTTTATGAATCGATTATCTATGACGATATCTATAGATCAGTCTCCAATAGCATATCCATTCACCAGCATGGTTTTATGAGACAAAGGTCAACTGCTAGTAACCTGATTAATATCACTCAGTTCATATCCCAAGAAATACACGAAGGAAATCAGGTGGATGTTGTTTATACCGACTTTCAAAAGGCGTTTGACTCGGTGTCGCATAATTTCCTACTTTGTAAACTTAAAAATGAATTTGGATTTCATGAGAATCTTATAGAACTCCTCACATCATATTTACATAATAGAAAACAGTACGTGTCTGTAAGTGGTTATACATCGAAACAGTTTCTTGCCATGTCCGGAGTCCCTCAGGGTTCCAATCTTGGACCACTGTTATTTCTCATGTTCATAAATAGTCTTACTGAAATAATTAGAGCCTCCAAATATCTGTTATTTGCAGATGATTTAAAGATTTACATTAAAGTTGAAAGTAATATGGACTGCTTCCTGCTCCAAAATGACATTAATAATTTATATCAATGGACACTTCAAAATAAATTGTATCTTAACATTAATAAATGCTTCATTATGACCTATACTAGAAGAAAAACTCCAATTGTATTCAATTACAAAATGAATAATACAGATTTGGCTAGGGTTGAAACCATGAGGGACCTAGGCGTAACATTTGACACCCAGCTCACATTTAGTAACCATATTTACACCATGATAAATAAGGCTAATAAAATGTATGGATTCATAGTACGCAATACGAAGATGTTTAACAATACAGGAGCTATTAGGCGGTTATATATTTCGTATGTAAGATCTCAGTTGGAATATTGCTCAATTGTCTGGAATCCATTTTATCAAATACACAAAAATAGCGTAGAAACAATACAAAATAAAGTTTTAAGGTTTTTAAATTATAAAGAGACTGGTTTATATGATTTCGATATAGATAAAGATATATTAAGGGAAAGATATAATCTCAAAACACTGGAGAATCGACGAAAATACGGGCATATTGTATACTTACATAAATTGTTACATGGCAATGTAGACGATAGTAGTTTCCTGTCCATGATAAGTTTAAGCGTCCCCCACTAGCCTACTAGAACTTATAGAACTTTCCACTTAGATCTGGCAGGTACAAATTATCAAATCAATTCCCCTCTCCACAGAATATGTAGTAACTATAATACGATCCAAGCCAACTGTGATATATTTGATATCAGTATAAAAAAACTAAAAACCATGTTAAATTCATTGTTTTAAACCATTGCTTTCTAATATTATGTTAAAATTAAGCTAGTATTAAGTTACTTTTAGGTTAATGTAAATATCAAATGTACCATATCACTCTGTAATAGGGCTTGCCTGTTGAGTGCATTACCAAATAAATAAATAAATAAGAAGGGACACTTTTAGAAAACGCGGTTCTTGACATAGTGTATGTTGATAAAGTAGAGAATTTAGAGTTTGTACTGGAGTCTCATTTGAAATGGAAATTGCATATAACTGCTTTGAACAAAAAATATCTTTAGGCTGTTTTTGTCTCAGGGCAATGGTAAAATATATAAAGCCCTCGACTTTCAAACTATAAAAATAGTTTTGATTGCTTGTTTTATGTCAAAATTGTCCCGTGGAATACATCTGTGGGGAAACTCTCTTATGATTGGTTTAGACAAATACGATTTAAGTAAGAATCATTTTATTGAATTAGCAATTCTCACTATGCCATGTTTACATATCTTCCAAACACTATTTATTATATGTCTTTAAAAGCAAACATTGCAATGCAATTTCTATCTAGGAGCAACGTTATTTAATAAATTACCAGCTGCGGTAAAGAATAATTCATTCAACTAATTAAAACCAGTAATCAAATCGTTCTTACTGAGTGAAGCATACTATCCAGTTTCCGAGTTCTTAAATGATAAAATTATTTTATAGAAAATATTGTAAATAAGGTAATTGAAAGCGTGTAAAATATTTGTATATTATGGTATGTTTTGTATATCACTTACTACCAAGAAAGTTGCTAAACACCATATTCTTAGGGTCTATTTTCAGGTACAGTCATCTATTGGTTTTCAATAGGTTCATAATATTGCACTACATTCTTCTTAAAGGTACAAAATCCTTTTGAATGGGGGCGTGAAAAAGAACATGGATAAACTACTCAAATACAAACCCAAGACATTTTATAAATAATCTTTTGCGGCTGCAAACATAGTTCTTGCAAAGAGAATTGTTCTTACAAAAGACTGAGTTTGAAGTGTTCATGATAGTTTCAACTACAGTAATGGTTGCAATGAAGAAGTGGAAGAAGAAGAAGGAGAAGAAGAAGAAGAATTACACGTAATTATTGTTACGGTTTAAAGAACGACTAATAACCGATTTATCAATACAAGGCTAACATTTAACTATAGGATGAATATCAAACGAAACAATGAGTATTATTGTTTTGTTTGACATTTATTCTTTGGTTACGAGTTAACCTTGCATTGATAAACCGGTCTAAAGCGGGTTAGTGCATGCATACTGCGCTGGAGACAAATGTGTGCAGCGGGTTGCGCTCAAGGGAGCATAATTGCTGTTGAATACTGTAAAACAGATGTAAACATCTGAATGAAATATACACAGATTTTGAAAGTTATGTATAGTCGGGTTTATCTATTCCCGGCACTCAAAAAACGCAACAAAAACGTTACGGCATAATTATTATGGCACTTGGGCCAAGCGTCATACGGTTATCAAACAAGCCGACGTACATTAAAAACTTATAAAGGTAAGCGAGTCAATTTGTGAACGAAATAGTACAGAGAGTACCGGTATTTTAATGAGGTAGTAAAGTTTTTGTTGCGTGTTTTGAGTGCCGGGAAACGCTGATCTCGACTATATGCTTATTTACACGGTATAGTATATCTGTACTGTATAATATAGTTTTAATATTATGCATTCTGATGTGTTTCTCTAGTCACCAGTTGCCAACCACCTTGGTATTTTTGTTTTAGCCCAGCGTGAACCGTCTACCTCTATGTCTGATTTTATTTGAGCTTTTCCGTTGATTAGCGGTGTTACGTGTACTTTGGGGATATGTCGTGTACGTCTTATTAACCTCAGCGTTTTGTATTGTGTTTCATTTGTTGTTTGCTTTTGCCAGAACCTGAAACATAAGTAAATAAATTAGATCAGGTTGTAACGATAATACACCATTTGGGGGAAAGAATGATCAGAATAATTAAGTACCCTTGATTTGCTTAACAAAGTTGGGATAACATAGCTAAAGGTTAAGCTCTTTAGATTTTGATGGTGTTTGACAGTTGACAAGAATTTTCAAATCAATGAATAAACAGGTCACAGGTTTTGTTAACAAAAAGTTAGGGGAGAAATAAAAAGTGAGTAGCCATATTAGTTCCCGGATTTCTTCTGGCGTTATATCTTCTTGTTTTTTTGGCAAAAGACCTCAGAACACCTAGGGTAAGTGGCCATGATTTTTGCCGATTCTCAGCCTAAGCATTTATTGGCAAAATATCATTTTGGGTCTCTGTATTTTTATCACTAATTGCATAGAAGGCAATTTTTATACCACCTACCTTCAAGGAAAATTTTAGAAAATCATTGTCAACGTCGTTAGACACCGTCATCAGAAGGGGCAGTGTATACTTATCTTTGCCACCCAGAATGTTTCTCTTCATCCCAGCCTGAAATACCAGTTCAAAAGCGTGCAAGGAGCACCTCGTCGGGGGATTACCGATGCACCGGTTTCACCTGTAACCAACAAACAAAACCTTTCTTTTGCTTGTTGTTTCTGGGTCCATATCTGATTTGACATTCCCGCAAGATTTCTTGGGCTACACGGCGACGTGACTGCGCTGAGTAAAAAGTAAATTATTTCATTCCTTCCTCTACATGTCCCAACTGAGAGAAGCCTGCATTCTGCTACTTCGTAACCACAACGGAGACTAGATCATCGCATACTTATTAGCGTGATAAATTTATGCATTTCTTAGAAAATCTTATAAGTTCATCAAACAGCTGTTCACGAGGAAGGACAATATGTGTCTGCTAAATCTGAAATGAACATACTACTTTAATGGAGTTACGAAAAGACGTTGGCGATTACTTAATATGTATTAAAAACATCACGTCACATTATAACATAAATTCGATGCCCTTTATTTGGATGCGCTTGTTTTAATGAATTAATTACCCAGTTATAACTTTGTTACTCTTGAAGATACATAAAAATAAATGCATATTTTTATACTCTATAAAACAGTTCTAGTATTTTTAATAAAATAACAGACGTTTCAGGAACAATTTATATATACGTGCTCTGTAGCCAGGTCATTTCCATTGAAACATTTTATCAGTAAATAAGTAAATAAATAATGTTGGTGAAAACATAATAATTTCTCTTTCAACGCGTATTTATACAATTGTTTCTATGTATAAGGTCGTCGACTTCTGGGCTCCCTCTTCCATACTTATCACAGTTACGTATAGGAATACTACAAGCAAAATCAATATTAATAATCGGCCTGTACGATCTTTTATCACGTAAAAGAAAAATTATTTTTCACCCCGCTGTTCAGAGTGAAGTGTATTGCACCAGAAGAGAATACTCATAATAGGAACCCCTTAAAGTGAAGGAGAGAAGAGAAACATTATTCGTAATTAACTGTAAAACTTATTAGGGGGTATATCAAGCGAGATTAATATTAAAGATTGTCGCGGCATATTATACAGTACTTTTGTCGGGTCATGTATAATTTATAAAACCTTGATAAGACCATTACATGAAAAATGTCATGTTTCTGGGCTTTGTCGAGAACGTCGCGATAAGGAGGAGCAGGGTGTTTAATATATAAACTCTTTTTGGACAGGAAATTTCTGGATATTTACCTGGTGGGGTAACTTCCTATTTTGTTTGTTTTAAATGATTATAGAGTGTGTATATATATGTATTGTTGTCTATATGAAAACAACCTTATTTATTGCGAACTCAAACATCTTACTGCTTCTTTGTAGAAGTGGGAGTAATAGTAATAAAAATAAAAACAATAGTAACAAACTGCTATCATGATGCTGGTCTGAAAAGTAAATTTAAGATTACGAGATTGTGACAATGCAACGAGTCTATAAAACTCAAGGAACAAAATCACTTTTCTTTAGCGCTTATAAAATCTTTTATCGTACTCGTGAATGTCACAACCAAGGCAATGCACAATCTAAGAAAACTGATCAGAGATGCTTAGGAATAATTTGTCTTCTATCTAAGAAAGGTGATATGAGGAACTACAGGCCAAAACCACAATTGTTTGTTTGCGAATTACAAACTTCTCAATTATTGATACATAAATAAATCTATAAATTAAATTCCTGCACTACTTTCAAAAATAAAAAAACCTTTAGATAGCAAATGGCCTACTAAAATCAGTGCATACAAAAAACCTCATGATCAAAACCCACAAAGAGATCCAGATAACATTGCACTAAAAATTGTTTATAAAAATTATAAAAATAAATTAAATGCCCTAATACATAAAACAAAAAATAATTATTATAAAAATGAAATACATAAAAATGTCTCTGATTCTAAAAACCTTTGGAAAGTAGTACTGCATATAACAAAAAATAAATCAAGAAAACCACCTATCGAATCAATAAAAAATAGAGATAGGGAAATATTAACTAGAACTAAACAGATAGCAAAGGCATTTGTAAAGAGTTTTTCAGAAATGGGGAAAATGGAAGACCCAACTTTTTCACCTCAAAGGTCCTAAAGCAACCAGTCATTATACTGGCTCCCAACAGATTAAAGTGAAATCAAAAACATAAATCTACCGGAGTAGATCATATAAAGGTGGAAACTCTAAAAGCTGTCTCACTTTATATCACTGACATCCTAGTATATATAATAAACAAATGTTTGGATGAAGGATCATGGCCAACTGCTTTCAGTAAGTCGGTAATAATACCATCTATAAAACTGGAGATAAATCACTTATACAAAATTATAGACCAATACCAAATCTTGTCTACGCACATTTATTGATCTTAGTAAGGCATTTGACACAGCGAGCCATGAATTACTCTTACAGACACTTGAAAATATTGGAGTCAGAGGCACCTGCCTAAAATTTTCCAAAAGTTATTTAACCAATAGGATTCAGTCTGCGGGAGTGAAGGGTACACTGAGCGAGTCACTAAACACCGAATATGGAGTACCACAAAGTACGGCGTTAAGACCGCTACTATTTTCAGTTTATGATAATGGGGTATTTTTCTTGCAAAGCACGTGGAAGAATTAAAAAACATAGTAGAAACTGATCGAACTACTGTACAAAATTGGATTCATCATAAATTGTTGACACTTAATTTTGAAGAGACTGAGCCGAACTATCAGCATGGCCCACATACACCACAAGAAACATTTTATATGGTGTCTCATGACTGGCTAAATGAGGCTCTAGAAGTCTATCTAGCTGTACCATCCCGTGGCCACTAACATGTGCAATGATGGCTTGAGAAGCCCAGATGAAATTCAAAGGAAGCACCATCCCGAACATTAAGATAAAAGTGGTCAATTGTAATTTTGTTTTGCTCTTAATCCGCTTTCAGCGGTATCGAGTGACCATCTATGAGTTCTAAACTCGGACATTTGCTATTTCTAAGCAGAGAATCCAATACAACTTTAGTCACTCATAAATAATGTCAAAATATTCAACAATGTCATCGAAATAGTATTTGGACTTGACAAATTTGCTGAAGTACATATATCACAAAAGGATAATTAACTCAGCAACTGGAAAATACACATGATTTTAAGTAAATGTTTTCAGAATAAAACAAGTGACTTGGAATTCCACAGAGGAGGATACACCACGTCCAGCTAAAAATTGAGTTCAGAGAGAATTACACTTGTTTAGAGTATATCTGCTGTGTCTAATCTGGCATACTCATTTCAAATACTGGTTTTCAGGTGCAGACTTAGAAGGGTTAGACAGAAATACGAGAACTACGCTTACAAAGTTTAGGATGCATCACACAAAAAGCACAGTTGAAAGATCACGAATGTAAGGATGCAGGAGATTTAGAAACGTTCAGCTAGAACTCAAGAAAATAATATGGAGATCTACTTCCACAACTCAGGCAGCAAAATGCAGTAATAAATACCGCTAAACCGCAATGACTGACAATATGCTTTAACGATGCGAACCAGTGAGGACATTGGCATCATGGTAAGACAATTTGGAAGTCGACAAAGAGACGTCGCTGTTATGGAGGAACCAATGCTACACTCGGAAACCTGAACAGACAGCAGAATTACTTGTGAATTTGCTTTCTGCAAACTAGATTTAAGCGGTTTCGGTCAACATCCAATTATTTTTGAAGATCTTAAAAATGCCCTGGTAAATTTATAATACATTTATAATCATGCCCACTAACTTGGTTCATTACATATTTGTTGTGTGTTTCTGATTTAATATAAAATAATTATATACGGTTCCCTATTTTTCCCCCGCCTTCTTCACTTGACTTTCAGGCTGTTTTGAAACTCACGACTGTTCTACTTGGCGTTTCATATATTTTTTGCGCGAGTCCTCTCTTTCTTTTGCCGTAAATTTTATACTGTACCTAGTTCATTATTAATTCAAATATCTAAAGTTGCGCGATTTAATAGAAGTTAGTTAATTTGTTTGGTAATTTGTTTTTGAACTAATTAATTTTTCTAATCGAGTCAGTGCGCAAAGGCCGTAGAACTATCAAATTTACACCCTGTTGTAAAAAACATAATTATTCAGCTCTTCTTTTCATGTAAATCTAATATTTCTACTATATTTACACATTTACAATTTGCGCTAATTATCGTATAAATTTATCTTCTGTTCTCTCTTGCTGGTAAATGAAAGTTTATTTTTGTAAAATGGCAAACGACAGGGATATAAAGTTTAATTAGTGTACAAGTTGGTTAAAATTTATATATTCTATTTGCGGATGCGCCCACTATCCAGTTCGACCAAAGCCTAACGTTGATTAACCATACGATTTCTAGAGTATCCTAAATATTTGTTAGCTCTCAACGATTTTTGTTAGTCTCTATTAGATTGAAGGACTTACCTACGCAATATATTCGAACATTTACGTGTTTATCTCTTCTAAAGAATATAAATACTTTTATAATCAATGACGTCAGCATTCTATTATTAATTATTTTAATGCCTTTAATGTCTCTTTCTATATAGAACTAAACATCTCGAAAACGTGAAACAGTTCTGAAAAAACGCTCGTATAAAGATTAACTAAATAATTATTACATTATACATTATAGTTCGTTGAAGTAGTATCTTCCAGGTCTTGCAAGCAAGCAAGCAAAATAGATTTATTAGAATTAAATGGTACAGAACAGTTACCTAGCCAGGATCTGCCCCGGGGTCGATCGTGCAACCATCACGCTGACGCAGTGGGGCATTATGCTGTCTAATTTGTGTTATGTATCTTGTTAGCGGACTATTGTCCAGCTTAAACGAGTAGAAGTTTTGAGATATGCATTGGACGTAGTCCGCTGTCGGGGTTATGTCGTTGCAACGTGCGTATAGATCTCTGAGGGAGGTGTACCTTCCAGAATTTGAAATGAGGCGCATGAATTTGTGCTCAAACACTTGGAGTTTTCTCATTGTCGTGGCCGGTATGCTGCACCACACTGGCGCCACGTATGTGATGGACGGGTCTGACTACCATCGTGTACAACAGTTTTTATTCTGTCTGTTAAGTCTGCTACTCCTGACCATGAGCGGATATAGACTCCTGAACAGGGAGTAAACCTTCCGTATTGTCTCATTGATATGTGTGTTGAACATCAATCGTTGGTCCAGTCTGACCCCCAAGTACTTCATGCATCTTTTGGTTGGAATTTGGTTTCCCCGGATCAAAATTGGAGTAATAATTCTATTCTCAGTAAAGCGACGCGTGAAGACTATCTTCTCGAATTTCTAAGCTTTCACCCGAATCTTCCACTGGTGATAATAAGCCGTGGAACGAGCCATGAGCGCCTTCAGCAGCATATTCGCTGTTTGTGCGTTATGAGAATGCGCATACATGGCTGTGTCATCGCCGTACTTGGCCAGCTTCGTATTCGAGAACTCTGGGAAGTCGGAGACTTCGGCGACAGGCACGATCTTTGTGGTACTCCCGCGCGAATATCCCGCCGTGTTGAAAGTTTATTATTCACTCGAATATGCAGGGATCTGCCTGTCGGGAATGAATGAATGAGCTTGATGAAGTGAGTCGGAAAGTTATAGTGATGCATTTTGTACCGTAACCCCGGAATCCAGACGGTGTCGAACGCCTTCTCAATATCGAGGTGCATCATAGCGGTGTTCTTCCCGAGGTTGTATTGTACTTCCAGGTCTTGCCGTGGTCGTCGAACTTGACGTTTTGCTGATCATCCTGTCAGCTTATTCAGAAGGATTCTGACTGAATTTGTTGTTACGCTCCTCGTTATATACCTAGGTGCCGCTTCGCTGGTCATTCGTTGTGCTTGGTTCACTTCGCTGCTCATTCGTCGTGTTCGGTTGGCCGTGACTTACTACGATGCTGGTACTTGGCAATGCCATTCTCCACGTGTTACTAAGTCGATACCCATCCTGTCTGTTAAAGTTGTTCCTGTTTTTCATAATTTCCAGTGATTCTCTAATGATTCGCGGATAATAGCGCATATTCCTGTCCAATATATTGACATTCTCGTAGTCGATTTTATGGTTCTCGTTATTATGGACATGACACGCTATCACCTACCTGTCTGTGTATCCAAATCTGGTATTCTTCTGATGTTCTTTGATACCGCACCGGATACTGCGTCCTGCTTGTCCGATATGGCTCTTACCACATGTGCACTTAAACTGATAAACACCTTTTGTTAACAGTATGGGGACGAGCCTTTTGATTGATGGAAGCAACTGCTGTATTTTCTTCTTCTTTTTTAGCCTATCTGTAACTCCCGCGACGTATGGTAGGCATGCATACGTTGTTGGTTGTAGCTGTTATTATTCACTATTCGTTGTATGTTGCTTTGACCTTTCCGTAGATGCCGTGGGCCAGCTTGCCATTGTGTGACCTGTTTACATCTAAATAAAGGTAAAGCTCCATCTTGCTCGGTCTCCATTGTAAATTAGATACTTGGATGTTGTTTATTCAAACAGTCGAAGAAAATAGATACAGATAATTCTCCATGTGGCCATATGATGAACGTGTCGTCTACGTAGCGTAGTCAGGCACTTTGGTTTATTTTCACTGCAGCGTATAACTTCTTCTTCGAAAACTTCCATGAATAGGTTGGCAATCACAGGTGAAAGTGGTGATCCCATAGCTGCTCCTTGCTTCTGCTCATAGAAGTCTCCATTCCACATAAAATATGTTGAAGACAGGCACAATCGGGCCAGCTCAGGTATGTATTCTCTTAGTCCTTTCGGTGCAAGTTGCTGGCGTATCAGGTTAACTGTTTCCTCGATTGGTACATTGGTGAACCAAGATTCGACGTCAAAACTAATCATGATGTCACTACTCGTTATTTCCAAATTTTCCAAAATTTTTACGAAGTATTCGGAGTTCTTTACATGGCTACTAATTTCACCTATATATATGGTTGTAGGGTGCCTGCGACGTATCTGGCCAACTCATAAGTTGGTGATTCACATGTGCTGACGATTGGTCTTAAGGGATTACCTAGTTTATGAATCTTAGGCAGGCTGTAGAGTCGTTGTGATAAGGTTTCACTTGGCAGCAGGCGGCGTTGTTCTTCTAACTACCTAACATATATTGATAATTTGAAAAGAATGCAGCGCAAATTTTTAAAATATGCTCATATTAGAACGGAATGGGAATATCCTTCTATAGAATTTCCCGAATCTGATTTCATAAATTTCGGCTTTGACTCACTCGAACACTTATTTCATAAGATAATCCATAACACCATAAACTGCTCAGAAATTATATATATGTTAAATTTTCATAATCCCAGAGCTAAGGCAAGGGAGACAAATCTATTTTATCTGCAAACTGCACGAACAAATATAAAAATAGTATTACCCTCTTCACAATATTATGTGTAACAATTATAACAACTTAACTGTAGATTATTATTATTAGTAATAATAACTGTCACATTGTGTTAAAAATCTCATGAGGTTTTGTGTAAATTACAGCAAAGGGTATCAGATGTTTCCTTGAAAATAATATATGCTTGTGCATTTCCTTCAAGTGTTATTCATTCCGCGGGTTTTCATAATGGTTTTCTCATGGCCTCTGGAAAGCCCAATGTGAAGGATAACATTGTCCTTAATAGCTGCTGCTTCGCAGCTTCCTTCTTGTAGTTATTGCATGGTTGACAACTTATCAACCTCTGTAATATTTACGGCTTTAAGACGATTTCTGTGAAGAATTATTATTATATCATCGAATTAAAGCTTGCAATTGATACTGGAAAACATTGATCAACCTCTCGAGCATTGGTGCAACCCGTTCCTAGGTTTTGAGGTTATGGGTGATGGAATTTGTTATATCCCATTAGCCCAATAGAAGTTTCAGATGTTTATCCTTCATAAATTTTAAAAATTTTCTCCTGAAATAGCGGGTATGGGGAATCATCATCTTCTGTATGATCTTTGCCAGGGTTATTATTATCAACAGTTGATTTATTTAATGTAAGCAGTTGACATGCTAACATAGTAAAATTATTCATATAATTATCACATTCATAATTAACGTAATCCAAATATGACGCAGTTGAGGAGAACCGTCGGCGTATGAACTGACAATGAATTCCATAACTTAGCTGAGCGTGTAACCAAAAACATATAGCAACATCTGAGATCATTAAAGCCAAAAACAACGGTACAGAAGACTAATAAGTCTAACACTTCTAGAAGCAAAAAATGTTCACTACTACTTTTAAAGTAATTAATACTGGTGTGTTCTGTTCATTACAAAGACACATTTTTGCAGAAACAGCAAACTGACTAACCAGCGCCTTGCTTTGAAGTCGTCCTAAAACAATTCTGTATAGAGGCACCATAATAATTGCTCGGTGGCATTGAGATACTAGGATGGAACATCAATTAAAGTACAATTTAGCTACGCTTTGTAATATAATAATAATCCACCACCGCTAATATCCCTATCTGTCAACGACGCACAATACTGTGACCCTATGTTTAGGACCATCTTTGTTGTCAGGCAAGCAGGATTGTGTTTCTCGTCACTTTAAAGTTATGTTGAAGTGCTACACTTGAATCTGAATATACAGGAAACGTGCAATAATTAATACATTATACTCATTGCAGGCAAACTGTATTTGTTTACGTGAACTTAACTTGATTATTATCTGACAATATATCTCATTATTATAAAAACTAGCATTCTTCTTGAAGCCGTAAGCTGTTGTAACTTCCTCTAGTGAATAAATAAATGGAGCTAAGTCTCATTGAAGTTCTGAAAGGTGCTGGAAATCTTAACACGACCCATAAACATGATATATACTACGTGCTCCTCTATCATGATGCCAGAGATAGCTTCTTTATAAAATTAATAATGCTTCTTTATAAGCTAAAAAAGCCACAATTGAATCATAACAATAAACATAACAGAAGTCCATGAACTAATTTTTTTTTTTATACTTTTATTTAACGTCGGCCTATTTCCGCTACTGAGGCCTAACACCGACGCCTGTAGACGAGCTACCCCCAACCAGGAATTTTTCCGAACCTCTTCCCTTAAGAAGAGTAGGGATCTTTTACTTGCCTAACATAAAATAGACAAGGGACCGACGGCTTTACATCCCCTCCGAAGGATGGTATATCTCCTATACAATCCTCGCCTAAGGTTGTATAGCTTCCGCGCATACACTGATATACAAGCCGCTGGAAGATGTGTGAGGCGAGGACGCGGTTTCCGTTGGAATGGTCACCCATCCAAGTACTAACTGCGCCTGTCGTTGCTTTACATTGCATACCGAAGTATGTACATAGTAAAGACGCACCTACGCTCGCCCCCATGAACTAATATATATTAATTAATATGTATTATTTGCATCTCAGAATACCACACAAATGGAATAGATACAATAATTTCTAGAATAATTTATAATCATTTATTTCAATTGTCACAACATTTTGAACAAATTTCATCCAAACAGCCCTATTTACAATTGATCTAATATATGATTTATAAAAAAAATCGAATATAAATTTTTAACTATCATGCCATACTTATAAAAATCTGTTTAGATTCTGTTTCATGGAAAGGATAATTTCGACAAACCCAGATAAATCTTCGTAAGAACTGCTGGCCTCTGATGATATGACACAAATATTTATACACAAAACTAGTGGCAATATCCTATAAAGAATCTCTGCGAGGAATGGATTTTTCGTTTCCGTTATAAATAAAATATATGTAATGTGTTCTGAAAATCACACTGGGCTAAAATTTATTATCAATTCTTGTATATTTATGTACCAAGCCAGGTCAATAAGTCATTGTTACAGTTGATCTAAATTGCAGACATTCTTTGTTTTCACTTTATCGAAATGTTTTTTCAACAAAGCATTCCTAGGATCGAGGCGATGACAAATTCGTTCTGGAAGTCGGTATTTTGGCACCAGAGACTAAACTGTTTACATAACAATTTAACGAAGTATCCAAAACTTTGATCTAGCTTTAAGAAAACGAAAACAGTTTTAACAAGCATTGTAGTTGAGCAATAAGTCGATTTCGATTGGACATAACTCCGTAATAATTTTTAATTATCTGTATTTCGTCAATTCGGCAATGAGATGATGGTTTAAGGAGGATATTTAAAGTGATTTAATAAAAAATTATTTTTATACCTACATTTTGTATTTATGGTTTTTCGCGACCAAGTTCGCTACAATTGGGTTGCACTAACTAGGAATAAAAACACAAAACTCATAAACAATAAAAAGAAAATATCCAGTATCCTTACATTAATGTTTTACAATGATATTTACGTCGACGAACAACAAAAATTGCCAACATGTGATTTTGTTCCAAAACTTTTATATATACTTTATATCGACACATGTTACAAAAATTACTTAAAATCAATTGAAAAGAAAATCTGTCCTCAAATCTAAAAAGTTTCTGGGCATATGTCAACAGTAAAAAAAATTACTATTCAATGCCAAATGTCTTCACTAATAATGACAGTATCTTAGATAATCCTTTACTAATAATAACTTCTTTAGCTCAGCGTACCTACATACCTCAAATCGCAATATAAACTTGTCGGCAGTAACTAGTGATAATATGAATATAGAACTGCCCAAGATAACTGAGATGGATGCGATGAATGTCTTCAAAAAAATTAAACCAAGATTTACGGCCAAACCCGATCCCTTACCAGCTTTCTTCTTAAAAGATTGCTCAGGTATATTATTTTTTTACCTGTCCTTGCAAACTTGTACATATCCTGATAAATGGAAAGCTCTAAAATTTGTCCTATACACAAAAATCAACAATCACAAATAACTTTGGCAAAGTATTTGAAATCGTCATACATACGACACTTTATCCTCAGATTCATCAAGGTATATGCAACAGCCAACATGGTTTCGTTTTTCAACGATCGACAACAACAAACCTACTTTGTATAACACAATACTTAGTTGGAGTTATGGATGACGGTGGACAAGATGATGTCATTTATATGATCTTCTCAACTTTCGACAGGTCGGACCAGGTCTTGCTAGCAAAATTAGTCTCTTTTGGTTTTAACCTTAGGCTAATAACTTTTTTGAATCCTATCTGGTTAGTAAAAGTCAGTTTGTACAATATCAGGGTCATAGGTCTATCGAATTTATATCTCAATCAGAAGCTCCACAAGGGTCGGTCTTAGGCCCTTTACTGTTTATCATTTTCATTAACGATATCAGCATATATACTATAAGATCAGCGACCAATCAGACTGCGAAAAGCTGCAGGCAGACTTAAGCACAATTCATGAGTGGTGTAACAAAGTCAGATTACAATATGAGTATACTATTAATGGAGCAAATCTGATACGTCGTGATAGTTTAAAGATCTAAGCGTAACATTTGACTCACATCTTTCCGTTAGAGAACACATAAGTAAAATATTGACATCATCTTATAAAATGTTACGGTTCTTCATACGAAATGCTCGAGATTTTCAAAATACGAGTACCATAAAACTCTATTTAACTCCCTGGTGCGACCCAGACTAGAATACGCGAGCGTGATATGCAACCCCCACTACGACGTACATATTAACAATATTGAAGGCATTCAAAGACGTTTCTTAAAATTTCTGGCATCGATCAGGAATATCGTCTTATGGGATATGATTACTCATTACTATTGAATCGTTTTTCATACAATTCTATGAAGCAGCGGAGAGAGATGCAAAGTGTAATACTTTTATACACACTTCTAAACAACATGATTGACTGTTCGTAATTACTTTAGAGCACCTACCGGGTTAACATCTTTGTTTTACTTGTCTAATACACACACAGCTGTTTTCCTCACTATATTCTATCTGTCGTAACTACCTACGAAATTATTGCAAATGATGTCGACATTTTTACCACTAGACTAAACCAGATTAGGTCAAGTTTCTCTTAGATTAACAGCTTAGGTTTATTTCTCTTTTTCATTTAATGCTTTTCCTTATTCACTTTTACTTTATTATTGTACATTCTTGTTGATGTAGGTATATAAATACATGTGTGTGTGTGTAGGTAAACATGCATATGTATAGAGGGTGTCTCATCGGGAACTGAATCGATCGATATAGAGAAAACTACGCATCAGAAAATTTAGATAATTACAAGCATCTGGCACTTCCGCTTATACCGGAAGTCGATACCAACTTGCTTATTTCAAATGGCTATTTTGATGAAATGATTACAAAAATTCATGAATTTCTAATAAAATGGCAAATATTTCAAAAAGTTGTACCTTTAACCCCACAATGCTAATATCAGAAAAAAGGGAATTCAATTTTACACAACTTGTCGTAAAAAAATACAGAGTGTTCCATTTGACCTAAACAAGTTTTCGCGGTTTGAAGTTTACAAAATATAACGCGAAAAACGGAACACTTGGTATGGTATTATTGAATTTATTTCACTTGTAGAACGTAGTTCTCCTTGTGTTCCTTTTATGTGACAAGAAGCAAAGTTATAACGGTTCTTGCAAACCGTTGCACATGTCAAATTTTCTATAAAATGTCAAATATCTCTGAAACGGTTAGGTTTAGGTATAGGATATGCTACATACATATTTACGACTCAGAATTGTATGCTCTTTTCGAAAACCCTAAAATATATAGGGTGTTCCATTTGAAGTAAGTAAGTTAGTATCGACTTCCGGTATAAGCGGAAGTGCCAGCTTCTTGTAATTATTTTAGTTGGATTGGCTACATCGGCATTACTAATTATCTAAATTTTCAAAATTTTCTGATGCGTACTTTTCTCAATATTGATCGATTCAGTTCCCGGTGAGACACCCTGTATATAATTGATCATGTATCCACCTGATTTATTTGTAAAGTTTTGCAATAATTACAATAATAGGTATCTATTAAGATTTAGGTTAGGTATACCAAGCCATATTATAAACAATAACATAGTCATTCTATTTTTACTTTATATCACAAGTTATTATAATCTATCTGTATGTTGGTCTCCGACCCTGTAAATGAAATGTAAATTATGTTGGGTTTGTGTATGTAAATAAATAAATAAATATATCAAATGAAAATAATAACTTCGTTTTTAGGGGTATTTTTATAAAAAACTAGAAACTAAATTTACAAGTTCAGACACAATTAAACATTTTTGTTTATAAACTGACCTTTTGCTTTCGTTTAATCTTTAAGTATACTGTAAAATAATAAATAGTAACTAGAATGCGATTTATTACGATTTAAATTCCTTAGGATTCCTTCGGAAGAAATCAGCTCACATAGATCAGAAGAGATAAACTTAAAACTACTGTCCCATCTGTAGAAAATTAGGTTCATTACAGATAAAGATCCTGTTGCATTATTTTGTGAATATCCGAAACCGTTTACGCAAAACCTCCGCGGTGTGGGTGTGTGTGTTTAATTTTATTAATGCGAAATACAAATGGTTCGACAAAGAACCTGGCATTATAAAATCCTGAACAATGTATGAAACACAGAATCATTAAAAACATGTTTAAAAATAACAGCTTATTATTAAATGAGTGTTAAAACCCTTGTAAACGACGATGGCAAAGCTTACAGCTTGGAATTATAAAATACATTTAATTACTGATGGCACACCGTTTCGGTTTGTACTTTTGTTTTGAAATGATTTACATATCTTTTCATTTGAAAGTAGGGTAAGGTCCGGAAAAATGGAGCTACATTTTCTGCTCTGCTTAAAATTGTTTTAACGGGAAGTAATTAATTTCCCTTTTTTGTGAAAACGTACTGGCTAGCATAAATTCATTTAATTGCCCTGCGATCAATAAGATTATGCAAGGAGAAAAATTAACGCATTTGATGAATTATTGTTTTCAGTTAGTTTAGTTCCGAACTAATAACATTCCCACAGACAATATCTCGGAAACTAAAAAATATATTTTTTATTCTGTAAACTGTAATAGATTTCTATGGTTTGAATTCTTCAGGAAGTAATTATAACATTATCACCAGAGATGGCGTTGCAGTTTAAAAATATTTTTCGATCAAAGAAGCTTTGAAACATATAATAATAATAATAATTATAATAATAAATGACTTTATTTAGAAAAAAAATGAACAATTCAATTATTTCCAGATGGGCGAAGTCTAGCCTAAGCTAGTCAACTCAATCCTTACAATATATTAGTGAATAATAAATTTGTACTAATTGATAATAAGTTTCAAGGTAACATTTAAAAATTACAAAACCTGTATGAGATAACAAAAGTATGCTATATAAAATAAATTAGATGAAATAAAATATGTAAAACATATAATATAAAAATTTAAAAGCATAATATACTGACACCAAAATAAATATAAGACTTTTATATTGCGAGTGGTAAACACAATTGAAAACATAACTACTGACGAGACAAAAAGTAAGTCTTTGTGTTTTTACGAAAACTATTTACAGGTACATTTTTCAATCGACTATGAAGAGAGTTATAAGTGAAGGACCGCTGAAACATAGCTGTGTGATATTGCGGCAGCGCAAATTTGTCTGCAAACCTTACATTTGAATTGTGCATATCATGTCTGAAAATAAATTTTTCTCGGAGGCAATGAGGTATAGATGTGATGAGAATCTTGTGTGTGAATACTGTTAAATTATATTTATAAAGATTTTCCATAGTGAGCCACTTTTTATCTTTTGTGAAACATGATCATACTTCCTAATTCTATAAATAAATCTACAACAGCTATTTTGAATTTTTTGTAGGCGACATTTTGTTGGTTGATCTAAGTAGACAGTGTTACAATAAGTTGATATCGGGACAACAAGAGACTCACATAATTTTTTTCTTAATTTGAAATTCAATATGGAGATATTATTATACAACAGCTTTAAAGCAACATACGATTTTTTTATTAGTATAGAGACATGTTCCTTAAAACGCATGTCCTCTTCAAAGACTAACCCAAGATTTCTTACTTGCTTTACTCTTCTAAGAGGTTCATCATCTAAGATTAATCTGATATTATTTTTAATAGTCTCATGTACTCTTCTACTAACCAAACACATTACAACACATTTACCTGGATTAAGCTTAAGGTTATTGTTGTTTGAATAATTTAGTTTAGATTTTAAATCGTTATTTATATTATCACAAGCAAGATTAGCGTCATTGGGATGAAATGTATATGATAGTTGGGTGTCGTCAGCATATGACTGAATATTTGAGTGCTCTACACAGTTGCATAGATCAAAAGTGTAAATTAAGAACAGAATTGGCCCCAAAATCGAACCCTGTGGCACCCCTGATATAATTGGCCGATATTCTGACCTATTTTCATGCAATATAACTGTTTGCTTTCGATGACTAAGATATGGTCGATAGCCGCGTGGGTTAATTACCCGGGCATCGCACCACCGAGTTCAAATCCTGGTTCCGGCACTATCGGAGGAAATGGTTGTATGTCCGCGTTTTTCAATGTGTAACCCCCTTCCGCACAAGCCCCTGGCGTCTGGAATTGGGGGTTGTCTAATTTCTGTGGTGCTTATTTATTATTTATTATTATAAATTTAAGACTCATTCATGTTCTTCCTGTACATAATTTGTGTCGACATTAAGGAGTAAAATTGTACAAATAAATGTTATAAACTCTAATAGCGAACTGACTGCATAGAAAATACTCCAAAGCCACAATGAGACCAAAAGAGGGTGTCACGAACAAAGCGCTCTAATAAATAACTACACACGAGGTAATTTATGTTATATCACCAGCGATACTTTGTGTACAAGCAATATAAACTATTTTAATTTTATCTTATCAAACTCATTAAGTAATTATATCACTCTACTTTGTATATCTTTATATCTAACAGAAGTTCGTGACGAAAGGCTGTTTTAAACATTATATTTCTTTTATCCCCAGTGCTATCGAATAATTTATTCAACAGATTTGATTATCAAGAATAATTACGCTGAAGGGAGAGACATAATGAATCATTAAACAGAAAAAAAGTACTATGGTCTTATTACCAATACCAGTTATGCGTTAATTGCCTAAAAAGAATTTGTTTACAGAAGAACTTAGTAGAGGAGGAAGAACAATACAAACGTGCTATTATCTGTACATTAGTTGCTTAAGAAGAATTAGTTAGCGAGAGATGAAGAGGGAAGAGAGAAGTGGAGGAGGAGGAGGAGCATGAAGAAGAGGAAAAAGAAGAAGCAAGGAAATAAGAGGAAGAATATTTATAATCTGCTTGTTCAATTATTTCTGTTTGTTAATTTTCTACTAAGGGCTCTGTTACGTTCTTTCGTCAGTTTCTTAATGGCGTATGCAAGCCATGAAGCGTATGGCTTTGTGACACAGCCTTAAATGGTGCATGTTTGTTAAATAACAGCTGGATATTTAATATGAGAAAATCTACTTTTGCTTCAATGTCATTTATGTAAAAAATATGATCCCAATTAACACTATTTAAGTCAACAAGTGACATATTTGAATCAAAATTTTTGAAGTCACGATATGTTATTAACCGGGGTACACGAGGCTGGTGAGCCCCACACAGCTCACAGTAAATAATTTTGTGATCTAATATCAAATCACTATTTAATGTACCAGTATTTTTTACTAATGTAGGTTGGTTAAAAAATATAACGTTAATCAACTTTACAGTAGTACTAGTAATGCGAGTAGGTTCATGAATTAATTGAGTAAAGTCATAGGAAGACATACAATTAGAAATTAAATCAATTAAATCGATTAAATCGATTAAATCGATTAAATCAATTAAATCAATTAAATCAATTACATCAATTAAAACGATTAAATCCAATAGATCAATTAAATCGATTAAACCAACTAAATGGATTAAGCCAACTAAATCGATTAAATCAATTAAATCAATGTAATCAATTAAATCTATTAAATCGATTAAATCAATTAAATTAATTTAATCAATTAAATCAAATCAATTAAATCAAATCAATTAAACCAATTAAATCAAATCAATGTAATCAATTATCAATCAATCAATTAAATAATATCAATTATAATTGTTTTTAAACGCTAAGACTATGAATATAATTTTACCTGTTCAAAACAATATAGTTGCTTGTACATAGATTGCTTAAACTGTACTGTAATCTAACCTATAGTTATCAAGGTTTTAGATTAATTCTCGCCAAAGCTTGAACCACTTAGGGTAGGGTGCTGATAGTCTCGACGATGCTCATTTTATCAGTTGTGTTTGTACCAATTTTACAAATCGCCCTGTACGGGATTGAGCGAAAATTCATATATTTTTGGAATTTACGTTCATTCTGCATCCTTTACACTCCTCCTTGGTCGAGTCTTCATATTACTTAATAAATTTTAAATTGTTTGAAAATAGTTAGTTATCTTTTAATTTCCCCAGAGTTCCGCATTTCGTTCCAGATTCAAAGTTACTCCTCCTTTTGTAAATATTCGCGGCATTTAAGGGAGAATTACGGCAGTTTTTCTTAAAAAGCCGGTGACCTTAAAATTATAATACAGCTATTGAGGCATCAGCAAAAAGTCTACTCAGGTTCGCTAAGGCAGCACAAGGGACAAGCCGATAATAAAATTAAAATTCATGTGGTGTGTGCAACCCTACAAAGTTAAGGACTAGAGATACATGAAATTTCTGTAAATGATAATAATAAAATTGACGTTGAATTCGTGATCCTCATATTAAGAATGAAGGAAGTATTAATACCCAGCTGGGAAGTAAGTGAAGGAGACAATTTTTTAAATACTTATTGATCAAAGTTCGAAATTTATACACAAGACTCAAGTAAGACATTTTATTTTCAACTCGTTGCCGAACTAACAGTGCTACGGTTTCTCTTTAATACTTGCCTTAAGTCGTTGTTGTTATAGTATAACACTTACAGTGTGAATAAGATCTTAAAGTCGTTGTTAAAATTGCCCAAAGTTTAGTTAGCAAAAATTGCACGGCTGTTATATAATTTTTTTTTTGTGTAGAGGAGAGCTTGGGTGTGGGTTTGGTAGGTGGGCGCCAGACCACAAATGGGTCAGAAAGAAGGGTAGCAAGTTAACGAGAAAAATATATTAGGTAACTAACAAGATTATAACAAAATACAGGGTGTCTCACGGGGAATTGATTCGATCAATATAGAGAAAAGTACGCCTCAGAAATTTTATAACATTTAGATAATTACTAACGTCGGCGTGGCCAATCCAACTAAAATAATTACAGGCAGCTGGCACTACCGCTTATACCGAAAGTCGATACCAACTTGCTTATTTCAAACGAAACACTCTATATATTTTAGGGTTTTCGAAAAGAGCATAAAATTCTGAGTCGAGGATATGTAACATATCCTATACCTAAACCTAGCCGTTTCAGAGATATTTGACATTTTATAGAAAATTTGACAATTGCAACGGTTTGCAAGAACCGGTATAACTTTCCTCGTGTAAAAGATCATCATTTGTTTCTTGTCACATAAAAAAAACACAAGGAGAACTACGTCTTACAACTGAAATAAATTCAATAATATCATAACAAGTGTTCCGTTTTTCGCGTTACATTTTGTCAACTTCAAACCGCGAAAACTTGTTTAGATCATATAGAACACCCTGTATTTTTTTACGTCAAGTTATGTAAAATTGAATTCCCTTTTTTCTGATATTAGCATTATGGGGGTTAAAGTTACAACTTTTTGAAACATTTGCAATTTTATTAGAAATTCATGAATTGTAATCATTTCATCAAAATAGCCATGATTAGAAACAATCCGTCATTATCTTATGTCAAAAAATGCCAGCACGTTTAAATTACATCCACGAAGACTTTTTAAATTTGATTATTATTTATGGAGAATGTGATAAAGTAATATCAAGAACTTGCAACACATTTGCTACTCGATATCCAGAAACACGGAAACCGTCACCAAACACTGTAAAACGCATACTGGAAAATTTTAAAAATTATGGCTCTGTCAAGGCAAAAATGCAAAGAAGATAGCCTATTGTTGATGACGAAAACATTGAAATAGTCATTCTGGGATATTTTCATGCATTTCCAAGGATGTCATTAAGAGAAGCTGCTCGGGAATCGGGACTATGCAAGGATTCAATTCACAGAATCTTATTAAAACATAAGTTTTACCCGTTTTCATTCCATATGGTTCAAGGATTAAAAGAAACAGATTTCCTAAGAAGACAGAATTTTTGTGAGTTTATTCGAATAAGTTCTGAGGGTCACGATTCTTATTTGGGAAATATTATATCGACAGATGAAGCAAAATTATTAAAAATGGATTTTTTAATAGACACAATTCGCATTATTGGAGTGACTTAAATCCTCATATGTTCAGAGAGCGACACTTTCAGGAAAGTTGGCAGTTCAACGTTTACTGTGCCATAAGAAACGATAGAGTGGTGGCATTACAATTTTATCAGGAAAATTTAAACGGTAAATTAGATTTTCTCTTCTGCTAATATGTATAGGTAAATTTTTTTTTTTTTTTTTTTAGAAAGATGTCTGAATATCTTACAAAATTTGAATAATAACTATTTAGAAAATTTACCTCTCGCCCAACATAGAAACATTTTTTATCAGAACGACGGTGCTCCCCCACATAACGCATATTTAATTAATAATTAGTTACAAGATATTTTCTATGATCAATGGATTGCCAATAATGAACCTTTCTTATGGCCTCCTCGTTCGCCCGATTTATCAGTTCTGGATTATTTCATTTGGGGAACTATTACAAACAAAGTTTATGAGAGCCCATTAACAACCATTGAAGATTGTATGCAAAGAGTAAGAAATTCATTTCAAAACATACCACAGGATTCAATTAGAAGAGCTACTACCCATGAGGAACTAATCCGAAGGAGCCAAAAATGTGTCGAGGTTCGAGGGCGGAATTTTGAGCAATTATTTAATTAAAATGAAATAATTTTTTAAATTGATCTTATCTCTGCTATTTTAGTTCATGCCATATCTTCAATTCGATTAATACGTATGTTACAGTGTTAGTATTATTTTGCGTTTTTGTGGATATCGAGTAGCAAATGTGCTACAAGTTCTTGATATTACTTTATCACATTCTCCATAAATAATAAACGAATTTAAAAAGTTCTCGTTGGTATAATTTAAACGTGCTGGCATTTTTTGACATAAGATAATGACTGATTGTTTCTAAATGGCTATTTTGATGAAATGATTACAACAATTCATGAATTTCTAATAAAATAGCAAATATTTAAAAAAAGTTGTAACTTTAACCCCCAAAATGCTAATATCAGAAATATGGGAATTCAATTTTACACAACTTGACGTAGATAAGTACAGGGTGTTCCATTTGATCTAAACAAGTTTTTCGCGGTTTGAAGTTGACAAAATGTAACGCGAAAAACGGAACACTTGGTATGATATTATTGAATTTATTTCAGTTGTAGAACATAAATCTTCTTGTGTTCTTTTTACGTGACAAGAAGCAAATGGGGATCTTTTACATGAAGAAAGTTATAACGCTTCTTTCAAACCGTTGCACCTGTCCAATTTTCTATAAAATGTCAAATATCTCTGAAACGACTAGGTTTAGGTATAGGATATGCTACATATTTTATGCTCTTTTCGAAAACCCTAAAATATATAGGGAGTTCCATTTGTAATAAGCAAGTTGGTATCGACTTCCAGTATAAGCGGAAGTGCCACCTGCTTGTAATTATATATCATATTATAAAATAAAATTTTACATGAACGTAAATGTTTTTGCACGCTTTGTCTACCAAGCATGGATATCTGTAATGTTCTAACAGAGATATATATTACAAAAAATATTAGTGTTAAAGATACATGGCCGAGTTCCTAAGATACAAAAATAATTATATATACAATGGGAAGATATTTAATAGTGATACACATAATTCTGCTAGGTTGATGTAGTCTGCTCACTTACAAAAACTAAATCAAAGTGCTACCAGATCGTGTTAAACATAAACAAATAACAGCCGTTCTAACAAAATTGTTAAATGGGCATAGGCCATGTAACAGTACGCGGAATTTGTCCTTGATCCCTGTCTATTATATACCTCTTCCAGTCGAATTATCAATGCTATTAACCACTCACAAGCAGTTATGCCTTAATTCAATATACTCTAAGCTGTAAAACACTTATTTTATAACGACATAACTAGCGTTGTTAAAATTGCATTGTATTGACTTCGGTGCTAGTTGTAGTTCAAACAAGAACAGCAACATTTAAATTGACATAGTTGTATAATTAACATGTGGTTTGCTTACAAACCAAAATACATAACGCTGAGGTAGAGTTGTAAGTAATTGCCGCTCCTTTTGAAGCTAGGGTGGAATATATTCGTATCAAATGTGTCTACACAATTTATTGCTTATTATGTTTGATATTTCGATGTATGGCATTATTAACTTTACGAAATACAAAAATTATTACGTATAGAGACAAAATGGATATTGAAGCATATACGAATAAGCAATTTTATAGCAGAAGGAAATTTTATACAAATATAAAATATAGGAATTATAATATTCCAACCTATCTGCAAGTGCCTTATATAAATAAGGACTCAACAAATTAAACCAAAACAGGTATTCCCCCTTACGAGCGCTGAATTATATGGTAAAATTTGCGTATTTTGTCTAAACACAGTTAGCACTAAAATACAATGACTTGGAATGTTCGAAAATTCTACGAGGAAGATGCGAGACCTCCTTCATCTCAGGATGTCACTAACTGCAGACCGGTTTCGACCTAGTTTTGGGTCTCGTCAGTGGAGTGCAAGTGATACCTTCAATACCTGGAGTTCGCATCTCATAGACACGGTTAAGTTCCACCGCAGTAGAGCGTAACTAGTGCCATCTCTCAGTAGTCTCGAAACAATCCAAATCGAACATAAAATTGATAGTCATCACTGAATAAGCAATTTTATAGCAGAAGGAAATTTTATAAAAATATAAAATATAGGAATTATAATATTCCAACCTATCTGCAAGTGCCTTACATAAATAAGGACTCAACAAATTAAACCAATATAGCTATTCCCCCTTATGAGCGCTGAATTATATGGTAAAATTTGCGTATTTTGTCTAAACACAGTTAGCACTAAAATACAATGACTTGGAATGTTCGAAAATTTTACGAGGAAGATGCGAGGCCTCCTTCAGCTCAGGATGAAGGGGAAATAGCTGTTTTGGTTTCATTTGTTGAGTCCTTATTTATATAAGGCACTTGCAGATAGGTTGGAATATTATAATTCCTATATTTTATATTTTTTGAAGCATATAGTTTGACTTTTAGTTCTAGCAAGTGGGACATAGTTTGAAAGTTCTAAATGTAGACTTGAAAAATATTTTTTGTTTAAAAAATTTTCTGTAGATGGGGGAAGCGATACCCGTGTGAATTCATATTTAATAGGCTGGAAATTAGAAACGAATTCGGAATGTCACTAATATGAGACCTCTGTTGGAGAGTTACTACTAAGTGTACCTGCTGTCCTCTAGTTATGAAAATAAATAATTACAAAATACGAAAATGGAGTCCAAAACTCTATGGAGCATATGACCATGTAAGGAAATAAAGTAAATATTGTATGAAATAAACTAATTTCAAAATATATATATAGGTCGAACGTATAGAAATTTCAAAACTAGATTAAAAGAACACATGAGATGTCTCAGATTAAATTCAGGTTTTTCACATTTTGTGATACAACTCTTAAATAAAAACCACAATTTTGATCAAGAAATTGGTTT
This sequence comes from Leptura quadrifasciata, assembly GCA_963675555.1. NCBI lineage: Eukaryota > Metazoa > Arthropoda > Insecta > Coleoptera > Cerambycidae > Leptura > Leptura quadrifasciata. Next base: position 120,325,288 of record OY776678.1, read on the forward strand.
TGAAATTTTGAATTTAGCGAGTAACGGGAATTTAGTCAATAATTGAACACCCAATTACAATTTGATTCTACGTGTACTGTCGTCAGCAAAAAAAAATAGGACAAGTCTCATAACGGTATTTTGCTAAAATCTAGTTGTGTACATCTAACTTTAATTTTTGTGACATTGTCAGTTAGTTGTCATAATTTATTGCAAGTGTGCAAAAAACTAATATGCCTCATATAAGCGATTTAGTTAAATCTGGAGTTATTGCTAATGCAGAAGTTGGATGGTCAATGAGACAAATTGCACTGCGTTGTAATATTGACAAAAATTCGGTGTGTAACATTTTAAGAAAGTGGAGAATAAACGGTACAATTAGTAGAAATCCTGGATCAAGGCGACGAAGGATATCAACTCAACAACAAGATTTGCAATTGGTAAACGCTTTAGTAAAAAATCCATTTTACTCAGTTATTCAGGCTGCTGAAGAAACGAATTTTGCTGGATCGAGTAGTACTGGTCGCCGGCGAGTAAAAGAATCGGAGCTACGCTGTCATGCAGCAGCACAGAAATACTTACTTATAGCTGAACATAAAGAAGTTTGAGTAGGATTTGCGCTTGAATTTTTAGCGCATGATGTAAATTTTTGGGACAATGTATTCTTTACAGACGAAAAAAGTTACCAGTCAACACACAGCGGTCGTATTCGTGTTTACCGCCCTCCGAATACTCGATTTGATGATTAGTATATATCTAACAATGATAAAAGTGGCAGATTTTCCGTCAATATGTGAGCTTGGATATCGGCACGTGGTCTTGGTGTTTTGTGGCACATTGAGGAACGATTTAATAGTGAAACGTATATTGGGATTTTAGACAATATTATGCTCCCTTCCTAATAATGAGTTCATATTTCAACAAGACAACTGTTCCGTTCATACTACTCATACCGTAACTAACTGGTTTCAAGATAACGACATCAATGTTCTTAACTGGCCCCTGTGGAAGAAGTATGGGGACTACCCGTAAAAAGTATCCAAAAACAAAATGTTAGACCACGGAATGCCGAAGAATTACTGAAAATAGTAAATAATGCATGGGAAAATATTATTACTAATGATTATTGTATAAGGTTATTTAATTCTATGCCAAACAGACTTATAGAAGTTATAAATAGAAACGGTATAATAACGAAATATTAGTAGTTAGTTTCTTGTTAAGTAAGATATCCTTTGTCCTTTGATCCAGGATTTCTACTAATCGTACCGTTTATTCTCCACTTTCTTAAAATGTTACACACCAAATTTTTGTTAATGTTATAACGCAGTGCAATTTGTCTCATTAACAATCCATCATTTACTATAGCAATAACTACAGCATTAAAATAAAAAATAAATTAAAAGTGATATCTGTTTTATTTCGGCCACTCATTACATATTCAAATAGAGACAGATTTACATTAGAAAAAAAAGTTGTCCTATTTTTTCTGCTCACGACAGTACTTTCTCTCTTTTATTTTGAAATTAGTTTATTTCCTTATATGTTCATATGCTCCATAGAACTTTGGACTCCTTTTTTCATATTTTGTAGTTATTTATTCTCATATTTTGTTGTAGATAATTTCTTTTAACTTTACTAATGATTTTAGTTCAATTGTATACTTTCTATCACATATTTAAATATCCGTGACTTATATTTACTATTTAAATCCATAATTAGAGGGCGGCAGGTACACTTAATAGTAACCCTCCAACATAGGTCTCATATTAGTGAGATTTCGAGATCTATTGAACACAACGCGCGGTTTTGGTTCAATGCTGTCATTCTTAATTATTCCTAATTTGTTAATGTATTGGCATTGTATTGTATTTTTATCCCACGGACAAATCTTTTTACTTTCGTGTAACGTAAGTTATCATATTCTACATTTTAAATTACCCTTTTCTGTAATAAGAGCCTTATTTTAAGAATATTTTTATATTTTTTTAGTCTTGATGCCTGAAGATGTACATTATATCACGAAATCGGTAGCTAAATATAGAGTGTGTGAGATAATGAACCTTTATTTTTCTAGTTTTCTACATATATAATTTTCTGTACCTAAGCATATTTTTAATAATTTTTAGCGCCAGGGGCTATCGGCTCCAAATTTTTCTAAATTGTTCCGAAACATATTCTTTCATCCGTAAATATTCTGTAGTGGTTGCATGGGAACTGACATGACGTCCGCTATTCCTTCCTTTAGCACACAGTAATCATATAATCGATACAATTTGCGCGGTATTATGTTTCTTTCAATTTTAAGGCTCTGTGATTGTAATGAGTTTAAATCTTGCGATAAAGTTTCTCCCTGATTTAACCACCGCGCCGGGTGAAGTAGAGTTTTATATAAAGGCTGATTGCATACTGCTATTAAATTAAGGTTAAGACGGGGTTAAATTAATTTTGGATTTCAGGTAGTTAAGAGAAAACTCCTCAGACTTTTAATTACAATAAAATGAAGCGAGCACCTCCACTCAGAAGTTTTTATTGCATTTAATAATTCAGTTTTTGAGGGTGTAACTGTGACGCAAATTACTTTTTAATTAACATAGCATCATAACAATGGCTAATCTTTTTATGTGCACTAAAATTGCACGAGACCGCCCTTATCTGCGTAGAGATTTTAACTGATTCTCTGTCTCATGTTTCACGGTAAAAATCCCATTTGTGGAATGGCGAAAGTTGAGCTTCGAATCGATAAAAATAATTCTCTTAGATATACGTGTGATGTCAGGAATATTTATTATCAGTGCTATGTAAGTTTATACTTAAAAACACTTCACTTAATACGTCCGTAACTCTGGATAATTGTTTTGTGCGAATATTTGTATATTTATGCACACACAGTGTTGGATTTTTCCAAGGCATTTGATACTCTGGACCATAGTGTCTAATTAATAATATTAAAATACTTCGAGTTAGATGATGCATAGCTATTATTTTATTATATTATTGTTTAAGAACTACCTGAGGACTTATCTTATATGTAATATACACATCATATCTACCAAGCTCTCTCATAACTCTCCCTGAGAGCAATATTTCATCAAGAGGTCGTTGCTATAAAAATGAAAAGATCTCACCATTTCCTGTCTGGGCTATAGGCACTATTTTAAACCGTAAGTATTGCTCGTAAGGGAAAACTTTTCGTATCATTGTGTTCATCGTCGAGTTCTCAACGGCTTTCAAACCGTCTGTCTGTTTGTCCGTCCGTCCGTCCGTCCGTCAGGCTTCTTGTAAGCGTGGTAACCGAGGAAGCGAAAGTCTGAATTATAATTTGGACAATGAGTTAGGGACTATTAGGTAGGAGCAGAACATTATTATTTTTTGGAAAAAATTGATTACATTTTAAATATAAAAACATTTTCAGAAAAAATGTACCTGGAAAATACATATCAGATATTTACATATATTTTAACAACTTTTTTATATTTAGAACTTCTTTTATATCATTGAACAGAACATTGAAAATACTTGAAAATCCTTCGTGATATATCGAACCTTGTAAAAAAATTTTTTTAAACAAATTCAATATCATAATTATTTTTCGATCTTGTATTATGATTGTGTATATCTTGACGTCTTCACTAGGATCATCAGGATAAAATAAAATAAGAAAATGACTAATCTACTGTCGACATTTTGTCGGAGGCGCCACAGTTAATAATATATTCTAACTAAGTCTATATAATAATAAAAAGCGTGTTAATTAAATGATTTTTAGCAAGTTTTAAAAAATTATAGTTTAAAATAACTAAAAAAACGCGCTTTAAAAACTGAACTAAAAAGTAAAAAAAAATAATATTTAAATATTAAGGTTTTGTTCAACAACGATAGATTGTAAAAAGCGTGGGGTGCTTGATTTGTTATAAATATTTTATTGGTAGCTATTGATGAAAGTTGATATTTAAACATTATTATTTTTTACTTTTTTGGTCGGTTTTTAAAGCGTCTTTTTTTTAGTTTTTTTAAACTATAATTTTTATACTGTGCTCCACAGATAACCAACTAAGAGTACTTAACATGAGCATGAGTTTTATAAGGAGTGTAAATATTACAGTTTAAGTAACGTAATTCTCATTGCTTTATTTTTCAGTAGTTGCAACTTGGTGATATTTGGGTAATTACATACTATTAATAATAAATGATATTATTATGAGAGTATTATTAATTAGTAATTTACGTCAGAAAAAATACAATTTAAGTTCAGGGAACATATCGTTAAAGTAATTGTCTTTAGGTTTTTGAATCCATTTCGACTTTGCTTCTTAATTAAGTCCAAGTGGGCCCAACATTGTTCTCTGAGGTACAACTCAGGTGAAGTTGCTAAAGTGTTTCCTTTTTGCTTCCCTTTGATAAGTAACTTTCTACTTAATTTACATAGCATTTAAAAGTTTTATTACCTTCTGAGGATATACCATTATATTATTTTACATTTCTTGATTTGGCAAATGCCTTCGATACGATGCCACATGATATTTTACTTAACCTACTCAGCGGACATGGTATAAGGGGACAGTTAATGACTTGTTCAGAAGTTATCCTCAAAATAGGAAGCAATGTGTTAAAATAGGTGAGAGTAGAAGTAACTTAAAAATAATAAAATATGGTATTACTCTAGGAACGGTTCTAGGGCCAATTCTTTTTAATATATATATGTCAATGAATTACTTCAACTTCCAAAGGAAAAGTAGCAGCATATGCAGTTGACATTGTTCTTCTGGTTGAGGATGACTCTTGGAAAAATGTGTTTCCAATAAAGCGGTTATGGAGTTTTCAAAACTACAACAGTGGGTATCGCAAAGTGACCTAACCGCTAACCTAGATAAGACTAAATTTATTTGCTTTAGTATATATGACAGAAACGTACCTAAGATAGATACACTTCAGTTACATACATACTGTATAAATAAACGAAAGTGTGACTGTACATGTGTTATGAAACTGCAGTAAACAACGAACATTAAATATCTCGGAATTAACATAGATCAAAGTTTAAAATGGATAAACCTCATTCAACAATTGAATAGCAAAATGTACAAGCTGGTTTGGAAATCCTACCACCTTAAAATATTTTACCTTTTATCACTTTAAAGTCATCATGCTTTGGTCGAATCAATTATTAGATATGGAATAATAACATGGGGAACTGCATATTCGACAAAGGAGTCGTTAAATATATCGCAAAAACATATAATAAATAGTGCAAAATAAATATTACTCCACTACTATCTATTGCCTGTATATTCAGCTCTATTCTACTAAGCCATTAGCTATAATATGGTCGCATGGGGTAGATCTCCCCACATGGAGAGAGTGTTTATCCTACAAAAACGAGTTATTAGATTAATATATAACCTTGAGAGTCGCACCTCCTGCAGAGAAATTTTTAAGAAAAAACATCCTAACATTTGCTTGTTTATATATATTAAAATGTCTATTGTACAGTTATGATAACAAAAGTAGATTTCCATCACACGCTGACATGCTCAACTATAACACAAGGAATAAAAACATCTGCCAAAATCAACACTATCATTCCCTTTATGAAAAATCATCTCTCTATTCAGTCTTTCAACTGTATAATCTACTTCCTGTGGATCTCAGGAGCTTACCTGTTCAAGCTTTTAAGAAGAAGCTAAAAAATTATCTAGCGGATAAGTAATGCATTCTATACCATTGAGGAGTTTATTCTAAAATTAAGAACGGAAAAAATATATAATTTTTTAATATATGATTTTTAATCTTAACGTTTCATCTTTGAATGTAGTTTTATGAGTGTTTATCAATGTATATTTTATAGTTTTTATTTATATATTTGTACCTATGTTTTTAACTTTTGTATCTAATGATATTTCACTTATCTTATCTACAAATATATGTGGCCCCAGAGATGAATATAGTATTATTATTAATATTAATTCAGATTTCGCTGGCCTTAAAGTCTAGATTGGCTATTGCTAGCAAGATATTGACTTCGATCCAACTGCTCTAGGAAAGATCGAACTATGTTTGTAGCGTCCAACGTAACCGACTTCTGTATAGCTCGGTGCACATTTCGGGGCATTTCTAGGTCTCTTATACCGTCCTTTAATGCCTTCGGTATTAGTCCCATGGAGGAGATGATGCTCGGTATCACCCTGACAGTTTGCAACTCCCACATCTCTTGGATTTCGCGTCTCAAGTTGGTATATTTTGTTAGTTTCTCGTTGTACTTTAATTCTATGTTGTGGCTATTGGGGATTGCGACATCTATCAGGAGCGTTTTCTTATCTTTCTTATATAGGATTGTCATGTCTGGCCTGTTATTTTCGACTGTTCTGTCCGTAATAATATCCTTGTCCCAATATACTTTAACCTGGTCGGTTTCTACCACTGGCGGTGGCCTATAACGATAGTATAGTTCGCGGTTATCTGGCACTATTTTGTGCAGTTTTAGGAGTTCGAGTTATATTATCACAGCCACTTTGTTGTGCCTTTCCAAATATTTTGTGCCTGCTAGGCTTTCGCACCCAGACAAGATATGTTCAATGGTCTCCGACTGAGTATTTCGCTTTCTACATTTGTCCGTCGTAACCTGTTCTTTCAATATATATTTTTGGTAGTTTCTGGTGCTTTCAACCTGGTCTTGTATAGCGACCATGAATCCTTCTGTTTCCGGATAAAGTGTTCCGCTAAGCAGTCATGCTAAAGATGAATCTTTGTCAATGTATTCCTTCTCCAGGTTATATTTGAATCGCCCGTGTAGCTCCTTGGATGCCCATTGTGTGACTTTGTTTTGGTGATATTCTATATAGCAAGTCTATTCTAATATTTACACATAAACATAAAAAATTACTGAGTATAATACAACATGTACACAACACAAGACAAAAATGTAATTTAAATATCACAATTCCAAAAATTAGATACACAACAATACAAAGATTTATAACGTATTATGGTCCAAAATTTTATAATATTTTACCTGTCCATTTAAAGTTATTATTAGCCGTTACTCGAGTCCGAGTATAAAAATGTTACAGTCGATAGATTGTGTAAAATAAAAAACAAGTAAAAGGTGTAGTCTATTGTAATTCCCATTCATCTACGGTGCACACGACTATGGCTATAGAGGCCAATTCGGGAGAGCACATGTCGACCGCAGTCAGGACAAACATAGACCTGGTTAGATCTTGGATTCGGCCTTCTTGCAGCAACATTTCCTTGATAGCTGGCCACAACCCCTCGCCATTCGGTTCTGTCCGCTGCAAGTTGTTCCCATTGCTCGTCTGCAATACCGCAGGATTTTAGATTTTCATGGAGAGCGTCTTTGAACCTCTTTCGTTGACCGCCACGCCTTCTTCTACCGCTTAGCAATTCACCATAAAGTGTACATTTAGGAAGGCGGTTATCATGCATACGATGAACGTGACCTGCCCATCTTAGGCGTGCTCTTGAAATAAGCACCTCAATTGGAAGGCTGTTTGCTCTCCTGAGTATTTCCACGTTTGATATGTAATGGAACCAACGGATTTTCATCATACTTCTGAGGTGTCTTTGCTGAAAACGTTCTAATTCTTTCACATGACGGCGGTAAGTGACCCAGCTTTCACATCCATATAGCAGTGTTGGAATGACAACTGCTCTGTAGACAGCCATTTTCGTTGACAAAGCAAGGTCGTGGTTGTCAAATACTCTCTCTCTAAGTCCCCAGAGTGCTCTAGATGCAGCGTTAATTCTATTGCGAATCTCGCTGTCCATGTTTGCTTTGTCATTAACGACGTTGCCTAAGTAATTGAACTGATCCACCACTTCAAGAGAATTTCCGTTAAGTGTAATGTCTATTTGGTTCACTTGATGAGGAGTTGACATAATCTTAGTCTTTCCAATGTTGATTTTAAGTCCCAAGGAATCATAGCTCTGGGCATACACATCTAAAAGTTCTTGAAGCTCTTCCGGCGTAGAGGCTAAAAGTGCACAGTCATCCGCATACTGGAGATCACAAATGAATCGTGTGCGTGTCTTCGTAAAAGCTCTAAAGCGCCCTATGTTAAAGAGACCGCCATCAAAACGGTATCTGAGACCTATTCCTCTGACTGTCAGTTTGTTGTCAACAATAATTGTTAGAGCAGTGGTAAACAAATTAAAAAGTAGGGGTGCCAGGACACATCCCTGCCTAACTCCAGTGAGGGTTTGGAAAGGTTCGGTTGCCTCATTATTATATATAACCTGGGCGTTGTTGTTTGTATGTAGACTGCGACATACTTCCACAAATTTTCTAGGGATACCTAAGCGGAACATAATTTTCCAGAGCACTTCCCTGTCCACCGAGTCAAACGCCTTGGTTAAATCAATGAAGGCCATGTGAATTTCTTCTTGATGTTCGAGTGCTTTTTCTTGAAGCTGTTTAAGTGTGAAGATTAAATCCGATGTGCCTCGGTTTGGTCTAAAGCCACTCTGTGTTTCAGGAAGTAACTTTTCCATAACAGGTGTTAGCCTATTTGCCATCGCTTTAGTGAGTATCTTCCCTCCAACAGCCAGGAGAGCTATACCCCTGTAATTTCCACAGTCCGCAGCGCTCCCTTTGTTTTTGAAGAGGTTGATTAAAAGTGTATCACGAAACTCCTGCGGAGCTTGACCACTTTCCCACACGACATCAAACAGTTTTTTGAGGTAGGGTATGAGCTCTGACGACACAGCTTTAAAGATCTCAGCTGGGAGTGAGTCGGCGCCGGGAGATTTGTTATTTTTTAGCTGCCCAATGGCGGTTAAGATCTCTTCCGTTGTTAGTGGTTTATCTAAGTCTTCGAAGGTGTCATATTGAGGGATAAGATTTATAATATCGTGATCGGCTTGACTTTGCTGGTTAAGAATGTTAGAGTAGTGTTCTTTCCATCGGGCTCTTATTTCCTGGTCTTCTTTGAGGAGATTTCCATTTAAATCTTTAATAGGGCACATATTTTTCCGACTGGGGCCGTACACTGCTTTTACTCCTTGAAAGAAATTCCTGTAGTCGTGCGAATCGGCGTACCTTTGAATTTCTCTGGCCTTGCTTGCCCACCACTCGTTCTTTATTCTTCTGATTTCGCGTTGCGTTTCATACTTAGATTGGGTAAAAGCTTCTGCTTTTGATGAGTCGTTGGGGTGGTTGATAGCGTTTTGGAAGGCAATATGTTTGCGGTCAAGAAGTTCTTGTATAAAAGCTTCATTATCATTGAACCAGTCCTCCTGTTTTTTACTTGCTGCAGTGCCAAGAATTTCCTCACTCGCACTTTTTAAACCGTCTTTAATTTGTGTCCAGGTAGCAGCGACATCTACCGAATTGGTTTCTTCTAGTGCACTCAAATTCTCTTGAACTTTTTGCTTTAGCTGTTCGACGGTTTGTTGGTCACGCAATTTACTAATACAGAGACGGAGTCTACGTTTTACTTGAGTTCTTCGGTGTTTGGGTCTCATAACAATTTTCATTTTAGAGACAACAGGACGATGATCGGTCCAACATTCGCTATCAATGCGCGCTTTTGTAATTTGGACGTCCTTGAGATTTAAAGTAATATATTAACATAGGACTTTTCTGTGATAAAATAACTAAATACTTAATAAATAACAAACAGAAATTCACGAAATTATTGGTAGGTGGTTAAAATATTTAATATAAAAATAATATAATAATATCATCTACTGATCATATACTTCGCCTGCGATATTGTATAGAAAAATTTCAAATAATAATTAAGATTCTACAACTTAATTCAATTCAACATTCGATACAAAATATTTAATAAGATAAATAAATGAACACCACAGAAATTAGACAACCCCCAATTTCAGAAGCCAGGTCTTGTGCGGAAGGGGGTTACACATTGAAAAAACGCGGACATACAACCATTTCCTCCGACAATGCCAGTGCCGGACCCAAGATTCGGACCCGGTGGTGCGATGTCCATGTGATTAATCGCGATTGCCACCTCGCGCTTTAACCCACTCGGCTATCGACCAGACAATCTAATTCTAAAAGTTTCCCCATACGAGAAGTCACTGTATCGACCTGAAAAAAGTATAGTAGTATTTCCAGCCCAAATTTAGGATATTTCATTGTGAGACAAGATTTATCATAAATAAACTATTTTCAATGTTAAGGATTATTAAAAAGTAAAAATAAAAAAGCATTATAAAGTTTTTTAAGATATCAAGTTAACAAATTACATTTAAATAGATATATTTTCGTTTTCTCCACGTTACGCTGGATACAGCAATAATTTCAAATTAATAACATTTTCTTCATCTCACTCCTTTCATCTGAAATATATGTACAAGCCTTATCACAAGGGAATAATCTGGTATAAAGCATTAATTGCTTTTTGATAGATAAATTAGATGAAGCTATAAAAATTTGGGGCTCGGCATATACGACTTTTCGTCAATAGATTGCTTTATATTATATATGTGTAGGAAGCGATCACTCTGCCGTCTCTTCCATCATTTTAATTTCCGTGGTACTTACGTTACGTCTCGTAATTTAATATGCTACATATAATGGTGGATTATTTATCGATAGAATGAATAAAATAAGGGCGATGGAAAATTGTATTATTTTTTTAAGGTTTCTTGAAAAAGAGCGGTTCCTGTTAATGTGATTACTAGTGAAGGGGCGCCTATATATTGAAATTAAATTAGAAGAGAACAGTTTATTACATTGTGTCTGTTAGTAGGGCGGTTAAGCCACTCTAGGACGCATACATTTTTTTTGAGATATATAAGAATGTTTAATTCTTAATTACGCATTATACGGGGACGGTAGCTCAGTGTGCTAAAGCGTCTGGCTAGCAAACTGAGTTGCCTAGCGAAGCGGGTTCGATACTCGCAAGGCGAAACAATTTTTCATTAAAAAAATTGCCCCAAGAGTGGTTCGGAGTCCACATTAAATTGTAGGGCTTCGTCCCTCTTTACCTAGCACAAGATCCTTGAGATTTTCCAGGGGGTTACTTTGGTAACTTGAGAGGCGATTAAGAAAACAAAACAAGACACGGTGATTCTTTTAAGGTGGCCATTAGAATATTTCCCACTTGTACATGAGATAGACATATGAGATTTGGTACCCTACAATAGTCGACCATTGCGAGTCCGAAAATGATAATTTCAAAATAGCAGCACTTCCGGAAATACCGTAAGTCGACACCAACTTGCTTAATTTAAATGGTACCCTACATATTTTCGACTTCTCGAAGTGACCATAAAACTCTGAGTCGAGACATGTAGTACAACCCATACCTGAAATGAGGACATTTTATAGAAAATTTGACAGGTGCAACGATTTGCTACAACCGTTATAAATTTCTTCGTGTAGGACATCCTCATCTGCTCTCTGGCAGGTAGAAAGAACACAAAATGAGCTACTCTCTACAATAAAAATAAAATCCATAATAGCATACCAAGTGTTTTATTTTTCACGTTACATTTTGTCAAATTCAAACCTCAGAAACTTTTTTATTTCAAATGGAACACCCTGAATTTTTTTAATTCAAATTATGTAAAATTAAATTTCCTTTTTTCTAGTGTGAGTATTGTGGGGGTTAAAGTTACAACTTTTTTAAATATTGGCGATTTTCTGAAATGTCCAAGAATTTTTTGTAAAAATTGCCATCAACTTATCCATAATTAAAAACAATCATTAATGGCAGCCATTCTCTTATGTTAAGAAATACCAGCACGTTTAATTTCTACCCACGAAGATGTTTAGATTTGTTTATTATTTATGGATAATGTGATAAAGTAATACCAAGAACATGTAACATATTTGCTTTGCTACTCGATACAAACAAGAACAAAAACTATTTGCCTTACACTTTTTGAATTATTCACAGGTTTTTGTTGAAAATCATAATTTATCCAAAAAAAACCATAGTAGCCTATCAGACAATAGGAACAATAGAATCAAAAAAACACAAAATAACAACTAAATTTAGATAAGTGTTTAATACAGCATATTATGTAGATATCTACCTACCTACCTAATTCAATTTGCTAATACTCTGGATAGGTATACTTCATCTAGCGTAAAATGACTAACAACTATATCAGCAGAAGATGTGCACCGTTTTGGTTCAAACAGTCGTTAATCCGACGCTGGGCAGCTGCGGTAGCATTTCTTATTTCATTTCCATCAATCTCATTCATGGCTTCTTAATCTCAAGTCTTCCCTAGTCGCGGGTGCAGTTTGTTAAACCAGATCCTTAACTTGTCCCCATAAATAAAAATCTAATGGCGTCAGGTCCGGTGAGCTTGGGAAGCTAAAGAATGGACCTCTGTTACCTCACTATCTGTCTTCAACCAGTTCTCTTAGTCTTAAATCTACAGCATTTGTTGAATATGCCGCTGCTCCAGGTCTTCAAGGGATGTAACGGCGGTTGCATAGACAATATTTTTTAAATGACTCCCAAACAAAGAAATCAAGGGGTGTTAAATCAGGTGACCTTGGAGGCCACCTCACAGGATCATTCGTCGAAGGTAATCAATTACTATCCATGGATTATGGGGAGGAACGCCATTTTGTTGGAAATGCATAGCTTGTCCTAAATCTAAAGGTAACTCATCTAAAATGTGCTCAATCTCATTTTCCAGGAATCTCAAGTATCTGGCACCGGTCAGAGGTCCTTCAAATATTATTGGACCAATGATTCTACTACCGATTATTCCAAGCTACACATTGAAACTACACTTGAAAGTTACCCTCCCGTAATGAATTTTGATTTTCTTACACCCAGTGTAAACATATAATTATATAGTAAAGTAAGAATTTTACATACTACTAAGATAGTCTTGCACGTAAGAGTAGCCCATATACCAAATATACATCGTAAAACAAGCTCTTGCGCCATTAGACGTATTATCAGGAACGAACTAATTCAAGTAAAATATTTTCCCGAACGCTTTTTCCATAATTCATAATTGAATTAAAGTTCGAACTTGTAGCTTTGAAAATACTTGCTCGCTGAAATCTTCGCTAGAAAAAGCACATTACCGTGTGTATCGTCGTGTGTCTCGTAAGTTGGATGAAATGAATTTATACATAAATAGTTTCTCACCTAACTATAAATTTATGAAGCTAGATATTTACAAAATTGCAATTTCATCGCTGTTCCTCCAAGCGCCGTTCTGTGTTAAATATAAATGCATTGCATCCTAAACGGAAAACTTTTACTTTAAATTCAATTTACTTATATTAACGCCTTTGAAGTCACGAGATATATCAGGCTCAGTGCTAGGGTTGCAACCAGGGAGTCCTGGGTTCAAATCGTGGCTAGGGTATGAATGTTTAGTGGCGTTCTTCATGTGTTTCTGAGTTGGTAGCAGTGGACTAGACGAGATTTTGTAAGAGACACCACGGGTGGTCGCTGTACCAATCCTGAGTTCGAGTCTCAGCTGGGGCAGGTGGCAATGTCGTAGGGAATGGTCGCTGCATGATTGTCTTTGTGTATGTGAAAAAAATACAACCCTGTAATTGGGAATATCATTCCTGTACAGTGATGATTAATAAATAAGTGAATAAGTGAATGAATGAAAAAATACATAAATGTAAACTTCACATTACCGAAGCAGTGTAGTGGTTTCTATCAAATGTCAATTTTAATAGAATTTTATTACAGAATTGGGAGTTTTCAGAGAAATTAATAGAAATGAATTCAAATTAAAAAAATTTGCATTGCAATTATTATCGTGACGTAAAATTAGTAATTTAATTCATGTAGCTAAATTTACCACATCCATATTCACTTTATTAACCTATGTGGCCATAACACAATGGATAAGGTAAGCTACAAAATGTATAAGTTATTAGTATAAGTATAATAATTATAGATATATAAATGTATAAAACACATATAAAAAGAGTAAAGTAAAACAAACAGCATTAAATTTATAAATAGATAATCAAGATTAAAGAAATATTGATGTCATATTTGAAGTTGTAGGGCAGTTTCAAATTCTTCCAGAGTATAAATACAATTGTCTATTATTTTGCTCTTAAATTTGAGAATAGATTCTATATTTTTATATTTTGCCGGCAACAAGTTATAGAAAGTAGATCCACCGTGATTGGGAGATTTTTTATAATAATTGTGGGTACTCATTTTTGTATATGTTGTCTCTGTTTTGGGTAGGGTAGTTGTGTATATCGTTATGTTTTTTGAACTTATTTCTAATTATGTAAATGTATCTCAATAATTTATATAAATAAATTCCAGTGAAAGTTTGTAAATTTTGAATTTTAAAATTGTGCCTACATGTTGTTGTATACTGCAACTTCAATATGAGTCATATAATTCTTTTTTGTATTGTAATACCCGAGTAGTCTTGTTATGGCCCTGTTGCATATGCGACCCGCAATACACACTTGTGTTTTGCGGGCGGTATATCATTAACAGCCGCTAGTGGGTGGTCGCGCATCTCCCAGCTGGGAAGAACGGTCACGTGACTTCCGTCTGTTGTCAAAAGGGAGAAAGACGTTTTCTGTGTGTTATTTTTTTTATTATTATTATTATTAGCCGTTACTCAAGTCCGAGTATAAAAATGTTACAGTCGATAGATTGTGTACAATAAAAAACAAGTAAAAGGTGTAGTCTATTGTAATTCCCATTCATCTACGGTGCACACGACTATGGCTATATAGGCCAATTCGGGAGAGCACATGTCGACCGCAGTCAGGACAAACATAGACCTGGTTAGGTCTTGGATTCGGCCTTCTTGCAGCAGCATTTCCTTGATAGCTGGCCACAACCCCTCGCCATTCGGTTCTGTCCGCTGCAAGTTGTTCCCATTGCTCGTCTGCAATACCGCAGGATTTTAGATTTTCATGGAGAGCGTCTTTGAACCTCTTTCGTTGACCGCCACGCCTTCTTCTACCGCTTAGCAATTCACCATAAAGTGTACATTTAGGAAGGCGGTTATCATGCATACGATGAACGTGACCTGCCCATCTTAGGCGTGCTCTTGAAATAAGCACCTCAATTGGAAGGCTGTTTACTCTCCTGAGTACTTCCACGTTTGATATGTGATGGAACCAATGGATTTTCATCATACTTCTGAGGTGTCTTTGCTGAAAACGTTCTAATTCTTTCACATGACGACGGTAAGTGACCCAGCTTTCACATCCATATAGCAGTGTTGGAATGACAACTGCTCTGTAGACAGCCATTTTCGTTGACAAAGCAAGGTCGTGGTTGTCAAATACTCTCTCTCTGAGTCCCCAGAGTGCTCTAGATGCAGCGTTAATTCTATTGCGAATCTCGCTGTCCATGATTGCTTTGTCATTAACAACGTTGCCTAAGTAATTGAACTGATCCACCACATCAAGAGAATTTCCGTTAAGTGTAATGTCTATTTGGTTCACTTGATGAGGAGTTGACATAATCTTAGTCTTTCCAATGTTGATTTTAAGTCCCAAGGAATCATAGCTCTGGGCATACACATCTAAAAGTTCTTGAAGCTCTTCCGGCGTAGAGGCTAAAAGTGCACAGTCATCCGCATACTGAAGATCACAAATGAATGACCGCCATCAAAACGGTATCTGAGACCTATTCCTCTGACTGTCAGTTTGTTGTCAACAATAATTTCTGTGTGTACAAGGTTGGTAATTCCTCAAAAACTTGATTTATTCAAGGCATCTTTGTGGATTTTGGAATTATCAATACCAAGAAAATTTCTTCCGTTTTTTGTTGTTCTGTTGAGCAGAATATTTTGTTGTTGGGAGCGAATTTTAACTGTGGTGTAGGATTTAAGTGTACAGGTGAGTTAACCTCACTATCGCAGACTTACCAGATCTCAGATTTCCACGTGTTTCGCAAATTTACAGGCTTTCCTTTGGCAATATCTCGCTGGTTTGTAAGACGGACTCGACTCCATTCATTTAGCTCCGACCATTTCCTGGTTTTATCATCCCCTGATGATGCTAATGAAGTTAGCGAAAGAAGCTTACATTTTTTCCTCGATAAGATAACTGCAATAGGAGACATTCGACAAAAAAGAGAAACAATCGAATGCAAAGTGTCGCCGCACTGAAGAAAATCTTCTCACAACTTGTGTTTTCTTGGGGGATGAAAAAAGACGGTTTTAAATTTGCAATCGATGTAGGTTACCGGGCAGATAATAAATGAAACTAAAACTTTACGAGCTCATTATTAACGCAGGTGAATCATTCGGTATGCTGTCATCAAACAAGCCGACTTACATAACCTATAAAGGTAAGTGATTCGATTTGCTGGAGGAATAGTTCAGAGAGTAATGGTTTTTGTGCATTTTTTTAACTGCAGGGAAGCTTTTAACGATAAAATAACTGTTAGACATTCTGGTATACCATGTATATTTCCGCACCATACAAATTCTTAATTTATCACAGTTGCAAGGTTTCTATAAAAAATTGTACAAAACAGTTGTACCAAATAAATAACACCCTGTTTTATTTAACCGTTGAAATTATGATTCTTGAGAAAAAAATATTTAAGAGAAGATTCCTCGATTTCTTTTCTATCTAGTTATTTTAAAGATTCGAAGAAATTGATTTAGAATTTTGCAAGAAAATTAGATTTCAAGGTAAATTTTCCTATGCCGCAACTTCTAACGCACCTGAAGGCTCCACTATTCAAGTTAGAGACATGCTGCCACTGACTTTTTTATGGGAAATTTAATTCTCTACAAATTTGTTTACATTCATTTTTTTCGTAAATCCAACGGTTATTGCAGCGTTTCACATAACAGTTTGTAACGCATCATATTCCACGATTTTTAATAGTTTTATCATATAAATCTGCCACATTTTCATTTATTATTAACTTTAACCAATATTGCTAATTATTAAATAAATATACCTATTATACCCAAATAAGTGTATATTAAATAAAAAAATACATTCACTACTTAGAACAAAAGCTTTAAGTAAAATAATCTAAAACAGCAAAGTCGATGTGGTTGTCGCTATGCCATGATTTTGTAAAGACCTAGTAGGCTTTGTCGACTGTGTTGACTTCATCTAATGCAAGACAAAAACGCGTCCATTTTGTTTGCGCTTCGTTTCTATCGATTGGGTTTTTAAAAGTGCGTGTTTTAAATAGGTTTAATAGATAATAGACATTAGATTGATTGTGTGTAGTTTAGTGACAACTAGTGAGAATGTGCCAGGCACTTTGGTATGGGATCAAACAATCAAAGACAGTTGCATGCGCCCTGTAAGTAGAAAAACAGCAATTTAACCTCACATTTTAATACTATTAGAGTAACTAAAAAGAACTTTCGTTATATTCTGCATAGGAATACACTGCTATTAAATTAATATACATATTTTATTCCGGACTTAGGTTATGTGTGTGATCTTGAATAGGAGGAAGCGTTTATCTATGTTTTGGAGTTATTAAAAATGCGTAGGTATCGAAACCACAGCTTAAACTGAAACTGCCATTGTGATTTGAATTCATTTGCAATCGCGTGATCATTTAGAAATAAACAATACGTATTCGTATTAGCCCTGAATTTTGTTTGGGTTAGAATGTTTTAAAATGCAGAGTATAGTTTTATGCTCTTACATTCAGCGACTGTGTATGATAGTAGGTATCTTGATTGGGTACCTACTATACAAAATTAATATTGGTGGCTCATATATTTTATAAACGTGTATAGGTATAGTTGTTTTATGTAATTGTGTAAAACTAATTTGTCCTGTGCACACTAAAATCAGAATTCTGTTAGTGGGCCGTTGGCAATTTTATTTAATTTTTGATTATGACTGATGGTCGAGAGATAAGCGCTCTTGCCTCTCAACCAAAAGTTCCGGGTTCGATCCCCGGCCGTGGCAGCGGAAAATACTGTGAGAGGGATATTTTCACTATACACAGATATTGGGTGTGTGTCCCTTGTCTCTAAATGTGTAGCCCCCCCTTCCACACAAGACTCGTCTAGAGCCTACCGGGATAAAGGGGGTCGTAATTACCTGTGGTGTAATTTATTTATTAATCAGGCATCAATTGGTCAAATGATTTACCGTTATTTTACTTTTTCATCTATGGATAGATGAAAGTAGACGCTTAAATCCAAAACATGCGTGTCTGTCAGTCTGTCTGTGTGATAAGTTTTTCTCGAAGACGACTCAACGTAAAAATCTGAATTTTAGATATAAGACTTGGGAGATTGAAGAAGGATGTTATTGAATGTTATTTAAATCGTATCCTCTCGTCGATATAGGATAAAATAAAGCAATTGGATTTCACACTACATCGACGTTTCGCTTTATTTTAAAAGCTTCTTCAGGACTAGTATGACATTCCTTTTGCGAGCCACCTGTTGATGAGAATAAGTAACAGGTGGCTTGCAAAAGGAATGTCATACTAGTTCTGATGAAGATTTTAAAATAAAGCGAAACGTCGACGTAGTGTGAAATCCAATTGCTTTATTTTATCCTATACCGACTAGCAGAAATTTGATGTTATTGAATATTGGTGAAATCGGTGCACCAGAGACGGCTCTAGGCAGGGCCAAAAATAAATTTTTCGTCGAATCTAAAAATATTTAAAATGAAAAGCTATTTAGGATGGAAAATTATACTGACATGGTCCATTGAAAATTTCTCGTCGGGGGACCAGAGATGGCTCCAGGTACAGCCCAAAAACAGCGCATCGTGAAATCAAAAATTATTTAAATGTTTGGAATGAAAAATTGGTACAAAAAAATGTTTAATATCTCTCTAGCTCTCTATCTATCTCTACCAAAGGAGCAGGGCCGGCTTTTGGGAGGGTCCAAAATAAATAATTGTTTAATCAAAAAATATTTAAAATAATAATTGTTTAAAGTGGAACATTGCAACAAAAAGCTTGTTTGCAAATTGTTTAGAACGGAAAATCGTATGAAAAAGCTTTTTTCAAATTCTAGTTAGAACGAAAGAAGCGACTCAAGGTAGAGTCTAAAAACAAGTTTTCGTAGAATCAAAAATTTTTAACAAACATTGTTTAGTGTGAAAAATTGCATTGAAAGTGTTGGTTACCAATTTTTCACCAGAGCAGTCTTTGAAGATTCTTGAAAACATTTTTCACGATAGAAAATTTTATCAAAAATATGTTTTTAGAATCCCTCGTCATAGCAACAGGGGCGGTTCCAGGAAGAGCCCAATACAATATTTCGTCGAATCAAAAAATGTTTCGAATAAAAGTTGTTCAGAGTGGAAAATTGTGCAGGAAAGGTCTCCTGCGAATTTTCCGTCAGAGCACCACGGAAAGCCTAAAAATAATTTTTTGACGATCTTTCATCAAAAAATTGTATATAAAAAAAAATCAGTATGGCGAATTTTAATATTATTATAGAATTTGGGAAACAAAGTTTGTAATTTGCTGCTTTTATAAACAAAAAATATTGTTTTTCGTTCCGTATATCACCTAGTTGCTAAACATTTTTCACAAAATATTTGCGTTGCTAAACTAGCAACAAACCTGATGTCCCTTAAATACTTGTCCCGAAGTCCTGATGCACCCTGTATAACTTAAAAGCATTTTTTTAAACAACTGCTTTAAACGGACCAAAACCCCGCGTCGTGCAGGTCATTTCGCAGGTCAATATTTGTTATTTACTGCTCACCCGACTTTCACAAATTTATATGCTAAAACACAAAATTGTATTATATCGGTAAAATGATAAATATTCATTGGTCCTAACTGTTTCCCTGTAAATCACGCAATTCCCCATTCAGCTCGGTAAATTATAGCCACTTCCAAGAAAATCTTTACATATTTTATGCATTGTAATGGGTATACCTAACTGAGTAATTGTCGGGTATGTGAATCGCTCTCTGACTTAAATGTATGAACATAAATAACTACAATCACCTACATATTATAGGCATAGGAACAAAGTGGACTCTAATTATGTAAATAAGGTAAAAAGTAAGTGAATATTTGTCTCCGTATATGTATTTGTGTATACAATGCTACCAATGATTAATTGCTTAAGTTATTATACTTCACTGAGGTACGTAGGATTTACTAGCAATAAAGACCAAAAAAACATTTATTTATACCTATACGAGATTTTTTGGAACATTTTTGTATTATTTAATATTGTTCGATTATATCTTTGAATTGTGTCGGTTCACTCTGTCCTTTCTCATGATTTGATTACTTCGCTTTCTGAACTAGAACGACAACAATGCGTTTATTCAGTTTCTTCTACATGGAAAAGAAACTACACTAATTTTAAGATAAATATACTTTATCCAAGAATATCTTAGTTTCAATATTTCTCAAGTAAACAATATTCTTTTTTAGTATTGCTTTATTATATTAGAATCAAATTAGCTTTCTCTCCATCTAAGAAAAAGCTCTTATTGAAATTAAGAATAGCATGGTGGTTGTTTTATTTTTTATTATTATTATTAGCCGTTACTCGAGTCCGAGTATAAAAATGTTACAGTCGATAGATTGTGTACAATAAAAAACAAGTAAAAGGTATAGTCTATTGTAATTCCCATTCATCTACGGTGCACACGACTATGGCTATAGAGGCCAATTCGGGAGAGCACATGTCGACCGCAGTCAGGACAAACATAGACCTGGTTAGGTCTTGGATTCGGCCTTCTTGCAGCAACCCCTCGCCATTCGGTTCTGTCCGCTGCAAGTTGTTCCCATTGCTCGTCTGCAATACCGCAGGATTTTAGATTTTCATGGAGAGCGTCTTTGAACCTCTTTCATTGACCGCCACGCCTTCTTCTACCGCTTAGCAATTCACCATAAAGTGTACATTTAGGAAGGCGGTTATCATGCATACGATGAACATGACCTGCCCATCTTAGGCGTGCTCTTGAAATAAGCACCTCAATTGGAAGGCTGTTTGCTCTCCTGAGTATTTCCACGTTTGATATGTGATGGAACCAACGGATTTTCATCATACTTCTGAGGTGTCTTTGCTGAAAACGTTCTAATTCTTTCACATGACGGCGGTAAGTGACCCAGCTTTCACATCCATATAGCAGTGTTGGAATGACAACTGCTCTGTAGACAGCCATTTTCGTTGACAAAGCAAGGTCGTGGTTGTCAAATACTCTCTCTCTAAGTCCCCAGAGTGCTCTAGATGCAGCGTTAATTCTATTGCGAATCTCGCTGTCCATGTTTGCTTTGTCATTAACAACGTTGCCTAAGTAATTGAACTGATCCACCACTTCAAGAGAATTTCCGTTAAGTGTAATGTCTATTTGGTTCACTTGATGAGGAGTTGACATAATCTTAGTCTTTCCAATGTTGATTTTAAGTTCCAAGGAATCATAGCTCTGGGCATACACATCTAAAAGTTCTTGAAGCTCTTCCGGCGTAGAGGCTAAAAGTGCACAGTCCATCCGCATACTGGAGATCACAAATGAATCGTGTGCGTGTCTTCGTGAAAGCTCTAAAGCGCCCTATGTTAAAGAGACCGCCATCAAAACGGTATCTGAGACCTATTCCTCTGACTGTCAGTGGTAAACAAATTAAAAAGTAGGGGTGCCAGGACACATCCCTGCCTAACTCCAGTGAGGGTTTGGAAAGGTTCGGTTGCCTTATTATTATACATAACCTGGGCGTTGTTGTTTGTATGTAGACTGCGACATACTTCCACAAATTTTCTAGAGATACCTAAGCGGAACATAATTT
Source organism: Leptura quadrifasciata (assembly GCA_963675555.1). NCBI lineage: Eukaryota > Metazoa > Arthropoda > Insecta > Coleoptera > Cerambycidae > Leptura > Leptura quadrifasciata. Next base: position 120,346,947 of record OY776678.1, read on the forward strand.
TCCAGAGCACTTCCCTGTCCACCGAGTCAAACGCCTTGGTTAAATCAATGAAGGCCATGTGAATTTCTCTTTGATGTTCGAGTGCTTTTTCTTGAAACTGTTTAAGTGTGAAGATTAAATCCGATGTGCCTCGTTTTGGTCTAAAGCCACTCTGTGTTTCAGGAAGTAACTTTTCCATAACAGGTGTTAGCCTATTTGCCATCGCTTTAGTGAGTATCTTCCCTCCAACAGCCAGGAGAGCTATACCCCTGTAATTTCCACAGTCCGCAGCGCTCCCTTTGTTTTTGAAGAGGTTGATTAAAAGTGTATCACGAAACTCCTGCGGAGCTTGACCACTTTCCCACACGACATCAAACAGTTTTTTGAGATAGGGTATGAGCTTTGACGACACAGCTTTAAAGATCTCAGCTGGGAGTGAGCCGGCGCCGGGAGATTTGTTATTTTTTAGCTGCCCAATGGCGGTTAAGATCTCTTCCGTTGTTAGTGGTTTATCTAAGTCTTCGAAGGTGTCATATTGAGGGATAAGATTTATAATATCGTGATCGGCTTGACTTTGCTGGTTAAGAATGTTAGAGTAGTGTTCTTTCCATCGGGCTCTTATTTCCTGGTCTTCTTTGAGGAGATTTCCATTTAAATCTTTAATAGGGCACATATTTTTCCGACTGGGGCCGTACACTGCTTTTACTCCTTGAAAGAAATTCCTGTAGTCGTGTGAATCGGCGTACCTTTGAATTTCTCTGGACTTGCTTGCCCACCACTCGTTCTTTATTCTTCTGATTTCGCGTTGCGTTTCATACTTAGATTGGGTAAAAGCTTCTGCTTTTGATGAGTCGTTGGGGTGGTTGATAGCGTTTTGGAAGGCAATATGTTTGCGGTCAAGAAGTTCTTGTATAAAAGCTTCATTATCATTGAACCAGTCCTCCTGTTTTTTACTTGCTGCAGTGCCAAAAATTTCCTCACTCGCACTTTTTAAACTGTCTTTAATTTGTGTCCAGGTAGCAGCGACATCTACAGAATTGGTTTCTTCTAGTGCACTCAAATTTTTTTGAACTTTTTGCTTTAGCTGGTCGACGGTTTGTTGGTCACGCAATTTACTAATACAGAGACGGAGTCTACGTTTTACTTGAGTTCTTCGGTGTTTGAGTCTCATAACAATTTTCATTTTAGAGACAACAGGACGATGATCGGTCCAACATCGGTGGTTGTTTTAAGGTAAAGACAAACCTCATTCATTTCATTCTTATTCAAATAATATCACATACTTACTCTAATACCTTAATTTGAAAAAAAATTATATTTAATTTACCTCAAAGTCGTCCGCCATCTTGAAGTCGCCGTCTTGAACTAAATTTTTGAGTAGAAATTTGTAATCGGCGAACCCGAAAACCCCCAGATATCGATTTTGATCGATTGGACCATAAATGACAGAATTCGTCCGCCATATTGGCGCCGCCATGTTGAATTTCTAAATTTTGACAAAGAATTCATAATTGGCGGTCTTGAAAACCCCCAGATATCGATTTTGAGTCGAATCAGACCATAAACGATAAAGTCGTCCGCCATCTTGAAACCGCCATATTGTTTTTTTCTTATATGAAAATGTTAAAGTGTACTGACTTAATTAATCGAAATTTTGATTGCAAGATATTTGCCCTAAACCAACTGACAAACATACATTGCAAGTTAAATGAAAGCTTTTAAAAAGGGGTCGTATTTTCGAGCTTGACAGAGGCGATGTCGTGCACGAAAATGTGAGGTTGTTGCATGAAAATATACGTTTCGTATTTTCGAGCATTATGAATTCGTATGCGAACTTTCCGCATACGACTGATTTCGGCCGAGATACAACGGATGGGGGTTTAATACACAATAAAGTGATTTCGTGTACGAATGAATTCAAAGTGATCCTTTTGGTTTGTTTTATTTCGTGCCACATAACCTCTATATCTCAAGTTAGGCTTTTGCCGTGGTTTGTTTATTATTTAGGGACTTTAAAGTAGACTTATTTGAACAAATTTTGGTGAGTGAAAATGGACAATGGCAGCGTTAGATGACCTAATACATTTAGCTGCTATCGACGCCTTGGCAGAAGTTTGGCAGAAAGCGATCATGGAAGACAATTCCATGCCTATGATAATTCATTTAAAGATGCAAGGGATGACAAATTTGTCAAATTATATCGTTTGATAAAACCAGTGAGAGAAGAATCAGTTGACCACTGCTCCTGAGAAGGCGTTTAGTTTCAGGGATAATTACTGTGCCCTCCCCACGTTTTCAAGGGTGGTGAATCAACTCCCGGGGTCAAACCAATTTTTTTTTTACCTCGGTAAAAATCACCTCCAAAGTCCCCTTTTCCATGAACCTGTTCACTTTACCCAGTTTTTCGATTAATTGTTGTTCCCTCGAGTAGAACGGAAGGTCCCTCGAGGGATTTGATCTCAGCTTAACCTATCCCAGGCTTCTAACCCTTATAGGGGTGGAAAATTGATATTTGTTTTTGTGAGAAAAAATTTAATATTTCGTTCGTCGTTTCTTCGAGGAAGGTGGCACTTGAGGAGAATGGTGTAACCGCCCTCAGGGGTTGTTTTCACCCTTCAAAGGGAAGGAGATTTTTTTCCATCTATTATTGAAAAATAGTATAAAAATATGCTTATTAAAGTGTTTTTATATATAGATTTTCCACCCCTTTGAAGGGTGAAAACAACCCCCGAGGCCGGTTACACGACTCTGGTTACCTACCACTTTCCTCAAAAAACGGCTCTTACAAAATATTAATTCTTTCCCCAGAAAAAAAAATGTACCCCTTTGAAGAGTGAAAACATCCCCCGGGGGTGGTTACACAACCCTAGTCACCTACCACCTTCCCCAAAGAAAAACCTCCTATAAAATAAAAATTTTGTTCTCACAAAAACAAATGTCAATTTTCAACCCCCTACAAGGGTTGGTAGCCTGGGGCAGGGGTGGTTGAGGTCAAAGCCCTCGAAGGACCTTCCGTTCTACTCGAGGGAACAACAATTGGTCAAAAAACTGGGGAAAATAAACGGGTTCAAGGTAGAGAGGAGTTTAGGGGTGGTTTTTGGCCAATTTGAGGGGGTTGCCGAGGTGGAAAAATTGGTTTGATCCCGGGAATCGACTAAGCACCCTCGAAGACGTGGGGGGGACATTGTCTAGTCCGAGGTGCAAACATTCGGTAATTTCGTTATAAATCCCGATTCTTTAAATGGACTAGCTTGGCCTTTTTTGAATGTGAAATTTGAGGTAAATTTACCACTAGCTTGAAAAAAACCCACCATTTCCTTTTTCTGGTCTGCACTAATAATCCCCCTCGCTTATCCGCTGATTGCTGGTGCATTATAATATTCAGTCTTGTAATTCAATCAACACATATAACAGCTGATTAGTGACATTAGTGTTTTCTAGGGGTTTCAAGTCCATTTGGTTGCACAAAACAGTGTTGCCACATTTTCCATACGACATTTTTACGTGTGCCAAAAATAAATCTCGCACGGTGTTCGAAAATACCACCTCAGAACTATAAGCGAAATTTTTTAAGCGAGTCGGGTGCCTAGTATTTCATATGCGACAAATATCGATTGAGCTCGAAAATATGGCCCCAGGGTGGCGCGATATCCGTTCGACTAATCGCGATTGCCACCTCGCTCCTTAACCAACGCGGCTATCGGCTAGACAAGATGCCTCTCTATATTTTTTTTCGTAATTTCTAGTGGCTTCTTTGACGGAGTTCGATTTTTAATAAGAAAATTCCTAACACTCAATAATTGAAGTGCTGAAGCCAATTTGAGAGGTCAAAATTAATAAGTCGTCAACAGAGGAATTACAGTTAAAAGTTGAATAAATTTGCGCTCAAGCATTGCATTACAAGGGCAGTGAGGTTTAAATAATATTCAGATTTAATTAAAACTGACAGACACAGTATCGTTACCTGCTTTTACGTCAGCCTCTACAGATTTTAAAACGAACTCGCCTATAAAAACTTTGTTAAATTTCGCTAGGCAATTATTTCTCTTACAGACGTGTATCGTAAAATAATAAGATTGACGACCCATTACTCCTAGCCAAAAGGGATATATGTAACATTATAAGTCCCTTTTAAAGCCAAATAATCCAGCGTATTTTACGACACCGTATGTAACGGTTCAAATGAGATTTAAAACACCCTACATTTTGAAAACAGAATGTTAATTTATAATGTGATACATAAATATTAGGTGTTACGTATATTTAGACGGAACTGTCAAAGTACTTCTTGAGCTGGTTTTAAACATCCATAAATCAATGCCTTTGTAAATTCGAAGTAGCTAGCTGTTGTAGAATGTTTTTCGATATTTTATATACAGCTATGCACAAGATAATAACATAATAAATTAGGTGTTAATCTCATAATAATTAGCCTGAGAAAATTTTCAAAACGTCCTAATATATGCATTCCTTCTTTTCATGGGTTTGCTACTACGTAGGACGTAGTGTTACCTCCTTTCCCTTATTATTTATTTTTGGGAAAGAATTGAGGCAACATATGCGGACGACTAGCTGGTTTAAGTCGGAGCAAAGAGCCATGGATCCAGAGTATTCGTAAGAGTGGAGAAACTTACCCTTTTTCTGTTTCTGTTTATTTCGAGAAAAGGAGACAAAGAAAAATTGATGTTAAATTGGGCACCACCTATAGTGAAAATAAGTAGAATTGTCTCTTTTTCTCGAATAACCAGTCTACTATAGATCAGACTGAAATTGTTGGTAAGAGAAATAAAAAGATAGTTTAAAATGAATGTTAAAATATATTACATGAATAATAGATAAATCGGTTTATAAAGACTAATTGAAATTAAAATATATATATATATATATATAAAACAAATTTATACCAGGATCCTAGATTGACTATTGTTGAGGTGACTGATTCTCTAACAGCAATCCAGGCCCACAATTGTCTCTTGTTCCGAGAATGGATTCTAAAGTTTCCTTGGCAGTTTACGTCTCTTAATGAAGTGGAGTGAAAATCGTAGGAAAATTAATCGACTAGGTGGTTTATGAAAAGTTAAAGAAAAATTATCTATATGAAAGATAAGCTGTGCAAAAGCTATGCAGGAATGAAGAAGCTATGCAGAAACGTATACAGAAATGTATAAGTGTATATGTGCATAAACATATAAGTACATATAAATATATAGAAATATATAAGTATATAAAAGCATATATAAGCATATAAGAATATAATAGCATATATATAGAATATCTAAACATTTAAGCTGATTTCGTAGACTATAAATTGCCAAAAAAATGAAAAAGAAAGAAAATATTTTAAAACCATGTGGTACATATAGTATTTTAACTACTTATTAAATTAAAAAGAATTGACCTTGAATTTAAATTTATTTTAAAAATAATTGAAATTACATCAAAGACAAAAATTGAAGATTACTTAAATTTTAAATGAGTAATAAATGAAATTTACCTGGATGTTATTGTTAACGCGGATATAAAAATGTAATATCAATTACTGAAGTTCACAGTTAAAATTTATATACGTTCGAATCAGTACAAAGGCTGCAAGCAAATGATTTCCTGGTGAGTTTTACTGATAAGGTAAACTTTTTTGTCCTATTTACTGCAAAATAAAGCTACCAAATCAACTTGAGAAATCTAATTCCCTAATTAAATTGAAAGCTATAAAATACAGAAATAGTACAGGTATGGCCATCTGTCAATGGTTGAGTTAAGCGCAACAACTTGCAGGTCGCAAATTCTACAATTTCCTTTACTCACAACTAAAATAGTGGCATATGATCGATAAAAGGAATCTATAATAAAAGTTTTTATTACTTCCATACCACAACTGATTTGCCTTTGCCTCAGTTTGTAATTTCTATTTTGTACATTACCAACAATATGAACAGCTGTAAATAAATAGTAAAACGTATTGTGACTATTGTGAGAACTCAGTAAATATATTACATCTTATAGGATATACTATATATACCTAGTAATGAGAAAAGGTAAGGCAAATAACCGTATGTACTTACATAGTAAATAAAAATATATAAATTGAAATATAGGTATATGATGTAAATAAATGTTTTGTAGACAATTGTTTCCTGGGATGCTATCAGAGATACATAATAGTTAATAGAACATGATTGAGTTCCTAAGATATAAAAACAGGTACATAAAACAGTGTGAAATGGTTTAGCAGTTATACAAGTAAAATTCTGTTAGTTGAAAACAGTTTCATTTACAAAAACTGAATCAAAACGTTACACAGGTCGTGCTAAACGTAAACAAAACACTAGTTTTTATATAAAACTGTTAAATGGACATAGGCCATGTAACAGTAGGTCAGATTACAAATTCTGCGAAAATAACAAGAATAATCAGTACATTGGAAAAATAACTTCTACACCTGTCAGAGGCCCCCTTCTTGCCAATTAATACAAATTCTCTGACGTTTTGGAAATCAAACCTGTCTCCATTTTGAAAGTTATGCAGATAAATCTTATACGCTGTGTATCTTAAATACGCAGCTTTAAGACTGTGTTTACGTCATATCCGTATATGCTTACTACTTACACAGAACTACTGATACTTTAAGTGATATTACATTTGTTAATTTCTTCTTTTAACACAGGGTACAGTTTGGATCCCATCTTATATGTTCTATATCTTAATAAGTTACTGACACTAGAAAAGTACTGAAAATATATTAAGCTTCGCTGATGATACAGCTATTTTTTTATTCCCCTGATACTTGTGGGGAACTAAAAGCAAAGGCCGAAACAGATTTTACAAAATAACCCGCCATTCAAGTGGCTAGTACACGTTAGGAGTGCTCTGCTATTATTATCCCTTGCAATTATTTTATTCCCAAAGCATCAATTATCGAATTTTGACTAGTAGCAAGCACTATAGTGTTATGGTAAACCAAGTGCCAAATCATGATGCGAACCATATAGTCCAGTGGAATTAGCGTTTTGTTAGCATCTAAATCTGGGTGGATAATTGCGAAGTGATTCATAAACAGGGAGTATCAAAGGTCATATGTACAGTACATACTTTATGGATGGAAATTCGGTGACATTTGTTTATAACAGCACCTTGAATGTTCTAATAAATAGTTTTCTCTTAATAACTTTGATGCGTAACGCTATACTTTCCCTTGCATTATTATTAATATATTCATTCGAGGGAAGTTGAAAATACTGTCCAAGTATAATTCAACTAAACCTCTACATACGGGTCGAATTTCATAACTTCATATAAATAAACATGGGAGCTATGATTTTTTGAAAGAAAAAGTATCTTTGCTCCAAATCAATTTGGAAAATTCTAGTTCGGCGCGACAACTTCAAGACGTTAGTTTTAATTTGATTCCTTTGCCTTAAAAATTCAGCGAGTAATTCAATTTTTTTATGCGGGAAATATAACGCCATTTTTAAAGCCATTTTAAACACTCAAAAAAGTTATTATTTGACTGGGTAATAATTGCATTAAGAAGTAGCAACGTACATCTTTTAAATGAGCCCATTTTTATAATCGTATGATTGAAAAATTTACCGTTATTGTACGTTGAAGTCATCGTAATTCTATAAACAAATTACTATTGAATATTTTTTGATCAAATTTTTACACTATTCTTTAATTAATACTTTTGAAATAGAATTGTCAAATTGCCCTTCAAATTTTCTGGCAGATTTTCCAGTCCTATGCCATGAAGTGAAGCGACTGCGTAGAACTTCATCTACCTCTACCGAGAATTTTCGCAGAGTGAAAAATTGGAAGACTCGTCAAAACGAAAATTCACGAAAATTCAGCCTGTTAGTAACCACTTTCAAAAAGGGACGTCGAACCGCTGACTAAGATCGACGCTTACAAAATAGCGGTTACTACTCCTTTCGGCTTATTCCAGTTTCTACAAATGCCTTTTGAATTGCGAAACACTGGACAAACATTTCATGAATGAAGTTCTCAAAGACTTACCTTATATTTTTGTATACTTGGATGACATTTTAATCGCAAGTAAGAATTAACAAAAACATTTATTATGCATTTGCGTACAGTTTTTAATGGTCTAGAAACATACGAAATCAATATTAATCCAACACAGTGCGTTTTTTATAAGAATTCTTTAAATTTTCTTGGTCGTCATATTTCTGCTGATGGAATTTCACCTACCGATTAACATTATTAATGATTTTCCATAACCTTTTATTATTATTATTATTTATAGAAATGGCGAATTTCTATCATTGTTTCATTCCTAACTTTGCAGAAATTTTAACTCCTACATACGTTCAGTACTCAATTAGCCCGAGATAAGATTAAAGTAATATGTTCCTGGCCAGCGGGCTGCACTGATAGTTTTTAAAGACTAAACATGCTATAGTATATGCGACAGTTTTGTCTCATCCTGATCACAGTGAAGGTGTAACACTTACTTTACTTGTCGATTGCTCAAATGTATCAATGGGTGCTGTATTAGAACAAAAAATTGGAAATCTGGCTACACCTTTAGCCTTTTTCTTTAGCAAATTGTGTTCTTCTCCAATTTGAGGAGCATCGGGGTTACCAGTTATGGGAGATTATAATCACAAAATAGATAGAATTTTCAGGAAAATATTCGTCTTTTTGAATCTATATCCATTAAAATTGAAATTAAAATACTGATTGTTCGATGAAAATATTTTTGTTGATAATTGTATATTATACATATTATTTTGTTTTTTCGTCACCATGACGCTTAAAACTATATAAAAACAAAGATGGCTCGAGGAGCCTATACCGTACTTACTTGATTATCTCTGGTTTCAATATTTACGAAAGTGCTACCAACGAAACTTCAGAATATTAGTGTTTATTAGAACCTCTTTGATAAATTGTTCCTTATTGTTTAATATTTCGTTATTATTAAATATTAAATTATTTTGGCTCTATGAACTCAAATCAGCCAGTAACTGTCAAAAGAGACGTATAAAATGTTTATATGATAGATAATACGCATTATGTCTAAAATATTTCTTTAAATTATTTTTATTTTATCGTCTTATTTAGATTACCTTTCTGGCGATGTTTAGTGTTAGCTATTTCACCACTCAATCATGACACGTGCACAAAGACAGTTATACAAAGACCATTCCCTACGACATTACCATCTGTTGTAGCTGTGACTCGAGCTCAGGAGTGAAACTGTGACTTGCCGTGTTGCTTCTTACACAACTTCGTCGAGTCCACTGTTACTAATTCGGTAACACATAAAAACATTCATACCTTTGTGAGGATTCGAACCCGGGGTTCCTTGGTCTTAAGCGTAATATGTAAGCAATGAGCTACCGAGCTGGCAATTTGAAAATAAAATACCATAATTCTAAGTTTAAAATTCAGGAAAAGTTCTGTTCTCCTTTTAGGACCTAAGCAAAAATTATTACAGGACTTTTTAAAAAATGTTCGTCAAAATGATATTGCTACTCATTGACACAATAGATTAACGTAAATATGTCTAGCTATTTGTGGAATTTTATCTAATGAAACTACACATACTCAAATATTAGAACGTGCGAATACCGTAGGCGCCTCCATTTATAATTGTCTGACAAAACCCCGGTTCATTACAGGGATGCAGCATCGGATATTGAGTCCTCCCTCGTTTCACAGTTAATTAATTGACGCCTCTTGTCAACATTTCCGAAGTGTATTTTCTTTCCTGAGACCCCTCGAAGGGGTGCAATCCTGACTAGAGGATCTTTATTGGATCACCTTATTCAAAGCTCCATTCCGACTTACAATTAAATAAACACCTGAGTTGATAGGTATAAATTTGTTTGCATATTTGTAACAATATTGATGCTAGCGGGAAAACCGCATTTTAAACGTTATAAATCTGAAGAATATCATACAGTATTAATAATATTAATATTGCTTCATAGTGCGTAATTACACAGATAGAAGAAGAAGTAAATTCAGCTAACAAAAAAAATTAATAACATGAATGAATATAGCACACAGAACATTAATATTTATCTAATCCTCAAAGTAATTTTTAAAATGTCATATCAAGTGTTCAAAATATCCACCGCGATTTCTCATGCACAATCGAGTGCGCCGAGGCACTGCATCCAAACATTAGTTAGTATTTCGAGAGTAACTGTATTACAAGCTTTATGAATTCTAGCTTTTAGGTCCTCTACATTTTGCGGTGTCGTCGAAAACACCCTATCTTTAATAATCCCCCATAAAAAAAATGTTTTGGGATTATGTCTGGAGAACGAGGGGGCTCTATTAATCCTATACATCTGTTGTCCAGTTAATGTTTTCCGTAATAAAATTAAAACGTGCCTTAAGAATACCAACAAAACCTAGAACAAATTTTTAGGTATAGTCAAGTAGGAAGAAACTGAGACATAAAAAATATAACAAAAACTTTACAACCTCATTAAAATACCGGTACTCTTTTTTGTGCTGTTCGCAAATTGACTCGCTTACCTTTATAGGTTTTTAATGTGCGTCGGGAATGTTTCATGTCAGGTTTGGCGCCATGGCCCGCGGCGATATAATTATGTCGTAAAGTTTTTTGCGTTTTTTATTTACTAGGATCTATTTATTTTAACTAGCGCCATGGCCCGCGACGATAATAATTATGTCGTAAAGTTTTGTTAGGTTTTTCTGTCTCGGGAATTTATTACTTGAACATTACTATTTTGTATTTTTCTTATGATTCGTTTATTATTATTTTATTTACATTTTTCCTTCATATGTTCATCTGTGAGTATAATATCTATAATATATTTAGATGGTGTATGTACATTGTTAATTTATTGCATAGCAATGTATGTTTTATGTGTCCTTGTATTACTTAATTGGAGGTAAGTGTAAAAATATTCATGTGGCTAAGTTATTGGGCCATGTGGTTGTTAGTTTATGAATAAATTGTCATGATTGGTTAGATATTTTTTTATACAAAATCGTTTTTTGTCGGCTTTGATATATACTTTGTTTTATTTAATTTATATGAATGCAATTTTATATTTCATTTCATTGTTAACGTTATTACAAAAGATTTATTAATTTTTTGTGTAATGCAATTTATTGAATACCACCTTTTTTACAAAACATCAAAGTACTGCTGTGAGCTAACAACGATAGCAAATTAATAGAGTTATTATTCAAATTTACTTTATTGTTATATTTTATATAGTTCTCTTTCAGGACAATATTTTTATGGATACTCGTTAGAATTGCTTGATATATTATTAACACCGATGAAAGGATCAAATGCAAATAAAACGTTTTTTATTCTTGCAAAACACTTAAGACAATAAGAGAGGTGACTGTTGCATGAGGCACCTCTTGCTTATGAACGGTTCAACATTTATTGCATAAAGGTCACACTAAATGGGAAGTTTTAAGCATAAACTGCAACAAATAACACCAAATAAATGCAGTTTAAAAAAACTACATTTTTTTGCCAGTGAGATCACCTTATTTTGTGACTTAAACTTGTATAAGTGGCAACAACACACTTTCGAAAATATTTTAGTTGGAGAGATCATACTCGTCTTGGTAACCAAAATTTCAAAGCCGTTCTCCATATACTTTTAATACTGTACCCACCATGGTTCACCCTATATATAACCGTTTAGGTCAGTATCAACATGGATTTGTTAGGGGTAGGTCCACTATTACAAATTTGTTCTGTATTACGTATTATACTGCAGATTCAATTGGTCTGAAACTCCAGACTGATGTCACCTACACTGATTTTTCCAAGCCCTTCGATAGGCTGGAACATGGTTAATTTTTTCTGTTCATATCTTAGTAATCGTAAGTATGTTGAATGCTCTGGTTATCAGTCGGTGGAGATCTTGGCGACGTTCGGCGCCCCACAAGGATCAAATCTCAGTCCACTACTCTTTGATATTATTCATTAACGATATAACTTGTGACTTAAATGATAACTGTCCGATTACGCAGATGATTTGAAAATATATTGCAATATTAAAAACAATGAAGATTGTAAAATTCTCCAAAATAATCTTGATAAAATTAATGAGTGATGTTTTGCTAACAAACTCCCATTGAATGCATCTAAGTGCAATGTGATGATGAATAAGATTAATGTAACTACCTTCAACTATTCTCTGAATAACATACTTTCAAGTAGGTCTGAAACTCCTTAGGTAACTGGCCCAGTCATAGTCCAGATCCTAACCCTGTGGAAGAAGTATGGGGACTACTCGTAAGAAGTACAAAAAAATGAAATATGAGATAACGGATTGCCGAAGAATTACTGGAAATAGTAAATAATGCATGGGAAAATATTATTACTAATGATTATTGTATAAGGTTATTTAATTCTATGCCAAACAGACTTATAGAAGTTATAAATAGAAATGGTGCAATAACGAAATATTAATAGTTAGTTTCTTGTTTGTCCTATGATTCAGGATTTCTACTAATCGTACCGTTTATTTTCGACTTTCTTAAAATGTTACATATACCAAATTTTTATTAATGTTATAACGCAGTGCAATTTGTCTCATTAACCATCCATCATTTACTATAGCAATAACTACAGCATTAAAATAAAAAAGAAATTAAAAGTGATGTCTGCTTTATTTCGGCTACTCATTACATATTCAAATAGAGACAGATTTACATTAGAAAAAAAAGTTGTCCTATTTTTTTCTGCTCATGACAGTACCTTAAAGTTGCAATTCTTTGCATTTGTAAGGTCACGACTTGAGTATGCCTCAATTATTTGGTGACCGCGCTTATAATATTCATATTCAAGATCTGAAAAGAGTCCAGCGAAGGTTTCTAAAATTATGCTGTTATAAAGAAGATAGTATATACCCACCGGTAGGTGTGCCTAAGTCAGATTTGCTTGACAGATTTTCCCTAGATAGTCTACAGGTTTGGAGAGAGAAATCTCAAATATTTTTGTATAAATTATTAAACAACATTTTTTATTTTATTTTGGTTACGACTGCCCAGACAGCAATCCAATTATATGGCAGGAATTTTACAAACATAAAAAGAAAACTAAGTAATAACTAAAACTAAATAACTTAACTAAAGGTAAACAATTAAATGATAATAAAAATTAACAAAATAGTCTATGATTAGTATAGTCTAATAGTTTAGAAGCTACAGTTGTTGTGCAGAATTGAGAACCACATCTCGCATTTTGGATATACTAGTATTAAAAATATCTATATTATTATATAAAGAATCATAGTTGGAACACATACGGTGCAGAGGAGAAAATAACAGCAAATTTGTTCTTGGTGCAGGCAAGTAGAATAGAGACGAATGCGAGCGAGTCTGCAAATTAAGAACATGAAATCTAATGCAACTAAGAATTTCAGGGCAGTCAATAGTGTCATTTAAAATCTTAAAAAGGAATACAAGAGAGTGATACGTCCGACGTATTGAAGAGCACTTGTGTTGAATCTATGTAATAAGTCACAATGTGGAAAACCTCTCTCTGGATAATTTCCAGAACTTTTGAACCAGATGTATTTAAGAAAACGCCTCTGAGGTTTTTCAATGCTATATTTATGATTTTTATAACCAGGACTCCAAACTATTGAAGCATATTCAAGTCTTGACCTCACAAATGAATTAAAGAGAAGTTTCAGTGTATTTTGGTTAAATTCTTTACAATTACAGATAGTGTAGCCTAAATTTTTGAAGGAATTAGCGGTGATTTAATTGATACGGTTAATAAAAGATAACTTTAGATCGAATATTACTCCTAGATCTTTGAAATGACCACAGCTCTTCAGTTCTTCATCATTAATTGTATAGATAAATTTTATTGGATTTTGTGCACGAGTGTATGTCATAAAGCTACACTTTGAGATATTTAACTGTAAATTGTTTACGCTACACCAAGACCATAGTTGTACAAGATCGTTTTGCAAATCAATAGTCTTCTGCACTAATGATAGATGTAAAAATTTTTAGGTCATCGGCATAAAGTAATGTTTTGCAGTGTAAACCAATGACGATATCATTTATAAAAATGTCAAAGAGCAAAGGCCCAAGCACAGAACCTTGGGGAACACCTGATGTCGCTGAGATATCCATAGACCAAAATCTACGGTATTGTACATTAAGTCGTCTATTTAACAAGTAGGATTAAAAAAAGTTTAGGAAGTGCTCAGTTAGTCCAAATTCGGATAATTTGTTCAGCAAAATTCCGTGGTCCAGTCTGTCGAAGGCTTTAGAAAAATCTGTATAAATGACATCTGCTTGGCCTCCAGCATCCAACTGTTCAGCTACGAACTGAGTGATGCATACCAGATTGCTGGTGGTAAAGCGATTTGGCATGAATCCGTGTTGATCGAGGCAAATTTGAGATTTGACGTGATTAAAGAGAATATCGTATATTACGTTTTCAAATAATTTACTAAAATTGCATAATATTACTACTGGCCTATAGTTTTCAATAGCACATCTATCATTTTTTTTGAATACCGGACAGATCCTAGATATTTTCCAGACTTCTGGAAAAGTAGCAGCTTTAATAGACAAATTAAAAATACTAGCTAGCGGTTTTGCAAATAAAATGGCACAATCTTTAAGGAGAAAGGCCGGAATACCATCAGGACCTGTGGTGGTTTTGGGTTTAATTTCCTTAAGTGCCTAGAGTACGTCATTTTCGGTAATATAGGGAATGCATAAATTGTTAGTATTACGATGAGTGCTATTTATATCATAAGCAAAGTTTGTAGATGCGGAATATGACTCTTAAAAGTAATTAGCAAATGCGTCAACTATTGCTTGTGGTTCGTTTAATATCGTAGACTGTCCCCAAATTTTGTCATTCATGTCAATTCATGTTGAGTTTTCATGTACCGAGGATATCGGCACGTGAATGGACAACTTTTCATCTAGATACCCACATAACCAATGAAAAGTTTTCTCCATTTCACGATACTGTATCTTATTTATTGTGTGATATTCATATTTTACTCGTTTAAATTAGTATTATTGCTGTTATATTGTTATATTAGCATTTATATTTTTGTAAAGCTTCTCTTAAGATATTTTTTTTCCCAATTCTGTCACTGGATTATTGTAGATGAAATAAATAACCAAATAAATAAATATTAAATGTAGTAATATAATGTAAAAAATAAAATATAGTAAATCTGCGTAAGGAGAGTAGTGAATTATTTCTGATATACACATTTGCGGTTGTACATTCAATACATTACAGCAGTGTTAAGATGCCGCAATCAATTCCTCAAAGGCCTTTGATACCAACAAGGACTCTACTAATTGCAGTTGCAGCTTGATATTGGAATAAAGACCTATAGACAATTTATTGATCAATTCTAATAAAAAAACAAATTTATTGATATAATGAATTCGTATACTTTAAAGCAGAGTAAGCATCTACCCACTCGATTAACCCCAAATAATAATAACCTATTGGATAATATATTTACAAATATTGATAACGCGAATGCTTTTCTAGAGAGTAGTAATTTTTATGATCATCTGGTAATAGTAATAGATGTACCAATTGCTAAAATGGTTACTGAAAAACATTCCAAAGTAATAAAACGAAATTTTAGCGAGGAAAGTCAATCTTTGTTCCATAATCTCTTACTCAATGAAACTTGGAGTGAGGTATACTCAGCCATCACAGTGGACGAAAAATTTGCTAATTTTGAAAGTATCCTTCAATATCATTTTAATACTGCGTTCCTGAAAAAATCACCTTATGTAGGGCAAATAATAAAACTTGGGTTACAGAGGAGATAAAGCAAATGTCTCAAGAATTAAAAAACATGTACTGAATTTACACAGAGACTGAAAATTCTGAAGTAAAATATAAATATGACGAGCTAAAAAAGGAATATAAAAAATTAATAAATGAAACAAAAACAGTATTTAATGATAGGTACATTTCAAATTCAAATAATATCAGCAAAAGTGCATAGAATTTGTTAAATTCAAACTTAAATCAGCCAAAACAAAATCAGCACCCTGTGTTAATTATTAATGGACAACATGAAAAAAATCCAGAAACAATCTGCAAAAATTTTAACAATCACTTTTTAACTCTGTTAATGAACCTGCAGATAAAATACAAAGTAATATTAAAATAATAAACCACAATCATGGGTATAAATCTTTTTTCTTCATCCAGTAAGTGTAACTGAAATATACAACGCAGTCATAAAAGTTACTAAGCAAAAATCGGCTGGACCAGATGGAATACCTTGTTTTATATTAAAAAAAGTAGCTAATATAATCGCAATACCTCTAGAAAACATAATCAATACATCTTTTACAGTTGGTGAATTTCCCTCTAAGTTAAAGGTAGCTAGAATTGTACCAATTTTTAAGAAAGGTGATCATTCAGACATAAAAAGTTACCGATCAGTTTCAAATTTATTTGTGTTTTCTAAGATATTTGAAAAGCTTATGTATGAACGTATTGTAGATTATTTTAATAAATTCAAGAAAATGTCCTGATCGACCCCTGGATGAGAAGTGTGTGTCCCCGTCAATTCCCCTCGTTTTTTCATATTCAATCTCGTTGATTTGTGCTAGGTTTATTTATAGGAATTATTAAACTATCAGTAACTGGCTGCATGGTTCATGACCCAAAGCCAAAAAAACAAAAAACAAAAAAAAAAATAAATTCAAGCTGTTTTCAAAAACACAGCACGGATTCTTAAAAGGAAAATCCACCGAAACTGCCCTTATAGAATCCATTAATTTCATAAACAAATGTATAGATGAAAAACTGTTCACCGTAGGGATTTTCTTTGACCTCACGAAAGCCTTTGATGTCATTAATAAATCGGTGTTAGCACATAAATTAAAATGTTATGGTATCACTGGTCCACCTCTAAAACGGCTAATTTCTTATGTATCCGATAGATCACAGTACGTTAAAATAACAGCCATATTTAAAATTTTCTTCTAAAATATGTCCAATAAAATACGGCATACCTCAAGGCGGAATATTATCACCACTTTTATTCCTAATTTTCTCAAACGATGTTAATAACAATATATCAAATGACTAATATTCTGATGTTTCAGTTTGCTGATGACACCTCGACTATTATCAGTAGTAAAAATTTGGAAAATGCGCAGGAAAGAGCTAATACAATTTCTAATGAAATAACCGAGTGGTCTAAAAATAATGCTCTTATGTTAAACACGCAGAAGACGGTCCTTATGACATTCAAAAATACTCGAGTACTAGAGAAAGAACCAAGACCATTGTTAGTTAGATCAGAGCAAAAGTCTTATGTAACGCGCCAACAACTAAATTCTTAGGAATTCACCTAGATGATCGATTAACATGGGTCAACCACATTGCCTCCGTTGCCACTAAATTGTGTAGCGCATATTTTGCCATTGGTAATTTAAAAACTTCCCTAAATACAGAAATTATACTGCTATTCTACAACGCTTATTACACAGTAGACTGACATATGGGATTATTGTCTGGGGATCGACAATGGAGATAGATAAATTGTTTCTGCTGCAGAACCGCATCGTCCGTTTAATCGACAACGCTGAATATCGGCAGCACTGTAAGCCTATTTTTTTAAAATATAAAATAATGACAGTCTATGCGCTCTACTTCTTTAATTAACTTTTTGTCACAAAGAAAAATATTTTGGACTTCGAAAGAAATTCTGATGTTAATAAAAGTGTACAAACAAGGTACGGTAACCAATTGAGCATACCGATACATAAAATAAGTATGTATGAACACAGTCCACAATATATGGGAATAAAGGCGTATAACAATTTGCCTGAACATATAAAAATATTTCTAATCCAAAAAGTTTCAAAAACGAATTAAAAAATATCTTGACAAATAGTGTTTTGTATAGTCACAGTGACTACTTTAATATGTTTTAGACATTTAGAATTCACCAGGTTTTAATTCAAGTTTTATAATGTTTCTTTTATTTATATTGTAGCTTGTTGTTTATTTTATTTCTGTTAGTTTGTAAGGCTACTTGTGACACATCCAATGTTCTTCGGAAACTTATGGGAATAAATATTATTATTATTATTATCATTTTCTACCCACTCCCACCCATAACTCGGTAACTTATTCTCCCGGTATGAAAGAACTCACCCTTTAAATAATTTAGGGCTGCAGACAAAAATGTGATAAAATTCAACGTCAGCTTCCTACCCCGTAGCGTATTCAGGTCATAAGTGCTTAAAAAATTAAAGGCAATAGAATATTCAGACAGGGAAATATAGTTTACGACACGTGAACCCTAGAACAAGAAATATAATTCAGCTGAACATAAATGCGAGTCACTTTAAAAATTAACAGACAGAACTGTAAGTTAGGCAACAATAACTTATTCCTACATTTCCAGTTCCATGTTTAAATGTATATTTAAGGCGGCTTTAAGAGAAAATGCAAATAAAATGTATCAATGTTGCTTGAATATTCGTAGGAAGAGGTCTATAAAAGAACCGGAAGTAAAATATCGAGGCAATTGTGTAAAAAGCTCCGCGTTATATTCATGCAACTTTCCTAGAGCTTTTAAGGGTACAAAGGCTGGGGCATTGAGGAGATCAGAGAGTTGTAGGACCCTTGTAGAGACGTGTCGATGTATAAGCTCCCCCACATGATATTGTTCTAACATAAAGCTATAAATACTTGTCGCATTATTGCTTCGTGGGCTGTCATATAATAAAAGAAGCTGAGAGGATGACCCAGTATGTGTGTTCGAGGACTCTTAGTTTCGACGCTATCGTGACTTGTTAGTTGCTGCCTCTTTTATTAACAAGCGGGTGATGTCCAATTTAATTATAGATGACGTCATAAATGTGGATCGTTAAGAAGTTCACCGAGGGTCGTACAAGATTCATATTGTTTGTGTAAGAAATATCTTATCAAACAGTTGGTAGCGATATTATGTAACGGAAAACTCAGCAAACTGGAAAACCGAGATACCTATGTCAGGGAATTTACGCAAAAGCATAACTGACGTAAAAGCAGTCAAAGAGGTTCACGATTGTTTGTAAAAGTCAAGTAATATTAAAATAACTCTTCAGAAGGTTTCTTTTTGTTACTGTAGTATGGTTATATTGTTTTATTCAGTGGGTTAACATTTCATTTGTGGAAATGTGGAAAACCCCATTGTTCTCAGCGAATGCAAAGAGAATCTGATAAAATACCTCGCCTTTGGTGTAATATTTTTCAACATTTTCAAGTAAAATATATACAGGGTAATCCATAACTTCGGGGCAAGAATGTCGAGAAAGATAGATGGGTCTAAATAATACCATGACACGTACTTCGTATAACTTTTTCTATAGGCTCTCGTTATTGACTTATGGATAGATGAAAATTATAAATCATAACTTTATAGCACACCTTTCAGGAAGTCACACGGTCTATGCCCAAGGGATGACATTCCAAAATTTGAACAGGATCGATGTTCTCAAAGTAAAAATATCATATCATAATATACAAAGATTTGTCTAAGAAAAAGGTAGGTAGGTACTTTGGATTCTATTCGATAAAATTAACGGTTTTAGAGATTTAAGTGCTTTCACTCTTCACCATGTAAAAGCAGCGATCTATCGGATCACCACTTTTATAATAACCTTTGGATAAATCTAAATTGATCTTGAAATAGAGTAGACGTTTGTTGTATACAGGGTGTCTCACCGGGAACTGAATCGATCGATATAGAAGTATGCATCAGAAAATTTTGAAAATTTAGATAATTGCTAATGTCGGTGTGGCCAATCCAACTGATATAATTACAAGCAGCTGGAACTTAAGCTTATACCGGAAGTTGATACCAACTTGCTTATTTCAAATGGAACATCCTATATATTTTAGGGTTTTCGAAAAAAGCATAAAATTCTGGGTCGAAAATATGTAGCATATCCTACACCTAAACCTAGCCGTTTCAGAGATATTTGACATTTTATAGAAAATTTGACAGGTGCAACGGTTTGCAAGAACCGTTATAACTTTCTTCGTGTAAAAGATCCTCATTTGCTTCTTGACATGTAAAAAGAACACTAGGAGAACGACGCTGTACAACTGAAACAAATTCAATAATATCATACCAAGTGTTCCGTTTTTCGCGTTACATTTTGTCAGCTTCAAACCGCGGAAACTTGTTTAGGTCAAATAGAACACGCTGTATATTTTTACGTCAAGTTGTGTAAAATTGAATTCCCTTTTTTTTGATATTAGCATTGTGGGGGTTAAAGTTACAACTTTTTAAAATATTTGCGATTTTATTAGAAATTCATGAATTGTTGTAATCATCTCATCAAAATAGCCATGATTAGAAACAATTAGTCATTATCACACTGTAACATGCATATTAATCGAATTGAAGATATGGCATGAACTAAAATAGCAGAGATAAGATCAATTTAAAATATGATTTCATTTTAATTTAATAATTGCTCAAAATTCCGCCCTCGAACCTAGACACATTTTTCGCACCTTCGGATTAGTTCCTCATGGGTAGCCCTTCTAATTGAATCCTGTGATATGTTTTGAAATGCATTTCTTATTCTTTGCATACAATCTTCAATGGTTGTTAATGGGCTCTCATAATATTTATTTTTAATAGTTCCCCAAATGAAATAATCCAGAACTGATAAATCGGGCGAGGGAGAAGACCATGAGAAAGGTCCATGATTGGCAATTAATTGATCATAAAAAGTTTCTTGTAAATAATTGTTAATTAAATATGCGTTATGTGGGGGTGCACCGTCGTGCTGATAAAAAATGCTTCTATGTTCGGCGGGAGGTAAATTTTCTAAATAGTTATTATTAAAATTTTGTAAGATATTCAGATATCTTTCACCTAAAAAAAAAAAAACAAAATTTACCTATACATATTAGCAAAAGAGAAAATTTAACTTACCGTTTAAATTTTCCTGATAAAATTGTAATGCCACCACTCTATCGTATCTTATGGCACAGTAAACATTGAACTGCCAACTTTTCTGAAAGTTTCACTCTCTGAACATATGAGGATTTGAGTCACTCCAATACTGCGAATTGTGTCTATTAAAAAGTCCTTTTTTAGTAAATTTTGCTTCGTCTCTCCATATAATATTTCCCAAATAAGAATCGTGACCCTCAGACCTTATTAGAATAAACTCACAAAATTCTCTCTTCTTAGGAAATCTGTTTCTTTTAATCCTTGAACCATATGGAATGAAAACTGGTGAAACTTATGTTTTAATAAAATTCTGTGAATTGAATCCTTGCATAGTCCCGATTCCAGAGCAGCTTGTCTTAATGCATGAAAATATCCCAGAATGACTATTTCAATGTTTTCGTCATCAACAATAGGCTTTCTTCTTTGCGTTTTTGCCTTGACAGAGCCATAATTTTTAAAATTTTCCAGTATGCGTTTTACAGTGTTTAGTGACGGTTTCCGTTTTTCTGGATATCGAGTACCAAATGTGCTGCAAGTTTTTGATATTACTTTATCACATTCTCCTTAAATAATAAACAAGTTTAAAAAGTCTTCGTGGGTGTAATTTAAACGTGCTGGCATTTTTTTTACATAAGATAATGACTGATTGTTTCTAATCATGGCTGTTTTGATGAAATGATTACCATTCATGAATTTCTAATAAAATCGCAAATATTTCAAAAAGCTGTAACTTTAACCCCCACAATGCTAATATCAGAAAAAAGGGAATTCAATTTTACACAACTTGACGTAAAAAAAGACAGTGTGTGTACCTACACAAGTTTTCGCGGTTTGAAGTTGATAAAATGTAACGCGAAAAACGGAACACTCGGTATGATATTATTGAATTTATTTCAGTTGTACAGTGTAACTCTCGTGTTTTTTTTTACATTACAAGAAGCAAATGAGGATCTTTTACACGAAGAAAGTTCTTGCAAACCGTTGCACCTGTCAAATTTTCTAAAATGTCAAATATCTCTGAAACGGCTAGGTTTAGGTATGCTACATATTTTTGACTCAGAATTTTATCCTCTTTTCGAAAACCCTAAAATATATAGGATGTTCCATTTGAAATGATCAAGTTGGTATCGACTTCCGGTATAAGCGGAGGTGCCAGCTGCTTGTAATTAATTTATTAATTAATTTTAGTTGGATTGGCCACACCGACATTAGTAATTATCTAAATTTTCAAAATTTTCTGATGCGTACTTTTCTCTATATCGATCGATTAAGTTCCCGGTGGGACACCCTGTATAGAAAGATTAGGTAACGTAAGGAGTTTATTTTTTATGAACGTGGTCTTACAACTCTCCCTAAAATCCAAGTTAAATATTAATCTCAATATTCTTTTTTTTATGACACAAATACACTACTAATATGGGAAAGTCGACCCTAAATAAATATATTAGGTGACACGGGTGAACATGCCAGTGCATAGTATATATTGATGGGTCCATCTATATTTAAGTAGGTAACGTTTAAGTTGTATTAAGTCAAAGTAAGTTTTATTTTTATTTAATTTACTGCATACTTAATCAATATGTTTAAACCCCATGATAAGACATTATCAACCAGAGTGCCTAAGAACAGCCACATAGCGTAATGCCAGGCAAACTAACACGGTGCCCTAAGTAAAAAAATTTAAATTCGGTCTTATTTTCATTCAGTATTAGCCTGTTTCTATCACATCAAGGTCCATTAAATCCATGACCATTTATGTATACTTATAGAGTGTGAAACAGCCAAATGGAATTAATTCAATATTTTAATTATTGTGCATATTTATAAAAAATCCCGAGATACATCGATTTTAGTTTCTGAAATGACATCCTGCAACGCACAAAGAACAAAAGTAACAACATGTTTTAATTAACAGTTGTTTGGAACCAAATGGGAAACAAGACGATGATATTATTTCTTTTGCTTTTTCCTTAACGGAAAATAACGGACCTAATACGGATCTTTGAATAATTTATCTTGTGCTCTGCTGTTGTATAATCTTTCACATAAAAAGAATAGTATATCTGAGTGTGATCAGCATACATATGCGTAGTGCAATGCTCAAGCTATTTAGTGAACTGACTAGTATAGATTATGAACTCTAGGGGTCCTAACACGGATCCTTGAGGAACACCTGATAGTACATATATATTAATTAAATGTTTTCCTTTTAGCCTAACACATTGAGTGCGTCCTTTTAAATATGATTTTATTAAACCTGCGTTCTCAAACATATTCCACATGACTTCAGAATGGCCAGTTAGATATTGTGATTGATGGTATCTTTGCTGAAATCTAGCAGAACCAAAGCTGTACATTTTCCACAACTGGAAGCAAGGATGATATCATCTGTGATATTTAATAGAGCAGTTGTACAGCTATGACCTATTCTAAATCCTGATTGTATGTCCGGTATAATAATATTAGCATTCAGGTGTTCCCTCAACTGCGATTCAATAATTTTCCTCACTAATTTTGACAAGCCGGGGAGAATAGTAATGGGGCTTAAATCAGTTAAGCTCTGAGGGTTATTAACTTTAGGAATTGGCGTAACAGACGCATTTTTCCAACATGTAGGGAACTTGTAATCAAGGAATAAAGTATAATGCATGATTTGCAGGAAACAACTACTCAGCGGGCAAATACTCCGACCTGCATTGAATTACACTTTACAAATCATTAAAGAGTGGTAACCAATATCATTTGTTAATTCCCTGACCAGACATAGACCGGTTTCGAACTTATTAGTTCTCATCAGTATGCCATAGGTCATGGAACAGACAAATGATAGTGGCCAACCTGCTAGTTTTATACAAACTATAGTAAATTGACTAGTGGTGAGAGGTAAGTGAAACCTCTCAAATGGTCAATTGCTACAAATATTATTGGTTATCACTCTTTCATGATTTGTAAGGTGTAATTCAATGCAGGTCGGGGTATTTTTCCACTGAGTAGTTGTTTCCTGCAAATCATATATTATAACAGTAGGTTAAGTCCACCTAGGACTGAAAGGTCGCCGCTCTCAGGTACTTGCAGAATCGCAAGTTGCTATACGCCCATAGAGACATCTATGGTGTATAGTAGCAATTGACCATTTGAGAGGTTTCACTTACCTCTCACCACTACTATGGAATATAGTGTTTACAATATTTACGAGGAAAGGCAAACATATATGGCATACATAATTTTATTAGACCAATACTAAGTTCATCGCTTCCTGGAGAAGAGTTTTTTTTTATTTTCAGTAGATTTTCTGTAATAACTTGTTCGGAAACAAGGCTAAATCTAAAATGAGAATTAGAAATTCTATTCTATATATAAGAGTTTTCAATGGTAACGTTGTGATTTAAATGTTGTGGTATGCTGTCGACAAAGTGATTGTTAATCAGATCGGGATCCTGAAATGACATATGTAAATTAGGGTTCTTATTTTGTGTTATATTAATTAATTTAATATACTGTTATGTGCTGCCCTCTAACGGAGAGAGATGTAATTAAGTTTCTGGTCAAAGCGAAGGGAAACCTGTTATTCTGTTACTCCCTGACTAGTAGGGTGGCGCCGTCTATGAGCCAATTGACGAACAATCATCTAGCATAGAGAAGAAAACTATGGAGGATTCTAGAATGTTATGAAATAGGATTCTGGTACATTCCAAGTGTGTATATAAAGAGGTGAATCCAGCAGATGTAGGAGTTCAGAACAGTTCAGTTCAGTGAAGTATACAGTACAGTTCCAGTATACAGAGAGACTTTTTAGGTTAGGCAAGAGTTGACAAGTTTAAGAAGATAAATACATAGTGTTTTAAAAGTAGTGAATTTATATTAGATTAAGTTATTATTAGTTGTGTGATTTTTAAGTATTTACTAGTGTAATTTAAGTGATAAATAAAATAGTAGTTTGTGAAGATTCTTGTTGCAAGTTATTTGAACCCACAGAGTGTTTACTGAAGACTGTAAACACGTAACAATATTTTTCACAGCCGCTTTTTAAAATTGTTTTATCTCCTGTTTTATTACGGTTAGCGTTTCAATGTCATTAATATTTACAAGATAATATTACATTACAAGAAAACTGGAACATTTTAGGATACATTCCCCTCTCCCTCTCCATTTTCGTTACTTTCCTAACAGAGACCGTTCGGTTTATAGTTAAAACCGCACGTAAGGATATCGCGGACCAACTATGCGTCCTCTAACTTTGTAAAGGATTACGCCATTAGCTCACCTAGATTAAACAAGCTTACAATAAAATTCCATATATTACCAAGATTTTAACGTGTAGGAAGTTAAAGATTATCTCCAGGAAACCACCCTGAACGCTGGAGCTGAATTTGAGAGCGCTTTTTGTTCCGTCCCGCCACTTTGGCGATAACTTTGAATCCTAACGTGTTTGGTTAATTACCAGAAACAAACTTTATATCAGTTGTAGTAGTAATTCATCGACACATTAAACTCCATTGGAACAATAAAGGGCGCTGTGTTCACATCGGCTAACTGAGAGTCACAGTGAACGCTCCAACTTAGTAATTAATTGTTCCAAATTTGCGCTAAACTTGTCCTCCAAGCTCCTCGCTTCACTATTAAGTTGGCATGCTGAACCTACAAGTGTTAATTTCCAGTTATTGATATCGACCATAAATTGCTTATCTTGTTCGAGTCAAATTTTCCCATTTATTCGGGTGTATTGTGCCGCCTGATAATTTGATTGTAAACAATGGACGGCTAATAAATGCCTACACAATTAATTGAAATCGTAAAAGCCTTTATGTGTTTATAGAGCGGCATCAATAAAAACAAACAATGCTTTCTGAAGTGATCGTATATTTTACTAATATAATTAATTAAAAGACTACCATTGTCGCTAACGAACAGTTTCTCGTTTCAGTAAATACCACTTTAGGTTATGGCGTTTTATGTCGAACTGAAATTGAAAGGCAATTAAAATTTTTGTAATGTTCCACAATAAGAAGTGATAATATATTTTACAATTTTCGTAAGGCAGATTTCATCGGGTTGTGTGAAAGTTTAACTCATACAGACTGGAGCTTCTTAAATAGTTGTACCGATGCTGACAGTTCTTGCGATGCTTTTTATACAAAACTGTATGACTCGCTTGATACCTTCATACATAAAACTAAACCTCATAGACGAATGTACCCACTTTGGTTTAGTGCTATCATTATAAAATGTATCCATCTTAAATATAAAGCCTAGAGAGACTATAAAAGATATAAAGACCCTATCGCGTTACAAGAATTCCTATTCTTGAGGCAAAGAATTAAAGGTGATATAGAAAACTCTTATAAAGAATATTGCAGCCGTATCGAAAGCAATATAAAAAATAATCCCAGAGAACTATGGCAATTTCTCAACAATAAAAAACAATAATGGCATGCCAAACAATAAGATATACAGGGTGTTGCATCATGAGAGGGACATAGCTTAATAGGAGGTAGAGAACATCAGTGGTAACCGGAACCTCCCATAGAAATGTCTCATTGGGCCTTCACTACGAAGTTACAGGGCGTTTTATAATTTTTGGCCAAACCTGTTTTTTGTCATAACTTTGACAGGTAATGAAATAACGGATTCATATTTGGTACGGCTAATGTACTAACGAGCCCCAAGAGGTACATGTATAAAAAAAAATATATCCAGGTCCGGACTCACTATAATTTATGTTTCTTCTTTGCATCAATAAAACATCACCCTGTGTATATTTTTTTGAAATTTCGATACGATATTCGAAAAGAGCAAGAAAAAACAAACAAAATGGCCTATTTCACTTTTTTGTTACACCTTCGTGGTTATTTAAATACGTTGTTAAATGTGCAAGAAAATGGATTACAGAACCCTATTAAATGAGAGGCACGTGAAATAAATAGTTTTATAACTAAAATTTGCAAAAATTCTATTGAGCCTAGGTGGTCTGGGTGAATCCTAATTCCGGCACGTTTTAAAGGTCCATTTTGGTAAAAAACTGTGGTCCTAATAAGTAATCGGGTATGAAATAACAAAATTTTTAATCAATCACAGTAGGCTTGTTCAAAGTGACAGATAATAAAAAGAAATCTCCTAAACAGTTGAATAATTGTTTGTTAGTAATTTAATGTGTCAATAATCCGCATTTAGTTAGTGAAAACTTGTGAAAATATTTTAACTATGCCAGTAAAATTTACAAACGTGGAATATGCTGACATAATATTCATCTATGGTTTCTGTAATGGAAATGGTAGGTCGGCGGAAAGAGAATATCGGCTGCGTTTTCCTGGTCGTCGATGCCCTAATCATAAAACCTTTAGTACGGTGTTCCAGTATGCAAGACAACACGGAAAGTTTCCTAATTCTGCAGTTGTGGAGCGTGTTTTACAACAAGGTGTGCAGGAACAAAACAATATTATAAACGTAGTTCAAGAAAACCCAAATATGAGCACTAGACGAATCAGTTTGGCAACTGGTATTCCTCATTGGCGAGTATGGAGAACCCTAAAAAGAGAACGTTACCATCCATATCATATCCAGCAGGTACAGCGTCTTCAACAAGGCGACGATATCCCCCGCCTGGTATTTTGTCATTGGTTGTCTAACCATCGCCCAATCATTTACAGAACCTTATTTACGGATGAGGCACAATTTACAAGGGATGGAGTAAACAATTCACGAAATAATCATAAATGGGCACAGGAAAACCCACATGCGGTACGCCAACGCCGTTCGCAACACAGGTTTTCTGTAAATGTTTGGGTCGGACTTGTGAATAGACATTTGATAGGGCCACATTTTTTTGAAGAAAGATTGAATGGTGAAATTTACTTTGATTTTCTTCAAAACATTTTACCGAATATGTTAGAAAATATCGGTATAAGAGGCATGTTGTTTCAGCATGATGGGGCCCCACCACATTTTAACCTTCAAGTAAGAGAACACTTAAACAATGTGTATCCTAATAGATGGATTGGACGCGGGGGTCCACATGAATGGCCACCAAGATCTCCTGATTGTAACCCTTGTGATTACTTTTTATGGGGCCACTTAAAAAACGAGGTTTATAGCATTGAAATTGAAAGTAGACAACATTTAATCCAGCGCATCGTTACAACCTGCGACGAAATACGGAATGATCCAGAAATGATACGTCGAGCAATTGGTGACCTTTCTAAACGCGCAAGAAAATGCACAGAATGTGGGGGAGGACATTTTGAAAATTTACTTTAGTGTCAATTACGTTTTATTTTTAAACACATTTAGTTATTGTTTTGTTATTTATTGTTAATTGAATGGAAAATATTTTATTTATTTAGATTTTAGTTTGTTCTCTTTTCCAATTTTTATTAAGTATAAAATGTTGATGATTTTCTTGATCAAAGTAACTGGTTGCTTAGGCCTAAATGGTTTAAATTATCTGTCACTTTTTTTCTTTGAACAAGCCTACTGTGATTGATTAAAAATTTTGTTATTTCATACCCGATTACTTATTAGGACCACAGCTTTTTACCAAAATGGACCTTTAAAACGTGCCGGAATTAGGATTCACCCAGACCACCTAGGCTCAATACAATTTTTGCAAATTTTAGTTATAAAACTATTTATTTCACGTGCCTCTCTTTTAATAGGGTTCTGTAATCCATTTTCTTGCACATTTAACAACGTATTTAAATAACCACGAAGGTGTAACAAAAAAATGAAATAGGCCATTTTGTTTGTTTTTTCTTGCTCTTTTCGAATATCGTATCGAAATTTCAAAAAAATATATACAGGGTGATGTTTTATTGATGCAAAGAAGAAACATAAATTATAGTGAGTCCGGACCTGGATATATTTTTTTTTATACATGTACCTCTTGGGGCACGTTAGTACATTAGCCGTACCAAATATGAATCCGTTATTTCATTCCCTGTCAAAGTTATGACAAAAAACATGTTTGGCCAAAAATTATAAAACGCCCTGTAACTTCGTAGTGAAGGCCCAATGAGACATTTCTATGGGAGGTTCCGGTTACCACTGATGTTCTCTGCCTCCTATTAAGCTATGTCCCTCTCATGATGCAACACCCTGTATAATGATAGTTTGATAAACGAACCAAAAAACATTGCAGATGCCTTTAGAGGCTTCTTTCAGAGTTCCCATATAGATAGCACTCAAGTTACCTTTGAAAGTACCCTAACTGATAGCTTACATTTAAATCAATTTACTGAAACTGAAGAAGTTAATAGCCTTAAAAAATTTAAACCCTAAGGTAGTTTTATACCATATATACCATATATCATATTTAACACATTTAATAAATGTCTGCCTTGTTGAAGGTTTTTTCCCCTCAATGTGGAAAGAAGCTATAGTATGCCCAATACCAAAGATAAATTGCCCAGCGGAAATCAAAGATCTTCGATCGATTAGTCTATTGGCAATATTTAATAAAACATTGGAAAAAGCAGTTTATTTTCAAACAGAAACATGCTTACTCAAAAATAAGTTATTCCCAGAATATCAATCAGGTTTTAGAGCAGGACACAGCACTTGTACTGCACTTACAAATATATCGGACAATATTTTACGGGATTTGGATAATAAACTTGCTGACATTTTAGTTTTCCTTGATTATTCGAAAGCGTTTGATTCGGTTGATCATTCATTACTATGCGCAAAGTTACAATTTTATGGTTTTAATAATGTATGTGTTAGGTTTCTAAAAAGTTTTTTAATTGGAGAGAAGGAATGATCTAGAAAATTTAAAATGTTAAAGATAAAAAACAGAAGGATGGTGCCCTCTACCGGTTTACTCTTGAAAAGCTAGAGTACTGTTGTACAACAAAGTAAAAAATAATCGATCTATATGGAGTATACCTAGGGAAATATAGGTGGCGGTATATGACCGAAGACAAGTAGTGTAAGCAAACTTAATAAAAATAGATTGGAAAATTACTAAGAATATCGACTATGTCAAAAAACACATAAACAATAAATGTCCTGTCTAAATAACATTAGATATAATTTGTTGAGAGAGAGGAGCTTGTACTAAATGACTACAGCAAAGGTATGAGAAGACTGAGAATTTATTTGTGAATTAAGAGATAGAGTGTGTGGATTTTTAAAATCTTTTAATATTTCAAGACTTTCGAGGTTATTAAGCAAAGCACCTTTGCCCATGAGGTGTAAGATTTTGAGACTATTGTTAAAGGAATGGTTATTGGCTACCAGGTGTTTAGCAAAATGTGAAAAGCCTGTAGATGAGGTGAGGTATTTGTGTTTTCTATTGAATTTTCTAATTTTATTGAACTACCAGGCAATGACAACTATCATACTATGTTTTTAAGAGTCATTGACTAGCAGATGTACAGACTTTTTGTCTGTGACGATGTAAAACTCTTAAACAGACATGTTATCCCAGTACGCCAAATTACAGAACTTCTGGCAACTTTAACATAAATATCTAGTTTACAAATTAAAAGAAACAAAACAAATACCGTTGTATGTAATGTCTTTTCAACTCAACTGCCACTAACCACTCGTGATACTAATTGGAGTGAATTAAACAATTAAAGTATTACGACTTTGTGTACCCGTCGTCTCATTAGAACGCAGTTTCTGAGGTCAAACAACAGAAATATCACGGACTTTCAAACCAATAGAAACAAGACTTGCATCGAATTAAAATACACAAAACCTGCCAAATGTATAAGAGGCATGCTTTTAGAAAAAGTGGTTATACTTATTGATATATAACAGAATATATTGAAAGTGTGTATGAATGCCAGAAGCCTACGACAAAAGCCACATTAGTTGAGGTATAGGGTGGATCAAATTCGATAGAACTTAGAGCTTTCTGGTATTAGGATTGCTCCCATAAAATTCTGACACCATATAAATGGCCTACACTTTAATTTGACTTAGTAGGCATTTAAAAACTGTACAAATTTGCTTAATTTAAATAAGTTAGCAAAAAATAAATAATATACAAGGGAAAAATATAAACCCAACGCAGAAGCAAAGTACATTTTTACAGTCGTTAATAAAATCTATGCAAAAAATAATAAATTTGGGACAGTTATAAACGAAATACAATATGAGAATTTCGTTAACTATTTCTCAGGTGTTGGGCATAGAATTTGAGGCAAGGACATTAATAGAGAATGCTATATTTGTAAAAGAACTACCCTGTTTCCTAACAAATCAGGATAATGAAAGAAGAAAAATATCAAAAATCACTAAAATTAATTAAACTCCTATATAAGAGTCGGAACAAATTGCTATGATTCAAGTATCGCCCTCTAACTTTCATAACATACATCGCAAGAAATGGAGAAAATACTGGAAACAAAAACAAAACAAGTTGCTATAAGAATATAGTATTATTAGCAGCTCACAGTTTGGTTCTAGAGATTTGATAAATTTAAGAACGACCCAAAGAAAATGTAGCAGCCTCTGAAATCTTTAGTATCGAGTAAACATGATGAACCTTTTAAAGATATTCAGTTCGAAGATGAAACGTGTAAAAACCCAAAACTATTGCCTGGAAAATTTAATGAATCCTATATATCTAGTATTAACGACATAGTCCATAGTATACCTCATAGCAGCTATCAGTCTGAACTTGTCGAGTTAGGAGGAGCAAAAATGCAACACTTTAAGCTGTTGACAAAAACTGAATTAAAAACAATCATATTTGATCTAGCAAACAAGAGTAGTCTGGGTGAAATTTATATGACTTTCTATAAAGATAATTTTGACAATCTGTCTGATCAATTGTTTCATATAATTAATGGCTAGTGGAGCGTGATATTGTGCCAAATTCTCTAAAATTGTGAACAATAACTCTTGTAGAAAACTACCTAAAACCATTGATGCTGAAGACTGCAGACCTATAAATTTGTTACCAGCTTTTGAAAAAATATTGGAGAAAATAGTATATCTACAATTTTTGGATTTTATAATAGAGAAAAAATACTTAGTGGGTATGAGTCTGGCTTTAGATAAGGTTTTAGTTGTGAAAGTGCATTACAATACGTTGTTAATGAGTAGAAGGGAGCTAAGGTCAAAGGGAGAATGTCAGGAGTAATATTCTTAGATTTGAAAAAAGCCTTTGAGACAATTGATGGAGAGATTTTATTAGATAAGCTAAGCAAGTATGGAATTGATGGTGTAGTATTGAAGTGGTTTGAATGTTATTTAAAAAACAGAAGGCAAAGGGTGAAATGTGAAAATATGTTATCAAGTGAGCTGCCTATACACATGGGGTACTTCAGGGGAGCATACTTAGCCCTCTGTTATTTGTAATATATATTAATAGTATGTCAAGAATCTTTAAAAAAATTTTTTTTTTTATACATTTATTTAACGTCGGCCTATTTCCGCTACTGAGGCCTAACACCGACGCCTGTAGACGAGCTACCCCCAACCAGGAATTTTGCCGAACCTCTTCCCTTAAGAAGAGCAGGAATATTTTACTTGCCTAACATTTAATAGACAAGGGACCGACGGCTTTACATCCCCTCCGAAGGATGGTATATCTCCTATACAACCCTCGCCTAAGGTTGTATAGCTTCCGCGCATACATTGATATACAAGCCGCTGGAAGATGTGTGAGGCGAGAACGCGGTTTCCGTTGGAATGGTCACCCATCCAAGTGCTAACTGCGCCTGTCGTTGCTTTACATCGCATACCGAAGTATGTACATAGTAAAGACGCACCTACGCTCGCCCCTTATTAAAAATTGCAAATATCACTTTTGTGTTGACGACACTATAAATAGTCTACATTGATGAACATGATCCTAGAGAGTTGGTACAGAAAATAAATCACGTTTTACAACTTGTTTCTAAATGGTTGGGAACGAGTTAAAACTGAATATCACTAAAACAAAAAGTATGCTCATAAGTAATCAGCAGAATCTCAAAAGGTCCAAAGATACAAATTTATCATTTAAGCTTCAACAAGTAAATCTGTCATTGGTCTCGGAAATCAAATATCTAGGAGTTATTGTTGATTGCAATTAAAATTTTAAGTCATCTGGATTTTACATTTAATAAAATTTAAAAAAAAGCCTTCTTAAACGTGTCAGTTGGTACTTATCAATAAATGCAAAGAAACTGTTTATAATGCTATAATATATATGTATAAATATGTATATGGCTGATCAGACCGATCTAGAACTATTACAAAGATTACAAAACAGAGCGAGATGCGAGTTAGTTGAGTGGAAGAGCAGCGTTGTCTGATCTCCGTCTTTTTTTAAATGTATAATTCAAATAAATAAAGACAATTTATTATTATTATTATATTAAAATGCCGTATATACACTAGGATAGATGACATGTTAAAATGTCTTAGTTGGATGAATATAGAGAACTTTTTAAAGTATAACATTTTAATTTTCATACATAAAATTAACAAGGACCTAGTTCCAGATTACATAAAAAATATTTTAACAAAATTACGAGAAGTACATCACTACATCACCTGAGGAAAGGGAAATTTTGTAATTAAATGGGCCAATAGTGCATCAATAAAGCAAGGAGATAATGGAGCTGTTGAGTATAACCGATTGAATAGCGACTTATGTTGAACTGAACTAAATACTTTCACAGTACTATTAGACGATACAATGATGTGAATTATATATATATTTTCTTTTATTTTTATTTTAAATATGTTTTTATTTTTGTGTTGTGCATATATGGTCTCTAATGTAAAACAGAGATTATACTATGTGTTTTTGATTGTATGGCCAGGGGCTAAATAAACGTATTATCCATCTATCTATCTATTCTATATTTGCGTTTCTTGTTCCGCCAGTTTCTTATTCAAATCTTGCAGTGGTATGTATCTTGTCGGGTACTATACCATAATAGCCCAAAAATGTTATTTATTTTACTGAATTTTAGTGAAATTTGAAATAGTCTCGTTTTAAATTTTTGACATATCTCAAAATTAACCCATGAAATCAAAGTGCGTCTTAGATAGTCCACTTTGTAGTTAATTAGAAACTGGAAAGAATTTAGAAGAATAAAAATTTTCTAGACATTATTGGACCCCATGTTTCAATAGTCTGACTATGAAACAAACACTTATTGCGTGTATTACAAAATATATGCTTATTAATGGGAATGGTAGCTCAGTGTGTTAAAGCGACTGGCTAGCAAACTGAGTTGCCTAGCGAAGTGGGTTCGATTCCAGCAAAGCGAAACAATTTTTCATTAAAAAAATTGCCCCAAGAGTGGTTCTGAGTCCACATTAAACTGTAGGGCCTCGTCTCTCTTTGCCTAGCACAAGATCCTTGTGATCTTCCAGGGGGTTACTTCAGTAACTTGAGAGGCGGATTTAATAATGTAAATAAAACAATAAAAACTCATCTTCCAAAATGTCACTGATGTGTCTTCGTTCCCGCTTGTATATCACTTCACTATATATAAGTCCGTTTTAGTTTATACACTTTGCTTTATTTTTTATTCTTACATCTTTCTCATTTTCCTCTTCAAATCTTCTTATATCAAGCGGTAACAAACAGTGTATATCACATTGTATGCCCCTGGTATTTCATAATACCACAAGTAGATACTTCGTTATTCAATTTGTGCTATAGAAAAATACATTATTTAGAAACCACTCAAGCAAAAATTCCATATTAATAAGAAATTATATATATTTTTTTATATTTACATTGGTATTTTTCTTCTGAACATGCAAATACATATACACATTAAAACATAAATTATTGGGGAATTTATTAAAACAACTACTGTATCGTAGCCCAATACTAGAAGAAATTGTATTATATAATAACAATTTGTTACATTTTAAAGCAGTGAAATATTGAAAATAAAAAAAAATTGTCTAAAAACTGTCGTGCTCAGGTTAGAAATTAAATAATCAACACCGAAACCGCAATTTATGTTTTAAATTGTTTGTTAGCAATTTATAATCTAATACATTTATCATATTCAGAAGAACATCAATTTAAATATAAAAAATAGATGTCTTATCAATACGGAAATTCAGTTTACTTATTTTTAAATAATGTATTTGGATTGGATACTTAAACACTTAACAAGCAATAAAAGAAATCTACAAAATGGGTTTATAAATGGTATTTTATTCTATAAATAATTCTGTCTGGTCGATAGCCGAGTGGGTTAAGGCGCGAGGTGGCAATCGCGATTAATCACACGGACATCGCACCCCCGGGTTCGAATCCTGGCTCCGGCACTGTCGGAGGAAATGGTTGTATGTCCGCATTTTTTCAATATGTAAGCCCCTTACGCACAAGCCCTGGCTTCTGGAATTGGGGGTTGTCTAATTTCTGTGGTATTTATTTATTATTATAATATTTCTTGCCTTAATCTACCCGCTTATAACACAGTCGGTATTGCTTAGCATTGCATTATCTATTTTAAACCGTAATTCTTATCGTAGCCAAAGCAGGCTATAGTTCAGGAAAGAACTGCATTTTGCTCTTTTCGTATTAATAGTACGAAGAATAATGTATACCATTAAAGCTATGGAGAGAAATAAAGGTTAACATTCTACCAAATCTTCATTGAGGATTTTGTAATATCAACAATTGCTTCATGGACTCCATATCAAATTAAAACTAGGAATAGTAACATAAGGATACATTTTTAGACACTTTAGACACTATCCACTTTCCAGCCGGTTACTATTTAGTAATTTTTATATAAACGTAAATTTTATAGATTCTAATGGGTTATCAACTAAAATATTATAACTTACTTTACAGCTGAATCAGTGGATATGAGTCTCGATCACATTTTTCTTCAATAGAAAACGTCCTGTATTAAACCTATGCCTAAGAAAAAAATTCTCAACAATATTTGAATCTACGCCCATTGGATTACTTTTAGTTATAGTTCCATTAAAAATTACAAAATCTATATGAACAACTTTCTGAATGTCTTTGAAAACTTATAATTCCTTCTAATCAGTCTGGATTTAGAAGAGGTTTGAGTATTTCTACTCTAAATACAAAATAATACAATTAACGAATGCGGGGCATCGGCAAAACGAAAATCGCTTCTTTATCATTACTTGACATGGCTGAAGTTTTTGACCCCTTAGATATTAATTGTCTAATTTCAAAATTAATTTATGGCATATCTATAAGTATCTCAATAACAGACAACACTTTACTAGTGTCATTGAAACTTTTGCTATGAAATTGAAATCAGATTTTACCAATAACAATAAACTTAGCACTAATCATTACTTGTTTTTAAAATGATCATTCTCTCAAATAACATTTTATAAACATTTTAAGTCGCTGTTTTAATTAAAATATCCAATACTATGTGACTGCTATAATAACCCCTGTATATTATAGAAGTAACATGTATTGTTTCCTTTTATTATGGAATATTCTAATTTTGTTTATAATATTAAAAAAGATCATATGACCTGACTAGCTTACTCGTTACGTATTCTTTTATTTGAATTATAGGCTATTGGAGAAGCCGTTTTCATAAAACAAAATAAATGAGGACACCGCACGGAAACATTAGGAAAAAGTAAAGTAATAAACATTTTTATTATTTATGGATGTAGGTATGTAATGGAGAAAATGCTAATACTTCCTACAAAATGTATTAAAAATGACCAGTAAAATCCAAGTTATTATTTCAAATGAATAAGGTTCATGAATTTTTAAACTATCCATTACATATACCGGTCGCTGATATTAATTTGGATTAGTCATCATGGTTAAGATTTAATTGTTTTTATTTTAGAGGAAATTATACTACAATAGCAAGTATTTAAAACCTATTTAAATATTTCCCCTATTTTTTATTATCATTATTAACGACATCAACCTGGAGTTGAGTGTGGGTCATTACTGTATATTGATGGCGTAGAAATATTTAAAAACAGAAATAAATTTAAATTGCTGTCATTTGGTTTTATTAAAATATTCAACAAATATAGTAGACTATGTAAAGGAAAGGTCTGGCCGAAAAGAATAATTAGTAGAGCCAGGGGCGTGCGGATTTACGAAATTCATAAATTCCGTAATTCCATAATATTTCGAAAAAATGAAAGCTTTCGGATTGTGTTAATTGCGCATGAGCTACCATGTCTTAAATTAAAATATTATTGATGATGAAGCCCCCGGTTTCTGGAATTGGGGGTTGTCTAATTTCTGTGGTGTTTATTTTATTATTTATTTATTTAAGTTCTGTTACAACGGTAATTTCACTGTAAAGATGAATGAAGTACGCATATAAAATTAACGCCCCTAAAAAACGCATTTTAAAACAAAACATGATAAAAAAATACAATTTTCGTAATTAATTTTCCAAGTTAGACAGTCCGTCAAGGTCTATTCTCAAAAATGTTCTACTTCTTTACATAAAAAGGTCTAATTTCCTATTTGCAATTCCAGATTGCTTCAAGTGTTCTGTCCATTGTAATCTCAGGATTTGAGTTTTATTCATATTAATTTTAAGATTAGTTTGCTTGAGTATTCATTTAATACACATGAAGTGGTGTTATTTGTTTGCCCTTTAATTTTTGTCGTTGATGATAATTGATGTGTTATCAACATAACTAATAAATTTTGCTGAATATGTCAAGACATCAAAATCATTCACATACAGTAGGAATAGCACCGGACCCGAGATAGAACCCTGTGTCACCCCTGTGTTAGTCTGTCTAAACAGATTCAACGGTGTTTGTTGTTAATAATCGGAATATATTGTTTGTAATAAAAAAAGTTCCTACTTTAGCCATTACTTTTTTTTTTATACATTTATTTAACGTCCGCCTATCTCCGCTACTGAGGCCTAACACCCACGCCAGACGAGCTACCCCCAACCAGGAATTTTGCCGAACCTCATCCCTTAAGAAAAGTAGGGATTTTTTACTTGCCTAACATTTAACAGACAAGGGACCGACGGCTTTACATTCCCTCCGAAGGATGGTATATCCCCTATACAACCCTCGCCTAAGGTTGTATAGCTTCCGCACATACACTGATATACAAGCCGCTGGAAGATGTGTGAGGCGAGAACGCGGTCTTCGTTGTGAATGTTAAAGAACGCTATAACCCCGATATACTTTTCGACGTTGTAACAAAATCCGACTTAGGAAATACTTCGTAAGAAAAGCGTGCTTCACGTAAAAACGCCGTGGAAGAGGTTTTTAATTATTGGAAACATATTTTTGCTCTTCGGAGCATTTTTTATGCCAAATTTTCGCTAACTCTTCAAGGAGCGTTAATTTAGAAAGTGTAGTAAATGTCGCTGCACAGGGACGTAATGTCGCCCCGACCACCCAATTTTAGACAGTATACTAAAATTGGACTTGAACTTCAAAATTTCCAAGATTAAAAACCCTTTTACGAATCCACGTTGTCAAGCACTGCAACTCTTACGAGGTATTGAATATGAGGACAAGTTAGTCCAACGACTATTCAAAGTATATCGGAAGTTATAGCGAAAATAGCCCTTAGCGACATGGGACCCCCATCATTTCCTAGCAGTCGGATTCGACGGGGAAATGATGCGTTTTGACGGGGTTTGCCCTAAACCGGTTCCTCAGTGATTCGGAGTCAAAAAAGTATTATTACCATGTACTCACACGTGCATGGGATCTGCCTTGCCTGAACGTAAAAAGTTGTTATTGCATAATACAAACGAAGTAGAGACGCTTCAAACAATTTTAAACTCCGAGGAGCGACCAAAATTTATGTGAATTAATAAATACGTTTATAAGACAGGCAAGCAAAAGCCCACCAAAATTTCAGTTACGTGAAACTTTTCTTGAATCTTTTTGTGCATCGTTAGCTTATCAAACTGCATATTGGATGGTAGTTGGTACCGTATGAATCGTCCCGTTCCTCACCATGTGTTGTACACGGGTCAGACCATTGTTTGTTAACATTTTCTCTTGAAAGAAGTTGTTGTAAAAACATAAATTTTTTAAAAGATTTAATATATACATTTTGAACTTTATATCGTCTTTAGTTGTGTTTTCTAACAAAATTCCTTTTCAGGTTTAATTTTAAGAGAGTGTGATACAGACAGTGTTAGATTTATAGTGTTACGACGTCGTCCAATTGATACCATCAGAGCAGCAGTTAAGCATAAACGACAGTAAGTATGATTTATTATATTATTCTCCGTTTGAAACAGTCGTGTTGAACCCTAAAAATTTTGTGAACGTAATATTTATTATTTAGAATTAAGAAAAGGTTGAGGAAAAAGAAAATTAATTTTTTCTTTTTCCTATTTTTTTTAATTTTTCTAAGTTTTTCGAGCAGAAAATACGTCCTTCAGACATCCATTAAAGCATGGGTCGTTCACATGAACACGGGACGGACCCTCTTGTTAGGAAAATAAAAAATTGGAGACGTGGGGGTTTAGAACTGAGACTCTGGAAGGCTCCCGTGCATTTTATTTTATTGTGAGAAGTCTTCTGGTTTGAATTCTGTGGTGAAGGTTAGGGTCAAACCCTGTATAATGGTACTCTGGATCAGCTGAAGCACTGTAGTGTCAACCTTCTTGTTGTTTAACACTGTATAGTTTTAAAAGTCTTTTACAAGGGTCAACGACTGCACCCTGTATATAAAGTTCTCGAAAAAATAACACTTTGTTTTAAAACGAAACGAACAATTATTTATTTAAACTTTTCGCGAACAGAGTTTGGAACAGTATATTGTGGATTATTTATTTTTACAAAGTTTCTTTTTATTGTTTGAAACTATTCGACAACATAAATTCTGTCAGTAGAATTTATTGAAATTATTTATGGAAATATTTAATTGTTTATTAAATCAGAAAAATTCACTTGGGGTTAGATTCAACTTGGCCGTATCGGCTGGAATAAACTTGTCACTTGGGACGAAATATAAATATTAAAAAATAAAAAGAAAATAGGGGCACTAAAGGCGATTACTTAAAACTAACTCTTTTTAACCAGGTTTCGGCCTGGGAAACTAGATCGGGACAGCTAGTCACGAGAAGTTGCTAGGATAGGTGGTTAAGAAAGTCTGACTAGAAGGTGGGTATCTACAACTTTAGTTAAATAGTAACCGGTCCGAAAACTCTAGCACATCAGCTTATTACACTAAAATTACTTTTAAGAAACTTGTTCTACTTTATCACGTCGCGAAAACTAAACTTAGGAGTCACTATCGAAACTGAACTTAACTTCGGCTCGCAATGCACCGGTATTTATACTGTTTCAAGAAAGTTTCGTTTTTCTCGCCCCGTCGAGTCTCGCGGGGAGTTGGAAAGGCTTGAAATCGCTCCGTGCGGGCAAGGATGAGTCATAGATTGCGACATGTTGCGCAATACTTGAAATTTTTTGAATTTGAAAATGAAATTTATATAGAAAAATCGGCGATGCAAAGGGGAATTTATTAAAATTAAAATGAAAGTCGGATCTAGTTTGGTTTAGAAGTTATTTGAAGTTTTATGTGTGAAATCTGGCTCGACCCCGTAAGGTATCACGGAGGTCCTATATTAAAAGATGTAACACCATTAAAATGTTCCCGATAGGTGCGTAGCGCATGAAGATAAGATATTAAAAATGTTCCTACCGGGTACGAATCGAGTTGAGCGGAGATATTGTATGCTTGTATGCTATTATACAGGGGTGATCGAAAATGGGGGGAAATTTATAATAGCAATTGGATTGCGGGAATTTGGTGAAATGACATTTGGACTTTTGAGACTCGAGGCACGGAACGTGATTTGAAGTATACAGGGGTTGATCGAAAAGTAAGAATGGAAAAATAACGAAATGGTTTTAAGAAAGTTGGGAAACGGACTCGACAGACTTTTTTATGTAGTTTGCCAGGTGGCATGAGACTATTTGATTTTTTGATGTTTTTTAGAATGTTTTGTTTTTTAATTTAGACTTGTAGGAGACATACCCTACAACAGTTGGAACGGTCACCCATCCAACTACTAACCGCGCCTTACGTTGCTTTACATCGCATATCGAAGTATGTACATAGTAAAGACGCACCCACGCTCGCCCCAGCCATTACTATTCACAATATATACAATAATTTTTATCTGTTTTTGCTACGAATATTACAGCATATTTGATTGATTTTATTTGTTTTGATTTGTTAACCGACCATGGTACACAATGTACTCGTACCTAAAGAAACTTTAAGAAAATGGTAATATCCTGAGAGAAATAATCATGTAATAATTATAGATAATAATTGTAAAAAGTGTTGAGTATTTCTTACACGAACAAAAATAACCCTTGAGACGTTTCCGTTGTAATTCCCTAGAAATAATTACTAGCACTAAATGTTCTTTTGAATTTATTTAGACTTCGTTGTTTTGTTGGAATTATTGTTTAACATGGAAAGAAACAATGAATGCGTGGATGAATAGTGGGAACATTATTTTATATAATTTATATGTATTTCGCAGGGTAGAAAATAATAATCCTTCGTGTTATTACTAATTAAGCTGCTTAATATAATTTTTTGATAATGTATATGAGGTATTTTTGTCAGAAAATATGAAGTAATATCATAAAAAAAGTAAATCATCTCTACAAAATAAGTTTTTCATTTGTCCTAAGTGTATAATTTTTCTGAAGAATGAACACCTTACGTTTTTCCATTGCCAAGCTCGTAGTTCGAACATTTTTTGCATTCGCGTGTATTTTATTTATTAAAATTTACACACTTTGCATTTTATACAAGTTTCCTAGAAGCTTTAAATCCATCACCAAGAAAGTACTTATAATGTGATATTTACAATAAATATGTAATTTGAATCTTTTGCTGTACTAGTACTTTTTTGGTACTTGTATTTTGAAAGTCTCTAGCATTTCATATTTTTTAAAAGATAATATTACCGTGTTACTTATTGTTCTCCAAAGGTAAGATGTGAGTCAAATATTATGCATAGATCTCTAAAAATATCATGACGTGTCAGATAATCCTATTATGGTATACTCATATTGTGTCTTATTTAATTTCCCCGTAATAAAGGACCTACAAGTATTTTCAATACTAAAATCATCAGAATGTACGCACAGTATGTCACTTTCAGAAGTGCGCGATTTTCCAATAAGTAGCGCACAATAAATTTTGCTCCATTTTAATCTGTTGTAACTTCAAAACTAAAGATCCAATTTTTATTTTATTTTTTATTTGAAGTTGATTTTATCCTCACCAAATTGTTTTTATATTTCAAAACTTATACTTTACGCACTACTTTGCCTTTGAGTGTTATTGACGATTCAGGTAATTAAAATAATACCCTGTATAAGTAAATAATACAATATCTAAGTAAACTGTAAACGATTAGAAATAAGTTTTGTGTTCTTTTTTTAATTTTTTTATACATTTATTTAACGTCGGCCTATTTCCGCTACTGAGGCCTAACACCGACGCCTGTAGACGAGCTACCCCCAACCAGGAATTTTGCCGAACCTCTTCCCTTAAGAAGAGTAGAGATCTTTTCCTTGCCTAAAATTTAATAGACAAGGGACCGACGGCTTTACATCCCCTCCGATGGATGGTATATCTCCTATACAACCCTCGCCTAAGGTTGTATAGCTTCCGCGCATACACTGATATACAAGCCGCTGGAAGATGTGTGAGGCGAGGACGCGGTTTCCGTTGGAATGGTCACCCATCCAAGTACTAACTGCGCCTGTCGTTGCTTTACATCGCATACTGAAATATGTACATAGTAAAAACGCACCTACACTCGCCCCTAGTTTTATATTAATTACAACGCTTTAAAATCAACAGCAATTTCTTGATGTGCTCTGTCGGACTTTATTCGAAAAGTAGAGGGGTAGAATATTAAACAGCTACCTTGGCAGTTATTTTTTGTAATAGCTTTAATTTACATTACAAAGGATTATATTGCTTTTTCATTTCACACAAAAAGTGTAATTAGGTCATGTGAAATAGGCTGGCTTTTTAAGTGTAACTTCAATGGGTGCGAGTATGTGCTTTTTGTTGTACATACTAAAAGGGTACTTCTATAATGCCCGCGTGGCCAGGATTTTTGTATAATGTGCCCCGGCGAACTCTGCGTGCTTTTACACTGTGACAAAATAATAGTTTTATAAAATTACCAGCGCTGCCTTTGACCAAATGGATATTATTAATTGCTGTATGTTCGTTGTAGCGAGGACTTTTGAGACTTTTAACGGGAGCTAACGGACAGATGTGTCCTCGGGGAAAACATGAGGGCATCCGGGGTAAATATATTTGCTTGATTTGTCTTTCGAAATCAGTTTATACCGGGCAGCTCATAAGTGTGTATGTATAAGGATTATATTGCTTTTGAACTGATCATATTGCATTAAATGACATAATTATACGACCAAGTTTCAAGTTTTTTTAGTTAAGGTTTGTAAATATATTTTCGTTCAACCTTTACTCATATTATCTATCATGGCTCTTAAAACCGATACTTTTCCTCAAGTTTGGAAACTAGTCCGAATTTGTCCTGTGCTCAAATCTGGTGATTCTTCTTTATTAGTTAATTACAGACCAATTCTGATGGTAATATTATGCAATTATTACACTTAACGCGCCAGGCTTATAACTTGCAATTCAGCGCTCGGCGGGGCACATAACCCGGAGAGTAGCTGTTGGTTACAATCTGGCCACGTTCCTTATAGTAAAATAAGGATTTTATAGAGGAGTTTGCGACAAATATTATGTTTTAATATTCTGCCCCCTAGAAGCACATTTGAACTATGCTAAGCCCAGTCAGGCTATTTATTTTTCGATTTCAACGGACACTGGACCGTGGTGCCTGCTGACTGTTTTGCATGTCGCTATCCTAAAGATACCGAGATGTATCAAATAGTCAAAGGATTCTCGTGTCGGGCGTCATATGCCTACCTTGCACTGACGAGAGCCAACGGCTCGAAACTGCAGTCTTCAAGTGGTGTGGGACGACTGGCAC
Organism: Leptura quadrifasciata; assembly: GCA_963675555.1. Lineage (NCBI taxonomy): Eukaryota > Metazoa > Arthropoda > Insecta > Coleoptera > Cerambycidae > Leptura > Leptura quadrifasciata. Next base: position 120,390,835 of record OY776678.1, read on the forward strand.
GAGAGCTACTTTAAGTAGGATCGGTCTCTCGGAGTTTGCGACTAAAATATTGTTTTAATATCTTATATCTATCAATAGTTTCAAATGTTCGCTTTAAGTCTACAAACACACTCAATACTATATTACCGTCATTGATTTCGTTTCTCCAATACTCACAGCACACATTAATTGTAAACTCGTTTCACATGAATGACTTTGTTTAAATCCCGATTGAACACTGCATGAAAAAGTGTATTTTCTTCAAAGTACTTCCTCGAATGTTCGGCCGATTTCTAATATTTTATCCACTATCTGAATTGAATTTATTGGTCTATATTCACTTGCTTGCTTCGAGTTTTGAAATTTTTGGAACTGGTACTATACGCTTATTTTTAATTCAGTCGGTATTTTTCGATGTGTTTATTAAATTTAATAATGGATATCCCACTATGTCAGATATTTCTTTCAACAGGTTAATCTTCAATATTTCGTGTCCAGTAAATTTATTTTTCAAACTAAAAATAACTTTTCTTAACTTGCTCAAGCTTATTGTTTTAAACTCAAATAGTTTAGTCGATTCTGGCACCTCTATTCTATATCTCACTATGTTCATCTTCAGATATAAAGTCAATACTATTGGGATAAAATCAATGCTATCAGCGTAATATTTGTTAAAGTTTTCTTCAATAAGCTCTATGTCGCTTTCAAAAATTATATTGGCTCCTTCAAAATCTTGTTTCTATTACTCAAGAAAGTTTATAATGTCGGCCACATCTGTTTACTCTCACCCCTACACATATCTATTTTTCGTTTAAAATGAATTTTGTTTTCTTCTTTAATTATTTGTAATCCGTCCAAATTGAGAAAATTCAATTCAAAAAGTTCTAAATTGAAGAATAGTTGTTTTCTGGAAATCCTGCTTACCATATATGCTAAGCAGGATTTCCAGGGCGTCGACTTATTTACACTACTGAAGTGAAGTCCCCCCATGCAGGAATTTTGTCGAATCTCTTCTGTGCAGTGGGGATATTTTACTTCCCTAAAATTGAATAGACATGAGACCGACAGATTTACACCCCCTTCGAAGGATGGTCTATCCACCTCGCAATACTCGCCTAAGAGTGCATAGCTTCTGCCCATACACTGATATAAAACTCGCTAGAGGATTGGGCGAGGACACTATATTTCTTAGAAACGGAGAATTCATCCAAGTAGCACGTCCGTATTTCTGTGCAGACACTAGACTTATTATGATGAAGATAGATTTAAGTATGGAGTGACTCAGACAATGAACACGTCTAATATTCGAAATTAAACTTGCTCTACGGTAACGTATCTGTTACTCGATTAAACAAGTCTAATAGTCCAGATAAATGCGCTTAAGAGTCGCGCATCTATTGATCGTTATTTTTTATTTTTATTTTATCGTCTTGTTTATATTAACGTCCTGGCTGAGCTTAGCCTTAGCTATTTCACCACTCAACTAGGACACATACACATAGACAACTATATAACTACCATTTTCTACGATTTTGCCATCTCGGCAACTGAGACTCGAACTCACGAGTGGTACAAGCAACTAGCCGTGTTGTCTCTCACACAACCTCGTTTAGTCAATTGCCACCGATTCGGTAACACATGAAAAATACCACTAAGCATCCATATCCTAGCTAGGATTCGAACCCGGGACTCCTTGGTTGCAAATGTAACATGTAAGCGTTGAGCTACTGAGCTGACTTAAACTCTTCTAACAGTAACGCTTCTGTTAGTCGAATTAAACGCGTTTATCTTGGCCTCTCAGCACTTTTGTACAAAACAATTATCTGTAATTTTATTAAAGTATTTGAACTCTACAGCTACGACATTATATTCGCTCATGTCAAAAAGCAGCATCAGTATTAAGCAACATGGGTTCATGAACAGCCGCCCTACTACGACCAATTTAAGGTTCATTACCTAATTTATATTGGAAGTTTAGATGATCAAGGGCAGGTAGATGTAGTCTGTAATGAGCTTTCGATAAACTCCTTCACAGTGCTTTTTTTCTTCGCGAACACACTTAGTTTTTTTAAATTCAACCTCTCTGATAGACTCCAACATGAATGTTACAGAAATTTCATCTCAACTGAATTCGAAATGCTGTCGTTTTTTCTTTGTTTGTTAAATATTCATTAGAGATCTGTTTTTACTTCCACGTCCAGTGGAAGTATAATAACGCAATTTTGTTTTTTTTTAAATAGGCTTAAAATATCATGATTTTAAATTTGAGCGAAAAAAAATTTCTCCTGTCTGTCGGTTTGTAACTTTTTTTTCGTGCGCATGTTTACTCTGGAACCGTTTATGATATTGACTTGAAATTTGGTACACTTATGTATTATAACGAGATCTGGAAGTAGATTATATCTAAATCCGTTGTAGGGTTCGGGGTAAATAATGATAAATAGGCAAAGCAAGCAGGTAAGAATCCATAAAATTGCGTCAGCCACACCCACTAGCACCCCTAATACCACCCCCACACTATTATGAAAAAATTAAATGTAATTTATTGTGTATACAACAACGTAACGTCTCAAAAAATTGTTGGCGTTAGGTACCCCCTCTACCACCCCCATTACCACCCCCAACCTATTATTTTTTATTTTTTATACATTTATTTAACGTCGGCCTATTTCCGCTACTGAGGCCTGAGGAATTTTGCCGAACCTCTTCCTTTAAGAAGAGTAGGGATCCTTTACTTGCCTAACATTTAATAGACAAGGGACCGACGGCTTTACATCCCCTCCAAAGGATGATATATCCCCTATACAACCCTCGCATAAGGTCGTATAGCTTCCGCGCGTACACTAATATACAAGCCGCTGGAAGATGTGTGAGGCGAGGACGCGGTCTTCGTTGGAACGGTCACCCATCCAACTACTAACAGCGCCTTACGTTGCTTTACATCGCATATCGAAGTACGTACATAGCAAAGACGCACCCACGCTCGCCCCAACTTATTATTAAGGGGGGTAAAAAAATTATAAATTGGGATTTAATGTGTATACGAGAACCAAGGGACTCTGAAATTGTTTTGGCATTGCCACCTCCTCTATCACTCCCATTGCCACCCCCCACATTTTTATTAAAGGGAGTAAAATATTACACTGGGATTTAGTGTGTATAAGATTTGGATACAAAATCTGGATGTGGAAGTAGTGATTCTTTATGCAGAGGTTTTTCTTAAATATATTTCGCCTTAATAACTCCTTATTACTTTTACCTGTACGGTCTAAGACATCATTAAATACAACATTTTTATTTATCTATTTATTTAGCGTAGTCTTGTGAATTTAACATAGCAGTAATCGAGTAAGTAAACATTTATTTCTCATCACTACAATAGATTTTCGATGTGGCTGTAATTTATTGTAAATAGAGAGGTCCCGTTCTAGTCCTAGTATAATTATAAAGGCCACTATTAATTGAGTTATCTACCCTTTCATAATAGTCACCTTCACCTTATCGCTTTTATCAGATATGATATAAAACAATTTTTGTCACGTAACAGTTTGATTTTTCTTTCCTTTGTAGATTTTTATTTTCCAGTGGCATTAATAATATTTGTAGAGATTTATTTTCTGAACGTCTCTAACAAAACCTTTTAGAAGAATGAGGAAAATATTAAATTGAACTTTTCATATTTGTGATAATTTTTAATCTCTAAAACGCCCTTAGGGAACGATAGTGCAGATATTAATCCCTTATTCAAGAGACTGAGTTTCTCTTTGTCGAAAAGATTGTGACGAGTGGTTTTTTACAATGTTGGTAGTTTTCTGAGGAGCATTATCTTTTGGTCTATTAATAACTTTGATCACATTCAAGAACGCTATAAGATTAACAATGTTTTTAGCAAGGCCCATATGAAAAGTAAAATACTGTTATTCAAACAAATTTTCACATTTAACCGCATACGTTAATACAATCTCATGTAGTAAAATCAAAGCAATTTTCTGTTCCAAAATATATATAAAAGTACCATCATCCTATTGCATAATAGATGGTAGTAGAAATCTTAACATTTGTTTCGCTATGTATAATAAAAATATCATTGAACTCTGTCACTCTCGATTAATCAAAAGCGTATTAAATATTTAATATAATAGTGTGTAAAAACCATGGTATATTTTAAATATCTCTAGACTTATCTAAGAGATTTTGCTAAATAATGATGTAATTGCCGCCTCTAAAATAATTAAAATATTTCGTCTTTTATTTATTGTGTATTTAAATTGATCATAGCATAATATATTTATACTGTGTGTCTCTAAGAGTATCTATACCGTATTTTATTTTTAAATAGTTTGAAAATGATAAAAGAATATGATAAAAACAATCAATGATAAACAATTGAATGTTAATTCTTGGCATTTCTACCAGTTGTTTTTTAATAATAAATTTTCTTCTTTACTATTTTTCAGTATTTAATGTATTATGAAATATTAATAATAGCTATTTATGTATCAAGTTATAAAGATGAAGCCTTATTTTTTTTCAATTGAAGCCTTATCAATGGTTCAATGAAGCCTTATTTTTTTTATACATTTATTTAACGTCGGCCTATTTCCGCTACTGAGGCCTAACTTCGACGCCTGTAGACGAGCTACTCCCAACCAGGAATTTTGCCGAACCTCTTCATACATATTTATTTGAAAACGTCTAAATCTGACACCGGCTCAGCATTGGAAACGTCTAAATCCGACATAATAGTAAAATAAAGTAACTTTATTTTACTAGTACAATAAAGGTAACTTTATTTTACTAGTACGATAAAGTGGTACATAACATCCGTAAAACTATAGCATAAACAGTCCTTTATGACGTGGTCGGACATAAATAATTTTAATATTGTAAATTATTGAAAATTTCATACTAATTATATTCAATTGAAAATAAATTTTTTTAACATTATTTAATTAATAATGTTTGATGTTACAATTATGTTACAAGATTTCCCTGTCGGGATGTTTTGTGATCTAAGCAGGGCGTTTGACTGTGTCAAGCATGATCTATTACTAAATAAACTATACAAATATGGAGTTAGAGGTGTAGTTTTAGACTGGTTTCAATCATATTTAGCTGACCGCTCCCAAGTTGTTAAAGTTAACCATAAACCTGAGTATGCTATTAGAACATATTTATCAAAACCTGTTACTATAAATATAGGCGTACCACAAGGATCCGTTCTGGGCCCAATTCTGTTTGTAATTTTTATCAACGATCTATCAAAATATTTAATTCAAAAAGTGGTTGTATATGCAGATGATACGTCACTTTTGATATCCCATAGAAATGAACAAAATTTATTAAATGCGGTTAAAGCGACGACGGATAAACTTTCAACATGCAACCTATTACATTTAAACCTATCCAAAACCACTTTTCTCAGATTTCACACGTATCAAAACACAAATGATAATCGCCTAGACATTGCAATTAACAATACAAGTTTGACACAAGCCGATACGGTATCCTTCTTGGGACTGCAGATTGAGCATACACTCAACTGGAGCAAACATTGTCAGAAGCTCACCTCGCATTTAAATTCGATATGTTATCAGGTCAGATCACTTAAACATATCCTAAACAATGCTCAATTGTTAATGTTTTATCATGGGCAGATTCATTCCAGATTATCGTACGGAATAGTATTATGGGGTCTATCTCCAGCAGCCCCCAGTGTTTTTATCTCCCAAAAGCGTATTGTAAGATGTATAGCAGGCGTACAATACGATCATTCTTGCAACTGTTTAAAAAATTTAAAATTCTACCTCTACCTTGTATTATTATTATCGAAATACTAACTTATATTTTTAAGCATAAAGATACCTTAACCACAAACAATTTACTTTATACATACAACACTAGGACCGCCAATAACTTCCACATTTCCCCTAGAAGAATAAGTCTGACCTACCGTAAATCACCTCTACATGTTGGTTTAAATCTCTACAACAGACTCCCACAGACCATTAAGGATGAGGGGAGAGTTAATAATTTCAGGAAAAAACTAAACTCTCTTATATTACATAATTGTTTCTACTCTGTCAGCGATTTTATGGAATTTTTATAAACAAACATTATTAGATACGACTTATTTGTGAGTTGGATACACCCAGCCTGTTCTAGTTGTATCTCTGTTTTATTCCATTTTATTTTATTTTATTTGATATTGTTGTACATCTCGTCTATTTTATAGAGCCTAAACTTAGCTTTGTGCTGTTTAAACTATATTATTAGATAATGCTCTTATCACATTATGTATATGGATTTACTATATTCTAGAATTAGTACTATGCCATGCATAGCTATTTTTGACAATTTCTATAATACTTATTGTATTCAAAAGAAATGCTTAATAAACTAAACTAAACTATTTATTAGTTTTTCATTATATATTAAATACTTGAAAATAATGAAAAAAAATGTATCAATTTAGGGAGTGACTGCCAGTATTTTTCTCATAAGTTTTTAACTTTTTTAATATTTCTAAAAATTATTATATAAAACTAATTTTCACATCATTAGAAATAAAAAAGGTATTCTTATTGCATTTCGAAAACCAAGCCGTTCTCGAGTAATTTGTTTAAAAAACAATGTTTATCTACAACATTTTATTAATAAATTCGTTTTTTCACATAGGGAATGCTTTGAAATATTACTTTGACATTTCTGCTATTTATTACACTTTGATTTTTTTTATAATTCCAGTTTAATTGTTAATATTATTTAAAAATAGGCGATTACACGTTGCGTTCTCTGAATTTACAGACGTATTTTTGACATTGGGAGAATGCTTTGATAAAACTGTTGCAGCTGTGAAATAGATAAATTCCCGAACAGAAATATTCCTGATGCCAAAACTTTTTTAAGTACAGAACACCGACTTAGGGAAACAGGAAGTTTTCAAGAGAAAAGCAGAGGTGCCAGCCGTCAAAGAAACGCAAAGACTGTTGACGTTGAAGAAGATTGTAATGGCAGATCCTACGATAAGTTATAGAAGATTAGGCTTAAGAATGGATATATCTCACCAAAGCGCTTTAGGAATACTACATGAACAACAATTTCACCCTATTAAACATATAATTTTTAGTCGCAAACTCCTCTATAAATCCTTATTTTACTATAAGGAACCTAACCAGACTGCAACCAACAGCTACTCTCCGGACTATGTGCCCCGCCGAGCGCTGAATTACAAGTTACAAGCCTGGCGCGTTAAGTGTAATAATTGCATATTACCATCAAAACGCTAATGCTTCGATTGCAACAAACACCAGCCGAAAGACTGATCCTACTTAAAGGAGCTCCCTTGCCAGTCGTCACACACCACTTGCAGACTGCAGTTTCGAGCTGTTGGCTCTCGTCAGTGCAAGTGCGTCAGTCTGCAAGTGGTGTGTGACGACTGGCAAGGGAGCTCCTTTAAGTAGGATCAGTCTTTCGGCTGGTGTTTGTTGCAATCGAAGCATTAGCGTTTTGATGGTAATATGCAATTATTACACTTAACGCGCCAGGCTTGTAACTTGTAATTCAGCGCTCGGCGGGGCACATAGTCCGGAGAGTAGCTGTTGGTTGCAGTCTGGTTAGGTTCCTTATAGTAAAATAAGGATTTATAGAGGAGTTTGCGACTAAAAATTATATGTTTAATATTCCGCCCTCTAAAAGCACATTTGAACAATTTCACCCGTTCCATTACCGAAAAACTCAAGAATTATTACCTGAGGATATGCCAATAAGGGTTGATTTTTGTGAATAGTAAAGTAAAATACTTTTTACTGGCGTGCCTACATTTACACGACAAGGCATATTTAATTCTCGGAATAAGCATTTCTGGTTTGAGAAAAAATGCAATAATACAAACCCATTTTCAACAAATCTTCAAAATAAATGTATTGGCGGCATCACCATGGAATCAGCTAGTTGGATATCATCATATATTACCTGGAAATTTAAATGGCGATAGGTATTATGATTTTTTGGAAAACATCTTGAATGAAATATTAGGTATTTCATTGCTAATGAGAAGAAATATATTTTTTATGCATGACGGCATAACACCGCATTATACCAGAACATAGTTACACAACCCATAGATGGGGTGTAGATGCACAGATCAAGTAGCCTGCTCAGTTTCCTGATATAACTTCTCTTGATTTCACTGTGTGGAGATCTGAAATCACGAGTTTATAATACTTAAATTGACACGATGTAAGAGTCACCTAACCAAACAAATTAAATAAAAAAAATAACTTTTTTGTTTGTGATACAATTTGATGTAATTAATAAAATAAAAATGTAAAAAAAATGGTACGTTGTTCAGTTTTTAATTATGGTTTAGAAAATTAGAGTTTACAAAAATCGCATTTTACAAAGTAACCAATATTAACTATTTTTATATATTTGATATCACTAAAAGAAAGTGGTAGATGAAGAGCAATACCGATTGCATGCATGAATTTTCCAAAATCTTGGAAGAGTCAATGGATAATTAGGTTTACCTATAATTCTATAAAACAATTTTTTTTAATAATAATTAATCTTGAATGAGCATTGGGAACCAACTTATATGCGATTTTCATTACCGAAATGAAATTATATGCATAGCCTGTCACGATTTTCCAAAATATTAGGACCACGAGGGCACAATTTGACCTTTTAGTAGTACTATACTGTAAGAAAATTCTGGTACATTCTTAGATGATAATTACAAAATGCGGTACAATTTTTCTGAAATTCTGGAGAAATCTGCACACAATTTGATACTATTATAGTCGTATCTTGGAACCTTGGGAACCAACTCATATGCGATTTTCACTACCGAAAAGAAATTATATGTATAGACTTTCACGTTTTTCCAAAATATTGGGACTACCAAAGCACAATTTGACCTTTTAGTAGTAGTATACTTTAATTCTGATACATTTCTTAGATGCTAATTACAAAGTGCGGTACAATTTTTCCGAAATTTTGGAGAAATCTGCACAAAATTATTGTAGTTGTATCTTTTTTTTTTTTTTACATTTATTTAACGTCGGCCTATTTCCGCTACTGAGGCCTAACACCGACGCCTGTAGACGAGCTACCCCCAACCAGGAATTTTTGCCGAACCTCTTCCCTTAAGAAGAGCAGGGATCTTTTACTTGCCTAACATTTAATAGACAAGGGACCGACGGCTTTACATCCCCTCCGAAGGATGGTATATCCCCTATACAACCCTCGCCTAAGGTTGTATAGCTTCCGCGCATACACTGATATACAAGCCGCTGGAAGATGTGTGAGGCGAGGACGCGGTCTTCGTTGGAACGGTCACCCATTCCAAGTACTAACCGCGCCTTACGTTGCTTTACATCGCATATCGAAGTATGTACATAGTAAAGACGCACCCACGCTCGCCCCGTAGTTGTATCTTACAGAAAAAATATTTCTGTTGATTTGTAAAACAAGCAATATAAACGAGTCAATGCGCGATTTTTATATTATAACAAACATTGTATGTAACACTTCTTATTAGTCTAAATTGGAAGTTAATTTTCGCTAAAAATCGCCAAGAAATAGCAAAAAATGCAATTATTTATGTGTTCTCATCGGGAAATTTATAAATTTTTTTAAAGACTCCTTCTATACCAACTTTTACGCAGAAAAATAGTACTCCTCATACTATGTTTATAATTTAAAAATAAAGAAATAGATACTTTTGCTTAGCAGTGGCAGACATTTTTCCTGGCAGATACACATCAATTTTGAATATACATCATCAAAAGTGTAGGAGCAAGATCATATAAATTAGTTTATCCCATTTGACACTATACATTTAATTTTAGTACTCGTTCACGTACTTTTTCTTTACTAAATCCTTATATTGTTTCACTTAAGAAAGTATTTTATTCATGAAATATTTATGATTTTTCATAACGTTTACCTTCGATGTGTGCCTAAAGTTCAACGCAAATGTAAAATACAGCTGACTTCATTTATTTATGACCATTTATTAACTGAAAACAACGGAAACTTAACAAACAACGATCTTGTGTGTAAAACAAAACAAATAACAGAAATGTAGAAACAAACATCAATTTGATGTATAAATAAAACAATGCAGTCGCTAATGCTTTCCTTTGTGATGACTTGAGAATCCGTGTTCCTCTCCTCCAGAATGACCTCCTTTCTTTCCATAACCTTCATGGTGGTGGTGGTGGTGTTCGTGACCTCCATGTCCCTTGTGTCCGTGGTGTCCCTCATGATAATGTCCCTTGTGGTCGAATCCTTTATGTCCGTGATGTCCGCCGTGGTGTCCGCTCTTGTGGGAACCTCCCTTCTTGTGGTGTCCAGAATGACCTCCGTGATGTCCGTGGAAGTGTCCGTGTTTCTCGTGGTGTCCTCCCTTGTGGGCATCGTCGTAGAATTTATGATTCTTGTGGTAGTCATCTTTGTGTTCTTTGAGATGGTATCCCTTGGTATGTTGTCCTTTCTTGTGTCCCTTCTTCTCACCAAATTTGCCTCCCTTGTGGTGGTGACCGTGAGCATGGTGCGAGTGGTGGTGGCCGCCTCCTTCGTGGTGGTGATGATGATGTCCGCCTTTTTCACCGTGGTGACCGGCATGATGATGTTTTCCGTGATGGCCGTGGTGCCCCTTATCATGGTGGTGGTGGTTATGGTAACCTTTCTCGCCTTTTTCTCCATGGTGAGAGTGGTGTTCTTTGTGTCCTTCATGACCACCGCCCTCTTCATGGTGGTGGCCGTGGTGTGAAGCTGCTACTGCCAAATCATCGGCGGCAACCAAATCCGCCGCCTCATCGGCTTCTTTCGCAAGAACTGATTGGTTACAAATCACAAATAGGCATACGCCCAAACACAGAACTAACAACTTCATACTGCTCTTATTGCTGTTGTTGAGCTGGTACCACCGATTGTACTGATTAATCATTGGAAGTCAGAGTATTTATATTGTTTCAATTTCTTCATATTTGCCAACGAATTTCCCGCATCATTGGCTCCGTGTAAAATGAGATGCAACGCAATCTTATCGGTTTTTGCTCACTATGGGTTTGTGCAATTAATTCACCTACTTTTATGTAATTAGGTTTTGGAATTTGGTAAAGGGAACATGCAAAGCGTTGCATAAGGCTACTATAAATTGGGTATTAGCTGTGGTACGTAGCTAATGACATGGTTGTTTAGATTGATACCGCAACAGTTTTTTCGCGTAATGCATACATCTTTAAAGAATTTATTTAGTAAATTCGCATGTAATAGATGCTGGCAATAAACCGGAATGTTGTTGAATTAAAAATTGTTTGTGGTATAAGTTTTTGAATTTAAGGGAATTGGGACAAATAAACAAAACAAATACGCATACATCGTATTGTGTATGTTTTTTTTTTAATTATATTTAAGTAAATCTATGCCTGTAAATAGGTAAAAATAAAAAAAGCTGTTAGTTCAGGCAAATTCCTACATTTTGGAACATATATTTTCTTACTGAAGTTAATAGCTATGTTAAATAATATGCACTAAAATGAACAGAAACTAAAATCATGGATAAGTGAGGGGTTAATAAAATCTATACAAAATAGGGATACATTAAACCAAACATTATTAAAATATCCAAGTAATTTAGAAATAAAAATTAAATACACAAAGCACAGGTATATGACAAACAAATTAATTTTTTTTAAATTTTTTTAATACATTTATTTAACGTCGGCCTATTTCCGCTACTGAGGCCTAACACCGACGCCTGTAGACGAGCTACCCCCAACCAGGAATTTTGCCGAACCTCTTCCCTTAAGAAGAGTAGGGATCTTTTACTTGCCTAACATTTAATAGACAAGGGACCGACGGCTTTACATCCCCTCCGAAGGATGGTATATCTCCTATACAACCCTCGCCTAAGGTTGTATAGCTTCCGCGCATACACTGATATACAAGCCGCTGGAAGATGTGTGAGGCGAGGACGCGGTTTCCATGGAATGGTCACCCATCCAAGTACTAACTGCGCCTGTCGTTGCTTTACATCGCATACCGAAGTATGTACATAGTAAAGACGCACCTACGCTCACCCCAACAAATTAATTAGATAAAGAAAGAGTGAATACTATAAAGTTCAATTCAAAGAAGCTGGTCACGATGTAAAAAAAGTAAGAGAGCTAATAAAAGAATCAACACATGAAAACATAAAACAAAATAGTACAATAATAAACCCAATTCAAACAGAAAATAAAGTATTAATTGCTTTAGTATTTAATACCTATTTTTCTGAAACTGGACACGATAGGCTTAAGATATAATAGAAAATACAAAAGCTACAATAAGAAACTCAATGTTTTTGTATCCAGTCTCAGAAAATGAAATAATAAATAGTATAAATAGTCTAATGAACAGTAGTGTACTGGGCCTTGATGCTACTCAGGTAAAAACAATCAAAGAATCTCTGATTTATATATCAAAATCATTGCAATACATTATAAATTTAATGTTTCGACAAGGTTATTTTCCAGAAGCATTAAGAAAAACTATTATAAAGCCATTATTTAAACAAAGCGACACAAATATTGCCTCAAACTACCGTCCCATATATGTTATTAGTAATGTTGCAAAAAACCGCTGCCCAAGGAATTACTACTTCCATGTCCAGATTTTGTATCCAAGTCTTATACACACTAGTATATGAAAATATGAAATATTTTACTCCCTTTAATAATAGGGCGGGGGTGGCAATGGGGGTGACTAATGCCAAAATAAATTTTAAAGGCCCTTGGTTCCCGTACACACACTAAATCCTAATTTAATTTTTACTCCCTTTAATAATAGGGTGGAGGTGGCAATCGGAGTGGCAGGGGGGTGGCCAATGCCAAAAATTTTTAAAGGCCCTTGGTTCTCTTATACACACCAACTCCCAATTTAATTTTTACTCCCATTAATAATAGGGTGGGGGTGGTAGGGGGTAACTGATGCCAAAATTTCGATCTTGTATACACACTAATTTTAATTTTTTTACCCCCTTCAATAATAGGGTGGGGATGGCAATGGTGGTGGTAGGGGGGCAACGCAAACAATTTTTTTTGGACGTTTAGTTTTTATATATACACTAAATCATATTTTAATTTTTTTTACTCCTTTTTATAATAGTGTGGAGGTGGTATTTTTTTGTTGAAATAGGCTTAAAATGTCATGAAACGTCGAGATTTTAAATTTGAACGAAAAAAATTTCCTGTCTGTCGGTCTGTAACTTTTTTTGAGCGCACGTTTACTCTGGAACCGTTTATGATATTGATTTGAAATTTGGTACACTTATGTATTATAACGAGATCTGGAACTAGATTATTTTGTTCTAATTCCGTTGGGGGGTTCGGGGGGTAGGGGGGTAAATAAGGGTAAATAGGCAAAGCAAGCAAGTAAGAGTCCATAATATTGCAATTTAGGGCATGTACGAAAAGTCAAGTGCTTCAAATTCTTTTTGGCATCAGCCCCCCCCCCACTATCACTCCCAATACCGCTATTACGAAGGGGAGTAAAAAAATAAACTGTGATTATGTTGTATACAAGAACGATACGTCTCAAAAATTTGTTTGGGCTCACCCCCGTTGCCACCCCCACCCCATTATTAAACGGAATAAAAATTAAATTGGGATTTAGTTTGTATACAAGAACCAAGGGGTTTGAGTAAAAAAATTAAAATGTGCTTATGTTGTATACAATAACGAAACGTCTCAAACAATTTTTTTGGGGTTAGCTACCCCTCTACCACCCCCGTTGCCACCCCCAACCCATTATCAAACGGAATAAAAAGTTAAATTGGGATTTAGTTTGTATACGAGAATCAAGGGACTCTAAAATTATTTTGGCATTAACCGCCCCCTATACCACTCCCCATTGCCATCCCCGTCCTATTAAAGGGAGTAAAAAATTAAGTTGCAATTTGGTGTGTATAAGAGAACCAAGGGCCTTTAAAAAAATTTCGGCATTAGCCACCCCCTCTGCCACCCCTATTGCCACCCCCTCCCTATTATTAAAGGGAGTAAAAATTAAATTGGGATTTAGTGTGTATACGAGAACAAAGGGCCTTTTAAACTTATTTTGGCATTAGCCACTCCCACCCCCTCTACCACCCCCATTGCCACCCCATCCTATTGTTAAAGGGACTAAAATATTACATTGGGATTTAGTGTGTGTAAGAGCTGAATACAAAATCTGGATGTGGAAGTAGTGATTCCTTGGGAAGCTGTTTTTATTTTTTGGTAAAGCTAGTCTCTGGATATATTTCTAGACCAATACATTTTATTGAATAGCTCTACCGGGATGTTAACGTGTTATATTGATAATTTTGGGGATATTGCTTGGAAATTTACTAGGACCAGAATATTTTCTATTTTGCATTGTTTTTAAAGTATGACTCGTTTCTCTCTTGATGGGTATCTGTTCTGGGCCAGTGTGTATTCTATTATTTACTGCAACTATGATCATTATCAGCTAGGGTTTTAGCAGCTTGACTTTTCTGTCAAGTCTTGTGTAGGTAAACCAACTTTGAACTTTTCTCTGAATACCTAGACCAAATCTAAACTCCACCGCACTACAGCCGACTTCTTCGTTTTGTTTCTATTTGTTCCCAACTCTCAACATTTCTCAGTGATTCTCGACGCCGAAAACTACCGGGAAAAAATTGAACCACTCTACTCTAACCTGCGTGGCTGTTCCTCTGTACTGTTCCATAATCATCCCACGTAGTATATTATTGCTTATTATTAAATATTTTTTACTTTAAGCAAAGTTCTAAACGCAATAACGCAGAATCTAATACGGTCCTGTGAATTTCTCACAAAGTGTTTCTGGTGGCCAGCTAAATGATGGGGATGGTATTTGCGGTTTGAGATAATTCAATTAAGAAAGCTTTTACTTCTGCATGTTATTGACTTGTTGTGACGGCTAGGTGCATAATTATGGAGTTCTTACAATGCCTACAGAATTTTCTTTTTCTTTTATTTGTATGCTATTATAAAAGTTTCTATATTTAATATTTCCTTGAATCTCGCTTATATTGAAGCTGCTACTCTCACCGAAGAATGCTGTTGTGAATAAATATTGTTTATCAATAATATATTTCGTTTGCCTGTGCTCATTTTATCTGTGAAATATAAATATTTATGTACACTATATAGAGTAGAGAAAATTAATCTATATCATTATTTTGTAAGAATTATAAGTTGGTCCAAAACTGTCTCCCGATATTTCTACGGTACATCCAAAAATAATGACGTACATAAACTTATTTCCGAAAATGAATAATGGGGAGATATATCCCTTAAGAGGGATAATATATTTCAGTGTTTCCGCAATATCTTCCTCACTCCCTTACAATATCAAATTCGTATTTTAAACTTATTCATAGGTCATTCAGATACCAGTTTAATGGTATCAGTCAAACCCTTTCTTCTGCTTAAGGGCTAGTTTTAGGGGGTGGCTGTCAGTATTTTCCTCACAACTTTTTAAATTTTTCATATTTTTCAAAATCATTATAATAAACTAATTTTTAAATCATTGAAAATAAAAAAGTATTCTCATTGCATTTTGATAAATCAAGCCATTCTCGAGTAGAAAATTAATAATAAATAATAATAATAAATAATATTATAGATCTTATATAACATTTAAAAAACAGTAGTGCAGCTTTAAAATCTGCACCCCACTAGGTCTTTGTAACCATTTTTAGAAAATGTAAAATCTATGTTGCATTTTGTAGTGATCGATTCGATGAATGGTTTCCATGTTAATTTTCTATCAAAAATTACCGCTAAATATTTGCTTGTCGTTTACAAAGAGAAAGTATATACTCCTATTTGGATATCTAAAATATTAGGGATATTGTGCCTGCTAAAGACACAAAACAGATATATCTTGAAAGATAGTAGAATGCAGGTTTTCACCGAGGAACTACAGAACGTTCAACAAGCTTTAGAGAAGAACGGATACAGTCAAAGCAATATACAGCAAATAGTAAATAACCAGAGGAGAACAACAGAAGAAGAATAGCAACCACCAACAACGTATGCATGCCTACCCTATGTCGCGGGAGTCACAGATAGGTTGAAGAAGATTTTATTCAAATAGAAAGTAGGTATACGGTTTCGAACGGTGAAGAAAATACAGCAGATGCTTCCCTCAATCAAAGACCCTGTCCCCAAACTGTTATCAAAAGGTGCTTACTAGTTGAAGTGCACATGTGGTAAGAGCTACATCGGACAAACAGGATGGAGTATTCAGTGCAGAATCAAAGAACATCAGAGGATACACGGATAGGTCGGCGATAGCAGAGCATGTCCATAATAACGAAAACTAATCGACTACGAGGACGTCAATATATTAAACAGGAATACGCGCTATTATCCGCGAATCATTAGGGAATCACTGGAAATTATGAAAAACGTAAATAACTTTAACATAGAGGATGGGTATCGACTTAGCAACAAGTGGAGACTAGTATGGCCAGGTATGAGCACCGTAGTAACTCATGGTGAACCAAACACGACGAATGAGCAGCAAAGCGAACCAAGCGCGACCAATGACCAGCGAAGCGAAGCGGCGCCTAGGTATATAACGAGGAGTGTAACACAACAAATCCAGTCTTTAGAATCCTTCTGAAGAAGCTGACAGGATGATCAGCGAAACGCCAAGTCAAGTTGGACGATCACGGCCAGACCCGGAAGAAACTACTTCATTCATCGTGAAAGATATCTAGGCCATTGAGAATGAACCATTGGTCTATTTTAGAAACACCAAAATCCAGCAGTTCTTCTGCACTATTGTAATTTTTATTTTCCACGTAAAGGCAGAAATCATCTGCCTATTGTACAATATTAAGATCTATGTTCTGAAATTGATGTAAGTCAGCAGTATATAAATTGAACAGAAGAGGGCTTAACATGGAGCCCTGGGGTAGTCCTAGATTGTTCTATCTGGGTTCAATTTTCTCATTATTGTTATTCCTTAAATAAATTATTCGTTCGGAGGAAAGATTTATTATAGACCTAGCAATTTGCTTAAGGATGAAGAAAAATTCACACATTTCTTTCCAAAATTTGAAGTCGACGAAGTCATAAGCTTCCTTAATATCCAAGAATAAAGCACATAAATAATTGTTACGCGAAAAGCTATTCTGAATATCAACTGTTAGGGTGGATACGGCATCAATAATTCCAAAGCCTTTTTTGTATTCAAACTGATTGGCTGGCCGTAAATTCTGATGAAAAAGCCACCATTCTAATCTAGGCTTAATCATTCTTTCAAGGGTTTTCAATATGCAAGATAACAGGGATGTTGGACAATATGAGTCGGAAGTGTTGGAGTCTTTCCCAGATTTAGGTATTGGGACAATGATTACCTTCTTCAGCTCGTCTATGCCATGACCAGAAGTATAAATATCGTATATTTGTTGCAATCATGTTTTACCATTAATAGGTAAATATGTGAGCATAGAGTATTTAATATCATCATAACCAGGGTAGTATTGGGAGTGTTTTTAAGAAATTATTCAAGTTCACTTATGCTAAAAGGTTTGCATAAGAAATGGGTATGGCCCTGAAATGGTTCAATGTTGTAACTTGACCTGTTGTTCACAGAAGGGGGCGCTACTTTATCGAAAAATCAGGAAACCATAATTCATTTTCCGCTATTGACCGGTTGATAGGAACTCTCTGCATTTTTTTGGCTTGTCTCCAATGGAAGACGGAGTATTTTTATTAAGGTCAGAACACTAATTAATAGAGTTATTTTTGGCTGTTTGTTTTAAATATTTTTTTGTTCGCGCATCAATTTGTTTATTAGATAAATCTCTTCAGTTGGATTTAGTTTATAATTTTGGAATGTTGTCTTCTTTCACTGACTGTATTTTCGCATTTGGCATCTCAACTTGACATATCCTCAAATAATCATCCTTGAATTTTTCGGTTATGGAACGAGTACAATTGTTGCTCATGTAGTACTCTTTAAGCGCTTTGGCGAGATAAATCCATTTTTAAGTCTAATCTTCTAGTAGTTATCGTAATATCTTCTATTACCATATCTAATATCTCTTCTTCAACGCTAACAATTCTTGCGTTTCTTGGACGGTCAGCGTCTCTGTTTTTGACTTGAAAGCTTCCTGTTTCTTTAAGTCGGTGTTCTATACTAAAAAAAGTTTTGGCATCAGGAACATTTCTGTCGGGGCGAGCGTGGGTGCGTCTTTACTATGTACATACTTCGATATGCGATGTAAAGCAACGTTAGGCGTGGTTAGTAGTTGGATTGGTGACCGTTCCAACGAAGACCACGTCCTCGCCTCACCCATCTTCCAGCGGCTTGTATATCAGTGTATGCGCGGAAGCTATACAACCTTAGGCGAGGGTTGTATAGGAGATATACCATCCTTCGGAGGGGATGTAAAGCCGTCGGTCCCTTGTCTATTAAATGTTAGGCAAGTAAAAGATCCCTACTCTTCTTAAGGGAAGAGGTTCGGCAAAATTCCTGGTTGGGGGTAGCTCGTCTACAGGCGTCGGTGTTAGGCCTCAGTAGCGGAAATAGGCCGACGTTAAATAAATGTATAAAAAAAAAAAAAAAAAAAAAAAACATTTCTGTTCGAATTATGTCATTTCACAGGTGCAGCGGCATTGCCAAAACATTCTCTTAAAGTGAAAACTACGCTTGTAAATTCAGAGAACGTGTAATCACCCATGTTTAAATAAAATTAACAATTAATCTGGACCTAATCAACACATTGAAATATAGTTTAATGCGTGACAGGTAAATTATCACTTTTACACAAACTCTAGCTGCACTGAATGCTGGCATACCATCAGATATAAGTATATAGATTTTTCTAAGGCTTTCGGCACATTGGATTACAATATTCGACTGCAAAAAATTATTAATAGATTTCCTCTGAATCACTAATATAAACTAATCCATTGAAGTATCCTCTACATCTAGAGTTCTTCAGGGTTCTAACTTGGGTCCATTTTTATTTAACATGTTTTTAAATGGTAATCTGATTTAAAAGTTTCTTATATGCTTTACACCGATGGTATGCAAATTTGCTACTCCACTGTTATCAATGCAGCAGTAATAACTGTTAATAAATAAGTAAAGTCAAAGATATACAGAAAGTAAATTATATATAGAATAAAGTACTCAATGTTATATAGTCTTGGCACAAGATTGAATTATGCCTGCTAAGGAGAAAATTATGTATATCGCATTGTCTTTCCTAAGGGAACAATATAAAACAGGCTATTCAAAATTAAATCGTTATTTTGATTGCAGTATCTCATAGAAACACTGCAAATTTTTGGTAGATTCTATCTACTTGTTGCAGAGTGCAGCATGTCACGACTTCGGGTAAATTTCACTATAGTTTCTTCGATTGGTCCCCAAATCCCCCCCCCCCCCCAGGCATATATATAAACCTTGGGTCCATATTTCGGTTAAGTTCGAAGATGTGCCAAATCGCCTTCTTCCTTTCAAAATAGCGGCGGTTCAAAGTTTTGAAAAAATTCTCAAAATTTTACTTCGAATCAAATATGTAGTGATACATCGTTGGATAGTGCTCATCTAGCCCTACAACTTTTGTCTAAAATATTTTTTGCTAAGACGCTCAGGAAAATTTAAAAAATTTCGGAGGTTCAAAGTCTTCAAAAAATCCTCAAATATAGGACGAAGTCTACCTTTCCGACTGGCCCCTGCCGTCAGGGTTTTTTCATTTCATTTATCTACCTATTAATATTAAAATATTACATACATGGTAAATTATTATATTACTTTTTATTTTTATTCTGTAATGGGGTTATTAGTTTTTGAATGTTTGTATGATAGTATGAAATTAAATAAATTCTTATTGAATTGACTGGTTGGTTGGTGACTTTAAACGTATCTTGTATATAACGCACTTTACGCAGTCTCGCCGAAAGAAATAATAGTTTGACATTGGCATTGAAGTGATTTCTATAGACGTGACGAAACTAGGTAATAATTTTTTAAATTCTTTCAACAAATTTTATAACAACAATCCTTTATTACAGGATAAATGTGTAACAGAAAGAAATTAAATTATAATAGGCCCAATTTTTTAAACTAATTATATCATTTCTGTTGCATCACGATAGTTAATAGCATTAAAACTTCGGCTGTTGTGGTAAAATTAGAATAAGTCCTTTGTAAAAAAGAGGGTTTTTTTGGTTAGTAGTCTACTGGTAAGACTGATTCAGATACAGAATTTCTAATTTCAGATCATTTTAAGTTGTGAAATCGGCAATTACATCACAAGATTTGTAAATTTAACTATAGCTAGTTACGCTAGGTCTAGCCGTTATTAATCTAGTGCAGAGTTCGCATATTGTAACAAGGTTCCTTAGATACAAATGAAAATAGTTATTTGTGCTGTGAGGAAGGTAAGTAGCATCTACCAGTCGAAGATGGATTTGCAATAGACTATAGGACTAGTCAAAGATACCTCTTTAGTTGTATATTAAAGTTTTCGGTTTAAAATCGGTTTATATTTTCGACATTTAATAAATTTCCTTTTGACTTCTGATTGCATTCCTTATTAAGAACCTGTTTATTACAGTTGTAATTAAAGTGTGTCAATTGTGTTGTTTAATAAGCGAGCGAGGCGTAATTTAAAATAATCAGCTACTGTTAAAAAATGATGTGTCTATCAAAATAGTTAAATTAAAAAAGGCAAAAAGATAATCATAGTTGTTTCTCAGTCTTCAAAACGATTGAAAATAATGCCCTAAAACTTGTGACATACTACGTTTTCAATCGGAAAACGCAAACAAAAATTTGATTGCAATAAGCCTCCAGCAGGCAGATTAATCCTATCGAAAGAACTACAGTACAGGGCTGTTTTCTATCATCAGCCGCAGATTATCAAATCACAGACGAAAGGCGTCCACAACGTGTGGAATGGCTGGATCTTGTGGCGCATTTTGCAATCTGAGTTGACAAAGATTTAGATCACATAAATAAAACTCAAAATTTTTATTAATATTTACTTCAGTAATCTTAAAAGTGAATAATACGTATTTACTTAATAACTTTCGCTAGGTAATCAGGCAAGTTTTGAATACAAATGCCTACTTTTGACGTATCGATGCCTTATTGATGTCTATAATTAAATCTAATTTTTCTGTTGCTGTTAATCTTTAGAAAATGCTACTAAAGAGGAAACATAGAAATTATCTTAATTCACGGCAAAAATAGAACAAACAGGGACACAGCTGTTATTTTTAACAAAAATTATCCCCAAAGTCTGTCTCTCATTGAACAGTAGGACGTAAGTCCCAAAAATTCAAAACAAGCGGCCCAGTTGGAAATCTTTACAAAAAGCCACACACGAATTGGATAAGTGATGAACATGAGGAAAACCCGTTGATTGATGAATAGAACAAACTTTGATTGCCGCAATTTCCGACGGAACTGTCGCAGGATGAACTACGGTACGGAAATTTTTGAGGAAACAGAAATTTCACCATTTCAAGCCAAGGTTTATTATCAAGCTTAAAGAACGCGATTTTATTAAATTCGCTTTTTTGTGCTTGAATACAAGCAGAAATGGAAGAAAATCGATCTTTTGCTGCACCATATCCTATCCACAGACGAAGCATCTTTTTCTTCCAATAGGGTAGGAAGTGCTTAAAATTGCAAGTGGTGGGCTGACAAAAACCCCAGATTTTTTATTGAATATAAGGACCAGTACTCTTTTAAAGCCAATGTTTGGTCCGGTTTTTAATCACAACTCTCCCTGTGGCGGCTTCTATACATTTTCGTAACCCAATTTTAACGTTTGAATGATGCTGGGAGGCCTCAGTCTTGAGTCTTAGAGAGGACAATGTTACCAAGATGTTCGCCGCTGGCACTCAGCTTGGTACATCCAATGTAGATTTCCAGATGGAACAGTACATTTACAAACGACGTGCCTATAGAGTACATATCGTCAACCTCCAGAAAATCTGTAAAAAACTGCTTTTGGCAGCTCGCCCTATTGTAGCTAATGAACACACCCTGTGGTGGTGTTCGTATTCTCTTTCCGTCCTTATGGACAACGTTCTGTCCTTAAATTTGCTACATACTGGAGCCACTCCAATTGCTATCAGATTCAGTCCAGGTGCATTTACCAATCAGACCCAAGCCGCTATCGGGGAACTTCGTGTTTTTGATTGTCACTGACTGCATTTGATCACCAGCCTATCACAGAAGCCTCGCATGTCAACGTTACAGTCTTCGCACTTTGCAACACAGACTCTCTGTTGAGATTTGTTGATATCGTTATTACCGAAAATAACAAGTCTCCACATAGTATTGTTCTCGTGTAGTGGCTTTTAGCACGTGAGGTGCTCCCTCTTCGTGGAACAATCGCACGTGATACCAAATGGGATGGGATACTTATTCTTTTACCGTGAACCTCAAGAAGCTGAAAAGGAGGAACAAGCTGCCAAGAAAGCCGTTGCTGCTGTTGTTAAACCGCCACCAGAAATTGCTGCACTATTTGATGCTTCAGAACTTGACTGGAGCGCCACAGAAACTACCGATTGGGCGAGTGAGCCTGTCGCTCCAGTTGCCCCAGTTACTGGTGCCCCCGCTTACAGTGTAGGTGCGACAGATGACTGGGCAGCAGAGGTTGTTGCCCAAGAACAGTGGTCAACTACCAGTAATGCACAAGCAGGTAGCGCACCTAACTGGAAAGGTTCTACCGATTGTACTAAATAGTTATTACTGACTGACATGTAATCTACTATTTTGTATAAATAAAGATTTATCTATTTTTAATGCCTTTATTTTTTTTGGCATAATCTCAATTTGGAAAGATATTTGAATGAAATTAGTGAAGTAATTGACGACACGTCGTTGGAGATAGTCTTTTGGTTTCAACAAGACGATGTTTCAGTTCAGTTACTATTAAAGTAAGAAATTACATGGACAGCTTGTTTAGATTCAAATGGATTGGTAGATATTCACAATACTCATAGCCAGCAAGATCCCCGGACATAACGCCCCTAGATTTCTTTTTATGGGGTTACTTGAAAAATAAAGTTTACTATAGAGGACCCTTCAAAAACATAGATCATTCAGAAAACACCATCAGGATATTTGTCTTGAAATACCCCAGGTATTTTAAGAAATATCACCAAAGAATATTGCAATAGGATAATAATATGTATAGAAAGAGAAGCAAGATATACAGGGTGTCTCACCGGGAACTGAATCGATCGATATAGAGAAAAGTACACATCAGAAAATTTTGAAAATTTAGATAATTACTAATGTCGATGTGGCCAAAATAATTACAAGCAGCTGACACTTCTGCTTATACCGGAAGTCGATACCAACTTGCTTATTTCAAATGGAACACTCTATATATCTAGGGGTTTTCGAAAAGAGTCGAAAATATGTAGCATATCCTATACCTAAACCTAAAATTTGACAGGTGCAACGGTTTGCAAGAACCGTTATAACTTTCTTCGTGTAAAAGATCCTCATTTACTTCTTGTCGAGTAAAAAGAACACAAGGAGAACTACGTGCTACAACTGAAATAAATTCAATAATATCATACCAAGTGTTCCCTTTTTCGCCTTATATTTTGTCAACTTCAAACCGCGAAAACTTGTTTAGGTCAAATGGAACACCCTGTATTTTTTTACAGTACAGTAAAACTCCGTCATATATACAGCACGTAAAACGTAATATCGGAAATGCTCTCTCAAATAAAGGATTGTAACAGTTTCTTGTAAATCATTGATTCTGGCTTCTGATACTCCCAATTTGCTTGAGTTACATTTACACTTATTTTTAACGTCATGGAAATTTGATCAGAATCGGATCGCTTAGACTAGACCAATCGTACATTTGCAAGATTCATGAAATATTTCAGTCAGTAAATCAATTTATTAAACGCTTTTACGTTTTACTAATGAAATTTTTACAATTACACACTCAATTCAAGTCAATCAATAAATTGATTGAAACAGTAAATATACCTGTCTTAACTTTACAAATTTATTATGCGGCAATTAATTGAAATTATATTTTATACAAAGTAAGCAAGACAATTAAATTGTTATTGTAATTAATGGCAGCTGAGACAAAGCAATTGAATTATATAACGAGTAAGAAAAGTATTGTGATTTTAATCGCCAACTTTCATTTTATGGTTTTTATCTCGTTTATTTTTCTCTTAGCATTAAACTGCATTATTGCGAGGAATTTATGCATATTATAATAACTGTATTTTGAACTTTAGTAATACGATATTATTGTTATTCGAGGATGTTCAAATAGTAGACACTACAGCTTGGTGAGGAATAGAAGCAATCAGTTTTGTATAAGTGATTCGTCACAGACCAGAATGTAATTACTTGCTCAGAGATTCTTGGTCAAAAAACGAAAGTTATTTTATATAATCCAATAGAGTTATTATAAAAATATTTTATCTTCTGACGTGTGAAAATTACTTAATTATAAACACCATTTTCAATAGTTCAAATGTGCTTTTAGAGGGCGGAATATTAAACATAATATTTTTAGTCGCAAACTCCTCTATAAATCCTTATTTTACTATAAGGAACCTAACCAGACTGCAACCAACAGCTACTCTCCGGGCTATGTGCCCCGCCGAGTGCTGAATTACAAGTTACAAGCCTGGCGCGTTAAGTGTAATAATTGCATATTACCATCAAAACGCTAATGCTTCGATTGCAACAAACACCAGCCGAAAGACTGATCCTACTTAAAGGAGCTTCCTTGCCAGTCGTCACACACCACTTGCAGACTGCAGTTTCGAGCTGTTGGCTCTCGTCAGTGCAAGGTAGGTATGTGACGACCGACATGAGAATCCTTTGACTATAGTACATCCCGGTATTTTTACAATAGCGACATGTAAAACAGCCAGCAGGCGCCATCCAGCGGTCCAGTGTCTGTTGCAATCGAAAAATAAATAGCCTGACTTGGCTTAGCATAGTTCAAATGTGCTTTTAGAGGGCGGAATATTAAACATAATATTTTTAGTCGCAAACTCCTCTATAAATCCTTATTTTACTATAAGGAACCTAACCAGACTGCAACCAACAGCTACTCTCCGGGCTATGTGCGCTGAATTACAAGTTACAAGCCTGGCGCGTTAAGTGTAATAATTGCATATTACCATCAAAACGCTAATGCTTCGATTCAGTGCCAAAATGATGTAGTTCATCGGACTGAGTACTGCAATGAAATAATTACAGTACTCAGTGCTATAATGATAAAAAAAATAAAATTAAGCAAAAAGTATTAAATATTTATTTATTTGAAAATAGTGACTGAAAATTTAATGATTAAAATTTGTAACTCAATTATTACAATTAGATATATTGATATTGCTCGTCGGAGTTGAAATGATTGCATTGGATTGATGGTTTCTTTGAATATTTTCAGTTTCTCGCGATAAGCAAGCAACGAATGAAGATACTATAGATGATTTCTCTCCAAGAATAGCTGCAGAAATCTTTTTCCTGTTTTTATTGGAATTCTCAATATATCCTTCATCAACAGTGTTACTTTTCCAGCCACCGTAGCGTTTGACAGTGAGAAGATCTGCGCCTGAATTTGTCAGTATAGAAGCCAGTATAGAAGCCGAAGACCTTCTGAAGCAAATTTTAAAATGAAGCGATATTTTTTGGCATATTTCCAAAAGTCTGCATACCCACTGGTTGCTTTGTAAATTTGTTATTTCTGGCTTATCGAAAAAAACTAAAATATTCGATAATTTTGGGTCCCATTGCTGCATAATTTCGAACAAGTTGAACCATATTTACATTAATATGCTCAGAAGTTATGGAAAATTCGCGGGTTACTTTAGTTTTAGTATTGGGTATAACAATTCTAAATACAGACCCTTCGTCATGCACATTCTCTGTCCTAAAGTTTTTTAATTCTTCCCTTCTTACCACTTATAACAATTACCATTACTATTTTTGTTAGAAGAAATTTTTCGTCTTTCGCCTCCAACAAAAACTTGTAACGTAATTTCTTTTTACTCAGTATTCCTGATGTTTCTTGGTTTATATGCATCAGAGTTTCGCTTTAAAAAAGCAATTAGTTCAATATATTTGCTTGTACCAACATTTCTCCTAATCGACAAGATGCTCCTTATCATCGAATAATAGCTCCACAAAGTAGACTTTTTTAAACTTTATTCCTTAAAGTAGACTATCAATACCTTTTCATACGTAATATTCTTAATGTTCTTCTGGTTACACCAACTTTCACACTGGTCATAATTTTGTTCATAAACGCTTTTAGATTTTTGGGAGAGGATTGAAGCAACTACGTCTTTTGCCAATTCTTCAATTTGTGGCGGTAAACTATTTTCTAAATCGCTCATTTTTTGGGAGAACTAAGAAATCTTTGGCAATATCACTTTGTAATAGTAATATATCAATATAAACAACCTGTAAACAGTTGCTTAGTAACTTGGGCACATCATACACAGTAGCATCACAGTAGCCTATACTTGAATGTCAATTTGAAATAATTACTACCCAAAGCTTCAAAATAGAGATGCATATTACTTTTTATTTTAATTAATTTACGCCCAAGGATAAAATTTTGCATGAAATTTGGATTATAAACAATCATTATGGTAATAATAAACATAATATTTTTAGTCGCAAACTCCTCTATAAATCCTTATTTTACTATAAGGAACCTAACCAGACTGCAACCAACAGCTACTCTCCGGGCTATGTGCCCCGTCGAGCGCTGAATTACAAGTTACAAGCCTGGCGCGTTAAGTGTAATAACTGCATATTACCATCAAAACGCTAATGCTTCGATTGCAACAAACACCAGCCGAAAGACTGATCCTACTTAAAGGAGCTCCCTTGCCAGTCGTCACACACCACTTGCAGACTGCAGTTTCGAGCTGTTGGTAATATGCAGTTATTACACTTAACGCGCCAGGCTTGTAACTTGTAATTCAGCGCTCGGCGGGGCACATAGCCCGGAGAGTAGCTGTTGGTTGCAGTCTGGTTAGGTTCCTTATAGTAAAATAAGGATTTATAGAGGAGTTTGCGACTAAAAATATTATGTTTAATATTCCGCCCTCTAAAAGCACATTTGAACTATGCTAAGCCAAGTCAGGCTATTTATTTTTCGATTGCAACAGACACTGGACCGCTGGATGGCGCCTGCTGGCTGTTTTACATGTCGCTATTGTAAAAATACCGAGATGTACTATAGTCAAAGGATTCTCATGTCGGTCGTCGCATACCTACCTTGCACTGACGAGAGCCAACAGCTCGAAACTGCAGTCTGCAAGTGGTGTGTGACGACTGGCAAGGGAGCTCCTTTAAGTAGGATCAGTCTTTCGGCTGGTGTTTGTTGCAATCGAAGCATTAGCGTTTTGATGGTAATATGCAGTTATTACACTTAACGCGCCAGGCTTGTAACTTGTAATTCAGCGCTTGGCGGGGCACATAGCCCGGAGAGTAGCTGTTGGTTGCAGTCTGGTTAGGTTCCTTATAGTAAAATAAGGATTTATAGAGGAGTTTGCGACTAAAAATATTATGTTTAATATTCCGCCCTCTAAAAGCACATTTGAACTAATCATTATGGTACACACCGTATTATCAATATTTACGGATAGAGCCATAATGGTTGTCATTATGATCCTTATAACATAAATAACTATTAACAACTGTCAAAAGTGAACTCTCAAAAAAATGCCACCTGATCAAATGTCCATTGACAAGCCGACTAAAACATATATAGAAATATTGTCTGAAAGTAGTTTGTGGGATTCTACGAATATTGTTTCCTATTATTTGGGTTTTCTACCACATGTATCCTCTTCAAAAACAAATCACCGAATCTACAAAATAATAGAATTATTGGAAAAAAGCCTATGCGCCCGTGACGTTTACGCCAAAGGAATAGTCAGAGTTTATGTTTTGAAAATAATATAAATCGGAATAAACACAGAAATAATGTATTTTGCTGACATTTCGGAAAATAATCTCTTTCCGTTTTCAAAGTTTTTTTTGGAAAAACTCTTATTTTGCTGTGTATGTCAAATACACAGCTTTAAGATTCTGTTTATGTTATTTTCATAGATACTTACTACTTACACAGAACATAGAATTGATGATATTTTCTTTTATATAATGTTGAGTTTGTTAAGTTCTTCTTTTAACATCGGTAGCTAGGTTGTACAAATATCTACAGAACAATTCGATACTCATTTATCTTCATTTAATAAGATTATTGCTGATTCTTTAATTTTTCTTTTCTTGGTATCTGCTTCTTTTGTTAAAATTTTTGCCGAGTCTCAGTTTATTCTATGTCCGTTTTCCCAAGCATGTTCACAAATCTTTGATTTCTGAATTTCATTCTTTCTAATGTAATTCTTGTGCTCATCCAACCTCACACTGAAAGGTCTGGATGACTCACCCACATAACATTTATCACATTCGCACGGGATATTGTAAATACAGTTTTTTGAATTCTGCTCCCTGTTTAGCGGTTTTGTTTTTGTTGAAATAGATATTAAAGTGTTCCCCGTTTGAAATATCGTCCTAACATCTTTGTCACCTATACGGCGTAGCTTCTACGATAGTCCGTATACATAAGGAATTATTGCAGTATAATGACGTTCTGGTTTTTGTCGTACCTGATTGTCCCTATTTTCAACATTTATGAAAACTCTATCAACAAAGGCTTCAGAATATTGATTTTGTACTAGAACCTCTTTGATAAATTCTTTCTCGTTATTTAATATTTCATTATTAGATGGAATTATTTTGACCCTATCGTATAAACATTTTAGCTGCTGACATGATTACCTTTTTAATAAAAATTTATAATTATTTATGTCATGAAAATTTATAATAATTATTATTCAGCATAAGTTGTTAGTAAATTATTTTCTATAAAAAACTAATGTGCTTGTATTATTTAATATTTCTTTAATTTATTTCGATTTTTGGAGCTTCTTCCATCTTCAAATTAATCTTGAAAATCTTCGTTGTTTTACATATTCTTTATAAACAACCTCGAAAATATAACAATTAGTTTCCTAAAAGAAATATTTGAAAATTCCGATCATTATCAGAATAGAGTTGTGTTTTTCGTTAAGATTTATAAAAATTTATTTATTTTTTTAAGGGAAAAGTTTTTCCTTTACGGCAATAGCCATAAAAAAAATCGAAATCCATTCATTATACCTGGGTTCCGTTATTTTTCATTTATAATGACTAATTGCACTGGACTAATAAGGGGGTGTGAAACTGGCTCTGAAGTAGTTCTAATCCAAATTTTAATAATCTCCGGCTGATGGCGGGAGAAACGTGCACAGTGCTGAGTGCTTTGGCGTTTCTGGGAGCTACTTTGGCGTTAACTTTATAAGGTTTAAAGTTGTGCAATTTCTTTTAATTGCCAAAAATGTTGTAATGTGGCTTTTTATGATAACGCCAATCTGCACAATCCTGGTTATAAATAAAACAACAAAAATGTAAAAAATAATAATATTTTTATTTTATTTTATTCATTGGTATTTCAAGTATATAAACAGTCTAAATAATTTAGCTAGCAAATAATAACTTACAAATTACGATTACGATTAAAAGGAACAGATTAACATATGTTTTTATTAACATAATTTCACAAATATAGCAACAAAATATCAACATATACATAACAATAACAAAAGCTCCACTTTAAATTAAATACTTTCTCGACGTCACTTTTACAGTGGACATAAAAGTAACAATCATCATTGGTAAATTATTAGTTGAAGAAAAGTCCATGGCAAACTTTTTAATGCTTTTTACCACCGCCTCCGCCACCTCCGTGGGCGAAACCGTATTCCTTCCCGCCGGAGTGTCCTCCTTTCTTTCCGTAATCGGAGTGGTGGGAGTGGTGAGTTTCGTGTCCCCCATGACCCTTGTGTCCTTTGTGGTCTTCGTCGTAGTGTCCCTTGTGGGCGTGTCCCTTTTTACCATGGTGGTCCTCGTGGTGGCCACTTTTGTGGGAGCCTCCCTTCTTGTGATGGCCAGATTTGCCACCGTGGTGTCCGTGGAAGTCTCCGTGTTTAGCATGGTGTCCTCCCTTATGGTAGTCGTCGTAGAACTTGTGTTCTTTGTGGTAGTCATCCTTGTGTGATTTGTGGTGATATCCGCTTGTTTTCTGTCCCTTCTTATGTCCCTTTTTCTCTCCGAATTTGCCGCCTTTGTGGCTTTTCCCTCCTTCGTGGTGTTCACCGTGATGGCCGCCTTCGTCATGGTGATGCTTGTGGTGTCCTCCTTTTTCTTCGTGATGGCCGGCCTCGTGATGTTTGCCGTGTTTGCCGTGGCCCCCTTTATCGTGATGGTGCTCGGACTTGTATCCTTTATCGCCCTTTTCTTCGTGATGTTCGTGATGCTCGGCGTGTTTCTTATGCCCACCACCTTCCTCGTGGTGCTTCGAGTGCTTCGACTCGGCTACTTCTAAATCTGCGATCACCACAGCCTTCTCATCTTCTTGGATTATCCTAGCCGAACTTAATGTAAATGCCAGGCATACGCCTAAGCACAGCACGAAAATATTCATGTTATTGCAATGAGTATGATGGTTGTACTGATTTTGTTCGGTCGTAACTTGTATTTATAGCAAGTTGGTTTCCTTATTTTAACAATGTATTTTCCGCTACAATGAATCGGCGACTTTTTCTGTAAAAATATGATGCAGTACGATATAGTTTTTGTTGGTTACGTTTAGATTTCATCTTTATGTAATATGCTTTCTCTATTATTGCAGTTTAAAAGGTTGATTGAACTGCACTCAGTAGATCTAGGTCATGTAAAAATTACTAATATTGTCAGTTTTTTAATTTGCTGTTGGTACCAACCAAAAAGTTTACACTTTTTGATAGCAAATTAACAAGGAGGACCAAGAAAAAACTAAATGTAAATTTAGAAACATTTTATTTCATTTTTCTCAGGGGAGTAAGTGAACTATTAAACAAAGAAGTTTATGTCATTCACGCCTTTATCAATTATTTTATTATCTTTTCAATCTAATTATTATTAAAATATAGGACCCGATGATCTACTGTTAGTTAGAAAGCTCATCTTTAAATAATAACAAGGTAATATTAACAAAAACGTTACTATAATTTATATTAATTTCTATGAAATAGTAAATAAAAATTGGACTAATTGGGAGTAGTCAGAGTTTCTACCAAATGTATATTTATATTTATAAAAAAGTCACCTTCTAGAGGTTGTTTACCTAAATATTATGCTAGTAAAACTTTTCAATATTATTTAGAACGATGGTTTAATATTACTCATTTTTTATATTTACTAAATGCTAAAAAAGTTAGGCTTTCCTGACTGGTACTATGAGAAATCGTGCCTTAACAGGCGATTTTATATGCGTTTGCAATTTTTGTTTGTTTCTTTCTGGTGCATTAGAGAGGTGGAATTTCAAAATAATATGGTTTAAAACCAATATTATTTTTCCGTGTATTTTTAGATTATTACGCTGGTTGAACAAGGCGGTTGTTTTGCGCTAAATTTCTTAATGTTTACAGTAAGTAGGTTTACGGTTTTTTAAACAATTATATAAAGTACAGTGTGACAACAGACATTCAGTATGAAATGTAAAATGACAATTTACTATGCCGTGTTTGAAAACTTGAGGTAAATGTTTGTAATGGCTCTTAGTAATTTCGTAAAATTGTAATCCGCTAAATGCGATATGCCCAGCAAGATTTCGAGATCCTATTTTTTTGTACGTTTAAAAACTGACCGATGCGGTGTCTATATGAATGAAAATGCTGGACTTTAAGCGATCATTTAAAGCTACTTTTTTATTAGTATAGTCAAACTAATGTTAGTAAAAATTGGGCTCTTAATGTTTAATTTGTTTATCAATGAGATTGTTGAGAGGACCGAGTGTAAATTTTTATTGTTTGCGAATGACTTGGATACAGTAGGTGACTTGTGACATCACAATAATAAAGATG
Source organism: Leptura quadrifasciata (assembly GCA_963675555.1). Classification (NCBI taxonomy): domain Eukaryota; kingdom Metazoa; phylum Arthropoda; class Insecta; order Coleoptera; family Cerambycidae; genus Leptura; species Leptura quadrifasciata. The sequence goes on from OY776678.1 coordinate 120,422,853, forward strand.
ACTTGCCTATCAAGACATAAGCAAATGGCGGTGTAAATGACAACGTTTGGAGCTACTATACAGAGTGTTTCCAAGCTAAAGATACATACGTTACTTGTGGATAGAGGGCACTTTGGCGGTTCCAAATTATCCGGCACTAATGCAATTTTGGCCAAATTTTTCTTTAGTCATAACTATTGAACCATCGGTTCATACTTAGAATATATGTTTCACTTATTTTACTTGATAGAACTTCATAATAAAACAAAATAGAAATCTAGGTCCGACTTAATAAAAAACTAACAATATGTTCTATGCTAAAATCAACACCCTGTGTGACAAAATTGTGTAGATATTCGGAAACAGCGGAAAAAATTGAATAGAGTAGGTCACTTAATTTGTTTGCGCATTCCATTCATCAACCTTGATTACTTGCCGTAAATCCAATTCCATTTAAATGGTCGATATAGTTGGAACTTGAATAAAGGGTTTAATTAATAAAGAAATTTAACTTGCAGCAGTGACAATTCTAACACATCTAGACTAGGTAAGTGAACTATTGTAAAATAATTTTGAAAATTATTTAAAAATGTTCTAAAAAGTATAAAATAAACTTTGAAGTAAATCAAAGCCATAATTTTGTTATATTATATATATATATATATATATATATATATATATATATATATATATTTATGATATAAAAGCTTGTCGCAAGATTTTCCCGTGTAAACGAGATTGCTCGCGACAATCTTTTATGTCATAAGAAAATTATATAATGTAACAAAACGATGGGTTTGATTTACTTCAAAGTTTATTTTCTACTTTTTAGAGCATTTGAATAAAACCTTTTTAAAACATTTTTTTATTTAATTTTATTTTTTACTTTTTAGTCTTTTCATATGCTGTTATTCGTATCTATATGGAAGGAGTCAGCAAACCAAAATAAATAAAATTAAATCTGAAAAACTTTTTAATAATGATGGAGTTCCACAAGGTAGTGTACTAGGGCCTATGCTTTTCACGATATTTGTTAATGATTTACTTCTACGCAACTCAGAGGAGTGCAAAATACATCTCTTTGCAGACGATACTATAATATATTTATCTGGAACTAATGTGAAGCAAGTTATCAAAAAAATTAATATGACACTGGAATTAATTAATGAATGGTTTACAACGAAAGGATTAATGGTAAACGCCAAAAATCCAAATATATGATAATAGGTTCCAACAAATATTTAAATCAAAACATTGATAATATGTGTGTAAAATACAACGGAGAGAATCTTGAAAAGGTCATAACTATGAGATATTTAGGGATAATCATAGATAACGAACTAACATTTAACGACCATATAAACCACATATGTAAAAAGATATCAAAAAAACTGGGATTCGCCTATCGTGTTAGTAAACATTTAACTTCAAATACAAGGAAAACTATTTATAACACAATAATGAAACCACACTTCGAGTACTGCTCAAGTATATTGTATATGTGTAATGATACCAATATATCTAAACTGCAGCTACTTCAAAATAGATGTATGCGTTTTATTTTAAAATGTAATAGATATGCTAATATAAATACAATGCAATGTACACTTAAATGGTTTTCAGTAAAAGACAATATAAAATACCGGACACTAATATTCTTATACAAACTTCACAATAACTTACTACCAACATATTTGTCAACAAATGTACAACATCGTAAGGATATTCATAATTACAATAAACGGCGAAGAAATCATATAAATATTAATTACTCAAATTTAATGAAGACAAAGTCCTCCATATACGACAAGGGAACGGCCGAATTTAACAAATTACCAGAATTTATAAAGCAAGCTAAGAATGTATTTGTTTAAAAAATATTTATATAAATTCATGTATAAATAACTTAGTTCTATTTTACTCATTAGGCTTATTATAGGTATGTTGTACAAATTGTTAGTATTGTTAAATGTAGGTAAATGTACTGTAGTACTACACGTGTATTATACACCTCTGTAATAGCTACTTGTAATAAAGATTGTTATTATTATTATCCCCAGATATCGATTTTGAGACGGATCGAATCATAAACAGTAAAGTCGTCCGCCATATTGAACTAAATCTTTTACTAGAAATTCGTAATCCGCGACCCTTAAACCCCCAGATATCGATTTTAAGTTGAATCGGATCTTAAATGGTAAAGTCGTCCGCCATCCTGAACTAAATTTTTGACAAGAAATTCGTAATCGGCGAACCCGAAAACCCTCAGATAGGTATCGATTTGGACCATAAATGACAAAAGCCGTCCGCCAAATTGGCGCTGCTATTTTGAATTTCAAAATTTTGACCAGGAATTCATAATTGGCGATCTCGAAAACCCCCAGATCTCGATTTTGAGTCGAATCGGATCATAAACGGTAAAGCCGTCCGCCATCTTGTTTTTCTTATATGGAAATGTTAAAGTGTATTGTCACCAGACTTATACACATGGGCAAAATTTCAAAGCTTAATTAGAGCGCTTTGCCACGACATTACTCCAATAGTGGACTATATCCAGGAAACTTCACAGAAATTCTATACTCTCAAACTGGGTGACAATCCGTTAACCCAGAACATTACACAAATTAGACAGCATAATGCCCGATTCAGGATAAAACATACCCTACCTTACCAGGCTTTGCCCATTTTCCGGCAACCGCTCTAGCCAACTTTTCATTTACCACAACTTTCCCTATCGAATACTTTATATGTGAAATTGAATTTACAGCAAGTAATCAAGGTTGATGAATGAAATGTGCAAACAAATTAAGTGAGCTGCGCTATTCAATTTTTCCCGCACTTTTCGAATATCGAAACAGATCTACAAAATTTTGAGGGTAATATGCAATTATTACACTTAACGCGCCAGGCTTGTAACTTGTAATTCAGCGCTAGGCGGGGCACATAGCCCGGAGAGTAGCTGTTGGTTGCAGTCTGGTTACGTTTTTTATAGTAGAATAAGGATTTTATAGAGGAGTTTGCGACTAAAAATATTACGTTTTAATATTCCGCCCTCTAAAAGCACATTTCAACTATGTTAAGCCCAGTCAGGCTAATTATTCTTCGATTGCAACAGACACTGGACCGCTAGATGGCGCCTGCTGACTATTTTACATGTCGCTATCCCATAGATACCGAAATGTACTAAATGGTCAAGTGATATTCGTGTTGGTCGTCGCATGCCTACCTTGCACTGACGAGAGCCAACAGCTCGAAACTGCAGTCTGCATGTGGTATGTGACGACTGGCACGAGAGCTCCTTTAAGTAGGATCAGTCTTTCGGCTGGTGTTTGTTGCAATCGAAGCATTAGCGTTTTGATGGTAATATGCAATTATACGCGCCAGGCTTGTAACTTGTAATTCAGCGCTCGGCGGGGCAGAAAGCCCGGAGAGTAGCTGTTAGTTGTAGTCTGGTTACGTTCCTTATAGTAAAATAAGGATTTTATTGAGGAGTTTGCGACTAAAAATAGTATGTTTTAATATGTTAGCTTTTGATGTATAATGAAAATTTAAAAAATATGTTCAAAAATATTTTCTTCACAAGTTTTATTCAAGACATTTTTACAAATATTACTTAATTTTCAACAAAATTGAAAATATTGTTCAGAAAAAATATCATCCAACGATTTTTCAATATAAGGCATGTTAAAAATTTATTAAAATTATCAGCACATGGTATGGTATTTTGTGGTGACTTTGATATTTGAATTTCTAAAATTGATTGAAAAATAAGTGAGATAATAATTATTTTTATTGATACCTTCCGTAGTAATTCAATTTGGCGGCTAAAGCACAAGGGTTTTTTTAAAGACTCTTAATATGTCATTACGAGACTTGAGAAGAACAATTTCGCAAAATTCGTGATTTTTTGGAGATTTCTGGGTTTTTCTCAACTACATAATAAAATTCATAATCTATTGTGAGTACATTATACATGTTATCAAAAACTGTTGTGATTTCTTGGCCATCCGGTAAATAAATGAATTTATTCCAGTTATGAACGTTATCTTGCAGCCGGCGAAGATTTATGATAAATTTAATGGAAAATGATAAATCACCCACAGTCAGTGATTGACTTGTTCGTCATATTTGTCATTTGAGTTCGTCACGGGATCGATTTTGTTTAGTTTTACTTTGACCATTATGATTTAATCTATGCTGATTTATGCAAAATACCACGCAAAACATATTTTGAAATTTATCTGATACATCTGATACACACGGACAAATTAATTCAATTTCCATGCATAAATAACAATATATTTGTACGGCATAAAAAATTAATTCCCTTGAGGCTCAATATCAACGAAGTATTTGTGTCATAAATCGAAAACGCAATACGTAATGATCGTTCATTTTTACCGGGCTATTCGGAAAACAGATTCTTTATCATAACTGTTTATAACTCTGACGTAGTTTCTACAATTACCAGAATACTTAAATGCTACACTCGAATACGCTACTCGGCGAGGGTTTCGCTAACCATGATGGCTTCATCGGTTAGCCGATTAAAATATAGTTTAGTAAAAAGTAGCCTTGTATTATTATGGAAGGAGTTCCTCAAGGATCGGTACTAAGACCACTACCTTTACTCATTTATATAAAAGACTTACCTAATATCACGTAGTACTGATTTTGTCCTATCTGCTGACGACAAAACTGTTATATCAACGAATATACATAAATAATTTATTACCAGATGATCACGATACAAACAACCCATAGTGGTTCTTGATGAATAAGGCCTTAAATACATCTAAATTTGAGAAAGTTTACAGCTATACGTAGCATATTGAGATCAATAAATTGTTACTATTAAAGAAAGATTATAGATTTTTTAATTTTCAAAAGGCTCGTTATGAATTAACACTTTATTTGCCCGATAGGTACAACCCAATTACAGGGCAAAAATTATGCACAATTCTATAATGATTTTTTAAATTTATTTATTTTGGTTACGACTGCCCAGACAGAAATCCAATTATAAGGCAGGAATTTTACAAACATAAAAAGAAAACTAAATAATAACTAAAACTAAATAACTTAACTAAAGGTAAACAATAAATCATAATAAAAATTAACAAAATAAGTCTATGATTAGTATAGTCCTAAGAGCTGTAATCTAATAGTTTAGAAGCTACAGTTGTTGTGCATAATTGAGAACCACATTTCGCATTTTGGATATACTAGTATTAAAAATATCTATATTATTATATAAAGAATTATAGTTGGAACACATACGGTGCATGGGAGGAAATAACAGTAAATTTGTTCTTGGTGCAGGCAAATAGAATAGAGACGAATGCAAGTGAGTTTGCAAATTAGGAACATGAAATCTAATGCAACTAAGAATTTCAGGGCAGTCAATAGTGCCATTTAAAATCTTAAAAAGGACTACAAGAGAGTGATACGTCCGACGTAGTTGAAGATCACTCGTGTTGAATCTATGTAATAAGTCACAATGTGGAAAACCCCTCTCTCTGGATAATTTCCAGAACTTCTGAACCAGAGGTATTTATGAAAACGCCTCTGAGGTTTTTCAATGCTATATTTATGATTTTCATAACCAGACTCCAGACTATTGAAGCATATTCAAATCTTGACCTCACAAATGAATTATAGAGAAGTTGCAGTGTGTTTTCGTTAAATTCTTTACAATTACGGATAATGTAGCCTAAATGTTTGAAGGAATTAGCGGTGATTTGATTGATATGGCTAATAAAAGATAACTTTGGATCGAATATTACTCCTAGATATTTGAAATGATCACAGCTCCTGAGTTCTTCATCATTAATTGTATAGATAAATTTTATTGGATTTTGTGCACGACTGTATGTTATAAAGCTACACTTTGAGATATTTAACTGTAAATTGTTTACGCTACACCAAGACCATAATTGTACAAGATCGTTTTGCAAATCAGCACAGTCTACTGCACTAGTGATAGATGTAAACATTTTTAGGTCATCGGCATAAAGTAATGTTTTGCAGTGTAAGCCAATGACGATATCATTTATAAAAATATTAAAGAGCAATTGCCCAAGCACAGAACCTTGGGGAACACCTGATGTCGCTGAGATATCCATAGACCAAAATCCACGGTATTGTACATTTATTCGTCTATTTATCAAGTAGGATTCAAATAAGTTTAGAAAGTGCTCAGTTAGTCCAAATTCGGATAATTTGTTCAGCAAAATTCCGTGGTCCAGTCTGTCGAAGGCTTTAGAAAAATCTGTATAAATGACATCTACTTGGCCTCCAGCATCCAACTGTTCAGCTATGAACTGAGTGATGCACACCATTCTCAAAAAAAATTATTAATTTTTTGTAATGCAGCTGCTTGCCTGCTGACTTTCTGACTTGCTGCAAATGTTTAATCATGTAACATATAGTAGTAAAATAAAGACTATCTATCTAATGGTAAATGTTCAGGTTTCTTTAAATATGCAGTTGCTAGCAAAAAATCTAATATTTCTTTGTCCATCTTCTTTGTCACCATTTTTTCGTGGGATGTCTCTTCAGTTTCTCTTTGACCTTGGCCTCCTAAACTGACTGTGGGGACTGCGGTTTTTTTAGCATTCGGCGGGAAGGTAAATCTATAAAAAAACAAAAATTTTAATTATAAATAAGTTTTTGTTTTTTTTTATTCCTGCAGGGTTAATAAAGGTATTACTTATTCCTTACCTAGAAGTTCATTTCACAAATCTCCTTCATAGTTATTTTCAGTAAAATGAAAAGAACAAACTATAGAGGTGAAATTTATCAGCTCTTTTGCACCGTGCACCCATTATTCGATCATTTCACATGGTTGAAGACACCAAATCCTTACCTCTCGGAAAATAATGAAATACTACAGTCAAGCCCTGCTTCTTCTTGAGCTTGAGCGTAAGTTGGTTGCTTTTACAAGAACCCATAGCTCAAATAAGTCCAGGCATTGTGGTCTAAAAAATCAATGAAAAATCTTAAAATGATAATTATTATAGTTTTTGTGAAAACCACTTGCATAAATTCCTATCAGAAACAAGCCAAAATGTAAAAAAGTTTATAGCATAATGGTGAAAAAAAGCACCAAAACAGTCTATTAAAATTGATAATATAAACAACACTAGGCTTTCAATAACAAAAATACTGAATTTTCTAGTTCACAAACTCCTTCACAACATGCAGTGTTTAAGAACCACACAAAGCATTTAAAACATAACAAATAAGCGGTTCAAAAACTCAAGATAATATACACAGTCTCTTATGGGGAACACAGGATCGAGTACCAATGGTGACGTCACTGACTGACGGCTCGCCGTTGTAGTATAGGGAATAAGCTATCCTCTTTATTTGTTTATAATCCTTAGGGATAATTAACGTAATACTTCGAGTACTTACCGTAGTATTCAGTAGTATACAATTATTATGGTTTATTCTTTGTAATGTTCAATTTCTGAGGTTAAGTTTCTGTTGTCAGGCTGGCTGTCAACTGCTTTCTAATTATATTCAATTAGTTATTGGTCGTACAATACACCATTGGTTCAGTTCTGTTCTGATCAGTTAATTTGATATTTAAATTAGAGATGTTTCTAAAAATTCACTTCACTTCAACTTTTTTCCTTTTTCATATTAAACGAGTAGCATTTCAATAGTTCATTGTAGGTTGAATAGTTTGTTAGTTGTCATTATTATTTTTAATCGAACAGACCCTAATATCGTTCAAGCTAAGACTCGAACATACGTAATATCGGTCAGTGCTAGCAGCTCTTGCGCTTGGTTTGAAACAAGTCACATGTTGCATTCGTTGGTAACTTCCTTCCTTTTTCGTGTAGCTGTTTGAGCATTGTAGACGTGCACCTAAATTTTCTTATACGTTGTGCTGGAAGAAGAATAATTTAATCGAAATTAATCTCGGGAATAGTGTATCATTACCATATAATTTGTAGTTTTTGGGATTGATCCTTTGCTGTACCTAGGATATTGGATATATTGTCAGCTCTTGCTGGATTGTGTACTCGTATTGGACAATGCCCTTTATTAAATCTATTTTTTTTACAAATATATAATTTTTCGTTCCTCCCATAAATCTCTGAATCAGAAAGATTCCCAATAAATTAAAAGTAAATTTTATTAGTAAAATGTTTATACTTATTAGATATTCCTATTTCCTTTTCTAACATGTGCTTCATGCCGATTAGATATTAATGGTTGTTGTAACTTTTAGGTGGTCTACGTTGAGTCCATACTGGATTATGTTGGTTATGCTGTTTTTTGGTTGGTTTTCAAAATCGAAACTGTACTTGTAAGATTCATTTTTAAAATTTTCCTTGTTAAATGTTTATAGATGATAAACCCCATGTTGGTTTATAGAGGTTGGTAACTGTAAGTAATTATTCTTTTTGTTTTGCAACTTAAATGTTGTTTTAACTATATAGTGTAGCCACACATTTTATTAACCTAGACTATAAGTCTGGTTATAGTGTAAATATGGAAAATTATAAGGGATCTTATATAAACTACGTGCAATTGCATCTGGTGAAGTAATATTACCTGTTTTATTTCATTTAGTAATGGAGAATTCTGTTTTCCTCTAAATCAAACGTTCATTATTGTACATTTGTATAATTTTACACAGTTGTAGTAAAAATAAGGCTTTTATAGAGGAGTTTGCTACTAAAAATATTATGTTTTAATATTCCGCCCTCTAAAAGCACATTTGAACTATGCTAAGCCCAGTCAGGCTATTTATTTTTCGATTGCAACAGACACTGGACCGCTAGAGGGCGCCTGCTGACTATTTTACATGTCGCTATCCCAAAGATACCGAAATGTACTAAATAGTCAAGCGATCTTCGTGTCGGTTGTCGCATGCCTACCTTACACTGACGAGAGCCAACAGCTCGAAACTGCAGTCTGCAAGTGGTGTGTAATTCAACGCTCGGCGGGGCACATAGCCCGGAGAGTAGCTGTTGGTTGCAGTCCTTATAGTAAAAATAAGGATTTTATAGAGGAGTTTGCTACTAAAAATATTATGTTTTAAGACCTTTTATGTTATGACGTAAACAGGCCTTAAATCACAATTTGCTCTAAGGGTACTAATTTTTTAAATTCTTCTCATATGTATTATAAACGTTTTTGAATAACGGTTAGCACTGTATACGAATATAAAACGAAAATACAAATTTGATAAATTCTCAAAACCCGACAGTTTATGGTGGGCCACCCCGTAACTTAGTCCCTGTTCCAACATCATTATATAAAATTTTATCTCTACCGAAACATGTAAAATTTATCAGCAAATGTATATTCTGCTACAGGTTTCCTCATTCATGCTGCATACAAAAAATATCCGTAGCATGTTTTTCGCATCCTTTGTCTGATATCAAGTAGGCTGAAACTGGAAATAAGGGAACGTATAGAGAGAGAAAACGTAACGAATTTTACCTTCAAAGCCGAAACTGGAATATAAGGGAAATAATTATCTCCTCATTAAATTGACATCATTTACCCTGTAAAGCCGAAACGAGATTTTCTTTTCATTTAAAATGTATCTTCGCTGGCGAATGTAAAAAATTAAATTTGCTCTCCACACAGGAAACGCCAGGTTTTTAATTTTCTTATGAACATTAAATTCATCTTCTTATTTCTGTCCCAGTTCTCACTATAATAAGATTATCACAGGATTCTGCTGCTGAGAAATTTCTATTCTCCAGTTGAAATGTTTTGTTACCAGGTAAAACCACCAGGAGTATTTCAAATTACCTCCTTATTACACAAAGTTACTTTCCCTCATTCTGAGCCGTCCCAGTTAATAAATATAGTTATTTTGCGTGAGGAAACACATTTACTGGAATAAGTTTCTAACACAATTGGCGTGCATATTAAGTTCTTTCATAATCATGTAATTAGTATCTGGATTTAGACATCCAAGAAAAATTGTGCCGTTTTTAAGGGTTTAGTCGAGCTTCGTAAGACTAACTTGCATATTCTCGAAAGGGATGCACCAGGTTCAAGCAGCTTTATATATTTCGCATAATATAATGTTCAACTACTCTTTGTTCAGTAGTAGGCAGAGCAGGATTTTAGGCACACAACAGTACTTAAGTATGGGTTTACATACATATTGTTCAAGAACACAGCACTCGACATCTTAATATCAGACATATTCACTATTAGAGAAATATATTATTTCGGAATTATTATTCGAATAAAAATTTCCATACTGGTAACATACTACCTAGTTTTATTTCCACGTCCAGTAAGTAAGTATATTTCTTAACGATTTATTTTTTGTTGAAATAGGCTTAAAATGTCATGAAACGTCGAGATTTTAAATTTTAGCGCAAACAAATTTCTGCCTGCCTGTCTGTCTGTCGGTCGGTGTGTCTGTCGGTGAGCCTGTCGGTCTGTAATATTTTTGTGCACACGTTTACTTTGAAACCGTTTATTATATTGACTTGAAAGGACCCCGCACGAAATATATGGGTTTTGGGTTCCGGCCAAATTGTCTGTACTTGTGATATATTATACTTCATGACGTCCTGGTCAAAAGTTCCCATAGGCACAAAGTCTAAAAATGAACAGTTTTCGAGATATCAAGGTCATAAGGACAGAATAGACCGTTTTTCGAATATCAAGGAATTGTATTAACTTGAAAAGTAAGCTAAGAATATTGAAAATTAACTAACTATTAATAATAACAGCTCCAACTAATAATGTTTTTAGTTGAATTGTTATTATTAATGGTTATGTTTATTGTGCAATTGGTATCATTGTACAGGAAATTCACATGGCCTTCATTGATTTAACCAAGGCGTTTGACTCGGTGGACAGGGAAGTGCTCTGGAAAATTATGCTCCGTTTAGGTATCCCTAGAAAATTTGTGGAAGTATGTCGCAGTCTACATAAAAACAACAACGCCCAGGTTATGTATAATAATGAGGCAACCGAACCTTTCCAAATCCTCACTGGAGTTAGGCAGGGATGTGTCCTGGCACCCCTACTTTTTAATTTGTTTACCACTGCTCTAACAATTATTGTTGACAATAAACTGACAGTCAGAGGAATAGGTCTCAGATACCGTTCTGATGGCGGTCTCTTTAACATAGGACGCTTTAGAGCTTTCACGAAGACGCGCACGCGATTCATTTGTGATCTCCAGTATGCGGATGACTGTGCACTTTTAGCCTCTACGCCGGAAGAGCTTCAAGAAATTTTAGATGTGTATGCCCAGAGCTATGATTCCTTGGGACTTAAAATCAACATTAAAAAGACTAAGATTATGTCAACTCCTCATCAAGTGAACCAAATAGACATTACACTTAACGGAAATTCTCTTGAAGTGGTGGATCAGTTCAATTACTTAGGCAACGTTGTTAATGACAAAGCAAACATGGACAGCGAGAATGGCAATAGAATTAACGCTGCATCTAGAGCACTCTGGGGACTAAGAGAGAGAGTATTTGACAACCACGACCTTGCTTTGTCAACGAAAATGGCTGTCTACAGAGCAGTTGTCATTCCAATACTGCTATATGAATGTGAAAGTTGGGTCACTTGCCGTCGTCATGTGAAAGAATTAGAACGTTTTCAGCAAAGACACCTCAGAAGTATGATGAAAATCCGTTGGTTCCATCACATATCAAACGCGGAAGTACTCAGGAGAGCAAACAGCCTTCCAATTGAGGTGCTTATTTCAAGAGCACGCCTAAGATGGGCAGGTCACGTTCATCGTATGCATGATAACCGCCTTCCTAAATGTACACTTTATGGTGAATTGTTAAGCGGTAGAAGAAGGCGTGGCGGTCAACGAAAGAGGTTCAAAGACGTTCTCCATGAAAATCTAAAATCCTGCGGTATTCCAGACGAGCAATGGGAACAACTTGCAGCGGACAGAACCGAATGGCGAGGGGTTGTTGCCAGCTATCAAGGAAATGTTGCTGCAAGAAGGCCGAATCCAAGACCTAACCAGATCTATGTTTGTCCTGACTGCGGTCGACATGTGCTCTCCCGAATTGGCCTCTATAGCCACAGTCGTGTGCACCGTAGATGAATAGGAATTACAATAGACTACACCTTTTACTTGTTTTTTATTACACACAATCTATCGACTGTAACATTTTTTTGTTTTTTATACTCGGACTCGAGTAAAGGCTAATAATAATAAAAACCCTTTTGCAGTTTCATTGTGTAAAACTGCAATTATTGAACACTCTTCACAAATGTTTTGATTTTTTTGAACGACTGATACACTTGTATTTTGCATGTGAGAAGGGTTAAACAGTTTTCGTGATACCTCAATTTTTCTTTGTATGGATTCTTCTATATATCCTTCTGCTACATTGGAAGAACGCTATCCTCCGTGCCTTTTCAAAGTGAGTAAATCACAAGCCGCTTTCCACCAGCATGCTTGCCGAAGAACGCCTTAGTCCATGCCCGATATATTCTCTGGGATTTTCTAGTTTTAGATATTCTGCAACAATTTTCGGAACACTACCTACTGATGTTATGGCATCCAACATGTTGAGCGTAACACCTGCCGTTTCGATATGCAACAAATAATCTTCTGCTGTTCACATTTTTAGGTCCTAGAGCTGCATATTTACAATAAAGTGTCCAGGGTTCAAATGTACACTCTTCATTGGTAATAGTGAAACTTCTTGATGTATGAGTTTTTCCGTCTCGTAAAAAGGCGACAAGAAAGCGCACATTATCTACCACATCGTCTAAATTTAAACGTATTAAATCATCTCTTCGGCACGCACCAAAGCTCCCAAACACTAAAATTATTTTTGCTAGTAGATATTGTTCATCTGGAGCTTCACATAAAAATTTGATTACTTGTTCTGCTCTTAAAACTCTGGACTTTTTCTGTATATATCCTACAGCTTGACACTTCAAGAAAGCTATAGTTTTTGAATATTTGTTGTCACCATTTTTTTTAAGGTTAAACAACTTTTTAGCATTGAGAATCCACACCATAACGTGGAAGAATTCATAGACTTTGCTTTTTCGACAAAGAAAAGTAAAAGAAATTGTTCATAATAATTATGAAACCCGGTACAGAAGCATCACAATTCGAGTATCTAACATAGAAAAAAACCATTGCTCAAAAATATTATTTCTACCTGGGTGTCAAAATTTCCAATTTCATTCCATCTAATTCTAAGAACTCAATGATTTTATTAAAAGGAAAATTAAAACCTGGATACAAAATAAATCTAGGACGGATATTCCTAAATTAATTATAATAAATAATAAATAAACATTACAGAAATTGACCCTAGTATTTATGATTACTGATAGTATATGTTAGTTAGTTATTTTATTTTGTTTTCTACTATTCTCTCTCTTTTAAATATATCTAGTGCTTTGGTATTAGTTACTTTCAGGTTAGTTTTTTTATAAGCTCTGAATGGATAACTGTAGAAATTAAGTCGATTAGAAATCTTGGAATAACATCTGATTGCAAATTAACAGTTTTTAACCATATTAATTAAATTATTAGGGCACGTGGACCTTATCTTTGGTGCCAAATTTACATATTATACAATATTGGCGGTTACTAAACTTAATATTGTTCTTCGAATAATACTTAACACAAAATACTAAAGGAAAAAATGGTTAATAATTTACTACTTGTTTTAGTGATCAATATTTTTGTCGCAATTTGCCGCCTTTATTGAAAATAAATCAATAGCTATTCCAGAGAATAACGTAGACGATAGTTTGCAACTTGAATTTAAACCGCTTATTACCTTCAAGTGCTTGTTAACAACCAATTTGTTACCCAGAAATCTATTCGTGGAATCAAATTAACAGTCGCAGGACCTTTGCCTTGTAATACTGTTGGAATGGAGCTCAATGGGAGTAGAATAGAGATATGAGAGTTCATTCTTTATTACGCTAAAGGTTATTTTTCTACGAAACACCGTCAATGGTTGATTGGATTTGTATTTTTATTATTTTTTGAATAACACTTTGGGTAGTTCTACAAGCAATTTCATAACAATTTGACACGAGTATTATTCTGTTATAATAAACAAAAAAATAGTGTAGTTGAATTCCAGTAAGCTTCAAATATCGTTCTTCTCAGAAAGAATTATACAGGAATCGGCAAATGTGTGGAATAGCTGTTATCTGGTTAATATATAAATACGATGAGAACGCAAGTTCAAAATTGTCATTTTCGCACATTTTAGTCTATTCTGTGATGTGTCTAGATTTTCAATAACTACTATATTTTTACTTTCTCATATACAAGGTAAATAGGAAAGTGCTATGGTCGTTCAAAAAAGAGTTTTGAGTTTCTGGTGAATTTACACGTTTTTAGGCCCCTCTGAAGACCAAAAAGTGGTTTTTAAAAAATGACTGTCTGCCCTCTGTTTGTAAAATTTTTCTCTCTAACGATCTTGATTTAATTTGACACATAGATAGTTTCTTAGTACCGGTATAAAATGGCGATACCAGGTGATTCTAGAGCATTTAAGAGGGGATATTGTAGGGGATCTGATTTAAACAAAGACACGCTCTAACGATTTTGACTGAATTTAGGATTTAAATCTGGTGATTGTGTTGGCCATTCAATATGTTTTCTTCGATCTACCCACCTCCATGATATTTATTCAGTTAGGAATTGTCGGATATTAACTCTATAATAAAGAGTTCTTCAGTTTAGAAGCTAAACCCCTATGTTACATATTTAACTTATGTTTTGAAAGAGGTTTCTTTCCAAACATACTAAAAATATTAACTGTGACACCTGTATATAGAACATGTGATAGGACAGTAGTAAATAACTACAGACCGATCACGGTGATCAACAATATTACAGAAGTTTTAGAAAAATGTATAAAAAAATAGAGTAGTAGAACATTTAAATTATAATAAAATCCTTTCTCCCAATCAATGTGGCATTAAGGAAGGAATGTTTGAGTACTGAGGATGGTATGTATGAGGTTGTAAAAACTATATATAATTCTGTAAATAATAATAAAACACAAATCGCAGTATTTCTTCATTTGGACATTTTACTTAACCAACTCAACGCATATATATTATAAGGGGCACAGTTAATGACTTGTTCAGAAGTTGTCTTCAAAACAGGAAGCAATGTGTAAAAATTGGTGAAAGTAGAACTATTTTAAAAAATAATAAAATATGGCATTCCTCAAGGAACGGTTCTAGGGCCAGTTCTTTTTAATATTTATGTTGAATTACTTCAACTTTCAATTAATGGAAAAGTAGTAGCATGTGCAGATGACACTGTTCTTCTGGTTGAGGATAACTCCTGGGAAAATGTTGCCAATAAAGCGGTGGTAGAGTTTTCAAAACTACAACTGTGGCTATCGGGAAATTACCTAATAGTTAACCTAGATAAGACTGAATATATGTGCTTAGTATATATGACAGAAACGTACCTAAGATAGATGCACTTCAGTTGCATAGATACTCACGTATAAATAAACGAAAGAGTGACTGTATATGTGCTATAAAACTGCAGTAAAGAATATTAAATATCTCGGAATTGTCATAGATGGAAACTTAAAATGGACAGAGCACATATAACAATAAATTGAACAACAAAATGCACAAGTTAGTTTGGACCTCGGTTTGGACATTCTGCCACCTAAAAAATATTTTGCCTTTTAACACTTTAAAGTCATTGCATCATGCTTTGGTCGAATCAATTCTTAGATATGGAATAATAACATGGGGAAGTGTATATTCGACAAACTTGGAGTCTTTAAATATATCCCAAGAACATATAATAAAAATTATCTTAGGAAAAAATAAATACTATTCCGCTGAACTATTATTTAAACAATTTAATGTATTTAATCTGCAACTCCTGTGTACCAAGTCTGTACTAATATTTACATATAAACATAAAAATTTACTAAGTACAAAACAACATGTACACAACACAAGACAAAAATATAATATACGCAACAACACAACGATTTATAACGTATTATGGTCCAAAATTTTATAATATTTTACCTATTTATTTTAAGCAATATAATAGGCTATTCTGTGATAAAATAACTGATTATTTAATAAATAAGAAACAGAAATAGGTGGTTAAAATATTGAAAATATATAAAAATGTCATCTATTGATCGTATATTTCGCTTGCGATCATTGTGTAGGGAAATTTTAAGTAATAGTTAAGGTTTTATAACATAATTAAGTTGTTGCTTGTATGCACACAGAGTATTTATACAAACTAGGTGTATTACATAACAATAATGATTAATGAATATTAAAATAGATATTAATATTGTTATTATATCTTAAATGCATTGTAATTGGCAAAATAAAATAAAATTTAATTGGTTGATTGATTGATTTTCTTGACGCTTGGTTTTATCTGATAGTTGTTTTGGATTTTCCTGGTTTGGAAATAAATGAGTTATGGAAGTTTTAATAAGGGATTTGGATTTTTTCGTTCGTATATTTCTGTTGCAATATTTAATTTTTGAGGTTTCTTAAGTTAGCAGAGCTAAGTTAGCAGATCATAATTTTCACATGCAGAAAATTAATAGCTCAAACTTAAGAGACCTTAATTTTTGACAGAATTGAGATCCAGCCAGTGAGGTTTTTGATAAACATAGTATTGACAGTTATGCCTAACAACAAACTTTTCTAAGTTCTATCTAATTTTACATTTAAGTTCAAGCTAATCTCGTATTTAGTTATATTTGTTAGTAGATAGATTATTAATTTTGATAGTACAATATGCATTTATTTTCTTGATCTATTAAAAATTTGTATTTTTTTGTCAAAAGCAATTTTTTCATACAACTAATAAAGTCACGCAAGTTAACTACGACAATCTTGAATTTCGAACTATAGAAAAATTCCAGCAACGGCCACATCGGCTGAGTGATGTATAAAAGAAATATATTTTGTCGATAGTATTCACTGAATATTTCTGTAGAGTCCCCTACGTAGCAATTGAAAGCCACTTTAGTCCATTTAACAATATGTTACAACAAAATGGTACTAAAAAGTCAATTTCATGAAAATAAAATTTTATTAAGCGGAGAACGTAGCCACTTGAAGTAGTCAAAATCAATACAAGAATGTATTGTAGACAAACATTTGTGGAGTGTGTAGGTAAATAATATACCAATGTACGTATAGATGTGGTTTCTGCTAGCTTTAAGGAGTAAAATATCAGTTTGGAGTATTGAGGATAACTTATATGGCCTTTTAAAATATTCCTCTTTGTTTATTTCGAATGGGAAAAACTCCATTCCACTTCGAAAACTTTAAAAATATATGTTTAAGTTGAAAATATACATTTCTATTTATATTTACCAACGTATATAGTTTTGACTACTGCACTATTCGAGTACTTAAACATTTATATTAAAGCCAATGTTTCAGCTACAGGCTAAAAATGAATATTTTATTCCTCTTCGGAATGCTCAAACCAACTGCTTTATGTACATCAACTGTTCTGCAGTTTGTTTAATTTAGGGTTTAGTTTTTATCATATAAAATTCTCTTTACACAACAATGTTTCATGACGACCCTAATTGGAATTCAAATGGTAGTAGTGGTGGTTTTTAATTAGAATACTAACATTTTAAAGAAATTATTGTTATTTAGAAAAAATTCATTACTGATTTTCTAAAAATGAATACGAACTTCGCACTTATCGGAAATGCTGAAAGAGTATGTGTTGTCGCTTGAAAAACAAAAATACGTTGTCATAGCAACAAGACCGGAAGAGATAAAATACATTGATGGATCGCTCCCTTGCTAATCCGATATGTTGAGGCAAGGATATAATGGACAAATGTAAACATTATGTTTGATGAAACGCACCCTCGAAAAGCCTCGTCAATTTTCACTAGACAATAGAGATATTATTCGTTTATTTTGTAATTAACACGCCGACGATTGAGATTGCTGTGTTTTATAACAAACCATGCTTTACTACAATTTTTTTAAGCAGTTTGAGTATTTGTACGATTGACTTTTTCCCTGGATCAAGATAATTATGAATTCTGATAATTCGTGTCGTCTATCGACCGGCTCAGTCAACTAGATCGCATTGAGCAGCGAACTCACTTGGTCATACTGTCCTGTGTTGTAGGTTCGATCCTCGGTAGCGACACTGGCAATGTCGATGTGTAGTGGATGTTGTCTTTGTTTTTTCAGATGTATAACCCCCTTCCGGACAGCCTCTGGCTTTGGATGTGTGAGTTGTCTGATATATATGGCGTGGCGTGTGTATTATGTAGTTATTTCACCCTTTAGACGTGTAAATTGAATTGAATTAAATTCACTACATTACCCAACAGAGAAACCATTTACAGTGCAACAAAATATAAAATGAAAATACAAATACAATGCAAATACAAAAATACAAATACAAAAATACAAATACAAAAATACAAATACAAAAATACAAATACAAAAATACAAAATACAATGTAAGTTATAAATAGGTCATACAAATATAAAACGAAACTAATACCTAAGTCTAAGCAGCTAGGTAAACAATTTACAACTGGATATCATACATATGTGTGTTTAAATTTCGTGTATGATACTGAACAAGACAATGTAGCTAAATCTCAGCTGAGTGATAATATTCTCGAGCAGTTTTTAGCAAAGATGACAGAGCATAATTATTTATGTCGCAATAAATAAATAAATAAACACCTCAGAAATTAGACAACCCCCAATTCCAGATGCCAGGGCTTGTGCGGAAGGGAGTTGCACATTGAAGAAATGCGGACATAGAACCATTTCCTCCGAGAGTGCCAATGCCGGAGCCAGGATTCGAACTCGGTGGTGCGATCTCCGTATGATTAATCGCGATTGCCACCTCGCGCCTTAACCCAGTCGGCTATCGACCAGACCAATAAATTGATATATTATTGAAGTATGATGATAACAAGAAGATTGATGATTTAATTAATATATTCGTTCTAGGCATAAAGCATCTAAAAGTTTTGTTTTTCCTGGTGTTAAGTCGAGGAATATGAATTGTTATTTGTGAAAGAATAATAGGAAAATCAATGTTATTATGCAATAATTTAACAGAAAACTTAGGGAATACAAAATTCTGCAATGCTTTAATGACTCCATATTAAACATACTTAGCAGCAACTCTTGACTAAAGCCTCACTCAGGATACAATCTGTTACACTTGAAATACAAAACTTCAATAATTTTTTTTTTAGGGTTTCCAATACCATTAGTTGAGTTAGATAATTGATAAATATTTAAAAAAGCAGCGGTCCAAGATTTGACCCTTGTGGTACTCCAGATGATGCAACATACAAATCAGACTTGTGACCATTATAAGCTACAAATTGCAGTCGATTTGTTAGATATGAGATAAATAACACCAACAGTGACGCACTGACACCAAACATCTCAAGTTTAGCAATTAGAATAGTCGATGTGCGATCAAAAGACTTAGAAGAAATATGTATATATCACATCAACTTGCCCCTGGCAATACAATGTTGTATGCATTGAGTTACAACAAGTAAATTAGTCGTAGTAGATTTTTTGCTCATAAATCCATGTTATGCTACAGATACGCATTTTCTTATTGAAGGATATATTTGATTGTATATGGACCTCGAAAACTTTTGCAAAATTAGAAATATTCTTATGGTTATACAGTACCATTTTTTAGCACAGGACAAACTTTAGTTAGGTTCCAACACCCAGGCAATGTAGATGTACTCAAAATGAGATTGAATATTATTAAAAATGGAGTAACAAAAATTCTAGAACACTCTCTAACTAAAAAATTCGGATTTGATCATGGCCAGCTGTAATTCTATTTTTTGTTTACATATGGCTCCAATAACTTCTCATCGAAAAAATCTACATTGATGCAAATATTTCATATACAATAACTACTGTCATCATTGTGAGCTGAGGGGTCACTCGGTAAATAAACACTACTAAAGTAATCTCGAAAACCATCAACAATTGACTGCGGATCGCTGTAAAAATCATCATTAAGAAACATTTTTCGGGAATACGAGACGTTCTTTTCTTACTTCTAATACATGACCAAAAATATTTTGGGTCATTAATTTCATTTTGCTCGACACTTTCTATGTACATTTTATATGCATTATTGATTTGAGATTTAATTAAAGTTCGCAATCTCTTAAAGTAAATGATATGATGGCAATTTTTCTAGCCATTTCTTAAACATTTTTTCAGCTGGCCCAACCCAGATTGCACAAAATAGATCTACATTGTTAGACTCTATTTTTGTAAGCTGTTCTGATACAGTAAACAAATGCGGAACTATAAGTGCTGATTTTCTTACTGATCACAGATTGCCCTAATATGTTACAAATGTTCCTTACTTTAAAAGTAGTCAAAAATGTATTATATATAGAAATTTCAGACAGTTTCACTAAGAGTGTTATTGTGACGATTTAAACATGTATAACACCAACAATATTGAGGACAAAGTTTTACATTACGAAGTTGTTTAACATACATGCACCGATAAAACAGTGGGAGTAACTAAACCCCTGTTCCTCGGCTAACTTATTCATTAAAGTGTATTCTAAAAGAAAGAGGTAGAGCCCTATCCGTTTACAACAAAAACAAGACACGGGAAAACTGGGAAGCTCATAAAATATTCGTAATTTCCCGTTTCAAAAGACGCCATATGTTGGTTGCAGTCTGGTTACGTTCCTTATAGCAAAAATAAGGATTTTATAGAGGAGTTTGCGACTAAAAATATTATGTTTTAATATTCCGCCCTCTAAAAGCACATTTGAACTATGCTAAGCCCAGTCAGGCTATTTATTTTTCGATTGCAAAAGACACTGGACCGCTAGATGGCGCCTTGTGACTATTTTACATGTCGCTATCCCAAAGATACCGAAATGTCCTAAATAGTCAAGTGATCCTCGTGTCGGTCGTCACATGCCTACCTTGCACTGACGAGAGCCAACAACTCGAAACTTCAGTCTGCATGTGATATGGGACCACTGGTACGAGAGTTCCTTTAAGTAGGATCAGTCTTTCGGCTGGTGTTTGTTGCAATCGAAGCATTAGCCTTTTGTGGGTAATATGCAATTATTACACTTAACGCACCAAGTACGTAACTTGTAATTCAGCGCTCGGCGGGGCACATAGTCCAGAGAGTAGCTGTTGGTTGCAGTCTGGTTACGTTCCTTATAGTAAAATAGGGAGTTTTTATAGGTTTGCGACTATATTATTTTATAAGATAATTTATGTAACAGTATATTAATTTCAATCACTGTTCGTACGTTTACCAGTGTAGTTGCACCCAACCATCGACTTTACGGACGCGAAAGGCGCGAACTCTGTTTTATACTATAAAATATCGCAAATCCCTTTACGATTTTCTTGTTGAATACGAGTTCATCTGCGAGGAATTCCTTTGAAGGATGTTCTCGCATGTTTGGTCGTGCATCAGGTAGCATTGTCCTACACACTGTATGTTTTCTTCCATTCACCCAAGCGTATATTTGCATAATCAGCGGTAAGCTCCTTGAGGTACGCCAGGTATTATGAGTTCATAGAGCGGCGCGAAGTACTAATGAGACTGCGGTATGAAGAATAATTCCGTTAGAACAGGCAAGCGACAGTTACTAAATGGCATTCATCGCGTCGAACTTTCCCCACGATGCTCCAAGCCACCCGCGTTTTATATGGAAATGTTGTCGTGACATGCTTCGTTAAAGTCGTAAAATAGCACCGCAGCGCCGGAACAGGGTCGGACTGCATTAAAAGGGTAAAAGAATAATGCGGTTTGCATGCTAAAAGAGATTAATTAATCTTTTTACCGTTAGCAAAACACCAGGCACTCGTGTTCTTTTTACGTTCAACTTAGAGCTCATCTATTTTGAATTAATACCCACAAGTAACTTTATACGCGATTAAGTAAATGCTTTAATTAATTTTTTCGTGGATTTCTCATTAAATTTTGTATGTAAACTTGAAATTAATTAACGAAGTAACTTATAATAACTAAACTCGATCACTATAACCGAGGAACACAAATTACATGTTCTGGTGAGTAAAGTGAGGATTAGCGGTGAAAGCAAATAGAATACTTAACGGCGCGAGATTTATTTGGCTGCCACTAACTTTTCGTATTTGATCGTTAAACAATCTTAAGAAGACTAAGATGTGCAGAGAGAAAGAGGGAGCGATATTATCTCTATCAGTATTTAAGCTTACAGATCAGTCGAGTAAATTTTACTGTATTTATATGAAAAGTCTGTGTATGCGTATGGTGTCTAAATTTGCTTCACTAACCATTTTTAAAAAAATTTCAAGTTACTTGAATAGAACAGAATAGAATACGTTTAATAATTTCAGAAAACAAACTACAATATGCATTTGTTTAAAAAATTACGTCAAAAATAACGAAAGTGAATACGTACAGAAAATATACAACAGTAAAGATCAAGAGACAAAAATGTAGAAAGGAGTATAAAAGTAAGTATATTACAAAAGCCAATGTAATACAGTCAGCTCACATTAACATACATATACAGGGTTACTGGTAATTCGATACATTCCTTTGGAGATGTGATGGGGCATGAGCTAAGGAGTAAATCTAGCCCTAACATACATTTTGCAAAACTCAATAGTTTTTGAGATATTTAAATTTTTTTGTTTTTCTCAAAAAAGTAGATCTTAATGTCTGAAAAGTTAATTTCCGAAAAATCTACTTGACATTTTTAATTTTTTTTACTGGATTACTTGTACAATATTATAGATATCCGTTTGGAATGAAAAATATCCGGCAACATTTCGATCATGTGAACATTTAAAATAAAAACTTGTAAATTTTTTTTTTTAATTAGTTATGAAATTTACCTATTAGGTTTTTTCAAAAAAATATTAATGTAGCACGCGTACAAATTATTATAAAAACTTTCTTATTTCAATAGCTATCTAACTAGGTAGAAATGTTTAATATACCCTTGATAGTTCTAATAAAAAATTAGTAAAGATAATGCTGGTGGCGGAATTTATTAAACGACTAATCGTTCATTTTCATTTAAGTCAGTCAGTCCTTGACTTTGACGTTTGTGCATATAGTCATTAACTGACATTCTTATCTCTGTGTCCCTTAAGTTTGTTGGTCTTGTTAAATTAGTTATCGAAGATTTTGATTTTGCTCGTAGTTGTTGTTATTAGTTGTTGTTATTGTATTTTCTGTGCCATGGCCGCGTATGCCAACGCAGAATACGCTGATATCTTGTTTGTCTATGGATACCAAATGCACGTGTATTCAGTACGGCATATCGAAATATAATAATAATAATAATAATAATAATAATAATATGTCGGTAACATTCAGAAGAGGAGTATTTCAGGGAGATTCCCTCAGCCCCCTTCTGTTTTGCATCTCACTACTGCCATTATCCGTCTCGCTCCGGAAAACCCGTGGCTACAACTGCGGTACCCCCGGCGACAGGAGGCATAAGGTCACCCATCTATTTTATATGGATGACCTTAAACTTTATGCCTCTGGAGAGAGGGATCTCCAACAGTCCCTTAGGGTGGTACAGGAGTATACGCAGGCTGTCGGTATGCAGTTCGGGTTGGACAAATGCGCACTGATCCATCTCAAGAGAGGACGATGCGGTGACTATGGAGAGGACGCGCAGCTCGTGGACGGAAGCATCTTACACCATCTAGATGCCGGAGAGTCGTACACTTACTTGGGTGTCGAGCAACGCTCCACCCAAGAAGTGAGTGTAGTGAAAAACGCTCTCCGCGGCAAGTATCAGCACCTACTCCGACAGATCTGGTCTTCAGAACTGTCGGGGAAGAACAAGGTGTCTGCTACAAATATGCTTGCCGTTCCGATCCTTCTCTACTCTTTCGGAGTAGTGAAGTGGACTAGAGAAGAGCTGCGTCAACTCGATGTAGTAACCCGCAAGAAGATGCATCTCAATAGGAGCTTGCATCCTAAATCGTCCGTTCCACGGTTATATCTCCCACGACATCGGGGAGGCCGTGGACTCTTGAGCTTGGAGAGTCTCCATAGCAGGATGGTTCTGGAGGGAGCATGTAAGGTCATCAGGAGTTCGGATCCCCTCCTCTGCATGGTCCGAGACCATGAAAATGCAGAGGTAGGAGCTTTTCTCTTTAAGGCAGCACGCAGAGCAGCCGATGAACTTGGTCTCATCTTCGACGTCGAGCGGGTAAACCCCGACTCTGTCACCGAGTTGGAACCCGTTCGACTAAAAGCCCACATTAGAGCTGCAGAACACAACATCCTTCTGCAGCTCCATAAGGATAAGCCATTGCACGGGATCTTCTATAAAAATATAGAAGACCTCGGCTTATCCGAAAGGCTGACCTTCGCCTTCTTAAGGTCAGCTGGGCTGAAGTCTGAGACCGAGGGATTCATAATGGCTTGCCAGGATGGTGTATTTAACACTCTCGTCTATCGACGTCGTGTCATGGGTATGGAGGTCCCTGATGTCAGCTGCAGGGCCTGCCGCAGGGCGCCGGAGACTGTAATGCACTTACTGTCGGCTTCCCCGACTTACGCAGTCTCGGCCTATATTCATAGACACAACGCAGCATTACGAGTGCTTTACTATCATCTAAGGCACTCGTATGGGATAGACGAAACACCAGTGCTGCCTTACGTTCCGGGGGATATTGAGTCCGTTGTGGGGAATGAGAAGTGCCTAATTTATTGGAACTACTCGTTTCCCACCGTCAGGCAAATACAAGCCAACAAGCCTGACATAGTACTCCTCGACCACCAACTCAAGACAATGTATGTCGTGGAATTCTCAGCTCCCGCTGAGAGCAACATTGTCTTGAAAGAGGAGGAAAAACGGACAAAATATCGAGATTTGCTCTTCGAACTCCGCAGGCTTTATCCAGGCCATTCTGTTAAAATAGTGGTACTGATTATAGGAGCCCTCGGTGGAATGAGACAGACGCTGCTTTCAGAACTAAAGATCATACCGGCATGCCGAGATTCGGCAGAGATCTTAGCCGGCAGAATGCAGAAGGCTGTCATCCTCGGTTCATTACGTCTACTCAGGGCACACGATTCGCGGACCCGGTAGTCACTCACCCCACGGGCGTGGTCTACGATACGTAGAGTTGGATGTCATCCTTACCACTATACCCCTGTCCAAGGCTTGGAGGAAGGTGATCCTGGAAGGAGAGTGGAATTCTGTCGCTTTATGTTAAATTCAGATGCAGAAAATGCAAATTTTTTAACAAGTATTTTATGGACGGACGAGTCGAAATTTAATCGCGAGGGTATAACAAATTTCCACAACCTACATTATTGGGCAAAGGAAAATCCCAAGTTAGCACGCGAAACTAGTTTCCAAATGAAGTTTTCTATTAATGTGTGGATGGGAGTCATTGGCCACTATTTAATAGGGCCACACTTTCTTCCTCAAAATTTAAACGGGGAAATCTATGAAAATTTTTTAAGAAATGATCTGACGGTGATTTTAGAAGATGTTCCTCTCGCCGTCAGACAGCGAATGATGTTTCAGAACGACGGTTGTCCAGCACATTATCGGCTTACAGTACGACAGTTACTTGATCAACGTTTCCCTAACCGTTGGATTGGAAGAGCGGGCCCAATACCTTGGCCAGCGCGAAGCCCTGACTTAACACCCCTTGATTATTACGTATGGGGCCATATGAAGAAGATGGTCTATGCCACACCAGTCAATACTATAGAAAACCTTAGACAAAGGATAGTCGATGCTGCCCAACACATAAGGCATAATCTGACAACCAGAGTAACAAGGACGGAAATAGGAAGACGCTGCCGCGCCTGTATACGGAATAGGGGCTCCAGCATATACATATAAAAAATAAAGTACAACTTTGAAATTAATGAAGAATTAAACTCTACTTTTAAAATGTTTTTTACTGTTTATCTAAAAATAAAATTCGTACTACTTGTGTTATTTCTACTAGTATTTTCTTAGAACTATTAAGGGTACATTGAACATTTGTACCTTGTTAGATAGCTATTGAAATAAGGCAGTTTTTATAATAATTTATATGCGTGTTACGTTAATATTTTTTTGAAAAAACCTAATAGGCAAATTTCATAGCTGATTTAAAAAAAAATTTAAGTTTTTATTTCAGATGTTCACATGATCGAAATGTTTCCAGATATTTTTCATTCCAAACGGATATCTATACTATTGGACAAGTAATCCAGTACAAAAAAAAAATTAAAAATGTCAAATAGATTTTTCGAAAATTAACTTTTAGGACATTAAGATCTACTTTTTGAGAAAAACAAAAAAATATTAAATATCTCAAAAACTATTGAGTTTTGCATAATATATGTTAGGGCTAAATTTACTTCTTAGATCATGCCCCATCACATCTCCAAAGGAATGTATCGAATTACCAGTAACCCTGTATATTAATCTGTTTTTGAAAGGTGTGAAAATAATTAAACTTGTAAAATGAAATTGAATTTTGAAAAGCTATTTTAATGCAAGTGTGAATTTATAATAAGGATATTTGAGCAAATGAAAAAGTTATGTTCAATGAACTAACTGATGCGAATAAAAGAAATGTTGAATGAAATTGTTATTTATTATACCTGGGCGCCACCTATGTATAATAGGAAAAACCTCAGCTCAGTTGAGCAGAGAACCTCAACCTCAGGAGCAAGTCCTGCGATTAAATGGTGCGACCACTGAAATCAAAAACGCAATAGCAATTAATACCTTTAATTTTGGTATTCGGGATTAAATTTATTCTTTATTTGAATAATTTGTGAAGTTGGTACCTATGCACAGACGTATCGGTGTCCTTCCAGTCAGCTGTTAATGTCCAATGTGGCTTCCAGTGTGTTGTGTATCTCCAATTTCTGGTGAAGTTCTTGTAGAGACTCGTTGCGACGAACACTTTATTTTAATTACGAAGCACAACTATTTATTCATAATGTGGATTAATAACGATAAACAGTAAGTACGAGTTGTTTTTGGGTTTATATTCCCCTTTATATAAATAATTGTATGCAAACAATTAGTTACTCGATGAGTTTCAAAAATTTAATATTTATCGCTCGCGTGTGAAAACAAATTATCAGATTATCATAAATCTTTATTATTTTTCCGTCACCTTGACGTTTTGTAATTTGAAAATTATTCTGACTTAATAATTCGAAGTTAATACGGAGAATATACAAACGCAGCTTTCTCTAGCAATTCAAAACTTACTTTCTTTTGACATTGTAACTATGGAAATGATCGAAATTTGCAAATTTCGCTTCTTGAATTTTTAAAATATTTCATGTCAAAAATTAATGTGGATTTTAATGCCTTTTCTAATAAATTGCCTAAAATGTCTGTTGGTTTTATTTATCTATGTCTCATGCCGGTTATTTTGATACCCCTCTGAGAACTTTAGGGTGAATATTAACAAATTCAAAATTTTTGAAACTTTATCAAGTCATTTCTTAAAATTAAGCTTTTAACACTCCAAATACCAATAAAAACTATTTCTTATAACCTATTACACATACTTATACTACTATCTTGCCGAACAATGGCTTTTACTTACATCTAACATAATCTGAACTTTTCAGGGTACGCCCCCATCAAATTTCACACTTAAAAGTGTTCCCACACAAAGATATTGTCTGAAAATGCTTTGAAGAGCTTGTCTAGCACTGTAGCTATGTAACCTCTTGGGTTTTTGCTAGCACTGAATTTACAGTACCTGTGAAGTTCCAGGCCTAAAAGTGTGTCTGTAGACCGTCATGAAACTAAAATCCCAGAACTACAGTAACCAGGAGTAACATTTGGTATGTACCGAAGTGTATGCATGAAAAAAGTTTTATTTTAATTTGTCTTATTAAAGTTATGCACAAAAGTTTGTTCGTAAACTTGAAATGTTAAAATTTTTAAATATATTTTATGGCACAAAAGTTTATTTAACTGTTAAATATTCACAGAGATTGTTCCATTTAGACAGCAAATGATTGTTCTTTGCAGTGCAGTGCATGC
This sequence comes from Leptura quadrifasciata, assembly GCA_963675555.1. NCBI lineage: Eukaryota > Metazoa > Arthropoda > Insecta > Coleoptera > Cerambycidae > Leptura > Leptura quadrifasciata. Next base: position 120,450,866 of record OY776678.1, read on the forward strand.
TACATATGAATAAATTATGAAACTTCTTATATTTTGCAGGTTTCCCGCTACTCCGAAATCTGAAATTGGACTTACGACCTCCTGCAGCCAAATGTGAACGTAGTATGGGTTTGTGACCTACATATGAGTTAAACTAAACACTTTTTATCTTAAGTCTCCTGACACGTTTATGATAACTATTTTGGTATGTTTTACCCAAGTATTTATATTAAATTTCTATAAACTACTACAAACTGCTTAAAATTATAAAATTTTCTTAAGGTTAATTGTTGTTGCTATGTTCTTTAATGTTGTTGACTTAAAACACAAACTGAGATGTGAAAATTCTTATAATATGATTCCCAGAGATAACGCTCAGAAATAATATTATACTTTGTTACGTTAAAAAAAAAGAAATATTTTTATTTAATTTACAATTGCACCCTGGTCTTGTTTTTGTGTTGGGTGAAATCAGGTCAATATATAAAACACATATATACACAAACTTTAAAAAACTGACATACATTCTACCACTGTATAATAAGCAGTATCAACAAGTCCATCACAGCACTTTTAAACTTAAAGATATTTGATATATTTTTAATATGATCTGGCAATACATTAAAATAGTTTACAACCATTAAACAGAGGGCTCCTTTAAAATAGTATAGTACCATGTTTAGGATGTAGCATATAACGTTTATTTCTTGTATTATAGTGATGGTTAAATTTATTATCACCAAATTTATGTTTATTTTTATATACAAAACAAACTACTTCATAAATATACAAATAATCCGAAGTAAGAATATTTTTAGATTTAAATGCTCCTCTATATGATTCATCATATTTTAAATTGGCAATGATACCCAAAGCTCGTTTTTGCAGTACAAATACTTTTTGTGCTTCAGATGAAAGGCCCCATATTTAATGGTGTTATAGAAACATCCAAAATACAATCGCCTAACAATTGCCTGACTACATTGTTTGCTGTGCAAAACAATACTTGGCCAAATTAGAGCATACATTCTGAATGTGACTAGACCATTTTAGGTGACAGTCGATTGCTAAACCCAGCATTTTGGATTCAAAAGAATAATTAACAATATTAGAAGTGTCAAGTGTTATGCTACTGTCAGAAACATGTTTCATTGAACAGTCTTGAAAACTACACAAGTTATTTTGTCAGTGTTAACAGATAATAATTTTTTTGTGCCCATATAGCTTTAGCTTCGTAAATATGTCTACGACTCTAGTCTCAGCATTGTTGAGACTGTTACTTGTTATTAATATATTAGTGTCATCTGCGTAAGATGCTATGATACTAAGTGGATTTTCAATATAACTTAGCATATCGTTAATATATAATAAATAAAGAGGTCCCAAGGTGGACCCTTGTGGTGCCCCTGTATTTATCACTTTTAAATCAGATAGGGCATCATTAACAATAGCTCTCTGGTAACGTTCTGATAAATATGACAAAAACCATTTGTGTGGCACACCTCTTACACCATATCTTTCTAACTTAGTAAAATTTCATGATCAACGCAGTCGAATGCCTTAGAAGAGTCAAGTCTATAAAAAGTCCTAAGGCGGTTTGAGATTTATCCAAAGCAGATACTATATCATTTACAAATTCACTGAGTGCTGTGTCTATACTTTTCCCTTTAGGAAAACCATGTTGATTTTGAGACAGCATTCTGTTGATGGTAAAGTGAATAATTTGCAGATTAATACAATGTTCAACAATCTTGGATATGCTTGGCAATAGACTTATACCTCTATAATTAATTATTAAATCCAGATACCATTTTTTATGGACTGGTATTACATCGGATATTTTAAGTTTATCAGGGTAAACACCTTGTGAGAGGTCAGTGATGTAAGTTAAAGGCAAGTATATTGGGGTGATATTGTCTTTAATAAAAAGTTCAAGATTTCATCAGTCCCTGAAGAATAAGGGTTTTTAAGATGCGCTATAATATTTTCCGGAATGACTGCCGTAAAGAAAAATGATTTACTATATTTGTTAATTCAAGACTCTATAAAATCATACTCTGTATTTTGCGGAATATGTGTTGTAATATTTTTGGCCGCAGATATGAAAAAATCGTTAAAACTGTTAGCTGTTTGTTTAGGGTCCAGCAACTTTCCAGTACCTTTAATTTCAATGTTGGACATAGGAGATTTTCTCGCTTTCATGGAAATGTTTTTTAATATGGCCCACATAGCTTTATTGTTATCGCTAAAATTTAATATTACTTCATCATTTTATAATTTGGAGGTATTTGAAAGAACTTTATGGTAATCATTGTTAGCTGCTATAAATAACTGCTTAAATTCTGGATATTGTCTGCTGTGATCGGCAAATAGATATCTACGATCTTTTGCCTCTTTAATTTCAGGAGTCACTTTAATTATTGTTTGTTTGCAATGTGTTTTATTTTTCTATTTTTCAAATGGAAAACATAGATCAATATAATATGTAATGATATTCATCAGATAATTGAAAGCATCGTTAGAGCTATTGATAGCAAATATCTTGCAGAGACTGTTCAAAGTTCAAAATATTTACATCTGTAAAAAACCTTTAAAATTGTCCACAAATATTGATTAGTGATTACATTTCATTATATTGGCTTCACATACCTCTTCTGCGTCATTCACTACGATATTATCAATACATTTACTAGTTTTTAAATTAACCCTAGTTGGGTGATAGACAACATATATTGTTACACCTAAAAATATTTGTCAGGTCACTTAACATAGAACTGCTTCCATTAAATCCTATGGATTCAGAGGTACCTCATTTGCCTGGAAACTTACTTTGACCACAACCAAATAGTAAAATCCTCGAAGAAATAAGTCTAATAAGTTGTGGAACCCCACAGGGGTCTGTTCTTCACCCAGTTCATTTTTGCTGTATATAAATGACTTGCCATGGAAGTTTCAAACTTTTTGTTGATATCACCGTTTTATGGTACTTAAATATATACTTACAGCAGATTTTCATACAAAAAACGTTATGCCTATGTTACAAAATCGAGATCCGTTTGAGTAGGTATGCAGAAAATAGACGTACCACTCGCCAGGAAAATAACGTAAACCTATATATACCATCATGCAGTTTCACAAGAAATTCTTCTTTTTTTTTGCAGCAGTAGAAACACTTACAACCATCTTCGAATAACTTTTAAAACTATCTCTTCCGGAAAACAATTCAGAAAGGTTGTAAAAGAATTTTTAATTAGTAAACCCTTTTAGGCCAGTCATCAGGGAGTTCAAGATGCGTAAATACCGTTTTGAATCGGTCAAAAAATTTTACTGTTGGAACCAGTTCATTATATTGCTCTTTTAGACGTATTAATTTTTCCCCTCGCCCGCCCTCCGTATCATCCCCATCTTTTGGGCAATATCACCCAAAAATCACCGTTCCTACGAAAATAAAGATGGTTATCAAAGTTAATGATAAGTAAATTCTCTATCGAAATGGTTTAAGAACATTTTTACCTAGCATTAATATTATTGGAGTTATAGGCGGGGGAAGTTAAGCATCGTATCACATCTGCGCTGTATATTAACACTTTCAAAATTGATAATAAATGTATTTACTTAAACTTCAAAAGTGAAAATTAAACGTAATAATAAATAGAAAGCGTGAAAATGTAGAAAAGTGTCGATATACAAGAGGGAATATGCGATACGATGCTTGAATTCCTCCTCCTATAACTCCAATAACATTAATACTACGTAAAAATGTGTCTGAACCATTTCGATAGGGAATTTACTTATATTTAACTTTGGTAATCGTTTTTCTTTCGTAGGACTATTCAGAAAATTAAAAAAAGGCCTATAATGAAGTGGTTCCAACAGTAAAATCTTTTGTCCGATTTAGATGTTAATCCACCTGACGCCTGATCTAATTATAAATTGCGTAATTATTCTGAGGATTTATTTTAATGTGTAATATACTATTACTATTAATGCCCCCTTTTTGTAATTTATTGTCAGATTTCTTATTGGTTCTATTAATTATTATTATTATTATTATTAGCCGTTACTCGAGTCCGAGTATAGAAATGTTACAGTCGATAAATTGCGTACAATAAAAAACAAGTAAAAGGTGTAGTCTATTGTAATTCCCATTCATCTACGGTGCACACGACTATGGCTATATAGGCCAATTCGGGAGAGCACATGTCGACCGCAATCAGGACAAACATAGACCTGGTTAGGTCTTGGATTCGGCCTTCTTGCAGCAACATTTCCTTGATAGCTGGCCACAACCCCTCGCCATTCGGTTCTGTCCGCTGCAAGTTGTTCCCATTGCTCGTCTGCAATACCGCAGGATTTTAAATTTTCATGGAGAGCGTCTTTGAACCTCTTTCGTTGACCGCCACGCTTTCTTCTACCGCTTAGCAATTCACCATAAAGTGTACATTTAGGAAGGCGGTTATCATGCATACGATAAACGTGACCTGCCCATCTTAGGCGTGCTCTTGAAATAAGCACCTCAATTGGAAGGCTGTTTGCTCTCCTGAGCACTTCCACGTTTGATATGTGATGGAACCAACGGATTTTCATCATACTTCTGAGGTGCCTTTGCTGAAAACGTTCTAATTCTTTCACATGACGACGGTAAGTGACCCAGCTTTCACATCCATATAGCAGTGTTGGAATGACAACTGCTCTGTAGACAGCCATTTTCGTTGACAAAGCAAGGTCGTGGTTGTCAAATACTCTCTCTCTCTAAGTCCCCAGAATGCTCTAGATGCAGCGTTAATTCTATTGCGAATCTCGCTGTCCATGTTTGCTTTGTCATTAACAACGTTGCCTAAGTAATTGAACTGATCCACCACTTCAAGAGAATTTCCGTTAAGTGTAATGTATATTTGGTTCACTTGATGAGGAGTTGACATAATCTTAGTCTTTCCAATGTTGATTTTAAGTCCCAAAGAATCATAGCTTTGGGCATACACATCTAAAAGTTCTTGAAGCTCTTCCGGCGTAGAGGCTAAAAGTGCACAGTCATCCGCATACTGGAGATCACAAATGAATCGTGTGCGTGTCTTCGTGAAAGCTCTAAAGCGCCCTATGTTAAAGAGACCGCCATCAAAACGGTATCTGAGACCTATTCCTCTGACTGTCAGTTTGTTGTCAACAATAATTGTTAGAGCAGTGGTAAACAAATTAAAGAGTAGGGGTGCCAGGACACATCCCTGCCTAACTCCAGTGAGAGTTTGGAAAGGTTCGGTTGCCTCATTATTATACATAACCTGGGCGTTGTTGTTTGTATGTAGACTGCGACATATTTCCACAAATTTTCTAGGGATACCTAAGCGGAACATAATTTTCCAGAGCACTTCCCTGTCCACCGAGTCAAACGCCTTGGTTAAATCAATGAAGGCCATGTGAATTTCTCCTTGATGTTCGAGTGCTTTTTCTTGAAGCTGTTTAAGTGTGAAGATTAAATCCGATGTGCCTCGGTTTGGTCTAAAGCCACTCTGTGTTTCAGGAAGTAACTTTTCCATAACAGGTGTTAGCCTATTTGCCATCGCTTTAGTGAGTATCTTCCCTCCAACAGCCAGGAGAGCTATACCCCTGTAATTTCCACAGTCCGCAGCGCTCCCTTTGTTTTTGAAGAGGTTGATTAAAAGTGTATCACGAAACTCCTGCGGAGCTTGACCACTTTCCCACACGATATCAAACAGTTTTTTGAGGTAGGGTATGAGCTCTGACGACACAGCTTTAAAGATCTCAGCTGGGAGTGAGTCGGCGCCGGGAGATTTGTTATTTCTTAGCTGCCCAATGGCGGTTAAGATCTCTTCCGTTGTTAGTGGTTTATCTAAGTCTTCGAAGGTGTCATATTGAGGGATAAGATTTATAATATCGTGATCGGCTTGACTTTGCTGGTTAAGAATGCTAGAGTAGTGTTCTTTCCATCGGGCTCTTATTTCCTGGTCTTCTTTGAGGAGATTTCCATTTAAATCTTTAATAGGGCACATATTTTTCCGACTGGGGCCGTACACTGCTTTTACTCCTTGAAAGAAATTCCTGTAGTCGTGTGAATCGGCGTACCTTTGAATTTCTCTGGCCTTGCTTGCCCACCACTCGTTCTTTATTCTTCTGATTTCGCGTTGCGTTTCATACTTAGATTGGGTAAAAGCTTCTGCTTTTGATGAGTCGTTGGGGTGGTTGATAGCGTTTTGGAAGGCAGTATGTTTGCGGTCAAGAAGTTCTTGTATAAAAGCTTCATTATCATTGAACCAGTCCTCCTGTTTTTTACTTGCTGCAGTGCCAAGAATTTCCTCACTCGCACTTTTTAAACTGTCTTTAATTTGTGTCCAGGTAGCAGCGACAGAATTGGTTTCTTCTAGTGCACTCAAATTCTCTTGAACTTTTTGCTTTAGCTGTTCGACGGTTTGTTGGTCACGCAATTTACTAATACAGAGACGGAGTCTGCGTTTTACTTGAGTTCTTCGGTGTTTGGGTCTCATAACAATTTTCATTTTAGAGACAACAGGACGATGATCGGTCCAACATTCGCTATCAATGCGCGCCTTTGTAATTTGGACGTCCTTGAGATGCTTCCTACGTACGATAACATAGTCCAGTAGATGCCAGTGACCTGATCTGGGGTGACGCCAGGTGCCTTTAAATTTATCCTTTTGTCGGAAAATGGTGTTTGTTATAACTAGATCATGTTCGGCGCATTTAGTTAGGAGTAGTTGACCGTTAGCGTTCATGTTGCCCAAACCGTTCTTGCCTATGATGCCTGGCCAGGTGTCTGCATCTCTCCCTACTCTAGCGTTAAAATCGCCAAGAATAACGAGTCGTTCCGTTTTAGGTATTCTACAGAGGGTTTCTTCCAGCTGTTGATAGAAGCTTTCCTTGGTTTCGTGACTTGCATCCAGAGTGGGAGCGTAGGCGCTTATTAGATTTACCGCGTTGCCATCTGATAGCTCATAACGTAGCAACATTAGACGCTCGGATAGGCCTTGTGGTACTTGTGTTAAGTTGGATACAAGTTGATTCCGAACGGCAAATCCTACTCCATGTTGTCTTCTTGAATTGGTGGGAAGACCTTTCCAATAGAAGGTGTAGTACTTTTCTGTGAGAGAGCCTTCCTCCAAAAATCGAGTTTCGCTGAGAGCTGCAACGTCAACATTGAGTCGGTGAAGTTCTCTATCTATTAGAGCAGTTCTTCTTTCAGGCCGATCGGTGCGAGTGCTGTCGTTCAAAGTACGAACATTCCAAGCGCCGTAGATGAAAGAATTAGTTTTGTTGGATTTAACTTGTCGGTGTTTTTTCGACATTCGATGAGGTGTCCCTGTGGGCACCCTCCCCCGGAGATCCGATCGGGAGGGTATTTTACCTCCGGATGATTTTGTCCCACTTGAACGCTCCATCATTTTTTAAAAGCCTTAATCGACTGAAAACGAAGCTGCATTTGAAGTTTTAGCTGGAGCAGGTATGCAACTGACCAGCTCGGTTGCGGAAGGCGAGTGGTGTGGTCCCATGGCACAGAAGGAGACTGCGACGATGGGGTAACCAAACGATTCCAAAAGCAACCTTTGTGTGCGGTGGGTTATTTTTATCGCACTCTTCGTGAGAAGGTGGATGTGCTCACGGCAAAAGGTAAGGGTTATTCCGCCCTTACTCGGTCGTTAGAGCCTCGTTAGTGAAAACAGGGTGCACCAAGTTCAAATTGAACTCATCGCGAAGGTGAGGTTAACAATTGAGTAGGAGAGGCTATAACTTGCGCTTCACTACCCCATTACACCCCTGTTCTATTAATACATAAAACCTACATGATTGATTTTATATACAAGAATGTAAAACGTGCTGCGATGACTTAACAAAAAAAATATTTAATTTAATGCTTTAATGTAATTAAATATGGTTTTTACGTTAATAATATGCAAATTATTAAATCACTTAATAGTCCGAACTTATGAAAGTAAAACTTAATAGAATATAACCTCAATTTATTAAATAAATATATCAATCAAGAACCTAGTTATAATTTTTTTAAATAATAATAATAATAATTTCTTCATGTTCGAATATATATTGAATATATTTTTTCATAGTTTTCAGTTCTATTGGACTTTTTATACTGTAATACATGTATTTCCCATGTTACGCATTTTACTAAAGCGAACTGTGAATTTTTTTAAACTGTAAACATCTATCGTGAATGAAAATATTATAGTATGACGTTATTTCACTTTAATTTCGTTTTGATAATATTATTTGTCACTGTCGTGCCCTTCCAACAACAATGCTGGGGGACTTCTGGCCCAGTGGTGATAATGTAGAATGGCACTTCGCCCGGTCTCCTCCTCAAGTCCATCACAAGCGTTGGCTGGCATGAGAAATTAGGAGGCCCTGTGAGAATGTCACTACATGCGGGGGTAGTATAATGGGCCAACTAGTGCATTCTGCAAGTCGGACAGGAATATGAATATTTTCTAACCTAACGAGACTATGTCTCCACCCGTTTTTGAGGATGCTGAACATGATGGAGGTGGTTAAATCTCTCTCCGAGGTCATCCCACCCCCAAATGGCCAAAAACCACCCCCAAAAGGATATACCGCGTATGAGCCATCTCCTACCTGCCAAAACTGACCACGATGGTTATGTCAGGACTTCTCCTCATCCCCGCCAATCTCCAAACGCCCAAAAATCACTCCCGAAAGAGGTAAATCGCGGATAGACCATCTTCTCTCGGCTAAATCCCTGTTTCCACCCGTTTTCGAGGATGCTGAGCACGATGTTGATTCCGAGACCCCTCCTCTATCTCTACCAACCCTCCAACTGGCCAAAATTCACCTCCGCTCGGCTAAAACCTTGCTACCCCCCATTTTCGAGGATGCCGAGCACGATGGTGATGTCGAGACCCCTGCTCGACCCCTGCCCGAACCCACCAACCCCCCCAAACGGCCGAAAACCACCCCCGAGAGAGGCAAAACGCAGAGAGGCTGTCTTCTTTTGGCTAAACCTGTTTTACCCCCCGTTTTCGAGGATACTGAGCATGAAAAAAATATCACTACTTCTTCTCGTTCAGCGGGGGTTGAGGAGGGGTCTCGACATCACCATCATGCTCAGCATCCTGGAAAACGGGGGTAACGCAGGTTTGGCTGGTAGGAGACGGCGGACATGCGGTTCATCCCTTTGTGGGTAGCTTTTAGCTGTCTGGTGGGTTGGCGGGGCTCATGAAGGGATCTCGGCATCACTATCGTGCTCAGCATCCTCGAAAACGGGTGGAAACAGGGATTTAGCCGAGAGAAGACGGTCTATCCGCGATTTACCCCTTTCGGGAGTGGTTCCTAGCCGTTTGGGAGGTTGGCGGGGGTCGAGGAGGGGTCGAGGAGGGGTCTCGGCATCATCATCGTACTCAGCATCCTCAAAAATGGTGGTAACACTGGTTTAGCCGAGAGAAGACGGATTATCCGCGGTTTATCCTTTTCGGGGGTGGTTTTTGGCCGTTTTGGGGGAGGGGGTCGAGGAAGGGTCTCCACATCACTATTGTGTTCAGAATCCTCTAAAACGGGGGCAAAACAGGTTTGGCTGGTAGGAGACGACGGATACGCGGTTTACCCCTTTCGGGGGTGGTTTCTGGCCGTTTCGAAGGTGGGATGACCTCGGAGAGAGATTTAACCACCGCCATCGTGTTCAACATCCTCGAAAATGGGGAGACATAGTCTCGTTAGGTTAAGAAATATTCTTATTTTTCGTTACGGCTCACAGAATGCACTAACCTTTCGAGGCTTGAGTGCAACCTCACCCCCATCTGACAATCCAGTTCCAGATAATATTATTTTCTAAATTCATCCCTGATGTCTGTGACGATTTTCATGACAATTATCATCACTAATAATTACAAAGAATGTTGATAGTGAAAATAGAACTTTAAATTGGAAATTTCATTTTAGCTATATTTTAGGTTTGGCAGACAAATCTTTTACGAAACATGAAGGAAAAGTATCTTTTTAACAAGCGACACACTCCACACTCAGTTATGAAAACAATTACTTTTACTTCATAAAGCGTGTTATATTATTGTGACAATCATTAAATTTCGAAAATGTTCCTTGGTCCGTTTGTCCGCTGCCAGAAAATTTTACTTTAAAACGGGTTTGAATATGACGTGCAAGTTCCGAAAACTTTAAGTAAAAAAGTATGTTGAATGTGGTGTTTCACAGAGTACAGTGAGTGTGTAATGCTAGATAAATCCCATATAAAAACCACGTGTTGGTCCTTGGTAGGATATTTAATTTAAAATGTTCACTACTTTGCTGTGAACTATGGAATTTCCTAATACTGTTCTGGTAGCTGCATCTACAATGTATGTATTCAAAACATTTAATATGTGCGAAAGAAGATTCACACATTTAGTCATTTTAAATATTTTTTAAATGTTTTCAGAACACGCAAACCTAGTTATCTACCAATAATTGACCAGCTCGGTCACCTGACATGACTCCACCAGATACTGAAAAGATACAGAAAATCAGGCTACATGCTATACGGTATTAATCTTACTTAGTCTTATGTACTTATCTTTAATGTCTTTTTCACATTATTAATTTCATCTCTGGTATAAGTCTTCTTATTATTATTACTGTCATATAAATAAATAAATTGCTTTCAACTCTTAACAAAATAAATAAAAAACTTATTATTGTTATGCTTCTTCCCTGTATTTTCGTTGTAAAGCTCAAAACATCTCAGGTAATTAGTGTCTAGACGAAATCTTGTGATGCAGCCATAAAACGAGCGGAATTAAGTGCAGAGTGTTGTTGAAGAGTTACTCGAATCAGATCCCTCGAGTACTATTTTCCTTGCAATTATAAATAAAGCAGTTAGTCTTTCAAGGCAGTGTTATTTCTCAGGTCTTATTTATGTAAAATTGTAATAAGAACGAGCTCTGGAACAACGAAATATTTTCGACCATAATAAAGTCTTAAGAATAATATAAATAATATATTAATCAGTTCCTCATTCACTAAGGTAAAAGCGGAACTTACATTTTCTGAATACATAAGACAGATCTATAGACCTTTGCATTTTCCACCACCTTATATTTAAATAATGATTAACTAACTGTTTAAACTTCATCTTTTAGCGAGTTAATGATATTTTTTACTTCACTGTTTGTAACGTTATTTCTGCCTAAATTGTCAATATTTTTTTGAATTTCCTCTGCCATTTTTTTCGATATTAACGATATTTCGATTATTTATTCACTCTCATAGATGCATGAAAAAGCAAAATATAATTGCTAAATGTAGAAGTTTCTTCAAGGGGTGGTCGAACTGACCATCATGTGTCACTCTGTCAATACCCTTTCTATTCGCGTAATTAATTTTTTAGTTCCCACCATCAAGATCACGTTCTGCCTCAGCAGACTTATCTGATGTTTATCTGAGTCCGGTGTTTCTCCAATGTTCTTTAATTCTGCACTGGAACTTCGCTATGTTTGTGCCATGTAGCTCTAACTACATATGCACTCCAATTAAGTGAACACTTTTGTCAGTAGCTTAGGAACAGGGTCCTTAAAATAAGTATTTTGTTCACTACTTGGAAAGATAAGCCCATACAATCCAAATAAAATTTACTTTTAAAAAGAGTGGTATTAAGTGAGCGTTATAATTATATAAATCAGCTTATACTTAAGCCATCAATATTATTTAATCGCCCTATATTGGGTAGTAAAGATTGTCACTCACTCTAGCTTTACGTGATTTCAAGACATATCGTTCAAAGTAGCATCAATCAAAAAATATTGTCAGTCCAGGGTGTAAAACCTGAGATTGAAGTAATCGAAATTGCATTATTCAAGAGCAATTTTATTACCCCATATCTATTTTAAATGCTAGGTAACGTTTTATATAAACCAGCATCATTCCTGAGGGATCTGTGTTTGTTCCTTAGTGTCTGCGGATATTATAAATGCCATGACAATCTGCCTTACATAAGCATATTCATAAAAATGAATTTAGATAAAATAATTTTCATATTTATTGTCTCTAATACTATTTGTACATATACAACGGAGCGATTCTTATGTTAGATACTTCCATCTATCGTGGAGTTCTGGGACGAATTTAAATTATAAATCAAAATTTTCTTAATTTATGCACTTATGGAATCACCATTGTTGCCAAAAAATGCTGTCATCATGACTGGCATCTACTGTCCGACAAGGCTCAATTAAAGTCTTCAGACTCCACAAGATAGCTAAAAAACTACAATTAGTCCTTCTTGGATAAGTATAACCACACTTTTACGCACTTTTATCAGAGTAAACTGTGCTATCAAATGCCGCTTCCATTGACATGTCCGTATTTTGTGACTTGCGACGTCACACCAATAAGAAACCCGTTTGCAGTCACGTGGTTTTGTTTACATAAAAATTCCTACTTTAAAGTCGAGTATTTATCGGATAACATTTTTTTATCAGTTTTTTTATGATATTCTCAACTTATATAGTACATATTATGGGAAAATAATGAATTTAAGTATTTTTAAAATGAATGCATCTTCCCCATTAGAACCAACAAAATATTCGCTGTGATAGTTTACTAGAACACTTAGCAAACTTGGGGCAACAGTAACAAAAAAATTAAATTCTCACCTCTGCAAATCCTCTGATACTCATGTACTTACAAGTTGGGCAATTATTCCCCTAAATAGGGGGATTTACCGCGACAATACAGGATCGAGTAATCCCTACTAACAACTACAAAAGACATATCATAAAGGAGCCCTTAGTCGATTGTAAATTCAGTTTATGTACAAGGCACACAATTATGAAGTATTATGTCTTCTATACTCGTATAGTTGTTCTCAACATTAGTCAATTGTATTCCTACGCATAAACAAGGTATAAGAAGTGTGTTCTCTAACATTCTATTTCAATGTATATGTTAAGTTAATCCGCCCTGTGTTAAGTAGCTTAACAACTATAGAGAATAATACTTGAGCTTTAAATAAAAGGTCCGTGGACTGCCTAAAATTACAGTTTTTATTTTATTTTTATACTTATTTTTAGTACATGCTTTAGTATGTACAATATACATAATTTCATATACCCTACTCACCTATTTTATACTTTTATTCCTGTGGAAATCACATGCCCACGTACACACACACAGACAGTTCTCATGAGGGTTGCTTTTGTTTATTCATTGCTTATATTACTTTTTCTCATTTTGTTTTATACGTACAAATATTGTGTTCTATATGAATATCCCATTGTATGTGATTTCATATGCTCAGAGATTTATTCCTTTTTTGTCGATATATGTTTAGATGATTCAAAATAAACCGTATATTCCGTAAGTCAACGTTTCCATAAGTTTATTGCTTTCTTTAGGACTACGTTTTCAGTCATGTTTCGAAGTGATATTATTGTGAATTCGTTAAAATAGACCTGATTTCCTTTTTTAAATATGATTTTTAAAAGCATGATTAAAATTGATTTTCAATTATATATAACCTTATCCTGATGATGCCAACATGGTTACCAGAACGTGGATCGAATACTGTGTGTGAGTGTAGTGTATGTACAAGTTTTTTGGTATTTTGTGAAAGTTTTCAAATATTAACCATATTATTTTGTATAAAATGAATTGCATACGTAGGCGCCCCCACGCTTTGAAATTTTGCACATGTGTATAAGTCCGGTGACAATACACTTTAACATTTTCATATTAAAAAAAAAACAAGATGGTGGCTTCAAGATGGCGGACGACTTTATTGTTTATGATCCGATTCGACTCAAAATCGACATCTGAGGGTTTTCGAGATCTCCAATTATGAATTCTTGGTCAAAATTTAGAAAATTAAAATGGCGGCGCCAATATGGCGGACGATTTTTGTCATTTATGGTCCAAATCGATCAAAATCGATATCTGGGGGTTTTCGGGTTTGCCAATTACGAATTTCTAGTCAAAAATTTAGTTCAGGATGGCGGCTTCGAGATGGCGGACGATTTTATCGTGTATGATCCGATTCTACTCAAAATTGACATTTGGGGGTGTTCGAGATTGCTAATTATGAATTCTTGGTCAAAATTCAGAAATTCAAAATAGCGGCGCCAATATGGCTGACGACTTTCGTCCTTTAGATCCAAATCGATCAAAATCGATATCTGGGGGTTTTCCAGGTCGCGAATTACGAACTTCTAAACAAAAATGGCGGACAACTTCACCGTTTATGATCTGATTCGTCTCAAAATCGATATTTTTGGATTATAACACATCAAAAGACTAAAAAGTAAAAAATAAAATTATATAAAGAAATATTGAAAAAAAGCTTTTATTTATATGCTCTAAAAAGTAGAAAATAGAGTTTGAAGTAAATCAAACCCATCGTTTTGTTACATTATATAATTTTTTTGTGAAATAAAAGCTTGTCGCGAGCAATTTCCTTTGCACAGGAAAATCTCGCGACAAGCTTTTATATCATAAAAAAAATATATAATGTAACAAAATGATGAGTTTGATTTACTTCAAAGTTTATTTTCTACTTTTTAGAGCATTTAAATAAAACCTTCTTTTTTAAATATTTTTTAATATAATTTTTCTTAGTATGTAAACAAATCTTGAAACTCAAATTCGACGCGGTCGGCTTGGTGGTGTGATGGACAGTGGTGTGTCCTCTCACGCAGACGGCCCGGGTTAAGAACCGGATCACAGTATGTCGATGAGATATAGTGGATGAGCGGATCTACTCGCGTCAGCATCTTTCGAAAGAGATGTAAAACTGTGCGTTCCGTGTATCTATGATATGACCACGTTAAAGATCCCTACCCCACGACAAACTCTGGGGGTTCGGCAAAATTTCTAGGTTAAGGTTCCCAGTGCCTACACAGACACTGATGAGCTTATCCCCTGGCGTCGGTGATTGGCCTTGGTAGCGGAAATAGGCCGATGTTAAATAAATGATTTAAAAAAAATTGACCCACTTTCACTTAACCGACTGACTTGAAATTTGGTACGCACATGTAGTTCAGGTGGCGATACAATAATTTAATACAACAGAGAAATACATAGTTTTAGAGAGTTAAAAAACGCAACGAACTAAGTATAAAATAATTTTTCTGCTTTTGACATATAAAATAACACTTTTCAAAACTGACGTAGGCGTCGAATTGGTGCTATGAAGTGGACGCATATTGATGTTCTACATGTAGAAGCCCTAGAACCCCTCTTAAGCCTTAGCTTACGCCAAAAATTTTTTTTGCGACGTTTCGTTCTTGTATACACTAAATCACATTTTAATTTTTTTTAATTCCTTTCGTGGGGGTGATAGCGGGGGGTTTGATGCCAAAAACAAATTTTGAGACCATTCGAGCATACCCTAAATTGCAATTTAATCGACTCTTATCTGCTTGCTCTGCCTATTTACCCTTATTTACCCCATTTACCCCCGAACCCATCAACGAAATTAAATTAAAATATAATATAATTCCAGATCTCATTATAATACATAAGTGTACGAAATTTTAACTCAATATCATAAACGGTTCCAGAATAAACGTGCGCACAAAAAAAATGTTACCGACAGACAGACAGACATTTTTTTCCTCAAATTTAAAATCTCGACGGCTCATGACATTTTAAGCCTATTTTAATTAAAAAAATAATAATATTTTTGTTTGCGTTACTATACTTTCACTGGACGTGAAAGTAAAAAAAAATAACACTTTTTACATATACGTTAAATGAAGCATGTTGATGACGACTTATTCTGTAGGTACTTGACAAATATCAATAATTTTCCACATACCTAATTATCAACTAATATAAAGTTCCAGCTGAACTTAATTTTGGCTAATGTTGCGATCGTACTAAGGTAGACTCAATACTACTAACATTTGCCTTCATCTGGTCGTCCGGGGACATCCTTTTAAGCGCTGGTGATGCCACTGCCCACTTTCAGTTGAAAACTCGCCCTGAAACGACCGCATAATTCCCAGGGGTTTCTTTTCAATCTGTCGTTCTGAATACATAACTAGACCCAATAAGATTCTTTTCTGAAGATAAATTTATTCAAGTGTATTTAAATATACTGCCTTGGGGAAAACAAGATATTGTATATAGAAGGCCGCTGACAAATTCCGAACTTTTACTTATGAAAAATTGCGTGTGGGGAAAGTAATTTATTATTGTAATAATATACAACTGGATACGATATAGCTGATATAGTTTTTTATGATCGGAGTAAATAAATCTTGCCGCTTCCCAAGCCCAGATATTGAATTTTTTACATTTAGCTTATTGCACGGTGCACTAAAATTAATTCTATGCAGACATAACTTTCAGAATTATACTCCAACATCATATTCCCAAACTATTTTTGGTTGCGTCGATGTGTGAAAGGAAAATATATATATATTTTTTAATTCCCAACTCATCGCGGGCTGCCTGAACCTCAGTGTGTTTGTGGATTTAAAGCCTGCTTTTGAAGCTATTGATAGATGCTTGTTAATCAAGAAATTGTATAGATACGGTATTGAAAATACTGTTTTGAAGAGGCTAGAAGACTAATTAAATGATAAGTATCACAAGACAAAGTTCATGGAGAAAATGTCAAGCAAAATTGCTAGTTCATACGGTGTCCCCCAAGGGACCATTTTGGGGCCTCTTCCTTTCATCATGTATGTGAATGACATTCATTGTGTTTTAAAAAATTCATATGTAATCACTGTATCTGGTAGAAATTTTAATGATACAACCAACATTCTTAATAAGGAACTCGATATTTTGTATGATTTGTTATGTGGTAGTAAGTTGAAACACTGATAACACGAAATTGATGGTGTTAATTGGACCAAATTAAATACCTAGGTGTTATGTTGGACTCATAACTTACACTTAGTCATCAGGTCAACTATATGTGCAACAGAAATTGGGAAAAAAATTGGTTTCTTTCGCAAAACTGCAACTAACTTAACTCAATGCATCAGTATCACCACCTACTTCGCAAGATTATGTTGGTTGGAGGCCTAGGCGAGGATCTACAGGGAGGATATACAAGGGTTCCAATGAGGCATAAGCGCTGCGGTTCAATAATTTTTATTGACCACCTTCCCAACCAATTCCAGATTCCAAGCTACTTGGAGTATTTTAAGGTACTCTAAATATTTTAAGTACTTGAGTACCTCACGGAGTAATTACTTTGTACTGGTTACTTGAATTTTAAATTTCAAGTAAATTACTTAATACCTTAAGTACTTTTTCAAAGTATTTGTACTTAATACTGGGAGTAAAAATTTTATAACAGGCATCCAAACTGGACACTGTCCGTTAAGGAAACATCTCCATAATATGAGATTAAGCGAAACACCTCTCTGTAGAGGTCGTGAACAAGAGGATGAGATGGTTCAACATGTACTCTCTGACAGTTCTGCCGCCTCATCGATCAGAGAATCCATTTTGGGAGAACGTTGGCCTACATTGGCCTTTGGCCGATGTAGTTGGTTTGGCCCTAGGCGAGGGTCTAATTTTCATTGACCACCTTCCCAACCAATTCCAGATTCCATCATATGATTGAAGGGAGAATATTTGGTGTAATTAGTTATTCACAATTTATCACAAAATACTCTATAATGAACGGATATATTTATACGTGCTAGAGTATAAGCATCCTCTACATAATAATTTAATATTTTATATAAATAACACAGTTTAATGTAATGTCTTCTATGCTCTAATGATACAATTTGGAGTGACCTAATAAATATATTATATTCATATAAATTGTGTAATTTTAAGCAAAAATTTGTAAATTGGTAAAATTGGCTTTGAACTTTTTCTATATCACGATGATATATGGCATAGTATGGATCCCATATAACACATGCATATTCAATTTTAGGGCTTATTAAAACATTGAAGAGTGTAACATAAATTTTGACATCCTTAAAATCTTAGCATCTTCTCATTAGGAACCCGTTTCTTCTGTAACTTTTTTTTGTTTCAATGTGTTTGCCGTATTTTAATTTTAATGAGTCGTTGTTCATTATGTAAAATTATTTTCTGTACTGTTGTCATTGTACGACATCTGGGAATATTTACGGGTAACATTGATTTCAGCCCATTATTAGATTTTATGTACATCAATTTGAAGTTTCTTGCAGTCATTAACGTTCTTTATTTTTAAAAACAATTGTTATCGTGAACAAATAGTCGAACTTCAAAATGCCGGATAATCATTGTTATATCATTCACGAAGAGGATAAACAAGAGTGGGCCCAAATTAGAACCTTGCGGCACGCCTGATATAGGAGTATATGTCGATGAAATATAACCATTGTAAAATACTATTATAAAAGAAGCTGTTCAAAATGTATGTAAATTTTCGATATGTAATTAGTTGTCTAATGTGTAAGTTATAAGTGTAAATATTCATAGTTCTATTCTCTGTTAATGTTCATATCTATATTACTACAATTAGAACAGGGCCAATCCTGTTTAAGGCAATAAAAATTCTTAGCAGTATATGAATGGTCGGAAAATGTAGTTAATGGTGTGAATAATTCGTCCAGACTGAGTAATAGTTCGGGAAGGGGGGTTGGGGTGGAATATATACGTTTTTAGGGGTTGGTACTCGTTTTTTGCGATTTGCGGCTAAACTATGCATCCTATCCAAAAATGTTGAATATAGACCATAACCTCAAAATTATCGAGAAAAATGCAAAAAACCGTTTTTTCGGTTTTTAATTTATAACTATCGCAAAAATATTTATATTTTCATGAAAATTGGTGAAAATGTTCTCTTTTGTGTTTCAAATAAGCCCAAATTTTTTCAAAGCGAAATATTTAATTTTCGATGTTTTATGAAGAAAATAAAAAAAGAAGACCTAATTTTCAATCGAAAAAATAATATTGTTTATATACAAAAATATCGTTAAAAAGGCGAAAAACCGAAAAAACTACTTTTTAAAAATCGAGTTTTCGATAAAAATCATGAATTTCTTTTTCTTTATTGTAAATAAACGTTTACATTCATAAAAAGCGTTAATTCTCATACAATACTATGTTATACAAGTAATGTACATGTACCTAACTATTCTCGGCTTTCAAAGTCCCGAAAACATTATTTAAACTGCAATTAAATAGGTAAACATTCAAAAAACACAAAGGCTGTGAACTGAGAGAATTTGTTAATTATTTCTTGTGGTTCGTAAGTATTTACAAATTATCACGTCAAAGCCTGATATTTGATTATAAAATATAAAAATTAAAAGTCAAATAATTTTATTGAAATCTTTTTTTCTTCGTGGGCAATTCTTCATCGCCAGAATCCGATCAAATTTTCGATTTTTTCACGTTCATTTTCTGTGTCTTCAATTCTTGGAGTTATTCTGGATTATCCAGTTCAGTATCATTAACTTTATTATTATTTATTAGACAGTGGGTACTGTCTTCGTCTTCGATGCCCTCGAGATTACAATTTTATTCGTACAACGATTTTTCGGCATTAGAACATTTATCAGAACCGTGACAATTTGAGCACAAATTTGTGCACTTTAAGCCATGCTTGCGACACCCACATTTGTTATTACCGCATCCTCTTTCGCAGCTGCAGCAGATAATTTTCAATAAATTTTCAGGAATTATTTCTTGTTCTGTAAATATAGGTACGATGCCATTAACGTCATGTTTCCATCCCCAATCTGTAGCTGTTAATTGATTACAATGCCAACTTTGTATTTGAAAATACACCCTGTAACATGTTGCTTAGCTGCCCCTTCAGTTGGAGGTAATTTTTTCAAATGAAATGAGGATTTAACAGTAGCCGTTTGATAGAGTTCAAATCTTTTGTAAATAGGAGCTATTATTTTTAATCCATTTTTGGTAATCGTTTGTTTGTCTGCATTTGTGTTGTAAAAAATTTCTACAAGATTAGGTAAATGTTTATCGGCGAATAATGCCTTTATAATTGTTTTTTTTTCCTTTTCCAGCTAAACTGGAAGTTGTATCGCAGCTAGAAAAACAATGCAAAAATGCTGCAATATGTTTATGTGATTTATGTTTAAAACTATTAGAGGTGTAATAAGTATCATTAATATTTCCTGCATCAGGTTTGTGGAAATAGATATTCAATTCATGTGAACTGAATTGATTTAAAAGAACTAAAAGATCTATGTCTTGGCCAACAACTACCACTATTTTATCGGAGTTTTTTGCTACTTCAAGGGATGTATTGATAATTAGGGAATCTGCATCTTCTTCATATAACTATTTTTTGCGTAGTTGTTTTGTACATAATGTAAATATTTTTGTGTTATTTCATTAATTGTATCGTTTTTCTGCCAGATTACTTTGTTTAAGAGAAACCCGCCATCAACAACGTGTACAATATTGCTCGAAGTTGGTAACGAATCGATGCACGCAAATTCTGTATATAAATGTGACTTAACATTTTTTCTGAAGCCATTCTCTGTAAACAACGACACAGGAAATGGAGCAAGCTCGTACTGTAAATAATTTTTCATATCATCTGTGCTGCTGATATTTCGCGAAATTCTCTGAAATAATAATAATGGATCAATTGTAACAGTCTCGTCTCAGTTAGGTACATGTACATTACTTGTATAACATAGTATTGTATCAGAATTAACGCTTTTTATGAATGTAAACGTTTATTTACAATAAAGAAAAAGAAATTCATGATTTTCACCGAAAACTCGATTTTTAAAAAGTAGTTTTTTCGGTTTTTCGCTTTTTTAACGATATTTTTGTATATATACAATATTATATTTTAATTCTATATTAAAGTTGAGATTTCAACGAAAAAAATGAGCACTAGTAAAGTTCATTAATCGAAAATTTGCTAACCAAATTTTTCGATTGAAAATTAGGTCTTCTTTTTTTATTTTCTTCATAAATCATCGTAAATTAAATATTTCGCTTTGAAAAAATTTGGGCTTGTTTAAAACACAAAAAAGAACATTTTCACTAATTTTCATGAAAATATAGACATTTTTGCGATAGTTATAAATTAAAAACCGAAAAAACAGTTTTTTGCATTTTTCTCGATAATTTTGAGGTTATGGTTAATAATTTTACGATATTTTAAACGGTTTGGCCCTGGTATAAATACTATTTCTTAGATTTTTTCTTACATTACTTTTTTGTGTATAAATAACAATGCTAATATAAATGTACTTCAAAACCACGAGTACATGTCTTACTGTAATACCACACCATCATGTATTGAAAGAATGTACGAAAGAGCACTGGCCCGGAAATAATTACGTAATAAATATGCCTTAATTTAATTAACAAATAAGCTGATTTAACTTCTACGTTTATGTTTAATTAAAGTACCTATTTATTTTCAGGTAAGCTTGCTCAGTTCCCCGCCGACACAACAGCCTTTGGATTGTTATCACGTGAGTTAGTAAATCTATACATTTTTCCTCGAAATAATATGTTAAAGAGAAAATTAGATTTAGGTAGGATTAGATAAGAGTAAGTTTGTGGAATGCACAAGGGTTATGCAAATCCAGAGCGGTTACGTTGGTACGAGTCTATTAGCCAAACTTTGTATTATATGGTTAGCGTTGGCGGCACGCAACGAGACTGCATGCTTAAGATTTTTATAGCAATTGAACAAAAAAAATAACAACTATATTAGCTGTAATTGCGATTCAGGGGCGGTTTTGGAGGTGGTCGACCTGCTCGAGACGCCAATCCCCCAATCAAAATCGAAATACTAGTAGCTTTAATGGTATGGATAATAACGGTACTAAATTTTATAATCATTACCGTGCCCACTCTCAATTACAATTAACAACTTACTTGTAGAAGTTTAAAAGTTTGATTTGATGTTATTTTTTACTTTTTTTTAATGAACATTATGCCAGATAACCCTAGCGGTTGTTTTCTGGAACTTTATTTATGATTAGATGAAATTATTTTGGCTGTATCATATAAATATTTTATAATATTCTATTTTACATTTATTGGATTGGTTTACTATAGTTTAGTTTAGTTTAGTTTTATTTCCTAATAATCATATACAATCTTATACAATTTAGTATTTTTTACATTTTTGTGAGGTAATATTTAATTGAGAGTGTATATGAGCGAAGCTCTGGAGCGTTTGAGAAAATGCAGGAGTTCGTCATTTCATTTTACATGTGATTTAGCCTATAATGTATAAAATATAAAATATGCTTATTAATCAAAAGTAAACAATATCAATAACAAGATTCTAGATTAACCTAAGATATTTGATTTAGCCTATAATATAGAAAATATACTTATATTAATCAATAGCAAACAATATCAATAAAAGGATTAAATAAATGCCTAAGATATTTGATTTAGGCTATAATATATAAAATATACTTATATTAATCAAAAGTATACAATAGCGATAAAGGTTTTAGATTAACCTAAGGTATGTTTCATATAAAAACAAATATACATATTCATCGCACGATATGTGATAGTAAACTAAAATACATAATCAACAAGAGGTGGAAAATTTGAATCTGCTAATCAAGTACTCTTTGAAAAAATTCATTTATACTATAGAAAACATTAGTTTGTAGCAATTTTTTCAATTTGTTTTTAAAAACTTTAATGTTATTAATTTCCTTAAGCCTGTTCGGTAGATGGTTTATAATCTTTGTCCCCATGTACACTGGTCCTTTCCTATTTACAACATAATTATATGGAGGTAATAAAAATTGGTCTTTATGCCGTGTATTGTAATTATGTATATTGGAAGGTGTTTGCATTTAAGGTCTATTTGAAAATGTCATAATTGCCAGACGGTATATATACAAATTTGTAAGAGTAAATATTTTAGTTTCTTTGAAGTAAGGTCGGCATGATTGAATTGGGCGTAGTAGATACAAATTTCGTAATGCGTTTTTCTGAATAATAAAGGAACTTTCTACGTTTGTGGAAACTCCCCAAAATTCTATACCGTACTGCAATATACTATAAAAATACGCATAGTATACCAATTTTGCTGCGTCAAAAGCCAGCTCTGTTCTAATTGTTCTAATTGCACAAACTGCTTTACTCAATTTTCTGTTTAACTCTGAAATATGTTTTTTTCAATCAAGATGTTGATCAATGTAAAGGCCTAAAAATTTTATATCAGTAACTGGAATTATGTTACCGCTGCCTGTGGAAATTATCTTTGGTTGTATATCTTTGTTGGGTTGAAAAATTATATTAATCGTTTTTTCTAAATTTAGTAATAATTTATTAGCCGCAAACCAGTCTAATATTTTCGATATTATACCTTTAGCCAAATTTATTAGTTCAGCTTGGATTGAATGATGGAAAAGATACTTGTATCGTCTGCAAATATAACAAATTTTGCTGATAAAAAGTTTTCAACAATATCATTTACATATAATAAAAATAATGTTGGGCCAAGTATAGATCCTTGGGGTACACCGGTTTTTAGTAGATCGAATGTCGAGTGACTTTTTTGAAGCAGGTGGTTCTCTAAACATGTTACTTCCACAGACATTGGACGATTTTTTAAATATGAACGAAACCAGCCATTTGCTATACCCCTAATTCCATAGAATTCTAGTTTCTCTAAAAGTATATTGTGGTCTACACAGTCTAATGCTTTAGATAGGTCACAGAAAATGCCGAGGGGAATTTCTTTATTTTCAATAATACCGTTTAAGTTATTAATTAGGTTAAATGTAGCATCAGATGTGATTAGGCTTTTACGAAAGCCATATTGTGATGTTGTAAGGAGATGTTTTTTTTTCTATATATTGGACTAATTGTTCTTGCACTGCGAGATCTAATATTTTTGAAGGAGAAGGTAATAATGAGATTGGTCTATAATTTTGTGGTAAATATTTGTTACCTTTTTTATACAAAGATTTTACTATTGCAGGTTTTAAACAGTCAGGGAATATTCCGTTGCCTAAAGAGATGTTTATTAAGTATACAAGGGGACTCTTCAGGATGGCAATATTTTCTTTTATTAATGTTATTGGTATACCATCGTATCCCGTTGATTTCTTTGGTTTTAAATTTTTAACCATTCTTTCAATATCAAAGTCTTGTACTGGTTGGAAAAAGAATGAGTGTGTATTATCAATATTTAATTTAATTAAGTATTCTTTTGCGGATAAATTAATTGAAATATTTTTCGTTAGGTCTTTTGCAGCGCCCATAAAAAAATCTTTAAATTTTTCTGCTACCTCGTACGGATCTTGGAATACCGCATTGTCTATGTCTAGTGTTATATTTTCAGAGATTTTGCAATTGCTGTTCTCATTTGTACTTTTATTTATAAAGTTCCAAGTGGCCTTAATTTTGTTTTCTGAATTTAATAATTGACTGGAGAAATATGTTTGTTTTGAAATGTTTATAGTGTCTTTAAGAATTTCACAATATTTATGTGTATAAGTTAAAATATTTTCATCATTTGTGAATTTTTTTATAAGTCGACACCGTTTATTGTTACAGGAAATTCTAATACCTTTTGTGATCCATCCAGTGCGGTTTTCAAACGCTTGTTTCAATAGTATTTTTTGTTTGTTCGCATGTTTTAAAGTGAATTTAATAACAGTATCTTTTCTATTTATGCTTTTTAAAAAACTGTCTAGTAAATCAACTTCACGGGGTCATATTGCAAAAATGTCCTCAATATATCTTAACCAGACAGGCGGTTTGTGTATACAATCTTGAACACGTCTATTTTCAAAATATATTTGAAATGTATACATTTTAAAAATTTTCTTTCTACATTTTCAATAGCAGATTCTTGGTAATTATAGAAGCGAGCTTTTAGTACTTCTATATTATGAAAATTTCGACAGTTTCTAATAATAAAGCCCAACATGTATAATGAGGATTATACAGATTGACTAATATGATCGTTAAATGTGAGTTTTGTGTCAAAAATTACGCCGAGGTATTTTATGACTTCATCAGATCAATTTAAATCTATTGAATTTATTTTAAAAGTAAATTCGATTGGTTGTTTTTTAGAGTAAAGCTCATAGTTCTATATTGACACTGAATAAATGCACAATCCTCAATGTCGCTGACAGTATAATACATTTTTAAGTCATCAGCAAATAAAATCAAGTGGCAGTGAATGACATTTGTAATGTCGTTGATAAATAATAAAAATAACAAGGGTGCAAGATTGGATCCCTGAGGGACTCCAGATGTAGAATAAAAACATTTTGAATTAAAATCATTGTATGACTCAAAGTGAGACCTTTCGTTACGGTATGATGAAATGGTGTTAAAAGACTATCCCTAAATCAGTTGGCTAATTTGCTAATAATGATTCCATGGTATATTCGGTCAAAAGCCTTAGAGAATACGTCTACTTAACCTTGATCGTTAATTGCCTCAGATACGTATTGAGAAAATGTTTCCAGGTTTGCAACTGTGGACCGGTTTTCCATAAAACCGTGCTGAATATATCTAAAAAAACCTTAAACTGGTTTGACATTAAAACTTATCTTTACATGCATGCAATGATTTTTATTTAAAAAATTGTTAATAACTTACTACCAAATTACTTAAAAAAACAAATAAAATTTACACGTGATGTCCATCAATACGGTACTAGGCAAGTACATAACATTTATATTAATACAACCTCTAGAACCAGTTATATGAACCAGTTTGTTCCATTCTGGTCTTATCCAATATAATGATTTAAATAATGATATAAAAAATGCTAGATCTGTAAAAGCATTTAAAACAAATCTTCAAAACCACCTTAGATCTTTAAAGTAGGTTAGTTTTGCTTATGCAGACTGTAGGCATAAGTATGTAGTACTAGATTATAAATAGATATATTTTTTTAATAAGTTTATTTATTAGCAATCAGATACATCTTTTAGCTAATGTGTTGTCTTGTGCAAGCGTTTGTAGTTGCTTGCACTGGTGACGTGAAGGGGTGAAAATCCAAGGAAGTCACCTCAATGTCCATTTAAGTCTGATGACCAGCATGTAATATTCAACTTATCTGTAATTTTAAAATATAAATATAAATTGTAACATGTAATATCCTTGAGATAAATAAACTTCATTCATTTATTCACTATCTTTATTATTGCTTCTACGTCCAGTGGAAGTATAGTAACGCAAAGAAAACATTTTTTTTTTGTTGAAATGGGCCTAAAATATTCTTTCCTTATTTGGGTTTAATGAAACTCTTAACAATGTGTATAAAAACAACCTATTTTCAATTGGACAATGAGTTCTATCAGCAGAATTTTGGTATGGCTATGGGGTCTGCATAATCACCAATTTTAAGCAACATATTTATGGAGAACTTTGAGAACACACATGCTCAAAATTGTATAAACAAACCGGTTGTCTGGTGGAGATAGGTTGACGACATCTTTGCAATTTGGCCTCATGGTGTCGACTTACTAGATAGTTTTTTGGAAAATATAAATAGTAATAAACCGTCTATTAAATTCACATTAGAAGTAGAAAGTAGGAATGAACTACCGTTTTTAAATATTTTAATTAGAAGGGTAAATAATACAATTGAAACAAGCGTTTATAGAAAATCAACACATACTAATAGATATCTAAATTTTAACTCAAATCATTCCATAAATGTTAAGAGGGGTATTGTAAAATGTTTATACGATAGGGACAAAATAATTTCATCTAATAATGAAATATTAAATAACGAGAAAAATTTATCAAAGAGGTTCTAGTACAAAATCAATATCCTGAAGCTTTTGTTGATGGAGTTTTCATAAATGTTGAAAATAGGGACACTCAGGTACGACAAAAACCTGAACGTCATTATACAGCAATAATTCCTTATGTATACGGACTATCGGAGAAGCTACGCCGTATAGGTGACAAATTTGATGTTAGGACGATATTTCAAACGGAGAACACTTTAAGATCTATTTTAACAAAACTGATAAACAGGGAGCAGAATTCAAAAAACTGTATTTACAATATCCCGTGCGAATGTGATAAATGTTATGTGGGTGAGTCATCCAGACCTTTCAGTGTGAGGTTGGATGAGCACAAGAATTACATTAGAAAGAATGAAATTCAGAAATCAAGGATTTGTGAACATGCTTGGGAAAACGGACATAGAATAAACTGGGACTCGGCAAAAATTTTAACAAAAGAAACAGATACCAAAAAAAGAAAAATTAAAGAATCAGCAATAATCTTATTAAATGAAGATAAGTGCATATCGAATTGTTCTGTAGATATTTGTACAACCTGGCTACCAATGTTAAAAAAGAACTTAATAAACTCAACATTATCTAAAATAAAATATCATCAGTTCTGTGTTCTGTGTAAGTAGTAAGTATCTATGGAAATAACATAAACAGACTCTTAAAGCTGTGTATTTGACATACGATAAGAGTTTTTCCAAAAAAAACTTTGAAAACGGAAAGAGACTACTTTCCGAAACGTCAGCAAAATACATTATTTCTGAGTTTATTCCGATTTATATTATTTGCAAAACATAACCTCTGACTATTCCTTTAACGTAATCGTCACGGGCGCATAGGTTTTTTTCCAATTATTTTGTAGATTCGGTGATTTGTTTTTGAAGAGGATAATAATACATGTGGTAGAAAACCCAAATAATAGGAAAGAGTATTCGTAAAATTCCACAAATAACTTTCAGACAATATTTAGGCTTAAAATGTCGTGAAACGTCGAGATTTTAAATTTGAGCGAAAAAATTTCCTGTCTATCGGTCGGTCTGTAACTTTCTTGTGCGCACGTTTACTCTGGAACCGTTTATGGTATTGACTAATTCCGTTGGGTGGGTTCGGGAGTAAATGGCGTAAATAAGGGTAAATAGGCAAAGCAAGCAAGTAATAGTAATTTTTTTTGGCATCAGCCACCTCTCTGTCACCCTCAATACCACCTACTGTGAAAGGGAGTAAAAAAAATAAAATTTGATATAGTGTGTGTACAAGAACGGAACGTCTCAAAAAAAGTTTTTGGCGTTATTCACCCCCTCTACCACCCCCATTGCCAACCCCCACCCTATTATTGAAGGGAGTAAAAAATTAAATTGAAATTTAGTGTATGTACGAGAACCAAGGGCCTCTAAAATTTATTTTGGCATTAGTTACTTCCTTTACCACCTCCATTGCCACTCCTACCCTATTGTTTAAGGGAATAAAAAATTAAATCGAGATTTAGTGCGTATACGAGAACCAAGGACCACTAAAATTTTTTTGACATTAGCCAACCCCTGTACCACCCCCATTGTCACCCACACCCTATTATTAAAGGGAGTAAAATATTACATTGGAATTTAGTGTGTATAAGACTTGGATGGAAAATCCGGATGTGGAAGTAGTGATTCCTTGGGCAGCGGTTCGTTGCTCGAACTGAACTCGTATCAGTTTTTGCATTTTATATTTTTTGTTTATTTTTTTTGCTTTTTTAGTATTTCTTCAAACAACAATTACAATTTTTTAAGGGGTGCAAATATAGTTTAGGGATGGGTACTTAGGTGCGGTGTAGAATTTGGGGGTGAGGGGATCTAAGAGGGTGGGATTATGAGATTTTACGAGGGTAGTAGCAAAATTGGGCAGTAATCTTTTTAATATGAAGTCGGCTAAAAGCAGAGTGCCTGTTAAGTTATGCAAAGAAGAGTTTCTAGTATACGAGGGGGGATGCAGGGACATTTTAAATATTTTGTTTAATAGTAGTTGCAAATTTATGTCCTCTTCCTTTAAAAAATTGTGCCTTGGTTTAAATTATCAACAAAAAAGAAATCTGGCAACTGTACTTAGAAAAATTACAATAATTATATTTATACGTGATATTCCGACTTGAACAATTGCGCAGGCTCAACTTCCCGCTATGATGAACTTTTCGTCACACAAAAGCAAAAATACGTATTTGTCATTAAAAACGTCGAGGCGGCGCGGCGTTTCCATTGTAATCATATTTAAAAGTTCGTTATAATATTTCATAAGGTACGTATGCTAGTTTTTATGTTACAACAAAAAGGACGTCAACTCTTTGTCCCGGGAGATGCTTCTCATTAATTAACGGAGAGACCACACCTCGCTCTACACAGGGAGTTGGGGACGCTTTAATTGTTAAATACGGCAAAAGTGTCACTCAGATATCAGCGTTAACTTAATTTAAAAGTTTTGCTGAAGGTGTTGCAAGTTTCTTGAAAATATGACGTTTCGTAAATGTAGTCTATGCTTACATTAAAAACAATCCAAGTTTTCAAGTTTTAGAAACACACATTATTTATGACAGGAAAGGACTTTATGAATTTCGTTGACAGTTTGTTGGTGTATAAAAGTTTGGAAATTCACTTAATAGCTGCCTAACCCGGCTTTTAATGTCGATTAAAAGTTGCGAAATGTTTCGGGAACTGCAAAATTTATTAACAGCGTTTTAACGGCTATTAATATTTTGAATTATTCATGATGGATGGATATATCACAAGAAATATTTCAGCTGCAAGCGCACGGAGGAAGAAATATATCTTTGTGAATGCATTCGACGTTAGCGCATTGTCTCCTGTTATATTCATATTCAGTTCGTGATGAAATTAGGAGCGCGCTGATGCTGCCGATTGGAATAAAGTAAGTACATGTCGCCATTTATCTAGTTACCGAGACAGTTTTCCTCAGTTGAGATGGAGTTTAGGACCATTAGACATCATTTTACTAGCATTAACTACTACAGCATCAAAACGTGACAAATTTAACTGTATAATTATTTCAGTCTCGTCTAATAAATAATATGTGGTATTTTTAATTATTTCGTACTTCCTGCCCCTAAAGAAGACTTTACCCTGTTCTCATTTATTTGTGGGAGGATGGGCCTTGGTTCGAATTTACTACTAAATTTAATTAAACAAAACAGGGTGCCAGTAATCATATAGTAGATACCTAAGGATATACCTCGCCTTAAAATAAGAAGCTATTTTCTTAACAAAATGGTTATAAGAAATGTGTTTTTTATATTACATTTAATGAAATCAGGATAATTTCGAAGTTGAAGGTTTTACTAAAGTTGAAGCGCTGAAGGCTAAGCAAGAAAGGAAGGCTAAAGGCTATAAATAAGTAAAAAGCTGAAGGCTAAGTAATAAATAAAAGCTGAAGGCTGTACAAAAGTAAAAAGGATAAAGGCTAAGTAACAGATAGAAGCTGAAGGTTATAAAAAAGGCAAAAATGCTACAAACAATTTGAGTGTTGTATTGTGGGGTTCTAACTACACGTAGAATTACCACCTGTTGTTACCTCCTTTCTCTTATTATTTATTTTTGGGAAAGAATTGAGGCAACATATGCGGACGACTAGCTGGTTTAAGTCGGAGCAGAGAGCCGTGGGTCCAGAGCATTCGTAAGAGTGGAGAAACTTACCCTTTCTGACATGTACAGCATAAGCGACAGATTTCTGTTTATTTCGAGAAAAGGAGACAAAGAAAAATTGATGTTAAATTGGGCACCATCTATAGTAAAATAAGCAAAATTGTCTCTTTTTCTCGAATAACCAGTCTACGATAGATCAGACTGAAATTGTTGGTAAGAGAAATAAAAAGATAGTTTAAAATGAATGTTAAAATATATTACATGAAAAATAGACAAATCGGTTTGAAAGATAAATTGAAATTTAAGAAAAATATATATATATATAACAAAGTTATACCAGTATCCTGGATTGATTATGGTTGAGGTGACTGGTTCTGGGACAGCGGCCCACAATTGTCTCTTGTCGCAAGAATGAGTTTCTTGGCAATTTACGTCTCTCAATGAAATGGGGTGAAAGTTGTAGGAAAATTAACCAACTATGTGGTTTAATGTAAAGATAACGAAATTTTATCTATGAAAGATAAACTGTGCGAAAGCTGCAGGAATGTAGAAGAAGTATCTCAGAATTTAAATATCTAAGAATATAAGCATCTAAGCATTTAAATATCTAAGCATGTATGCATGTACAAAATTTAGCTGTACAAATTTAAGCGAGTTAGCTATTCAAAATATATTTAAGTTAGCTGCACGAAAATAAGCAAGTTAGCTGCACGAAATATATTTAAGTTAGCTGCACGGATATATTTAAATTGCACGAATTCTGATTTCATAAAAACTATAAATTGCCAAAAAAATGAAAAGGAAAGAGAAAAATATTTTTAAAACCATGTGGTACATATAGTATTTTAACTACTTATTAAATTACAAAGAATTGACTGGATTCAAATTTATTTTAAAAATAATTGAAATTATATCAAAGGCAAAATTTGAAGATTAATTGAAAAAAAATTTAATGAGTATAATGTACCTGTATGTTAAACACTTTGTAACTGGGATATAAAAATTGTAATTTCAATTACTGAAGTCCACAGTTAAAAATTATATATGTTTGAATCAGTACAAAGGCTGCAAGCAAATGACTTCCTGGTGAGTTTTACTGATAAGGTAAACTTTTTGTCCTAGTTACTGGAAAACAACGCTACCAAAAAAATGTGAGAAATCTAATTCCCTATTTAAATTGGAAGCTATAAAATATAAAAATAGGACAAGTATGGCCATCTGTCAGTGGTTAAGTAAGCGCACCAACTTGCAGGTCGCAATTTTACAATTTCCTTTACTCACAACTAAAATAGTGGTATATAATCGATAAAAGGAATCTATAATAATAGTTTATTTTATTATTTCCACACCAGCATTACCACAAATATGAACAGATGTAAATAAATAGTAAAACGTATTGATAACTCAGTAAATATATTACATCTTTTAGGATATATTATATATAGAATGAGAAAAGGTAAGGAAAATAACCATATGTACTCCATAGTAAACAAAAATATATAAATTGAAAAATAGATATCTGATGTAACTAAATTTTGTAGACAAATTGTTAATTGTATCCTGGGATGCTGTGTAGAACGAAATACATAATAGTGTTAATAGAAAAACAGGACTAAGTTCCTAAGTTATAAAACTAAGTACATAAACAGTGTGAAATGATTTGGCAGTTATACATGTAAAATTCTGTTAGTTGAAATCAGTTTCACTTACAAAAACTGAATCCTAAAATATTATACAGGTCGTGCTAAAAATCCACAAAAAAACTAGTTTTTAAATAAAACTGTTGAATGGACATAGGCCATGTAACACTGTCTGGATAGCGGCCTTGATTCTCTGTCTAAGACTGTAGATGTTTGTCCTGTAGATCTACTGTTCTTCGGACATAAGTATCAAAAACAATTTGTCAGCACAGGGCCCACCGACCAAATTCAATAAATTCTATACTAACAAAAACATCCAGTAAAGAAACTCTTCCAAAAAAACTCCAGTTATCTCTCCCAGGTTAAGGAATTTCACAGCGATGTGTTGCGGCAAGGCAACCGCCCAAGCGATCAGGTTTGCAATCAAGAAGCAAATGGTCCGTTGCAATTGATACGTAGCCAATTTCTGGCGCAAAACAATACCACTACCAACTCATAAAAATTGAGTTTAGCCAAGCCGGTACTTAAATATTAAATACAGAGTTAACCTCTAATAAATCATTCTTCAATCAATAAATCGAACTTAATAACAATGATTTTGATTTTTAACCTGTGTAGTACTCTACTGGTAACTGTTAAGGTATTTTGCAAGTGAATTAATAGATGGTGCTCAGTGAATGTTTTAGATTTATTTGTTTACAATATTTTTGTTCGGAATGTTAAGAACAGAGATGTGCTGAGATAGACAGCCAGACAGAACGGTCGGTACTTCTAGATGGGCATTTGTAAAATGTATAAACAGTTAAAAGTTACTTATAATGAATGTAAGTTATAACGCCAAAACGTACTGTTCTTGCATCGTTAAAAGCTACAAGCTAATTTTATAAATAAGGTAATTCTGATAAGGAATTTCCAAGCTAGCAGCTTAGAGCCATTATTAAATTCGGAAGGAAACATGAAAATTCAACAAAAATATAACAATAGAATTTACTAGTTTATACACGTTTAACATTAGCATCCGAATGATGTCCAATTGAACACGTAACGTTCAGGCAAAAGGGAACATTACAATAGTATAAAGAGTGTTTTTGAAATACGTGCTTATATTTTTTCTGTGATTCCCGATGGAATGTGAAGATTAATACCATTTTTAAATTCAAAGAAAAAAAATTAGACTCAATTTTATCCACCCCAGTTCCGATGGACACAAAGTAAATTATTCACTCTCATACAGTTAAGTTCACAGTGTTGCCAAATCTGCACAAAATGATCAAATTATAAATGCTTGAACTGAAAACGAACATACACATAAAGTCGATATTTAGTTATTGTTGCAGTCGAAGCTCATCTTCAGATTGTAGACCTTGCACTTTCTGCACGTGACAAGGATGCAGCCCCTGTTCGTTCAAAATGCCAGACTACACATTCGGACTCTCCAATTTGTGCAGAAAGCCTGCGAATACTTAGAGGTACTCTAGGATTTTCTTCTACAGCAACTAAAACTAGTGGTTCTGCATCCAGTGCCTTCCGAGAGCGTGTACGACCCCTATAATGAGTAAAGGTTTTTTAAATATTGAACAGCTGACATAAACGTTCTTTCGTAGGGATCGCAGATACCTGTATACCATTCCGTGTACAGTATGCAAGCTTGAATGGCATTTTCGCCTGTCGCACCACAACAAAGTTCAATGTTTGTCCATTCAATGTTTGTAAAATTCGCCATTAAAAACTTTCAAAAACAGTAATTCGTTATTAACACGTAGAGATCTGTCGTAAACTATCGACGGCCACGACCGCTACTACTACCTGCTACTTGGCGATGGAGCACTAAAAATGAGCAATAATCTAAAGCGATGATTAATTTTACAATATTCAAAATTTATTTTATTATTTATTTTTTGTTATTTTGCTAAATAAATATTGTTCTACGAATTTTAAAAATATGACGATTGATGAATCTGAGTATGTATTTCAAAAACATCCTGTATAAAAAAGTATTTTGATCGGGCAAAAAAATCGATTTTGAGTTTTTGGTGAATTTACACGTTCTAAGATCCTATGAGGCTAAAGCGTAAAAAAATATTTAAATGTTTAAAATAATATTACCATATTGAAAATACTGCCCTCAAACCATCAGCTCAATTTTTAAATATAAATCTGTATTTTCAATATAAAGCATAAAGAGCTTAAAGATATTAAAGTATTAAAGCTGATTCGCAAACTATAAATTGCCAAAAAAATTAAAAGAAAAGAATATTTTATAACCATGCGGTACATATAGTATTTCAATTGCTTATTAAATTAAAGAGATCTGAATTTAAGTTTATTTAAAAAAAACTGAAATTACATTAAAGACAAAAATTGAAAATTACTGAAATTTTAAATTACTAAAAAATAACATTTACCTGGTTGTTAAACACTTGTAACGTGGATGCAAAAATGTAATATGAATTACTGAGGCACAGTTATGGTTTGTAGGTTTGAATCAGTGAAAAGCGGCGGGCAAATAATTTCTTGTTGATTTTAATTAATAAGGTAAATTTGTTTATCTCACCTTCTGCAATAATGAGAAAGGTAAAGGTAAAGGTAAGAAAAGTATGTACTTACATGGTAAACAAAAATATAAAAATTTAAATATATATGAATGTAAATAAATGTTTTTGCAGACACGAAATGGACAAATGGTTTCCTGAAGTGCTATAACAAAACGGAGATACATGATTAAAAAAAAAACATCATTGAGTTCCTAAGATATAAAAAAAGGTACATAAAACTATGTGAAATAATTTAACAGTTATACAAAGAAAATTCCGTTAGTTGAAACAGTCTCACTTACAAAAACTGAATCAAACTGCTATACAGATCGTGCTAAATATAATAAAATGCCAGTTATTATATAAAATTGTTAAATGGACATAGGGCATGTAACATTCTGTGTACTTTATGGCTGCGACCCATTGTACAACTAACTTACCGTCTAGTTAAATAAACTTTGCACCACGAAGAAAATAACGCGCCTACCAGCCTTAACTTAATTTTAATTTTTCATTCGATCGCATCGGATAGAATCCCATGCATTTCTCTACCGCTTCGGCAATTTTTTACAATAAAACTGCTTGTTCCATTTTGTTCTTTAATCTGTAATCCTTAATTGTATTTCTAAGTCCTCGAACTGAGCGCCAGGCAATATATTTGCAGCAAATAGTTCCTGGAAGGTGGAACAGCGGGAAAAGAGGCGAAATTAAACATTCGAGACTAGGCTTACCGCATCGTTAATAAATTCAAACAACTTATCTCTTTCACGGCTTCCAGAGTAAGTGCTGCTCCTTCTGACTGACAGAATTCTGTACATGTTCCGATTGTAATTCCGCAGCTTCTTTACTTAATTTATAGACCATGTTCTAATTATACGTTCCAGAAAGGTCTTTCTTGCTCGCAGAAGTCACTAATTATCCGACTCTCTTTATTCAATTTTACTACAAGGGACTAATAAATCTAAGAGAAGAAATCCTCCTCGCTGTTAATTGTGAATATAAGAGAATTTCTGCGTATTATTCTGCACTAATTGTAGAGAATGCTAGCTCGGTGTTTATAACTGGTATTATTTTGCGAAGGATTAAGGGCAATTTCAAGAGATGAAGTAATATAAACTGCGAAGATTGCTCATAGAAATATTTTTCTGTATCCTTTTGTTAGTAATTGAATTTTGAATCAACAACATATCGGTCTGTGTGTGGATCGTAACGTGCCATGTAGATACGGTAACTTAAAAAGGAAAATGAGGTTGGTGTGAGATAGAACAAGAATGATGTTGAGTAAAAAGGAATCAGCTAATCCTACTGAATATAAAGATCTACGTGGAATAAATATTCTGCCAACAATATCTAAAATTATAGAAAAAAATCATGGAACTGCAGTTAAGAGAATATTCAATCATTCAATCTGGTTTCAGGCCAGGATATAGTTGTATCGGGACGCTTTTAAATATAATGGAAGACATTATTACCGCCTCTGACAAAGGAAATTGTACTGCGTTAGTTTTGTTGGATTTCAGTAGAGCTTTCAATACGCTAAACCACGAGATACTATTAACTATTTTAAAGTACATCGGGCTTTCTGTTGAAATGTTTAGAAATTATAGAGAAGTAATAGAGAGGAGCAGAAGGTATGGCTGGATGACATAACATCAGAAGCTGTGGGGTTAAAAACTGAGGTACCACAGGGATCCATCCTTGGCCCTCTGCTGTTTACGATATATACCAGTCACCTAGTTAATTGCTTGAAATATTGTCAGGTTAATTTGTATACAGACGACTCTCAGCAATATTATTCTTTTCCCCTTTCAGATGTTGGCATTGCCAACGATCGTATTAACAAATTTGCTCTGGAGGCCAAGAGTCATTGTCTAATAATTAACCCAGTCAAGTTTAATTTAATTGTTTTTGGACCAAGGACATACAGGGAGGAAGTTAAAAATGAAATAAATATAAATCATATTTTAATTTTTGTTACCCCTTTTAATAATAGGATGAGGGTGGCAATAGGGGTGGTAGAGGAGGTAGCTAACGCCAAAAAAATATTTTTCGACGTTTCGTTCTTGTATACACACTAAAACACATTTTAATTTTTTTTACCTCCTTTAATAATCGGGTGGGGGTGGCAATGAAGTGGTAGAGAGGGTAGCTAACGCCAAAAAATTTTTTTTAGACATTTCGTTCTTGGACACACTAAATCACATTTTTTTTTACCCCCTTTAATAATAGGGTGGGGTGTGGCAATGGGGGTGGTCGAGAGGTTAGCTGACGCTAAAAAAATTTTTTTAGACGTTTCGTTTTTGTATATACACTAAATCACATTTTAATTTTTTGTTACTCCCTTTCATAATACTGTGGGGGTGGTATTGAGGGTGATAGTGGGGGGGGGGGGGGAGGTGGCTGGACCAGGACACATACACATAGACAACTCCCTACGACATAGCTATCTGCCGCAGCTCAGGAGTGGTACAGCAACTAATGTCTAGTATACTTTAACTTGGCGTGTGTATGTATGAGTTAATATTTAATTTTCTCCCATATTGTACACAAAGTTGAAGCAATGGTCCAGAAACATTGTCTACGTGGACAATATTTCTGGATCTTTGTGTACAAGAGAAAATGAAATCGTACGGAAATATTAACTCATACATACACACGCCAAGTTAAAGTATACTAGACTATATCCGTGTTATCTCTCACACAACGTCGTCTAGGCCCCTGCTACCAACTCGATAACACATGAAAATCACCACAAAACATTCATACCCTAACCAGGATTCGAACCCGGAACTCCTTGGTTGTAAGCCTAACACGTAAGCCATTAATCCATTACCATTAAAAAGTTTTTATTTTGTTTAACACGTAAGCGTTGGGTCACTAAGCCAATTTGTTGCTCACAGTTTATACATCCGTTCCAGAGACCTTTCGTACAGGTTTATCTAAACCTTTACCAGAGATAGATTCAATTACATAATTTCCTGCGTATGTTGGTTAATTTAGTGGACATTTAAAAGATATAACAAAAGGCCGAGTTCGTCTACAAAATTGAAATCATTAAACTTATTCTTATCATTTATTGTGTTCCAGACCTGGCTCATTCAAATCGATTGCAGCTTGTTTGAAATAATTGAAGGCTAGAATGTTTGGATTCTATAATACTACTAGAATTTCCTTATTAATATTAATATTAATATATGCAACACGGCATCCAACAATTATGACGGCTTTAAGTAAATGCTGAATGAAACTGTAGTTAATCCGCGTTTCATGGTTAGTTGTTACATTTTGCGTATTACAATTGAAATAATATATAACGTTCCCTATTAGTATTAAAAGGTATTGGTCATTTTGCGGATGTGATTCTCTAATGATGTTTGTTGCAAAATTTTTTCGATATCGTCGATGAATAAGTTTGACAGCAGTTGGATGCTGCAACCCAATTGGCCTCAAGACCATTGAAATATATTCTTATACAGATATCTTGTTTTGTAGAATGCTAGAGAAGATCTACTATAAGCTATAAGATGATAAGTAATATCTCTGGTTCTACATAAGACTGAATATTTGATCCCTTCCCACGTATCTTTATCAAATTCTCATGTAAGTGTTAAGAGACAAGTCTCACCTTAAGTGACTCTACAAACAACCTTGGTATATCTACAATGATGGTGATAGTGTTGGAATACTTTTGTCTATCACAGTGTGACTACTTCCAATCACACTAAATTTGTGATAGTGATATATTGGAACAAGGTAATAACTCTGTTTCAATTTTAATTATTCAATTTTTCCTTAAGCACCAAAAAAGTGCCAGGTCCAATACCTTAATCCCTAAACCTTGATTGTAAATATTCAATAAATTTTTTTATAGTATTCTTCTTTATTAGCACTCCATGTTAGAAGAACATCAAAGTGTTGTACAACGTACAAAAAAAATCTGACATTTTCCTAAATACGATCCACCAGAAGAGCTCGATTTACCAGGAGTTTATAGCATTCCATATTCGTGTGTTTACATAGAAGAAACCAAGAGACATATTAATACCAGGCTTAAAGAACATATTAGGCACACAAAGAAGGAAAACATCACTAAGTCTGCAGTTGCGGAACACTCTAAGGGAACCGGCCACTGGATAAAATTTGACGAGACCAAAATATTGGCGAGCACGAGACACTACTGGCCCAGAAGGTACAGAGAATTATGAAAGTCATTCGGCATAAGCGATGCACTTTTTAGGTGACATAAAGTGAAAAAAGTCATTAGTATATAACATAAAAGTAGTGACCCCTAGACATAGCCTTGGGGCACCCCATGGTTAGCCAGAAGTAATTCCGAATTTATAATATTGACAGAGATACAATATTGTCTATTGTTGAGATAAGAATGGAAAAGATTTAATGGAAAACCTCTAATACCATAGAAACTCATCTTTTCCAGAAGAATTACATGTGACCACACTATTGTAAAGCACCCAGTAAACGCCAAAACATAATTATGTAAAATTCATCCCAATAAAACTTGACTCAATCCATAACCATGCGCTAGACTTAGAACACGACAGCCCTCACCAACATAACCAAGGGCAAGCATCCAGAGGCTGGAGAGCCCCATACACCTGTATATGCTTTCACGGTTAAAGGGCAGGTTGATGCTGAATACAAAGTATATAACGGTAGCATTAAAAAGTGTCAAAATCAATCCCTATTAGTGAATTAATGAATGAAGTTTATTTATCTCAAGGATATTACATGTCACAGTTTTAAATAAAAAATACAGATAAGTCGAATATTACATACTTATATCTAACTTAAATCTAGTGTTACATACTTATGTCTACAGTCTACATTAGCAGAAATAACCTACTTTATCTTATCATATCTTATCGTCTGCAAAACGGTGGATTTTACATTTTTCCAAAACATTCCCGAGGTCATTGATATACAGTATAAACAACAGTGGCTTAAGGACGCTTCCTTGGGACACCCCAAAGATATTTCCAATGTTTCCGGATTTATTAATATTTATTTTAATTATTTGTTTACAATTTGAAAGATAACTCTCAAACCAATGTAGCACCGTGTTTGAAAAGCCATATGCTTTAATTTAATAATAGTATTTGCCTATCAATTGTCTCGAAAGTTCTTTTAATATCTTTAAATATTGCACATATTCCTGTTGAAAGTTTGTTTAGTCGTTGTTTCCATTTAGATATTATGAACTGTAAAGCTGTTTCACAGGAATGTTTACCTCTTAAACCCGATTGATAAGTACATAATATATTATTTGAATTTATAATTTTTTATAAGTTTTAGTGCTTTGTCTATAGCATTGAACAGACTTCATTTTATTCTTGTTCAAAATTTCAAAAATTTGTCTTCTCAAAATTAAGCTCAATCAACTTTAATTAACATCATGAGTCTGTAATTAAATCACTGACATACTTTATAGAAACACTCTCTATTAGTGATTATTAAATGACACACATCACCACCCATTTAAAAAATTGTTATTTGACATGCTTTTTTCCATTATTATACTTCAACTTGTCAGCGAATATTCCTCAGAGTGATGTTTCACCTGCGTATCGGTTCGAGCAATGTTCCCGTATTTGATTCTGAAATAAATGCAGATATGGCATGTCCCTCACTACTTGTACTTTGTGACAGGTTTACGCTCTGCTGATACAGTTTACGCTCTAGTGATGTAGAACAGCCGATAGTTCACAATACGAAATAACGCGCGTGGAATGGGAAATATCTACTATATTTAATTAAATAAACCTATTTATATCTAAAGCGAATAGATGTCTATATTCTCTTTATTCGACTATATACCACAATTGGGAAATTTCCATTTTATTAATGAACCAGCAAATTGCCTAATAAAACACCAGGTTAATTTCACAGCTTGCTTAATTAACAAAAAAACTGCATTATATAAATTTGTGTGTTTGTATTTCGATATTCGATTTGAGAAATTGCCTCTGCGCAAGAGTGGGCTACTGATTTCTTTTTCCACTGATTTAACTATAACTTGGTGCGTTATTTTACATACAGTGTCTTCAATAATCTAGCACTGTCGCGTTCGAATTAATTATTTTTGGACTTTCCAATGGAAATTTTATCGCTTATTTTTATGAATTTTGACCTCCTGATTAAAAAAGGAAATTCACAGACCTTGAGTTTTACGCAAGTATCGTAGCCGAATTGAAAATACCTGACACAGCTGTTAGTTTTCTAATTTCAAGCAATAAAAATTTTAGAATCCTCAAGTCATCAAGTAAGCATAAAGTGATATTTCAAAAAAATTTATGATTTTTATGAATAATATTAGAAACTTTTGCTGTGTTATATACAGTGTAAAACATTTGTTTTGGAGTCACCCCATAAAATCTTTATTCAGTGTATATTATAAGACTAGTAAACGGATCGAACATTATTTTGAAGTCATTGAAATATTTCTTTTGTAGTACCTTACTTTTACAGGTACTTTTACCTGGACAAAATTGTGAAGTTAATGAAATTTTGAGGTATTGTTTGGCTGTGATTGGGGATGTTAAATCCGGGTTTTTCACCTTGAGGGGAGCCTAAAAACCTCGAAATATTTGGACTCTCTTCAGTTCTTTGCTTATAACTTCGTAAAATATGCGTTTTTTGGAAATCTATCATTCTACACAAAGTTGTAGAGCATTAAATTTCCTTCATATTTCACTAGCCAAATCATAACCGAGATACTGCCGTTCTAAGATAGAACAAATTTGTCAAGATGTAAAAAATAGCAGAAAAATTCATGTTTTCCCACACTGCACCTGCTACATAAGGTTGTATGGAACAAATCAAAAGAAGAATGTACCTCTTACGTGAATTACGTGTAGCGACACATTGGGAGCAACGCCATAGTAGTTTTTAATGGGTATCCCGTTGGCCTCAACTACCAGAGCACCAAAGGAGCTGAACGATATCGGCGGTCATTACTGCACTCGTCCACGAAGTTTGTGTTTACAAAGACAACACCTTGCGGTACAATTTCACAAGCAAAATTTCTTGCTAATGACACCAACAAGAAAAATTTCATTGCACTGCTGATGACTGAAATGGAAGCAAGGGGAGTTCAGGTTAAGCAGCAACAGAAGATGCCGATGTCTTAATAGTAGAAACAGCCATCTCACAAGCAGGGGACTTTGATATTGTCACCATAACGGGAGAAGATATCGACCATTTGGTATTGCTGTTAGCGTTAGCCTTTTCGAAGGACAACATCTACTTCCAGAAGAGTGGAAGAGGCAATGTTTCCAGCGTTTCATATTCATCCTATTCCTGCAAGTTCAACATTCAGGACATTCTGTTCCTTCATGCCATTAGTGGATGTGACACAACATCAGCACCCTTCAGCGTTGGAAAGAAGAAAGTAATGCAAGTGTACCAGAAAAACCCGTGGCTGTCAGACCAAGCCACCATCTTCAGACCCGGATGCACCGCCGCAGCAAATCGCTGAAGTTAGGGTATATGCCACCAAATATCACTCCTACAGGACCTACCTCCAAGTGCAGACTTGGCTGGGAAATGAAGGTACTTAAGCAAGCTACCATCAGCATGGGACGTTGACCAAACGAGATGCGCATAATACGTTCATAGTTTCTTGCGTACTATTACATTTCTTCACACTACCAGACCATTATTTGACTGTTCCTCTTAATCCTTGTCTGTACTAGTGAACATCTCCTCTTTCTCTCTCTCTCTCTCTGGTTCAGAGGAAGTCAGGGGGTATACATAGTATGTGTAGTATACATGGCTATGCTGAAAAATAAAAGTCTTGTACCTGACGACTGGACTATATACTATTAATGGTATTTTTGGGTGTATTTTCTGATACAATTTGATTAATTGAATCGATTGAAACATTACCAAACCTTTGTGACATTTTTCTAAATTGACTTTCAATTTTACATTTGTTGAATTTCAATCCGACATTTGAACATATCTTTTATTGATTGGATGAATTTTGACACATGACTTGAAATACAAAATTTGGTTAAAATTATCTGAATAACCAACCATATCACTTCACGTTTATTAGTTATTAGCCGAACTCCCTCCTCACCCAAATTTACAGAAGCATTGGTTGTCGAGAGTAATAAGAGAATGGGATGTATCGCCATTAATTAAATATAAATAACACCACAGGTAGTTACGACCCCCTTTATCCCGGAAGGCTCTAGAAGAGCCTTGTGTGGGAGGGGGCTACACATTTTAGAGACAAGGGACACGCACACCCAATATCCATGTATAGTGGAAAAATCCCTCTCACAGTATTTTCCACTGCCACGACCGGGGATCGAACCCGGAACTTTTGGGTGAGAGGCAAGTGCGTTCACTTCTCGACCATCAGTCATTGCGACGGTATATAAGCACAAGCTTATTCGTCACCTAACAATCAAGAATCAAACTTATCTTTCAGTGACTCGGAGGTTCCACATTATATTAAATTAGAGGCCAAGAGGTTGCGGCCTCGAATCCTGGTTTTGCTATGCAGGTACGGTGAAGTTTTTCAATGTGACTAATTAATCAATTTAATTAAGATCTTGGCTGGTTGTATGGCCTAAGAGTCTAATGTCACGCGTCGTTGAGATTGAGCACAAGTATCTAAATTTGTGTGAGATACTTGCTTATTTGACAAATCGAGATACAAATTCTCATGCTTCTTATTACACATTTTGTGTGCGCAGTGACAATGCGCTGGTTGTCCCTCATACGTTGTGTATATGGAATTAATTCAATATACATGTCAAATCAGCGTATACTTTTATAATTAGAGTGTTGGTTTTGGAAGCCGTGGCATATGAAAAATGCATCGTGGACGAAAGAAAAAACCATGTTAGTTATTGAAAAGATAAGGCAATCCAATGTTTGAGATGTAAGATGTAAGCAGTATAAAGTTCGAAACCATATAATATGAAGAAAATCTTTTTTCAGTATATGTGGGGCGACTTATTGCAACAGATA
Organism: Leptura quadrifasciata; assembly: GCA_963675555.1. Classification (NCBI taxonomy): domain Eukaryota; kingdom Metazoa; phylum Arthropoda; class Insecta; order Coleoptera; family Cerambycidae; genus Leptura; species Leptura quadrifasciata. Next base: position 120,494,350 of record OY776678.1, read on the forward strand.
TTCCATCTGCGTTCTTGGCGCTTCTTTTTTAATTTATAAATAATAACAGAGCCATGAAGGTAAAAAGAGAATTGTTCGCAATTTCGTGAGTCATATTGACTAACTTCTTTTTAAATGTCACTTTATCATACCCCAGACATATAACTTTTTTAATCAGTTTTTTCTTATAGATGTATGGATAAATCTCGACACAAATCCAGATACTTGTGCACAATCTAAACATATCTTAATACCTCAGACATATATGGATATACAAGCTTTCTAAACAAAGTCTTTTCTGATCCATGTATATGGATAAATCTCGATACAAATCAAGATACTTGTGCCTAATCTAAACGTAAAGAAGTATATTGAACAAATTTTTTAGAACTATCAGTCTCAAGATAGACAAGATTGCAGCTATTGAACAAAAAAATAATGAAATAGCATTTCCTTGGATCATGAAAATCTTTTGCAGCCTGAATCACTTTTAATCAACATTTATAAATAGAAAGGAAGAAAAAGTGTCTGTAATCATACATTATTTACTGGAAACAAAAGGAAAGTTACCGACAAGCCTACAATAGTCTTTCCTAATTAATCACTTATTGATTAAATCAATTGATTAGCATAAAACAACTATTTCATTAATTTATATCAGCAAGCGTAAGCACCGAGAATTGAATTATTCCAGAAAATTCATTATTCATTATCAGATAGGAGTCAAATCGATGCAGTTGAGTTAATTTTAAGTGATTTTAAGTTAACTTATTTACCTCACGTACTCTACTGTTGGAGTTCTATCTCTTGGTAATCGTATTTTCGTTAGTGGAATGGCCGAAGATTCGTTTCGACTTAATTGAATTGTTTTAAATTTTTATATAAAATATTTGGAAAAGGAAAATGTTAGTAAATTTGTTTTTGAAATATTCTCCTAAAAATGTTTTATCAGCATTTACAACTATGATTAAATAATGTATATGCATACGATTAACATCAAATTGTGGAATTTTAAGAAAACTACAATATCACTAACCATGTTATCATCAACAGGAGATGATTAAAACTGAAAACGAGTCTAATTCGTCTCCCGATGATGTTGTCATGGTTTGCGTAACTCGCGTCAAGTAGCGTATTCTAATATAGTATTCAAATATTTGAAAGAGGTTCGATGCTCATTAAAAATGCAGTAGCTCTAGTTCTATATTTAAGAACATATTGGCAATTACCTAGTTGATTATCGCGTTAATTTACATTCAAATCTCATGCGGAGATGCTACATTTGAATGTCAAAGTTTTTTATGTGAATGCTCTGAGGCTTTCAAATACTATTTCACTTACAAACTTTTCGGACTTGATGACAAACATGACCTGAAGGTAAATAAGATAGACGCGCACACAAAGTTCAAGTTAATATTAATATTAAAGCAATTTACGTTTCTAGATTTCAGTAATTAGTTTTCAAGTTAAAATCAATGTTTATTTTAAATTATATTTGGTAAACGGCAACTGACAGACCTAATGTAATTAAATAATAATAATTTCCAGAAAAGATAAACAGGAGTTTGAGTTATTGTGTTACAAATTGTGAGAAGTATATTCCCGCCGGGGTAGAATATATGCGCATTGTCTCGCTCTATCTAGCTTAGTAGGAAGGTAGCAACGCGAGTTTATTTAACTTTTATGTTTGCAAATGTTGTGTTAATGTTAACTCAGATTTTTCCAATGGGTTACAGTTTTTTGTAGAGCAGAATTTAAACATATGTCTCGTACATTTTTAACCCAAAAGGAACTTGAAAATGCAATTGGATTGATAAATGACGGTCGCAGTCAGAGAGAAGTCGCAAGAATTTATAATGAAAGCCATAGTGTTACGTCAAGAGCTGTTCAACGGTATCGGGAAAGAGGAAATGCTGGTTTTGAACGTAGTAGTGAAAGACTGAGCCAGCGACAGGCACGATACTTGCAAGTAACGATTCTCCTACACAGGTTATACAACTCGACTATGTTGAATAGGCTACTGGAGTAACATTGTCAAATTGGACAAGGAGAAGAAGGCTTCATGACGGACAGCTAACCACTGATTTATTTATCACTAAATTACAACAATTAGTTCTTATTGATAACACACTAATTATAACTTTTATCTACTATAGTCTCACAACGATAATTCCCAACTTGTTACTGTTCTTTGTCTTATCTGATCACTCATCTCATCTCAGAACTGTACTGAACTCACGTGCGTTGGATCCGCTTCTTATATATCCGTGACGTTTATTCTCGATTCATTCCATTTCACTCCATACTATTTCAGACTGTCATTCGAGATGAGTCTAGCTTATCCGTGATAATGGCGCCACCTCTGGCCAACTGACGAACTACCGCTTTACTGGTAGTTAATTAGACAGGCCTTTCATTCTGCTACCGGGGATTAAACCGTAGGAAGGCGGCACATAACAATATTTATTAATTTCTTTTTGTGTATTTTTTTATTTCCGTACTAAATTTGCATATCAACCTTTGTAAATTTGCAATAATAATTTTTTTAGAGCTAGACGTCGAACTGCATTCATTGTTCAAACGGAGCTATCGGGCCTCGCACGGCGCTTACGGGCGGAACAGTATGATGTTTGAGGTGTTGCAGAATGGGGAAGATGCATGTTTACGAATTAAACCAGAGCGAACATACATTATTCGGACGGAAGAGATACTGCTATGAAGGGGGAAGAACGGTATAAATCGAGAAATTGTAACCAAATTTTCAGGTGGTCCTAGAATTTTTCACAATAGCTTATAGAATTTGCGTGTATTTCCCAGGTTAACTTTTCTACAGGTAAACTGCTAGAAATTCTACGTCATGGATAAAGGATAAATCGTTGTCAATATCTAACAACTTTCTCAATTTCAGAATCATTTTATTGCAACTGATTAGCTATGAACCAACCTTGTACTGAGTTTTGTGTCGAACTTATTTCAGATATTAAGTCCTTTAGATTTAAATGATTTTGTCATGATTGTGTTACCAGCAAATAGAACAAAATTTGCATTGAATGCAATGCTTCCAAGATCATTTACACAGATCAAGAATAGTGTCGGCCCTAACATGTATTCCTAGGGAACACCATATATAATAGGAAGAGTTTGAGTTTCTATTTTGCGAGGATACATATATTGAAATCCATTGGTTAGGTTAGGAAAATTGACACTATTGTTGCTAAATCCGTAAAAGTTTAATTTATCGACTATTATTTTTTCTGACACAGTCAAACGCTTATGAGAGATCTAACAATTGTGACAATGTTAAAATCTTCACCGATAATTTTAATTAGCCTACAGCGAATCTTGCGGAATGTTTGGCTGCAAGACCGAATTGATTTGAGTTGAATAAATTATTTTCCTCAACAAGGCTAGTGATATCGTTGTTTAATATTATTTTTAATATATTTGCGAAAAGAAATTGATGACAATTGGTTAATAATTTGAAGGATTATCCTTAGAATATTTTTTATGGATTGGTATAACTTTCGAAATTTTTAATACATCTGAAAAGATGCCATCTCTAATACACAGATTAATAAGGTTTCAGTATAAGTTACCTCCCTGAATCTGAATTACTGGGGATCAAAATATAATTATCATGAGCCATTTTTTTTTCATTTGTCACGTTATTGCGATTTGAGTTGTTTTATTTTAGTGCGACAGTTTTCTGTAAGAATGATGCCATAGCAGCCTTTCAAGACATGTTATAGCATAGTTTTTTTTCTCTAAGTTCATTTGTAACCCAGTTTAATTTGTATGATAATTTTTTATTTATTATTTTAGATTTTTTTGAGAATCAAGCTTCTATAGCTTTGATTATAATTTCCAGAACACGTTTAAGTTGTTCATTAACCCACAAATTTGGAACTAAGAAACTCCCAGCAAACAACATTGCTTGCATGTGAATAATATGACGTCCCAGATTTAAAGTGTCAAATTAGCTAGGAAGTAATCATAAAAGTGCCATAAAATATTATGACAGTATTTTGCCATCTAATCCACAGACATTTCAATATTTATTCGCCATTTCCAAAAAACTGATATACAGGGTGATGTAATTGGCCCTAAATATAAAATAATAAAAATTGAGTCCTGTCCTGGAATTTTTGCAAATTGAATTATGCTATTAATTGGACTAGGAGTGCACTATATGTGTACCAACTTTTATCAAAATACGTCCACCCATTCCAAAAATATGGCGAATTTTAGTTTCAGCCAAAATTCGTATATATTGAAAACAGTGAGAATTTAAGGGTAAATGTGGGGGTGTTTTGCACTCAGAAAAGTGTGCTCTATCTCTCATTAATAATAATTATAATAATAATATTGTGTCTTTATTTATCTATGTATATGCAAATTTACAACAATTTTATGGAGGTGGCGACGTTCAACATTGTTGCTCTTCCACCACCTCTATATTACCAACAGATTGATAATTAATAAATCTCTACTAAAAGAAAAATAAGTATTCATTAATACAAGAAAAAAAGATAATTCACAAGCTTGTACAGTGTACCAATCACATAAAGGATGAAAGAAAAAAAATCTAAAAGTTAATTTCGAAAAGAAATAATATGGGTTTTGATATGTTTTTTGAATGTGGAAACTGATGGCAAAGACTTTATTATAGGAGGCAGGCTGTTAAAAATGTTTATCGAATTATAAGTGAAAGATCATTCGAATAGAGCTGAGCTATGCCTGGAGACCACATATAAGTCACAGGCGCGCGTCGGGCGAGGATGGATATCCGAACCCTTAATCAGTTTATCTAATAAATATCTAGGCATTTGAGTTGTGTTAATTTTAAAAATAAGGCATGACATTTGAAGCAGAAATCTTTCATTTAAGTTAAACCATTTTGATTCTCGAAAACTATCACTGATATGATCATATTTTCTAAGATTAAAGCTGTACCTGATACATGAATTTTGGATTTTTTGTAGACTAATTTTATCAATGTTTAAAAGTGCAGGCCAGTACACAATATGACAGTAAGAAAGTCCAGATAAAATTAAAGAGTCGCATAATCTAAGTTTTAAGTCAGTATTCAATATATCTTTGTGAATATATAACATTTTTAATTTTCCATAAGATTTTCTAATTAGATTATTTACATGCTTGGAAAATCTTAGATCTACATCCAAATATAATCCTAGATTTTTACAATAGGTAGACGATGTCAGAACCTGATTATAAATGACGATTTTAAAATCCCTATTTTCTATAATGGGCATCCTGTTATATCCAAATACCAACATCTCCGTTTTGGTTTCGTTTAAAACTAAATCATGAGCTTTTGAGATTTGTGATATAAGTTGAAGATCCTAATTAATTTTGCTGACTGCACAATCCAATTCATTTAAATAAAAAGAAAAATACAATTGCGTGTCATCAGCATACTGATTGATGCATTTTGATAGAAATCTGCTGTATAAACTGAAAACAAAAGTGGCCCTAATATCCTACTCTGAGGAACCTCTCGTTTAATAACTTTATTGTCTGAAGAATTACCATTTAAAATTACACGCTGATATCTATTAATCAAATAGCTATGAATAAGAAAGATTGATTCTTCACTGAGACCAAAATATTTTAGCTTTGTGCACAGAGTGGTATGATTTAGGGTGTCGAATGCCTTGCTAAAATCTAGGAGGATCAGGCTAGTGTTTTTTTATTGTTACTAGCTCTAAATATGTCATCAGTCACATGTAGAAGTGCGGTAGTGGTACTGTGACCTCTGCGGAAACTAGACTGTATCGCGGGCAAAATGTTATTTTCAGCAAAAAAAGCATTTAACTGATTTTAGATAATTTTTTCAATAATTTTAGAAATGGTTGGTAATATACTAATCGGCCTGAAGTGAGAGATGTCAGTAGGATTGTTATTTTTGGGGACTGGAATTATATTTGAATATTTCCAAGTATCAGGAAAGACATTATTTATTAAACAACTGTTAATAATGAATGTTAAATATTCACTTAAATGTGGTAACACCAACGTTAACAAATTTAAGTCAATACCGTCAACTCCCTTAGCATTAGATTTAATAAGTCGGACAATTTTTTCTACTTCTTCTACGGTGACTGTAGAGAAATTAAATTTTATATTTTCCCCAAATGCTCTATTTGAATATTTTTCCAAAATTAAATTATTCACAAAATCGTCAGTAACTTGAGGTATGTTATTAACAAAATAATCATTAAAAACGTTAGGGTCAGTAAAAATATTGTTAGCATTATTATTCTTAGAAGTAATATTTAAGTAATTTAAAGCTTTCCAAAATATGCTTTTTTCTCAGACTTCACTGCCATATTTACATTGTTTCTAATATCTTTGTAATAGTCCCAGGCAGAACGATCTTTCTTATATTTACTGTATGCCTTATTTTTAAGTTTAATCATAATCTTAAGATTATCTGATAACCATGGGGCTGGTGGTTTCGATATACGCACTGTTTTAAATGGTGCATGAATATCAAACAAGTGAATTAAACTTCGATTACAAAATTCAATCATATCATCAACATTATCATACCTAAATATATGTGACCACTCAATAGTACTTAAATCAATTAAAAAGTTATCATAATTAAATTTGGAAAAATCCCTATATATATGAAAAAATTGGCATTGTTTACTTTTTTTATGTTTAGACAACAACCGACCATCATGTGATCAGAAATACCATCCATTCTTAAAATATTTTGGTTAATCTATGTCACTTTATATCTGGGACACCCTGTATATGAATTTAAAGAAACAATTTCAATGTTCCTTCTAGTGGAATTATTTAGAATTTTTTACTGTATGTCCAAGTTCCACACTATATTTATTTACTGATTTAGGTATAATTTAAGACATAAACGGGATGTCACTATAGTATTCGAAGAAATTATATGTACAACCGGTATAAATGTGGAAGGCGTAGTTAGTTAATCGTGTAAAATAAATAACAATTTTTTTCCGTGAAGGAACTGACAAAGTATAATAATTCGAGATCCAGCCTCATACAAAATAAAGTACTCGAAATTAGCGTCGTGCATCTTCAGCCCATTTAGTTACAATCTTTTTAATGACAAAAAACCATAAAATATGAACGTGAGCTTCCCGAAATAGATTATACTGTGAAACAGAAAAAAATACATGACAGCACGAGAAATATTGAATCGCTCGTCTTGTAGAAAGACAAATTCATGATAGAAGCCGCACATTCTGTAGTACTTAGTGGTGACAGATCACCTTATACGTTCTAACAGAGCTCTATAACCGCGTTACATCCCAACATAGATCTGTCATCCGCCCCACGGAAACTCGCTCTACATCTCCTCGAGGTCTGCACCTCACCTAAGGGCTCCAGAGAGCCGAGGTATTTGTTTCACCCTTCTATTTACTCAACTGATATGTTAAAGACATCGGTGGAGACGATGATGGAAAATTATCGTGAAGGTGTCGAGAGATTAGTGACATGTTACTGCTTGAGCAGACGATGTTTGAGGTGATTTCTTATTAAAAAATTAACTGACGAATGATGTGTTAATTTACAGTCCGTTCAATGGCCAATACAAATGAATTTGTACTGGTATATTAAAAAATGACACTAGCTTTAACTGATACCTAAAAACAAATTTTATACAAAGTGTTAAAAAAGAAAACTAGCCATTGTCAATATAAAAATAAAACGGATAATTCTTATAAATATTTATTTACGCCTTCTTCAATGTTATACAACTAAAAAATATTTTTGTGTTAATTTTATATTTTAAATTAAATTGAAAAAAAACATATAAATTTATTTCTACTGATGATTCTAAATGATTCTGATACAATTTGTTTTTCCAGTTAAACAGGTAAGGATACCTAAGTCTCTTGGCTGAATCATAGTGATAGATATTCCATTCATAAGGACTGTTTTGTTACGTTTGATTTTGTCGTGGCAGGGACAAGTACTGAATTCTACATTTTGTTTTGTACATTAATATAAAGTTCACTTATCAATATCATTTTCGTTAATTATATTTTGTTAGTCAAGTAAAATTGGTCTTAACGCTTCTTGTAATTTTTAAATTTTATTAATCATATTCAACAGTAGTCAACACTAAAAATAAAAGGATATAATTGTCACTTTAATTCACACATTAAATGTAGCTTGCACTGTTTGTTTTATTATTTGTATTTCGTATCCATTTTCCATTATTAATAGAAAACCTTCTGTATTTTTCTTTACGCTGTATTTGTCTTGACAGAGTTTAACTATTAAACATTAAACTACTGAGAAGTCGTACCCTAGTTAACTAATAGCATCTAGTTTATACAAGGTATAGCTTTGACTGGCATGTTTGGCTCTGAAAAGATTAAGCGAACATTAGTTTTGTATATCATAAACAAAGAGTATCCTACCTGTACATTATACATGCCTAATACTGAATTAGGTTTGTGTCGGTTATATAATGGGGTATTATGTTATCTAGTTCTTGCAGTTTCGTTGTCTTGTCTAGAGTACCTGGAACATTGAAAAATGTTAGCAACTACAACATAACCACAATCATAGCACTGTAAATGTCGGGATAATTAACGTATTACTTCGAGTACTTACTGTAGTATTCAGTAGTATACAATTATATGGTTTAGTCTTTGTAATGTTCAATTTCTAGTGGAGGTTAAGTTTCTGTTGTCAACCTAGCTGTCATTGCTTTCTAAGTATATTCAATTAGTTATGGGTTGTAACACCGTTGGTTCAGTTCTATTCTGATCTGTTAACTTGATGTTACTTATTTTAGTTTGGAAGTCTTTTCTTCGACTTTGACTGGAAGAGTATATCAGTTTAACAAATAAAGGTGAGACAATACCCGGTTTGCAGTTAGTGACATCCTGAGACGAAGGAGGCTTCGCATCTTCCTCGTAGCATTCGAGCAATCCAAGTTACTGTATTTTAGTGCTAACTGTGTTAGACAAAATACGGCAAATTTCACCATTTAATTTAATAATTTGTTTAGTCTTTATTATACAGGGTGTCTCACCGGGAACTGAATCGATTGATATAGAGAAAAGTACGCATCAAATAATTTTGAAAATTTAGATAATTACTAATGTCGGTGTGGCCAATCCAACTAAAATAATTATAAGTAGCTGGTACTTCCGCTTACCAACTTGCTTATTTCAAACGGAACACCCTATATATTTTAGAGTTTTCGAAAAGAGCATCAAATTCTGAGTCGAAAATATGTAGCATATCCTATATCTAAACCTAGCCGTTTCAGAGATATTTGGCATTTTATAGAAAATTTGACAGGTGCAACGGTTTGCAAGAACCGTTATAACTTTCTTCGTGTAAAAGATCCTCATTTGCTTCTTGTCACGTAAAAAGAACACAAGGAGAACTACGTTCTACAACTGAACTAAATTCAATAATATCATACCAAGTGTTCCGTTTTCGCGTTACATTTTGTCAACTTCAAACCACGAAACCTTGTTTAGGTCAAATGGAACATCGTATTTTTTTACGTCAAGTTGTGTAAAATTGAATTCCCTTTTTTTCTGATGTTGGCATTGTGGGGGTTAAAGTTACAACTTTTTGAAACATTTGCGATTTTATAAGAAATTCATGAATTGTTGTAATCATTTCATCAAAATAGCCATGATTAGAAACAATCAGTCATTACCTTATGTCAAAAAATGCCAGCACGTTTATATTATACCAACGAAAACTTTTTAAATTTGTTTATTATTTATGGAGAATGTGATAAAGTAATATCAAGAACTTGCAGCACATTTGCTACTCAATATCCACAAAAACGCAAAATAACACTAACACTGTAACATGCGTATTAATCGAATTGAAGATATGGCATGAACTAAAATAGCAGAGATAAGATCAATTTTAAATATGATTTCATTTTAATTTAATAATTGCTCAAAATTCCGCCCTCGAACCTCGACACATTTTTCGCACCTTCGGATTAGTTCCTCATGGGTAGCTCTTCTAATTGAATCCTGTGATATGTTTTGAAATGCATTTCTTACTCTTTGCATATAATCTTCAATGGTTGTTAATGGGCTCTCATAACTTTATTTTTAATAGTTCCCAAAATGAAATAATCGAGAACTGATAAATCGGACGTGCTGCACGTTCTTGATATTACTTTATCACATTTTCCATAAATAATAAACATATTTAAAGTTTTCGTTGGTATAATTTAAACATGCTGGCATTTTTTGACATAAGATAATGACTGATTATTTCTAATCATGGCTATTTTGATGAAATGATTACAATTCATGAATTTCTAATAAAATCGCAAATATTTCAAAAAGTTGTGACTTTAACCCCCACAATGCTAATGTCAGAAAAAAGGGAATTCAATTTTACACAACCTGACGTAAAAAAATACAAGGTGTTCCATTTGACCTAAACAAGTTTCGCGGTTTGAAGTTGACAAAATGTAACGCGAAAAACGAAACACTTGGTATGATACTATTGAATTTATTTCAGTTGTAGAACGTAGTACTCCTTGTGGTCTTTTTATGTGACGAGAAGCACATGAGGATCTTTTACACGAAGAAAGTTATAACGGTTCTTGCAAACCGTTGCACCTGTCAAATTGTCTATAAAATGTCAAATATCTCTGAAACGGCTAGGTTTAGGTATAGGATATGCTACATATTTTCGACTCAGAATTTTATGCTATTTTCGAAAACCCTAAAATATATAAGGTGTTCCATTTGAAATAAGCAAGTTGGTATCGACTTCCGGTATAAGCGGAAATGTCAGCTGCTTGTAATTATTTTAGTTGAATTGGCCACACCGACATTAGTAATTATATAAATTCTCAAAATTTTCTGATGCGTACTTTTCTCTATATCGATCGATTCAGTTCCCGGTGTGACACCCTGTATATATGGCACTTGTAGATATGTTGGAATTTTATAATTCCTATTTTTATATTTTTATAAAATTAAAAGTTACTTATTCCTAAATGAAAGTTTGTAAGAGTTGTCTCGGACCGATTTTAAGTCTGCTTGTTTGAAATGATGCCAAACTAAGCCAGGATGAATATTTTCTAAATATCGCCTTATAAAAACTACTTTAATAGGACATCTTTTTTGCATTTTTTAATGACTTTTAAATGCTTAAGAAGCAATTAAATGAAAAAATACATTTAACTTCATTTCAAATTGAATTCGGTACACCGCACCGGCCACATCTATTGAAATATCAAGCGATAAAAACCCTATGCATTTATCACAACTAGTTTTCACTGAAGTCGGAAACAAACAAATTGAACTAGCTATAGAAATGCATGCATAGTGAGCAGCCCCAAGGCGAAGGGAAATAACTTCACCTGGAGTGAAATTTTAATAAAAATACGTGCAAAAACCCTTATCACATTTATATGTTAAACAAAAATTTACATGCAAGATAAAAGGCATTTAAATTAATTTCAAAAGCAAAATTGTGCCATAAATATCTGATACTTTGCATTTTCCCTTCGAGAAGTTGGTATACTTGTATGCCTTATTTGGAAATTAAATATTCTGAAGAAAAGTAATAAATTTTAGGAGACCTTTTAGAAACGATATTAAATTTCCGAGATTATTGCAGTTCGCCGTGCTACGGCACATAATAAGTAGTAGAACGGCCGCTGGATATGGGTTTCGTTTTATAATTAGTAATGGTACACCCGACAGTTGTAAAGCTACACTAAGTGCACACTGAGGGAGGACAATATTACATAGTAATCAGTCTGACGTTTTAATCCATGCCCGGTCAACCGAAACTAATATCAGCAGGTGGATTTTATTTCTGGATATACACAAGCTCATTCCCAGCATGTACACGGGAAATAATTCAACTGCTTTTTCTGTTGCAACCTGGATTTAGGATTAACGTCAATCAAAGCGATGTATCTGACAATTAGATACATTGATTATATTAATTGATGTATGAGCTCAACAAGACCGTGGGCTTTGTGTGTTTGATTGTAGCAGGATTCAATCCTAATTGTGTTCGAAGGGTATGTATGTAGTTTCAGTCGGATATCCAGCCGTTTCATGTTCCGAAATTGTCGTTATTCGTTAACTGTTATTTATAAGCGATTATAAATAAATATCAATGCATATGAAATGTGTACCTTTGATAATGAGCGCACTCACCCCGCTGGGTTGCAGCCTCCTTTTACACCCCCAATTCAGTAACTCGCAAAGTTTTCAACGAAATCGGCTAAAATCCGAAGTGAAAATTGGAAAATTCAAAATGGTGGACCTAAAATGACTGATTTTAAGAATGTATTCCTGATTTACGACGTTTCTATTAATTTTATTGAAAAAAAATCGGCAGCTACTGGAAGCGGCTGGAACCTCCCCACTCGGTGGATCTTTGAAGCCGAAAAGAGCATTAAATTGTGTAACAAAACGGCACTAAACGTAATCCGATCTCATCCAAAACCTTTTCAGATCTTCTGGGGCACTAAAAAACCCTCAACTTAATGAATTTACAATCATCTATGCGAGTTATTACCTACATTATCGCTCGTTGAATAATATACTATTAGGATATTAACAACTTTAACATCACTTGAACGACTAAGAAAGTCTAGTTATCCTAAATACTACAGATTTGTAAAGCAACAAACTGAAAATTGGTAGTGATAATCTATAATAAATTCACCAACGAAGGTACAGAAAACATATGATATTGATATTGTTACATCTACCTTTAAAGTTTGTGACAATCCACTAAAAGTTACAAATGTGCTGAAATCTTATTAACATGACATGACACCAACGTTATCGGATGACAAACGATGACAATGACAATCATCAAAATTTGCTCATAGCAATCCTATCGCTCGCGGCTGTCTTTGTTAAATCAAACATTAGCATTTCAGTAATTTTACTAGATTTTAGAGGAATATTTGTAGTTTAATTCTTCGATTTGTCTGTATATTGTAGCATTGCATATGCTACATTTTTCATAGTAATCAATTTAAAAAGTAAACTGGTGCATAGTGAGTTAGGCCACCCAGTATGTGGATAAATGTATTACTGGTTGCAGTGAAAAATCTCCTGAAAAGGAATTTATTAGACAAATATAAATATTTTTTTTATTCTTTCTTTCCTGCAAAAACATGCTTCACATGCAGTTAAATATATAAGTAAATAATAATGAAAATAATGCGGCACCGTTTCAGACAATTAACACGGCAATTATAACTTGTTCAGGTTGAAAAGCACTTGACACCTCATTTTGAGTTAACACCGAAATATAGTAAACACACGACGTCTTCTCTTCCTGGCTGGTTTAACAGCCTGTTTCTTATGAACTTGTTTTATTTATTTCTTCAGAAGCACATAGTAGCACACTCTCTATTTTAAGGTTATATTTTAGATATTCTAAATTCCTCTTCTTCTTCTTATCGTTCGATTTTGCCAAGAGCACAAGTCTGTGATTTGAGTTGGTAATTAAGACCTGCGTGTAGGGATCGTTAGTTTTTTTAAATTCGCAAGACCGCGTTAGAAAGCTAAGCCATCTTAGCAGCCCTTTTAAGCGTGATCCATTGAAGGAGCCGGTAGTGCTTAGGCTTGGGGCAGTAGCCTAACTAGTAAATTTGGTCAAGCCATAATTTTTATTCACGCCATAAGCTTAGGCTTATAATCGATACTGAGCCCCCACAGGTCACTTGGGGTAAGTCTTGCGAATTCGTTTGAATTTCATTTTGTAAGGTGTATTTTTTTTGTATCTTAGGGTTGCCAGTATCCCTCATATGAGGCAATTTTCTTTGGTGTGATATCATTATTGGTATATCAGCTTTCCGATGTAACGGCCACACACAGATGGTATTATTTTAAGAAGTAAGAGGTCAATAAGCGAAAGAATCCGAGTCGTCGATTTTTTTTTTGGACCACGTAGACAGTGGAGACAATTTGAGAGTGGAGGCAGCGTGTTGTAGAGGGGTCCCTGCAGTCATACCTGATTCTGGAACAAAGTTACACCAGGGCCTTCTGTTGGGTGGTATTATTTATAACATTTTGTTTGATTTAAATTTCTACTTTTCATATATTTTTTTTACTTGTAAGAAATGGTACCATTTTAGTTAAATTTTAACATTTTTCAAATATTCATACATTTTCACATAAATATTTTAACATAAAATTTTCTTAAATAATACTTGTTAAACCTTGTCATAATTTAATATTTTTTTATCAATCATTCAAATTTCAACTTAACTAAATTTTTTTGCTATTGCTAAATAAATTATTCAACTGTCCCATTGTCAAATATTAAAGTCAACTTATTATTAACATGTGTGTTTCCTTTCTTCTACTCATTTAGCTGGATATATATTATTGGTGAGCTTATTGCATAACTTGAGTACTCAGTGTTGTTTTCCTTAGCTTTCACAATACTCATGGTTCATATAGTAAGTTAGGGTGGCGCCCTGAACATCTATTTTTTTTGTTTATATATATATTCACTATTTTATATTTTTTTTTTTGCAAGTTAACAAACGAGTAAATATCGAACCACGACCTCGCTTTCCCATAACCCAGAGCTGCCGTTCGCATGATTGAAACACTTCCTGGTTTTAAGCCAAGGGGTGTTACAATATATATTTAAAAACGGCACTAAACGTAATCCGCTCTACTTCTAGAGCAGTGAAGAAACCCTAACACGTGAATTGACACGTGATGTGACGAGTTTCACGATGTAACCGCTACGCGCATCGATCATGTCATGCGAAATGCGATCTATGCCATATTTGCTTTGTTTTTAATTTTTTTCACGGAAACCAAATCGAAAGGGTGGAAGTGTGATATATCGTTGAAATCAGAATTTTAACTGCTTTTCAATGGTTCCATTGCAAATTGAAAGTAAATATAAAATAAACAACTTGTTGCGTCAAAATGGCACTAAACGTAATCCGATCTCAACCAAAACCTTTTCAGATCTTCTGGGACACTAAAGAAACGCACACGCAAAGTTTCATTCAAATCCGTTCAGTAGTTTCGGCGCTATCGTGCTAACACACATACACACATACATACACACATATACACACACAGACATTTTTCAAAAACCACTTTTTTGGGTTCCTAGGACCTCAAAACGTAAAGATTTGATGTTATCTCAATTTTCGTTTTTGAACCAATTTTAGTAACCTAATTTTATTGTGGAGAGGTTAATATGTAAAGTAAAAGTGTTTAGAATGCCATTTTGCATATGAACAGACCATTTTGGTAAAGTCGAGGCAAGAATTCAAGCGATGCACGTCACGAGTAATCTCATTAAAGAAATTTTAATACTAACATAATTTTTAATCATTAATTACGTTAAGAAGAGTAATTCTTGACACCCAGTGATTAAGCTTTTTTCAGAAATAGGTACAGTTTAATGGGGCTTCATGATTCTTAGCAGTATTGCCTTATTTATAGAATGGATCTGTGACGTGCATCGCTTGAATTCTTGCCTCGACTATAACCAAATTATTTCAGCCTTCCATTTCTCCCCCCTGGAAAACTTGACCCTCTCTTTTGCAAAAATTAGGATAAATTTTTTTTTTAAATTTTTGTTAATATAGTTTTATAATATTGGACTAATAAAGTTAAAATGACAAAAAAAAAATGAACCCTAATTGTTTCAACCCTTTACTGGGGATGAATATAGAGTGGAGTGGAAATACGATTTTTCCTAAATTTTTACTATGAACTACAGTATTTTACCGGTGTTATCTAAAATTCTTGAGAAAATACTAAATACTCAAATAATGAATCATTTAAAAACTTATGACCTGTTACCTTAAAACCAATCAGGATTTAGAGCAAATCACAGTTGCACTACTGCTCTGTTAAAGTCATGGATGATATAATATCGGAGAGTGACAAAGACCACTTAACAATACTAGTCCTGCTCGATTATTCCAAGACTTTCGACCTAATCAATCATGAAATTCTTTTATCGTACTTCTTCACTACCTGGGATTTGATGGGAATGCAGTCTTATTAATTAAACATTATTTTTCTACTCCCTACATAGAAAATACTATTTTGCTCCCTCATTTCAGGGAGCAAAGTAGTACTTTTCCTCCCTCGGGAGGAAAATACTTTGGCTCCCTCCGGAAGCAAGCAAATAGAAACTTCAAATAGCTGTAATGGTAGTGTATAGACTTCTTTTATTGATACACAAACTTCCTGAAAATGTATAATAATACTTTTCTTTGAAAGAGATTCTTTATTACTTATTTTATTTATAAAAATTGAAAACAGTTTAAATCGAGGTTTAAATTAACATCAGTAACTAAATATTGTTAAAATTTATGTTACAATTAGTTAAATTGCTAATGGAAATTCCCCCTGCAGAAATATTGGCTCTGCTGGTAGAGATCAGTTCCTGTTTGTTGTTTTCCAAAGTCTTGGTCGCTGACGAAGCACTTGTAGAAACAAAGACAACGTGCTTTGATACTTGTAGTACCTTCTCTCGTAATTATTTTGCTGGCTACCTCACATTTTTTAGGAATACAATCATCTAAGTACCCTTCTGCTACTGCGTTTGTTCGCCATCCCTCATGTCTTTTTAGAGTCAGAATGTCACTTCCAGCATTGACTAATAACTTAGCTGAAGTACGGCGGAAACTGTGTCCAGTATAGCCTTTCGAATCATCCAAATTTAAAAATATTGCTATTCTGTATGGAATTTTGGCAATTGTGTTTTTGCCAATTACCTGGTTTGTACATTTCCCTTTAGCATAACTTACAAAAAATCTAGAATGACATGTTTTAGGGGACCTACAGTCCAGATATTTTCTATACATATCCAAGACAGATACTCCGGTTAAAATCTCATTTGTTATTGTAAATGTCCTTCTGATATTAGTTTTGAGTCAGGTATTTGCACCACCAAAATATCGCCTTTATCACTGATATCCTCAAGTACCATATTAATAAATTCATCGCTACGTCATGCCCCAGCAATTTCAAATATAAGCACGACCTGAAAAAGGAAAAAGCACATATGACAACTGCCTAAAATGTCACTAATTGTCATTTTATATATACTTTCTAATAAAAAATGCTGCGTTACGTTTTAATTTATTATTCAACAATAACGATCAATCTTACCTTCATATATAAGTAAGTTTCATCTGAAGCTTCTGCAATAAACTTGTTGATATACTTCCTTGAAAAAGTATTGACTTTCTTGCCATTATATCCAGCAGATTTCCTTTTTTAAAAAGCTACTAATTTAGGAAACTTAATGTCGATATTTTCTTTAATTTGGAGTGTAGATCGCAACATGCTGTATTTGCTCCATAATGTTGCAGGCTTCAAATCGGCGCATTTTTTGGAGAAGTAAAATAGGACCACTTCTTCACATATTTTTCTTATTTGCCTAGTCTCCATCCAACATTTAAATAGCTGGTACTCGTTTTCATATTTTTCACGAGACTTTATAACGGTAATAGATTTAACGAAACCACGTTTGCTTCTTCCAGAATATCTTGAGGAACTTCATCTTCACATTCGGAATACATTGTTATAAACTTTTTGGAAGTTTGTTTATTTTGTAAACAAGAAGCAATCCTAGCAACGTTCCATGTACTTTGATTTTTAACAATATTTACTTATCTAAATACCTATTATGACATTTTGACATATTTGGTTTTTTGATTGTCATGCATAAGAAAATATAATAAAAATATATGTAAAACCAACTTAAAACACTGTAAATGGTCGTAGAAAAAATCATATGTATTACATAGGATCAAAGTGCCATTTCCTCCCTTGGATATTTATGCCCTCCGCATCCGCGTGAGGAAATTATGCACTTTTCTTCCTTGTCATACAAATAGCTATTTTCTAATAGGCAACAGATGGTCATATCTAGCAATAATATTTCCACCCCATTAAACTTGTAATGCGGAGTGCCGCAAGGCTCCATATTAGGTCCTCTTCTGTTTACCTTATATAGCTTGAGAATTCGAGATTGCTCGAGTCATTTCTATGCAGATGATATGCAAATTTGTCATTCTTTTGGAAAGAATGACTGTCTTGAGGCTTGTGCACGAGTAAATCAGGATTTGCAGGCACCATTATCTGTCAGAAAAATATTGTTTGTCAATTAATCCCACAAATCCAAAGTCATTTTGTTTGGGCGCAAAGTTTCATGTGATAGACACACAGGAGATATACATATTAATATAAATAATCAGCACTTGGCCTTTTTTTAGACTCCTCGTTGAAATTCTCAGAGCATGTAACTAATATTGTTAAAAATGCATTTACTAATCTCAAATTAATATATGGCACCAGACACTTGTTGTCTATTAAAAATAGGACATTGTTGTATGAGTCATTGATTATGTCACATTTGAATTACGAAGATGTGGTCCATTTTTGAATACATATAAGCATACTTTACGGCGGATTCAAATTGGTTCAAAGTCAAAGAGAGAAGAGGTTTGCATATTTGCTACTTAATTCATAAAATTATTAAAAATGAAGATCCTCGTTACTTGCTTAACAAAATAAAGTTTAGTGCAGATGCACATAGTGTTAATGTTAGACATAAATATTTATTTGTGTTTGAGTGGAAGAATGGAACTTGGTTACAAACTCTGCATTTTGGCATAGTATTTGTATCAAACTGTTTTTTTAATTGTATATTGTTTTTTATCTCTTATTATTTATTATTTATATTTTATTAGGCTTATTATTCTTAATTATAGAGCGCGAGTTCCCAAACTCTTTTTTTATACGACGAGGATTTTGATAATCTTCGATTGTAAGGGTGAAAATAGGATACCTCGCTAAATAGTGGTCCGACGTCGATGAGGCCGAGAACCAAAATTGCGTATTTTGTCAATTTCTTCATTTTTGAGAGGTATATTTTTCTGTGGAATCAACACTTGTCACGTGAACCGTAAGGAAATGGCCTTTTCGATTAAGCACTCACCGGTTGCTCTTCTGTTCGGAGGCGGGTCGTAGGTTCTTTCGATAACTTTAACTTAACCAACAGTTTATATTGAAGAAAGAGTTGTTAATTTGTAAGCTCTGGGACGCCAGTCAATTTCTTGACAGAGAAGGGGTTAGAGACCAGAATAAAGAAATTAAGTAATGTATACTAAATATAATAAGAGTACAAAAATTTATAATTACAAAGCCACCAACAAATAATAGAATAATACACAGAATAAGGTATAACACAATTGCTAAAATTAGATTTACTAAACTATAAGGGTGTGAGGCACAAATGGAACAAAAAAAGTTAAAAAGATTAAATTGATTTAAAACTAGAATGATAAAAATTTTGTTATTTCCTCTCCGGCTATGAACATTTTAACTTCTAGAATATTTCAGATTTCACAAATAGAAAAGGTACAGTATAAATGACCCTGACCTTGTCAGTAATCCTGAAGGGATAAAGAACTCTCAAAAAAACAAGATGGAATTTAAATTCCCAAACAACTGTTTAGTTAACAATAAAAAAATATTTAATTATGACGCTTTTTCAAAAAGATATTATCCATTTTTGATGCAATACTTGATCTCTGAATAAGGAAATGTTGGAGGCTCCTGCCTGCAGTTGTAAACTAGACCAGTTGTACTTACAGTCGTTAAGACGAAGGCTGCTCTTCAGAGAATTAAAATAGTTACCAACCAGCTGGACCAACAAACCATTCAGCAAAACTAAGCTGGTTGAAAACGATGACCGAACATCTCAGCTGGAACGTCTTAGTTCTCTTAAGTTACATGACCCGTTCCGGCATCCACGACAGGTGTTATGTGTCCTCAAGCCACATAGGTGGGTAATACCTGCGACTGGCTTAAACCTTTGAGAGTGTCAGATTATCGGGTGAGGGTTGGCAAGGCCCTCCAAAAAAAACCTCTAAAATTACTAGTATCAAAACTTGGTACTCTCTTGAATTTTATGCTATTTGTACTTATATTAAATTAAACAAAATATAGATCTTTAAATGAATACACTTCAGATTTACTGACCTTAGATGTTCTTAGGTTTTCTATTACAGAAAGGTGGTGTCTGCACTTGGCTGGAGTTACAGCAAAAATGCCTCTAGCAACATGGCTATTCCTTTTTTACTTTGTCACAAAAAATGACCAAAAAATCCGCCACAAAAACTATCCTTTTTCCCCTCTAATCCGGGGCTACCAATTATAGCATAAAATTCCTATAGTAGAGTAGAGCCAAGTTTGAAATGCCCCATTTGATCTGTCTTTTAATAAACCAGTATTCCTGAGATGTTGTCATTACATTTTCAAACCATTTATTTGTTGGTTATCTTAATGTCATCTGACATTGCCTTACAATTCAAAACTATAGACCGTAGAACCCTCTGTTGTTGTCGTAATTTACTACACTGTATTGAGTGTTGCATAAGGTCGTCAAGTGAAATATGCAAGAAGTCGCGTTATAGCCCGGGCGCGCATGAAAAATGGATTATTCAAAAAAATTATGTGACACACTCGCCGACTTATTGACGAAAAACCGGTTTCCCGTATTTTTAAATTTCCTCCTCCCCCCTCTCGACCCTCAGATCTGCGGAACGTAAGTGGGGAAATAATGCCGAGACCCGACTTAGTCGATTGAGAATTTTTTTCCAATTTGAGGACTACGTATTGAACATCCCGATCCACCCCATTATTAATCCAACAACCATAAGTCCATATAATGGATATACGTTGCGATTACACAAAAACAGTGCATTTCTGCAGTTATAAAAAAGAAAAAGACGAATATACAAAAATTTTTATTACAGGTAAATTATTAACAGATGCTATCCTTGGATGATAACCATCAAATACAGTTGAGCATTTTTCTGCATAATAATGTCTCGTAAAATGAACATACTACATGCATACCGTTGAGTGATACATTTACGCTACTGCGGTGATGAGTTAATTAAAATTAAAATACGCGACTTTTGAATTAAAAAGAGTAAGAGTTAGTAAATATAACATCATGTATTATTTACACATCTGTCGAAACAGTGTTTGAAATTTTATTTTATTTAGAAATATTATGCTTCCCGAAACAAGTTTTAATAAGCTTATCATCGACGTTTGCTCGAGACAACAAATTTGAGAATCTGGCACTACAAATGACTCAAATTATTTAAATAATTTTGACTTCGGTTCTTTCCTTAAAGAATCATCTTTAAATAGCGACAAAAGGTGCGGTCCTAGCTCATATTGAAAATATTATTTAATTTCTTATTGTGTATTATTGGAACAGATAATTTTGTTAAATACTGTAAAAGATTAACAATCATATTAACACTAATTTTAGGCATTACAACCTCTATTTGATTGTTAATAAACAACAAATTTATTTGAAACATTTTTATAATGCATTCTTTACAAATATTTAAATTTAAATGTTATTAACAATTTCAATTTCCCTATCCGAAAAACCTACGACGTTTATTAATAAATTTCCTTCGTACTTTGCTTAGCTTAAGAACCATAAAACGCTGACAACGTGCCCAGATACTCCAAGGCTTCTTGCGCTTACTTTACAAGTTCAATAAGCAACATTTATTGATTCTTCATCTGGTACCTGGTTATGATCATTTAATGGGTATGGGTACAAAAATATGTCTCCTCGTTTGGGTAAATCGAAAGTACAATCGTGCTCATATTAACCCCGGTTCAAAAATCTTTTGTATTTTATTCAAAATATACTGTGGGGGCAATCTGAGAAATTGAGTTTTAGTTACTAATCGTTATTGATTGTCCTCTTCAGCCTTAAATTGTCTCTGGCCTCACACTAAAAATGTCACCCTCTGGAACGTATCACCTTAGATTTTCCTGGTCCTGGTCCAAGAAGTATGGACCATTTACATCCAACACAAATCCATCTGGTGCTACAACTAGACCAGCCTTTAAAAGTGTATACTTTTTATTAATGAAGTAGGACTGTCTTGTTGCACAAAAGTTAGAACTTCTAGGCACCTCTATGTATGTACAAAGATAAAGTATAGTATATAAGTGTAAATTCTCTGAGAGTTCTAAACCATGAAGAAATTTCAATTCCATTTATTTTATTATAATGTAGTTTCGAAAAAATATTGTTTTTCTTCAGGATCATAATGCTTCATAAACTAATGGTACTAAATGTATAGTACTTTAGTGATAGACCTTCTAAAAGTTTTTTAATACTACCTGGTACATAATCTTACCTAAACTTAGTATTCAGAAACGCAAATCATTTTGTTTTGAGAATCGCACTTTATTAACAATTGTTGACAAAGCTTGTAAACAAGGTATTTATATAGCAGCTACGCATGTTATTATTGGGATTTTTCTTATATACTAATTTATTATTCTTTTTGGTTTAGACCGTAGTAATGAAAAACATATAAACGTTGGGAAAAGTCCATTAAAAATAAACATAAAACTAAGCTGATCTGTGTCTTCTCTGGGATTAACGAAATGTTTTTTACACAAGGTTTTATTCGAAATGACGTTTTAATTAAAAAAAAGAAAACAGGAAATAATTTCTTCGTTTAATTCTTTTTGTGTCTGGATTATTTACTTCATTTGAAACCTATTATGGATCTTTAAATGTATATCCCTATTTAATTAAATTGCTGTAACAAAGCCTTCAATTGACACACGATAGTTCATAAATGGGGCCGTAGAAGAAAACTTGCAAAAATTTCTGAAATTTTAAACTTGGTAACTAGTATAATTATATATCCTAAATAATATCTTAAATATGTGACCAAATGGCACCGACGCTTACGGCAACAAATAGCGAAATTTAAATTTATACAAACTAGTGTAGATTAAAGCACCATAATTTTAAATAAATCCTGCTAAAGAATCATATACAATTGGAAAATGGAACTGTATACAAAAAGCAGTGGATTAATAAAGACCTATAAGATATAAAAAAGAACGTGCTGTGGCAACAGTGTACACGCTCAAATTCTCCAGAAGATTATCAACTACACCGCTCTTTCTCCGATCGTCGATTGAATCATTCTTGAGTGGCCGTGAGTTCTGCGTGCGTGTAGGACACTGTTCTTCTTACAAGCGTAAAGTTTTATGTGGCGTACCTCAAGGCTCGGTAATAGGCCCGATTCTTTTCTTGATATACGTGTCAGATCTGACGCTGAATTGCACATCATCTACTCTTTCCTACGCTGGTATATCAAGCTGTTTTCTTCACCATCACCTGATATTCAACACGAGCTTGACCTTATAAGTGCCTTGGTGTTCTAATTGCTTGATTCCTCTGAACAATGCAAAATGCTGTGTACTGCATATGTCTAAACTTAATCCAAAATTGAACTACAACATTGACGGAAATGAATTTATAACCGTTTCAGAGCAAAGTGACTTTGGTGTTGTAGTGGACAGACTCATTGTCCTGGAGTGCTCATGTTATCAAAGTAGTTAAAGAAGGACGTTTCAAGATCTTACAACCGACTCTCGAGTTTGCTGTAGCCGTATAGCCTTCTGTTTTAAGGCAAGACATCAATAGGCTGGAAGGTGTTTGATGTGAATCCCCGCCTACGTGGCCACGCCTTGAAGATAAAAAAGGAAAATTTTCATGTGCGTAGGAGGCAAATATCTTTTCCTAATAGACTGTTTGAAAAGTAGAACCCGTTGCCGGCTAGTGTTGTCACTGCTCCCCGTCTCTGAATTCGTTCAAAATTAGACTTGATCATTTTTTAAAATTCTGTACTTGCATAACATAAATAATGTGTATCTGTGTCCGCAAGTTACAGCATTATAAAACAGACAATCATTTGTCAATAGTTTATCTAAATATTTATTCATTTTAGTTTACAGGATATTATTAAATTTTTATAATATGAACTTAACAAGCTTTCGATTTTTAGCTCTTATTTTGTGTAATAATAATAATAATAATACTTAATAATAAATAAACACCACAGAAATTATATAACCCCCCAATTCCAGAAGCCAGGGGCATTGAAAAAACGCTGACATACAACCATTTCCTCCGACAGCGCCAGTGCCGAAGCCAGGATTCGAACCCGGCGGTGCGATGTCCGTGTGATTAATCGCGATTGCCACCTCGCACCTTAACCCACTTGGCTATCGACCAGACAATGATAATAATAATTAAATTTTTTCAGCTTCTTGAATGTTTCGACACTGGTAATTTCGGGTTGCTAAACAACTGTTATCTGTTTGTAGTTTTAAATTCTTCTTTTGAGAATATCGTCCACTTTTGTTCTTTGTTTTCCTCTTTTAAGATAATTTTTAAGTATACTTAAGATAGGACCTCTCACCTCAATATTTTTTCAAGTTTCTTCGGTATAACAGTATGAGACATGGTGTTAAGTGCTTTAGCTAGGTTTGGAAAGACCGTAACACATTTTCTATTTTCATCAAGGCTTGTGGCTTTGTGTATACATTAAATTCCTGAAAACCATTTTGCCTCAAAGCGTAGCACTGAGGACCCAGTATTCGAAATACATTAATATTTTATGCGATACATTGAGGGCTAGTCCTCTTTTAGGCTCAATCTCATATTCGATGCCAGCCAATTATAACTGATGCCCAAGTGGAGTATTTCATATTGAGAACCCCATGTATAAAAGGATAAACTCCATTTTAGCCGAATTAATTTATCCATCTCCGCTAGAGATATCTATAAAAGTTTTGTTGAAGTGGTGGCACTTTAATTCCGTTATCTTTGCGTGAGTTTGCTTTCACCCCCTTTTTGTCAGATAAAGAGCTCTAGATACGGTTAACAAATATTTTAACACGGTTTTGGCTATATCTAAAACACTTCTAAAATGCGACATTTGTTACAGTTTCTCTAAGAATAACATTATGCTTATGTACTTTACCCTTCGCTTTCGTAAAATTAAATTAACTGCTTATACAGAATATTATTCTATGGTAATATAGCTAAGTAAGTAATATTCTCTTAAATTCTTTAGCGAGTTTTATTAGTACAATTGTGTTCCCGTTCTATTCTATCTTTATTTAATATGTCGTAAGTTGTCTTGTGATGATACTAATAATTATATTTAACCGCATTACTATTTGTCTCTCTTTAAAGTTGTATATAATATATAGCTATTTTCATTTAATAAATATAATAATGCTAGACTGTTCGAGTATGCACAGTGTGCACGCATCTCGAAGCTTCGTGATAAGTTTAAGTGTTAAGAGAGCACAACTCCCCAAAAAGGTGACTA
The DNA here is from genome assembly GCA_963675555.1 of Leptura quadrifasciata. Lineage (NCBI taxonomy): Eukaryota > Metazoa > Arthropoda > Insecta > Coleoptera > Cerambycidae > Leptura > Leptura quadrifasciata. The sequence goes on from OY776678.1 coordinate 120,519,563, forward strand.
TATTTAAGAGGGAATATTGGTTTAGTGTGTATAAAAGAACGAAACGTCTAAAAAAATTTTTTGGCGTTAGCTACCCCCTCTACCACCCTCGCTCTATTATTAAAGGGAATAAAATATTACATTGGGATTTAGTGTGCATAAGACTTGGATACAAAATCTGGATGTGGAAGTAGTGATTCCTTGGGCAGCGGTTTTTACTTTTGTTTCGGCCTTTTCCTCTTTATCATCAGATTTTTCATCAGTCTTTTTGTCAGTGAAATCTATTTCAATCCTTTCATTTTCAGTGATTGTTAATCTATAAAAAACTATGATAAATTGGTTCAAGAAAGAGATTTTTCAATTCATGCTATAAGCTGCGATATAAACAGCCATATCTGCTTAAATGTACTAATTGTATGCGCGCTTTAAAACGTATAAGAACTTGTCATTGTTAAGGAAAATTATGAATCTTGGAAAGTTCAAAATAACTTATGCGGCGGCCTAGAATTGAGCTTGGACTTATAACTTTTTTTGACAATTCCAAACGTAAACATCCTGTAAATGTCCACTATTTCAATAGTTTAATGGTATATAGTGATATCAGTAACCTTTCGGTATATTCTAGTAATATCAGTGTTATCATAACTAAAATAAACTACTAGAAATAAAAAGCATACAACAATATTCTCGCTAGGTGCTGTTACCAGTCTTAAAGCTCCTGAATAAAACATTGCTCGAGATATTACAAAAATATTTTGTTATGTTAGCGTTTGCGAAACACAGGTGGAATAACTTTTGATTGCAACAAACACATTCAGGGTAGAACGAACAAAATAAACAATCGCATTGTTTACCATAGAAAATTGTGGTGCAGTATAAACTAAAATATAAGTTATTTAATAAAGAAAACTGTGCGCCGTTTCACAAACTTGTCTATTGAATAATACGCTTTTGTTCCGACCACTCGAACGTTTTGAAAGAGATGCACATTAATAGCTCTGGTATCTGCAGTCGTAATGTATTCAATAATGCCACACGATGACTGCATATACGACTAGTTGAATGAGATACAATCTTGTATATTTTGATTACATTTCCTTCTGAATTTAAATTATTGTCGACTCTATGTGAATAAGATTGCCAGATTATTTGTTAAAACTCGGTCAATACCAAATGGAATAAAATGTAAAATGTTCGTTATTCGACATGCTCAAAGGAAAATGTGTTCGAATGCGGCTTTGATATTAGAAATTTAATTTGACAATTACTGTTATCCAGTGGTCTATGACTTGATTAAATTTCTAGTGTAATAACTAACTTTCTTATAATACAAAACTACAGTTTATAATATAGGATGTATAAACCGAATGTGGCCACGATAAATAACTTTGGAAGCATAAATTCAGTCCAATAATTGCTCAAATTCAACCAAGATGGATACTCGCGCAGTACAACAAAGAAGTCCGAAAGGCAAACAGGGACTCGTAGAGAAGGTACTGCGAGGCGATTAGAGAAGGGCCTGCAACCCCTAGAATCCAGAGAGCTGGCCCAGAATGAGCTGGCCCAGAATGGAAATGAAGTAGGTGTTATCAAAAGAAACATTAACATAATTCAAAGCACTTTCCAGTTCGTTTATAACAACAGACTTAATTTTTTTTACAATTTTAATATGCTTGATCTCTGTTGGCAAAAGAATACAAACTTTTGGCAATGTATAAATCTTAGGCAAATATATTTGTTAAATCTTGGGGTAGATAGAATCTCATTAATGGTGATACGCCTGTGATATGTTGAAGATATGTAATTCTCAAATATTTTGTTGAATATTTTAACAAATATCTTCTGTATAAAGCAGATTTGTATGACACCATATTTGTTTCCTAAATATAATTTTTAATATATAATTCTGGGTTACATTTAGTTTTTGTAATGAGTTTCTATATATTCCTCCCCACATTAGGATACTATAACGGATAAGTGATTCGGCAAAGGTCTTTTAAATAACTAACGATAATTTTCTTACCAGATACTTGATCTCATTGTCTCCCTATTTTCATATTTCATACCTGTAACTTTTATACAAGCGAAATCATGTCTATTTGCTTTAGTTAATGTAAATGCCAGGTAATGCGCCTTATTAGCATTTAACATTTAATAAAAAGCATGCATTTAGCCAGTTATTCATTCTTTCCGTACCTAACTGAACGGCAATTTTAGTTTCAGTCCATCTCTCACAAAAAATAGCAACTGTACGGTCTGCATAAGATACAATCTTTGTATACGTTTTTAAGGACAAAAGAGAATTTATATAAGCCAGAAGAATATTGGACCAAGAACTGTCCTCTGAGGTATCCCTATTTTTTCAGTTCCTGCTTCACTAAGAGTATAATTTTATTTCACAATTTGTATTCTATTTAATAAGTAACTGCCAAGGACATCTAACACTGCACTACGGACACCATAACGTTCTAAAACATACAAGAGTTTTTTATGGAAACAGTATCAAATGCTTTGGCAAGATCCATGAAGGCAGTTGGGTGATTAACAAGTTTTAACCACTCAAATCTCCTGGTATGGAAGAAATATATCCAATTTTGGCTTTAGCTTCCATGTCATGTCAAGCTTTAGTGTCATTATTGCCTAAAACCAATCAAAAAATAGCTATTTGTCAAAATGCACTTGAAAATGACAATTTTTCATGTTTTTCCCTTTTATCTCCATTCACTCGTTATCAAAACGATTTTGTAATACACCAACATATTCAAAATTTGATTATTTTTAACTTTCGTTAGATACACTATATGCGTACGATCTATCGTTTTCTAGTTTTTATCGATTTTATCATGAGACAAGTGTTCTGATAGAGCGCTATAAAGATGTATAAGAATTCATAGCTCTGTCTATATTGATCGAATGGAAATGTAAAATAAAAGGAAATTGTTCGTAATAGAATTCTCTACAACTTTCCTTTGAAACATTTTGCGATTTGAATGACCGTTTTTGAGATTTTAGCGAAGAACGCGCGCGTTTCCGTTGCGTCAACTGTCAAAATTTCAAAAAAATCTATCTCGGCTCCAATAGGTCGTACGAAAAAATTTTACGGATTTTTATTACCTATAACTTTCATGTGTACATATTTTACAGTAAAATTGATGCTTTCCGAGTTTTTTTGCAAAAAAACGATTTGTTTAACCTACTTACTCCCCCCCCCCCCGCCGACGTCTACGGGAAAAAATCACTTTTGTTACTGTTTTTTGCTTATATTTTTTCCTGGAAAAATTCAAAGTGGTTAAGTTCAGATTCGTCCCTCAAAAGCAGTATGTAAGCCACTGGAAAATTCATCTCCATTTTTTGCAAGATCCGTGCACCGTATGACTGGGCTATAAAACGTATTTTGAGTCAAATAGGCTCGAACAGAATAGCAGAGTTAATAAAAACAGTGAAACTAACGTGCGGTAACCAATTCTCAAACACTAATGAGTATGTCAACTTAGGTGTTTACGAAGAACTCTGTAGTTTGCAAGACGTTGATAATTTAATATATTCTCTCAATTAGCAGCCAGGGCTTGTTATTACGTAAGTAAATTATCTCACAAGGGCACGATTATATCAATTGTAGGATTTAATACACGAAGCCTCTGTGGTAGGGCTCGTTCTCTCTCCGGAACCGATCTTTAATTATTAAATTATTACAGATAGCACAGCATCATTTATAAGTAGATACTGTGTTGTTTCTAAGTTTTAATTAAGAAATACTGTCATTTCTTTCTGTTTACTGGCAAGATAATTAAATATAATCTAATTAATTTTTGATTAATATTTCTGTGACAGCATCAATAAAAGGCCCGTTTTAATTTATATAATGGACACTACAGTGTGGAAGAATTTGTTCTACAACTGCCAGCTTATTAAGGCAAGGTCTGTCGTTCGTCGTTATTTGATACTTATCAAAGTAATGAGATTGAATTTTATTTGAGTTGTTAAAAAGCGGAACTAATTTAAATAGCATAGTATCTCAAATCAACGTATTTGCAGGATGTATTAAATCTAAAGTTTAATTCATAATTAATGCCTAAGAAGATAGCAATTCTTAATATAAGGTAATAATTTGAACTCCCAAGAACTGCTTCGATAAAGTGGCACAAACAACACCAATAAATAAAATATATGAGACTCTGATCGATCGAAATCATACCTAATGGTTTTGAGTAGATATTGGTCCGTTTGGGCCAGATTGTGACGTGACAGTGGTGTTATAACACTATTTTAACCCTGTACGTTTCAGGATTACAAAATACTTTCAACAAATTTAGAAGATAAAATAAGGATACGTAAAGCATAAGAATATAAAAATGAGGGTAATTAAGGATAACTGGGATACAATATAAGGTTAATTTAAGGTAAACAAGTACTTACGCTATTTGATGTTACGAGTATACTGTATTATACGGTGAAAGTAAATGGAAAAAACTATTGAACTTATTATTATTATTAGCCGTTACTCGAGTCCGAGTATAGAAATGTTACAGTCGATAAATTGCGTACAATAAAAAACAAGTAAAATGTGTAGTCTATTGTAATTCCCGTTCATCTACGGTGCACACGACTATGGCTATAGAGGCCAATTCGGGAGAGCACATGTCGACCGCAATCAGGACAAACATAGACCTGGTTAGGTCTTGGATTCAGCCTTCTTGCAGCAACATTTCCTTGATAGCTGGCCACAACCCCTCGCCATTCGGTTCTGTCCGCTGCAAGTTGTTCCCATTGCTCGTCTGCAATACCGCAGGATTTTAGATTTTCATGGAGAGCGTCTTTGAACCTCTTTCGTTGACCGCCACGCTTTCTTCTACCGCTTAGCAATTCACCATAAAGTGTACATTTAGGAAGGCGGTTATCATGCATACGATGAACGTGACCTGCCCATCTTAGGCGTGCTCTTGAAATAAGCACCTCAATTGGAAGGCTGTTTGCTCTCCTGAGTATTTCCACGTTTGATATGTGATGGAACCAACGGATTTTCATCATACTTCTGAGGTGTCTTTGCTGAAAACGTTCTAATTCTTTCACATGACGACGGTAAGTGACCCAGCTTTCACATCCATATAGCAGTGTTGGAATGACAACTGCTCTGTAGACAGCCATTTTCGTTGACAAAGCAAGGTCGTGGTTGTCAAATACTCTCTCTCTAAGTCCCCAGAATGCTCTAGATGCAGCGTTAATTCTATTGCGAATTGAACTATATATTAGCTGAATATCGCCAGCGTAGATGTATAGTTTTGATTGCAGTGGATGTCTTGAGATATCTGCAATAACTGTGTTTAAAAAAGTATCCAAAAATAGATCCTTGCAGAACTCGTGATACAGCTGCTCTATTTTGTGAGGCAAGTATCGAGTTTTTGTTGTAATATCAGATCAGTAGTATTCAATACGTTCTCTACTAGTCTAAACACTAATGTAACTACTGTAATTACTTGGCTTGATATATTTTATTACATACACCTTATTAATTTCTTTTTTAAATTTTGTCCTATAATAGAATCCTTCTTGTAATTTATTTAACAATAAAAGCATGTATTTATTTCTTTCACTTACTTATTATTATCTCAAATTCAGATATGTCAGTTATTATTTACATTAATGCTGATATGAATGTTATAATAGAAAATCATAAATAAAATTGCAATAATGATAAATGCAGCTGTATTGAAATTCATAAAACTGATTCATATAAATATCTTTGCTTGATATTTATTAATAATTTAAGATGACATGTACACATAAACAATGTGCCAGAGAGAAATAAATTACTTATATAAAATTTTAAGTAGTATACTAAAACATTATCGGCAACTATTACGCATTGGCACAACATGGTTACAGGGGAACAAGGGACATAGTGCAGAGAAAAATATTTCTAAAACAGTAACATTACGAAAAGTGTTAAAAATGTTGCCGGGAAATACCAAAGGAACTTATTGTGTAGGACTCTTAAAATTTTGGAGTACCAATAAATTAGTAATAGTCCGGTTTCAATTTGTCAAATATGGGATCCAGTGTGCAGATTTGTGATACAATATTGTGCAATACGGTAAAATCTTCAGAAAACCTTGTAGAATAAGGATATTTATAGGCCTTCTCTAGCAAATATGGCAGAGGAGTATAATTCACCCTTGTAACATCCCTAAAGGAACAAAAATGAAATAAAATAAAATTATGTAAACAAATTGTTGCGTAATTAAAA